>OX451737.1:1232879723-1234079723 GCA_948472305.1 Vicia faba
AGTTCAAGGAAGCAAATAATTGCAGCTTTGTCATTATGTGAAGCTGAGTACGTGGTTGCATCTTATGCAGCATGTCAAGCAATATAGATATAGATGTTGCTCGAAGAGCTCAAGATCATGGAACCTAAAAAAACTTATGCTTGCAGATAACAAGTCATCTATCGACCTAGTCAATCACCCTATGTGTCAATGCTCGAAATAAACACATAGAGAGGAGGTGTCATTTTCTTAGGGATCAAGTGAATAAACGAAAGTTTGAACTTGAACATTGCAAGTAAGAATTGCGGCTAGCTGACATACTCACTAAACCACTGAAGAAAGTCAGATTTGACGAGTTGAAGAAAAACATAGGGATAAAAAGTCTTGAAAACATGAATTAGGTAGTGCGTTGAAGTTGTAGATCAGTGTTTTGTGAAAAACTAGTATTCAACTGTGTCGAAGTAGCTAGTCAATGTAGTAGGAGTCATCTGTATTCGACAGTATCAGAAACATCAATTAGTTATTGTGTCGAAGCCAAAATATAACTTTTATATTTTGGGCTTGGATTATAACTAGGCTTGGATTGTGAGTTTAGGTCTCAGCTTTGATCGCCTATAAATAAGCAAAACTTGTATAATTTCATATACACTACGCATTTAACAACAATAACAAATTTTCAAATACATTTTTCTCTCTTTTCTCTCACCCTCTTCTTCTTCTCTCATCTTTCTTAAAAACTCTTTTATCCAACAGTTTTCAAATAAATATACTATTACTGTCATATAGTAAATACTAAGAACTTCATCGGAATTCTTGCATCATATGAAACGTCTGTCATGTAGTAAATACTAAGAACTTCATCAGAATTCTTGCACCATATGAAACGTTTAACTCAAGCATACAATGATTGAAATGGAGGAGTTACTAAAATGTAGCACAGTTAAGATACACTTATGTTTGCTTTGTGCGATGCAAAGTGTTTATTAATAATTACTAATTTAAGGATTGAAAGAATTGAGTGGCCAACATACGGACCCAGATTGCACAACCATGCAGGTCAACCTAAAAACTAAATCTATTAGTAAATGTCAAGTGGCAACAATTAACATTCCCACTTTCCTAAAGAAGTAAGAACTATGTAAGAAATAGTTTCATTAACACTTGTTAATAAAATACCAAAATCAAAATCAAATATTAATAATGAAAAATGTGTTGCATGTGTATTATACTTCATTCATGGAAAGCATCATCATTAGTTTTTCCATTTAAATGCTATGACCGATGCACCTCCTAATTAATTTATTTCATCTCCACTTTGGACGGTAATATGTTCATAATCATATTCATTACCAAGAATTATGTCGGCTAATTATTTGTGATTAATTTAAAATGACTACTTAAGATTATTGTTAAATTAGTAAATTCAATTATAGCATCCCAATCTATTAATTTAGAAGATGGCAATTTTTTGTAGTAACCAGATCTAATCTTGCCTACAATTCTTTAATTACTTGGTTAACTTCTATGAGGGAGTCACTCCCTACTCCATAATGTTAAAAATAAATATGGCGGGATCTACAACTTTCAACATAAGCTAAGATTAAATTTAAAAAATTAAGGTATGGAAAAATAAATTTAAAAATTATAATTAATTTTCAATATTATCTGATGTTACACATTATATCATATAAAAGTCACCTTTAATGAATCTGAACAATAAATTGGGCCCGTGAGCCACTAAAAAAATAACAAATATTGCACAAATATATAAAATAAGTTATTGTAATTTGAAAACATTGAAGTATGTCTTTGTTTTGAGACTGCAGAAACAAAAATTCAGTTTGAAAGTCAACAGAGGCTGGGTGAGGGGTAGGTGCGGTGACAAAGTTAGTGGGGTGGGGTAGACACCAGCGAGCGGCGGTGGTAAAAATTGGTCGGTAGTGGCAGCAGTTTGCTCGGTTTTTGTGGGTGATTCGGGTTTGTCGTGTATTAGATTCGGTCTAGGTAGTTTTTATGTATCGAGTTTGTTTGTTTTAGTTAATGGATCAGTTTTGTAATAGTCATGTTAAGTATTTATTGAGTTTCAGTAGTTATAATATGTATCTCTATTATTCTTATCTTCACAATTTTTAAAGGTTTAGCGCTGAAGATATAGAGAAAAGTTTGAGAATCTTATTGGTAATTTTATAAAGGCATGGATAAATTCCTAAGGTTGTGTTTGGATATTTCAAAACAAATGGAATAGAACGGAATAGAATGAAGTGGAACAGAGCGGAGTGGAATAAATATCTCATTCTATTGTTTGGATATTTTAGAATGGAATGTAAAAAAATATGTTATTCCGTCCAAATAGGATGAAACAAACATGAGGGTAAGTAATGGAATTGGATGGAAAGCATTCAATCATGTTCCGCTAAATTTCACCCTCTTTTTACCAATCCAAACAATAGAATATAACACTATTCCATTCCATTATGCTTCATTTTATCGCATTTTGTCAATCCAAACATAACCTAAGAGTGTGTTCAGTGAGTTTGGGAAACCCTTTGAGATATCTAAGGGAGATTGAGAAACACTTTTAAACACTTTGGAATTGTGTGATTCATATGTAGACAGTTGAAAATATTATGAATATTTGGATAGAAAATAGGGTTTGTTCTTTGGAACTTTGGTGACTATTTTCTTGTAACTAATTTGTAATCTTCTATAAAACCTCTTGGAAGTATAGTAAATTGGGAAGTTGCTCTCTTTATCATAATAGATCGTTTGATTGAACTGGATAAATAAGTTATTGTGTTTCTTGCCTTTTATCCTTTTCTATCAATTAAGTTTTTCACTTACTTCTTAAAGAGTTATTTTTGTTGAATGCCATTTATTTTGGTTGTCATTGTTCTTTATCCTCACACGTCAATTTTTTTATTGTGATAGAACCTTTCAAATTTGCAACAAGTGGCTCCTCTGTGGGAAAAAGAGGTTTTGTTTACAATGATCACCATATATTCCAAATGGCAGATCGAGAGGTTTTCCAGAGACAATGATTTTGTGTTGTGGAAAATGAAGATTCAAACAATCTTAACTCAAGAGAAACATATTGAAGCATTGTAAGGTGAGGTAGTGATGTTTGCATGCCTAATTTAAGTAGAGAAGACCGGGATGGAGGATAAGGTCAAAAGTATCATTATCTTGTGCATCAGAGATAAAGTTATAAGGGGAGTCTCCATGGGGGGAGATTTCAGATTCGATGTGGGAAAAAATTGAACGGTTGCATATGACCAAGTCTTTTGGCTAGCATATTATGTCTAAAACAAATTTTTTACTCATTTTTGAATGGAAGATGAAAAATCTATATGGGATTAGTTGACAGAATTTCATAAGATCATTGATGATTTGGAGACTATTATAGTAATGGTTGAAAATGAGGACAAGACTCTAACCTTGTTGAACTAATTATCCATATCATTTGAGGACTTTAATGATGTCCTTTATTATGGTAAGGGAATACTATTACTTTTGATGAAGTTTGGATGACTTTGAGATCCATAGAATTTTCTAAGATGAAATATTTGAATATTCACAATAGTGGTGTAATTGTCTCTAGAGAAGGAAGCCAACATAGAGGGATGTCTAAATCAAATAGGTTTTACAAGTCAATGTTAAAATGCTTTATTGGTCAAAAACCCGGTCACTTCAAAAGGGATTATCCTGAGAGGGATAACAATGAAGATTTTGTTTAGATTGCTACTTCCTTCGATGAGGATTTTTATGAGAGTGTTGGTGTATTAATGGTGTCTAGTTTAGATATTGAGCAGGGTTGGTTCATGGACTCAAGTTGTTCTTATCACATGTGTCTAAGAAGAAAATACCTTGAGACTTTGAAGTTGGAGGAAGGTGGAGTAGTTTTCCTTGATAAAAATAATGCTTTCAAGGTTCATAATATTGGTATACTCAGACTAAAAATGTTTGATGATCGTAAGTTTCTTCTTCATAGAATGAGGCATGTTCCAAAGCTTCAATTTTTTTATCCATAAGCATGTTTCATGATCTAGGTTATTTCATTATAGTTAAACTTATGGTATTTAAGATTTCACGTGGTGAAGTGATAATAGCTAAATGTTGTAAATGTGTGGCTTATATATTTTAGAAGGTTCGAATGTTTTTCATTCATCATCAGCTAATGAAACATTTCATTAGAATAACAAGCTATGGGATTTGAGTTCAAGGCATGATGGATTCTTGGAGGTTTTTGTAGAGAACTTTAATAAGTTTTTCAAAAGACAAATGATGAAAATGCATTTGACTATTGAGTTATCATGGAGTTTCTAGTTTAAGACTAGTGACAAATTATCTTACTTGATCGACATGTATTGATTTACAAGAATAGACTTCCAAACACTTTTGAAGGTTTGGAGTAGGAATATTTAACCTAATTTATTTTAAAGGTCGTTACAAATTTTTTTATTGATCAAATCAAGAAAATTCAACTTGATGGTAAAAGTGTATATTATGTCTTCAATGTTATCCAAGAGGTAGGAAGGGTTTAAGCTATTAGGAGTGGAACCTATTGGATCGAAGTTCATCAGTCATAGATTTATTACTTTCAGTGGTGTTTGTGAGAATATTGACACAAAGATGTTTAGAAGGGGATTGAATAGACCTTTTTCCCTTTATGAAAATTACGGAAACATTTTAGGTCCCATGTATGAAATCAGATATCTTAAGAAGTGCGGAAGCAAAACACAAAAACAAGAGAGCTTGGAAGCATCTCAATGAATTCATCCATATGACACTACGCCAAAAAAGACCTACGAAAGCGCTTTTTTTGGCCTTTAAAAGCGCTTAAAAGCGCTCTCTAAGGTGGCGCTGCTATAGGTTTTAGCAACGCTTTTTGTTTAATGAAAAGCGCTTTCGTAGGTCTACTTATGACAGCGCTTTTTCTAAAAAGCGCTCTCTTAAGTACCCTTATGGCAGCGCTTTTTCTAAAAAGCGCTCTCTTAAGTACCCTTATGGCAGCGCTTTTTCTAAAAAGCGCTCTCTTAAGTAGGCTTTTGGCAGCGCTTTTTCTAAAAAGCGCTCTCTTAAGTAGGCTTTTGGCAGCGCTTTTTTATAAAAAAGCGCTTTCATTGGTGGCGCTTTTTTTGGAAAAAAGCTTTCATAGGTTGTCTTTTAGCAGCGCTTTTTCTTGGAAAAGCGCTGTCATATGTTTACCTTAGACAGCGCTTTATGTGAAAAAGCGCTGTCATAGGTCTACCTATGAAAGTGCTTTTCTCCAAAAAGCGCTTTCATAGGGTGTTTTTTTTAGAGGTATAATTTATATAATTCATATACCTGCATTGTTTGCAGTATATTATTTATATAAACCAGTTGCCATAACCTGTAATTCATAAAAAGCGGTAATGCATTTTTGTATACCAAATTCATATACCAAAATTTATATAAACCATTTTTGTATCTCAAATTATATATAAACCATTGTTATCAGTATTGTAACTCAAAATCAGTCTTACAAAATCAACCCTAACAACAACTAAACCAGTCCTTATATTATTCTCTGCTCAATAAAATATTGACACAACTCCTCTTTGGTTTCTTCCAACTGAAGTTTCATGTAATATGCACATTTGTACTCATCGAAGTACTACATAACAAAATATAATATGCATGATTTAGTTAAAAGTAAAAAATTATATGAAATATCCGAGAAATAATAAAACAAATCCTAAGTTATAAATTCATACCGTGACTGGAATCTCTATTTGATTCAGTTGAATGATTTCTTTGATAAACCGCATAACGAAGTATCCGCAATCTATACCGTTTTGCTGTTGAGGACACTACATAGAAAAACAAATAAGAATATATAGTTGTATTGTTTTATCAAATAGCATAAATATTATAAGCAAAATAGTGGAAATTAATATACCCACACTTTGATCCAATTAATGTTGTTTGATTTAGACCGTCGTACCCGAGCTTCTCTTTGACACCGGAATACTTGTATCGCTCTAACAAAATAAAAATATATATTTAGAACAATGTCACAGAAATAATTAAATACATAAATAGACAGAAATATTTAGAATAATCTCACTTACGTATCAATCATTAACTTCATATCCGGAAAATTTGTCCAATCACCGTCAACCGAATTCAGATAATAGACCACTTCTTTTATAGGATCGATAGCAACCAACAACCAGTGACGTCTATAAATTAAAACAACAGTTTAGAAGAAATTTTTCTACGCAAAAATTACAAATATTAAAATGAACTTAGAATGAAAATCTAACCCTGTAGGAATAGTATTATACGCCCAAAGATATAAGCTTTCTGTACTGCCAGTTGCCATGAATCTTTCGACTAAGTGCTCTCTTACTGAATCCGGTTCCCTACCAATTGTCGCTCCGCTGACACGGGAGGAAGACACAAAATGGAATTTGTTTGACAATTGATTCTCGCGCATCAATTTGTCATATAACAGCCTTAAATAAAAACATAATTAATATTAGAGTATATTCATTGAAAATGTTTTAAAAAGATTTCAGCTAATTACATAATATAAAGATGGGGTTACCGGATGTATGCGTGCATAATACTGACGCCCAATTCTTTATGACGGAAAATATGTTCCACGTCCTCATGTCCAATTATTTCGGTGCAAGGAAAACCAAAGATACCTTAATCCATATCCCTTTGACGAATACCACCATCCATCAAATTTGTTGTTCCCACTATTGTTTCAAGACACTGCCGGTATCGAGGGAAAAATCTAGTAGGCACCATTTTCTTGGGTGGTACGCCAACGATTTTCTGGCTCACTTGTTGTGACCCTTGAAAAGGTACCTAAAAATCATATAAACTCAGTTAAATTATAAAATTATGCAATTTTTTATTCGGATCATATAATTAACACTTTAAACGTACCTCTTTGGGTGATACGTCAGACTCGTCGTGCCGCAAAATCCCTTTACCCTTAGATGCGGGTGTTGTAGGAGTCTATAACTACCGTGGAAATAACTGAGGTCAGAACTGACAGTTGAAGACTTAAAGATTCATAATTGTTTTCAACATACCTGATCATCTATGAAAATGAGGTCTGATGGACATGCAACAAAAGATCCTATTGCATCTCGCAGCAATGTGGTCTCAGCAACAATGTCAGGTACCGACAGCAACGCATCCATATCTAAAGCAATGTCAACCGATACTTTCATGTGTCCATCCGGAAGTGGTCTATTATGAAGTAAATCTCCCGAACTGTTATGGACTTTTCCCTTGCCAACTAGTCGATAAGTCGGTGACGATAGGTATAGCTGGCAAGATGAAATGCCCTAAACCAATAATAACCGTTAGAAGTGACTAAAAATATTCTATAATAATAACGGATATATATTGAAAATTACCTCGGGAAATTTATGCTGACAGTTGATACTAGCTTTGTCACTAGTTTCTTTCAATTGTGAACTGCTCTTTTCCGCCATATCTCTCTCTTTATCCTTCTGCAATTCACGAACTTGAGCTTGTAAATCCTGCAATGTTTGCATCACTTCTGCATTGCTAGGATTTCTTCTCCTTGGATGCTTATACAAAGAGGTTGGAGTCACACCATGACCTTTACCCCTCACCCGACCCAGATACTCAGCAATATTTAGTGCTCGACTAAGTACGCTCCTGGTATCTTGATGATCCTCACCTGGGGATACCGATTGCGACAAGGTCTCCTGTAATTCAATTACATATAAAAAATTATTAGTGGAGATAAAAAATTACTTAAATATTAATAAACATTAATTGATTTAACTAAAGACACAATCTCATACTTACACATTCATCATACACATGTTGAATATCGGGATTAACAGCTTGATCCTTGCCCACACGGGCTTCCTTCCACAACAAATGTGTCGGTAGTGATGTTGCGTCACTTTTCGTCTCTTCTAACTACGCAATGACGGAAGTCTTAAGATCATCAACTATAACACATTGAGAGAATTAATAAGATCGTAGAGTTTATATTTACTTACAATTTTTTCCTCTAAGCGAGCATATCCCAAACGCCCTTTTTTGTATGGATATGCGGGTTTTGACACTCTCTCGCGATTGATAGCACTCACTTTCTTGAAATTCTCGTCTCTTCTTTGGCCTACAAAACCAACCCATTTTTCAGGTGTAATGAAGTTCTCATATTTCTTTGGACGTTCCGGATCCTCTTCAAGAAAATTTCCTTCATCATCTTTAAGATACTTGTTTGTTAAAAATGTTCTCCACCCTCTGTGTCTTTTTCCAGCCAAACCCATTATATACTTTTTACGGGTATCTTCAATGTTAAAAGACCTCTACAAAAAAACATACGCATAAAGTGTGTTAGTAAAAGAAATTTAAACACATATTATCGTCAAGATAAAGCAAATAACAAAAACCATATATGTACCTTTATCTCAGTCCAAACTTTCTCCTTAGTCTCATCCAACTCTCCTCTTTTCCATCTAGGAGTGGTGATCGGAATGTGTATACGAACAAGCGTACCAATGTAGCTTGTCAACTTTGCAGCATTAGACCCAATTAATTAGTCATTATCATTCCATTCTACATTATATGTTACTCCTCTATCTCTATCACGGATGATTCCCCTCATAATAGGTATACCTCGTGTAATATCTTTTTCTGAAGTCTTTTCTGAAGTATTTTCTTGAGTATTTTCAGGAGCATTTTCAGGAGCATTTGCATCTTTTGAGTTTTCTTGATTACTAGCCATTTGACCTGTAATAATGAAAAAAAATAAAAATGAAATGGCAAATAAAAATGAAATGACAAATATAAAAATGAAATGACAAATAAAAATGAAATGGAAAATTAAAATGAAATGAAAAATATAAATGAAATGGCAAATAAAAATGAAATGACATATATAGAAATGAAATGACAAATAAAAATGAAATGGAAAATTAAAATGAAATGACAAATATAAAAATGAAATGACAAATAAAAATGAAGTGACAAATAAAAATGAAATGACAAATTAAATTTTATTGAATGATATAGGCTATAATTATATATACTATTACCCTTTTCACTAAGGTCTCTTTCTTTTCTTGGTAGGAATGTGTTCTACTCGTCTCTTAACAACGCGGACAGTTGGATTGATCCAAATACCCTCATTATGATCGTTTCTAATACATGATTCATTATCATTTTGATCAGTTATGGTTAAAGATTCAATGTCAACACCAATATCACTTTGATCTCCAATGCTTTCATCAATTACTTTGTTAGATAATAGCACTATAGACCATTTCGTACTTGTCGGATCATTGACATAGAACACTTGTTTAGCTTGAGAGGCTAGAATGAAAAGCTCATCTTTGTACCCCACCCTATTAAGATCCACTTGCAAAAAACCTGACTTATCCATTCGTATGCCATTATTATTTTCAACCCACTTGCAACCAAATATAGGAATCTGAAACTTCTCGTAATCAAACATCCAAATGCGCTCGATAACCCCAAAATAGGTCAGGTTTGCAAATTTTGGGTTTAAGTCCTTCACACTTGATATATGCATTGCTTCAGCGATCAAGGTGACACCACTATTTTTCATAGTACTTTTGTCATCCTGTTCTTTGGTATAAAATGTGTATCCATTAATTGCATATGCGCTATAAGAAAACACAACTAAACTTGGACCGTATGCTAAACATCTCAATCTTTCTGTTACTGAAGCATGATATGAACAATACTTTGAATAAATATGTTCCTTAAACCATGGTATGAAACTTCGATTATGCTCTCGTACAATCCAATTCTCATTTCTATTCGGATTTAAACCTCGAAGAACACCCTTGTGAATTTCAACATACGGCTCAACTTCAAGCTCATTATGCAGAACATACAAATGCACTTGATCCCGTTCGACCATTGATACTGTCACAACTTTATTTCCAATTAGCTTCTTACCTTCTTTTTTTTCAACAATGTGAGATTTGGGGAGTCCAATTGATTGAACATTTGACAGATATTCAGTACA
This sequence comes from Vicia faba, assembly GCA_948472305.1. Taxonomy (NCBI): domain Eukaryota; kingdom Viridiplantae; phylum Streptophyta; class Magnoliopsida; order Fabales; family Fabaceae; genus Vicia; species Vicia faba. The sequence continues at coordinate 1,232,889,724 of OX451737.1, forward strand.
AAACTCAATCGCTTCTTCAACAATATATCGTTCAGCAATACAACCCTCTGGTCGACTTCGGTTTTTCAAATACCATTTTAATATTTTCATATAACGTTCAGTAGGGTACATCCATCTCATATAAGCTGGTCCGCACAGTTGTGTCTCTTTGACAAGATGAATGACAAGATGAACCATTATGTCAAAAAACGAGGGAGGGAAATACATTTCAAGATCACACAAAGTAACAAGTATTTATTTTTGCAATGTTGGTAAGATCTCAGGATCGATCACCTTGCTGCAAATTGACTTGAAGAAAAAACACAGTTTAGTTATTGCGCTTCTTACTTTTTCTGGAAGAATATAACGTATACCTATCGGTAGAAAATGTTCCATTATAACATGGCAATCATGCGTCTTTAAACTCTTTAACTTGAGGTCTTGCATAGACACAAGTCTTCTAATATCTGATGAGTAGCCTTCTGGAACTTTAACCTCACTTAGGAACTTACACAATATTTTTTTCTCCTTTCTGGATAGAGTGTAAACAGCAGGTGGTAGATATGTTCGTGTTCCTTTTTTCACGGGTCCCCATTCAGTTCTTATTCCCATCTCTACCATGTCCTCCCTTTCTTTAAGACCATCCTTAGACTTCCCTTTTATATTGAGTAACGTACCAATAACACTGGCGAATACATTTTTTTCAATATGCATAACATCAAGAAAATGTCTTACGTACAAAGATTTCCAATATGGCAATTCAAAAAAAATCGACCTCTTCTTCCACCCACCTGTAACAACTTTATGTGCAAAAGGCTTGCCAAACTGAATACTCACATCTTTCACATTTTCAAATAATTGATCACCTGTCAATCCAGGCGGAGCTCTACGTTGTTCGGTATATCCGTTGAACGCTTTTCTCCATCCACGATATTGATGTTTAGAATTTAAGAATCTACGATGACCGAGAAAGACATTCTTCTGACAAAGTTTCAATCGCATCGTATCGGTTCCATCTTCACAGATAGGACACGCTTTTTCACCTTTAATGCTATACCCGGATAGATTTCCGTAGGCTGGAAAATCGTTAATTGTTCCAAACAACACCGCCCTCAAGTTGAATCTTTCTTTCCTATACCCATCATAAACCTCCACACCGTTCTCCCACAAAATCTTCAAATCTTCGATTAAAGGTTCCAAATATATGTCTATGTCATTTCCTGGTTGTTTAGGCCCAGAAATCAACATAGATAACATCATGTACTTACGCTTCATACATAGCCACGGAGGTAGGTTATAAATCATAAGAATTACAGGCTATGTGCTATACGAGATACTTTGAATACCGTGTGGGTTCATTCCATCAGTAGACAATGCCAAGCGAAGGTTTCTTGCGTCTTTTCCAAATTCAGGATAATCATTATCAATTTTCATCCACTGTGGTGAATCTGCCGGATGTCGAAACTTTCCATCAACAATTCTTTCATCTGCATGCCAAGTTAAGTGTCTTGAATCGGTTTCACTGCGATACATCCGTCTAAATCTCGGAATTATAGGAAAATACCATAAGACTTTTGTCGGAGATAACTTTTTCTTATATCGAGGGGCACCGCATTTAGGACACTCATTTAACGATGCATACTCGTTTCGAAACAAAACGCAATCTTTTGGACAAGCATGTATCTTGTCATAGCTCATGCCAATAGAGTACAACATCTTTTTGGCCTCATACGTTCGATTGGGGAGAACATTATCCTCTGGTGGCATATCTTTCATAAGGGCTAATAACTCTGAAACTTTTATTCGACCATCCATTGCCCGCCTTTAAGTTGTACAACTTTAATATCGCAGACAATCTTGTGAATTTTGTACAACCATTATACAACGGTTTCTCTGCATCGCTTACCAACCCCTAGAACATTTTGGGACAATCATTAAGATCTTCTTCAAGCGCTTCTGCAATCTCTTCAACTCGATCATAATCGTATGTATCTGTGCCATTGTCGTTTGAAGCATAGGTCCTATTATCCCCCGATTCATCATTCCCGTCACTTTTCTCACCATGCATATTCCAACATGTATAACTTCTATCAATTCCATACCGTATTAGATGCGATGCCAATTGAACCGCGTCAACCCGATTCCCATAACAACAACACAAACAAGGACATGTCATTCGACCGGGGTCTTCGGCGTGCGCAACAACAAACTTAACGAATTCCGATACCCCGTTCTCGTACTCTTTCGATAATCGATTGGAATACATCCATGTCTTATCCATGGTTTACGGTTTCTGAGTCAATCTGAGCTAAATGATAAATTAGAAAACAAAACCAATACTCAAAACTTGCACTTGCTCTTGCACAACCATATAACAAAACCAATACTCAATACTTTTCACTAAATTCATTTTATTCTATCAACTACTTTAGTACACAAGTATAACACAAGAAACCATAAACAAGAAACTATCATTTGCATGGATGCTTCCTTCATTCTCGTAAAGTCTTTTGACTTCTAAACATATATAGTGAGGCTAAATATTTTGGTTTACAATAGTGCATATAGTACATATTTAACTCATATGTCTATTATATGTGAAAACTTAGAGATGACATTTACATTGTGTTGTATGAGAGAAAAAATCATACACACACTCTACAAAACTAAACTATATAGTAAGCTATGGAGCAGGAAATAAATGGTATTTACTATCAATATGTTGTAGGCAAACAACAAGGCAAAACCAAAATTATGGTCCAATCAAATCCCAACCACAACAAACATTGTATCTGCGATAATATAGTTAATATGGAATGTGAAAGAATCTGCATAAACTAGCGACTCTGACCATCAGACATGCAAACTCCAACACATATGCATTCCCCTACCACTATAGAAAAAAGTAATGCTACACAAAATTCCTATATCGAATTAACTAAAAGAATTATTAGAAGATATTCACATATTTATTCATACAAAACTATTCTAGAAATTAGAATCAAAGCAAGCATAGAACAATTTATTCATACAAAACTATACTAGAAATTGACATACCTAGAACAGAGGCGGAGGTCCTGATGAACGGAGGCGGAGGTACTGATGAGCGGAGGCGGAGGTACTGATGAACGGAGGCGGAGGTACTGATGAACGGAGGCGGTGGTCCTGAACAAGATTTCGTAGATGCTAACGGCGGCAGAGCTCTGGTTTAGGGCTTTGAAGATTTCGTGAAGAACAATAGAAAAGTGATGATACGAATTTTTGATTTTTATTATAAAACTACCTACGAAAGCGCTTTTAAAAGCGCTTTCTAAAGGTCACCTATAACAGCGCTTTTTAATGTAAAAGCGCTTTCGTAGCATATCCTATAGCAGCGCTTTTAAAAGCGCTTTCTAAAGGCCAGCTTTAGCAGCGCTTTTTAAAAGCGCTTTCTAAGGCTAACCTTTAGCAGCGCTTTTTGAAAGCGCTTTATTAAGGTACCCTCTGAAAGGCACCCTTTAGCAGCGCTTCTCAAAAAGCGCTTTCTAAGGGTGACCTTTAGCAGCGCTTCTCAAAAAGCGCTTTCTAAGGGTGACCTTTAGCAGCGCTTTTGAAAAGCGCTTTCTTAAGGCACCCTTTGAAAACGCTTTTTTTAAGCGAATTTTTTTTAAAACCTACAGCAGCGCTTTTACCTAAAAGCGCTTTCGTATGTGTGCTGCTAAAACTTATTTTTGGCGTAGTGTGAAATGATACATGTTGGTTACTATGCATTTGATTGCTTTAAATTCAAGTTAATCACAAGACTACTGTTGCACCCTAAAATTTACCCTCTTCATTTCAATCCTAATTGGCTTATGTCTCTCTAGCATGCACATGCATTCATATCATTGATTATATGGTTATGAGATCAAGGTATCTTTCAAGTGATGTTCTTCAAGCAAAAGAAGATGGTCGATTAGTCAATTAGTGCAAAAGAGGATCCATTGTCCTCATTCTTATGGCTCACTCAAGCTACAAGAGCTTCCCATGCCTCAAGACAAATATGTCCATCATGTCATCAAATGTTTGAATTTTTCAAAGATTTGAAGTGTATCATACTTCTCCTATCCATCTTATGGAATTAGGGTTTTGATCAATTGAGGTGTGTGGCACCTTGTATGAGCAAAATATTTGAAGCATTATCATCTTATCACCATGTGAGACATGTTAAATCAAGAGATTCTACATCATGACCAGAGGAATTAGAGTTTTGAAGTTATATACTCATCTCCTATCACTTTGATTGAAAATTAGGGTTTGTGATAAAATCAGTTTATTTATGATTCTTTGAGAAAAACTTAATTCCATGGTATTCTACATGTTCCTAAGAATCTGTGTATAGAAGATTGACCCTCAATTTTGTTCAGAAGAAGTTTAATTGCCCAGATGATTGTGAATCAATTGATTTAGGGGAAAAGTCAACTCTTATGGTCAAAGTCAATTCCTGACCAATTTCTTGAACAATGAAGTTTCCATGGGTTGATATGGGTTCTAAGGTATCTTTACAAGTTTCATGGATCATTGGTTTTCATCATATGAAGTTCAATTGATCAAAGGATTGATTATTACCTGTATTAAGGAAAAGTCAACAAAAGTCAAAGTTTGACCAAGAGGACGTTTGGTCAAATTGAAGATCAAACTTCATATGCAAAGGTTACATGGCCATGGGATGAATAAAATCAAGAGTTTGATTAAATTTTAAGTTAACTTGTAAATGAAGTTATCTTTCATAACTAAGAGAATTTTTCTAAGTTATGGAATTTAACCTTTTGTAAGCTAAACACTAAAAAATCACAACTCTTTCATTTTTTATCAGAAATTTGTAAAACTTACATGCTTGGAAAGAGAAAAGTAAGATCTGCAAGTTTGTTCTTGTAGGATCATGTCCAAAAAGTCTTTATTTTGAGAGTTATTAAGCTTTGAATTTCTGGTCATTAGGGATACTTGGCAAAAGTTTTATGCCATCTTCCAAACTCAGCATTCTCCGTGCCTCATTTCAAGCAGCTTCCAAGCATTATTTGTGGATAACATCAACATCAAAGATGAAGATCGATATTTTCTTTACAACTTTGCTTCAAATAATTTCTCAAAAAAGTCCCTAAGTATCAAGATATGGTCATGGGAAGTAGATGACACAAAACCGAAACATTTACCAGCACTTAGGGAATTTCGCGCGTGTGCTGACCATGTAAGTCAAGCATAAATGTTCATGGCCAATTCCAGATGATCTCTAGGCATCAATTTAAGTTTTTCTCAACATCAAAGTGGTACATCTTGATGCCAGCTTTCCAAAGATATTAATTTTGCTCTCTTTAATGGAGAAATGAGAGAGAAAGAAAGATAAGGCTGGATCGGGCATTTTATGATAGGCTTACAACATAATTTTGTCAATTGGTAATTTTCTGCACAATATGCATATTTTACTACAGTATTTTTTGTGTACACTCTCTACAAGCGCATATCACTCCATCTCATTACTCGAAATAGCCAAGCCAAAGTTCACTTTATGCATACATGCATTTTGAGGGCATGGCTGAAAATGGAAAAAGTGTGATATAACACTAATTTGTCCTCCACCTCTCTCCACGTGACTGGTCTCTTTCACTCTTTTATTATTCTCTTTAAACACTCTAAAACACAAAGGCATGACCAGATGGTACACATGAAATGCATCTCACACATCACTCCACCTCACTTGATATTTTTCTACTTTCACTTTTTTACCCTCAAACAAAACTTTCTCTCTATTCTACTCACTCTATATATCACTATTTTCATCCTGATTCACACACACACACACACACACACACACGCACACACACACATTGGGGGAGAGAGAAATTAGATCTGAGATATCACTCTTCACTCAAGCAAGCTTCCATCAGGTTTTCAATTTCTTTGAAGCAAAACTTTTATTTCTCCTTCATTTCTTCATCCTTGGAGCTTGTAAATCATATTCACCGGGTTTCTTGAGTTAAAGAATTTAAAGAAGTAGTGAACAAAACATCCACTTGGTAAGTTTCTTGATCTCTTCTTTCTCATTCCTTCATCCATGGATTTAAAAGCTTGACAATTGATAACGAGAAATCATATCATATAATTACTATGCTTTCTACCGATTTTATAATACATTGAGTAGTCTAACTCCCGATTATTCCGAGTTTTTATGTCTTTTCACAGGTATAACATTTGTCAACTCAAGACAATGAAAAAAGGACCACATGAAGAAAGCTAAACAAGAAACAGAAGAGAAAAGAACAAAATCTCAGATTTTGCACCTGTGATGAATGTCACACCCTGTGACAACCGTCACGCCTCCCCAACTAGAAAGAACGCTCGTCACACATTGTTGACGAGCGTAATGCGCTATTTAAGAGCATTACGACCGTCACCCACCTGTGACGACTGTGACACGCGTAAAGAGGAACATTATGAATTGGTGGAGACGTGGGCAACGTGAGGCATAATCCTTCTCCAATATTTCCTCCACTCAGTAACCATGCATCCTATTTTCACGCCACTCAAGCCTCTTCCAATATTTTCTCAACTGCAATATTTTCTCCTATATATATGTGGTAGTGCAAAGGGATGAGGGTCGAAGAATTTTTCCAGAGACCAAAATTACTGCTTTTCTACATTAAACTATATTATTCATTTTTGAACCATTTTCATTCGTACTGTAATTTTCATTTCCAGAATTAGTTTTTAGAGTGTTAATTCTTCATCTAAGAATTAACACAGTGATAGATTTCGATTGAATTGCAAGGAATTTGTAAGCATCCAAGATTACCACAGCAACATTATTTCTAGGTTTTGTATGAAATTGATATTTATTTATTCTTGTGTTATGTCATTTATTTTTACGGATTATATTTTAAATTGCATAATTATTAAATATATTATGTTCGGCTAAATTAATTGTACCGGTATGTGACTCCTAAGTACCGAAAGAATTCAGTGATAACTTGGCTAAAAACATTTACAAATAATTTCTGGTTTCCAATTTCCATGTTTAATTTAACTACCCTTGTCACGAGAGTGAGAGGATAATTAACACGATTTTGCCACGAGATTGGGAAATTAATTAAGGCAAGAACCTGCATGCGAGAGCTGGGGTTCGACCCAGATAGTGGTAACGAAACATTAATTTTTAAATACATGAGAGTGTTTTAATAAATTAATTAAACTCAAATTGTTTTCAAAAAGTGTTATTAAATTTAAAGTGCATCCACTAGGTTTAGTAGCATGACTTATTTCATGAACACGAGAGTGTATGTCTCAGGTTTTTAAACAATTCGTTTTTACCGAAATACTTTATATGCCAAGCGATTCACCGAATTCCCGAAGTCCGACCATCACATACCGGTATAACTATTACTATTATTTTTAATTAAACTATTTCCCCCCTAAAACCAAATATTCATCGCTTAGTTAAACAACTGTAGCATTAGATCGTATGTGATTGATCCTCAGTCTTTGTGGGTTCGATAATCATTTAAAACTAGAACGACTAAACTGTATACTTGCGGTTAGTATCCCAATAGACTTATAAAGTCCCGATCAAGTTTTTGGCGCCGTTGCCGGGGACTGATTAATCAATTAAGTACGATCCTTCTGTTGCGCGTTTAGACTAGGAAACAGAAACCCTCTTTCGATTTGTATGCCAAATACTCACTCCCGAAGCGAGTCTTTGCATCTATGAATCTTGTCCCAATTACTATGTATCACCCAAATTTTTTCTACAACCCCCACTCTGAGTATTTCGAGGAATCACAATAATTCCATAAATCCGACCTCGAAATACTATTGGAGAACTTCAATGCGTCACAGACTCATTCTCACCCGAATTACCTTTCTAACCACCAATCCCAATATTTTGAGGAATCGCAAGAATATTATAATTCGAACCAAACTTATCCTCAACCAAATTTCCCCTACAATCACTACACCCAATATTTAGAGGAGACGCAAGAACCCTATAAATCTGACCTCGAAATATTAATGGAAAATTTTAATGAAATATCAATGATGACAAAGCTCTTTATGGAAACACAAAATGCGACTCTAACTCAATTTGAAGAATCAGAAGAATCGCATGATTACAACTTTGAAACATCAACGGAGGATTCCGACGCGACGCTAATTCACTCTAGGTTAGAATCTCTGATGGAGCACTTTGTAGAGACACAAATTGTCCATAACGAGGAGTTTAGAAAACAAAGTCTTCAAAACAGTGAAAACCTTAGGCAACTGACCACTGTGGTTGAGTTGCTCGCGACCCACAACATAGCCTTAGAGACTCAAATCTCCCAGCTTGAACAAAACCCTCTAGGACCCTTCCCTGAGGAGAAATTGGATGTTGTAACAACCAGTAGTGAAAAAAAAGTTGAAAATCCTAAGGAGAGTGATAATGAGTTTGAGGAGAGTAATGATGTGGACGAGGAGAGTTCAGACGAGAAAAGAGTAAAGATTGAGAAAAATCCTCCAACACCATCTAAAAGGGAGGTTGTAGAAGAGGTAGAAAAGGGAGCACCTATTGTTATGCCTCATCCATATACCCCACTGATTCCTTTCTCGAAAAGTTTTATGGAAGCTCAAATAGACTCCAAATCTAAAACGTATATGGAGGTATTGGAAAACATCCACACCAATGCACCATTGTTTGAAGTCTTGCATAAAAAGAGAAGATTGGAGGACCATGAAACTAGAGATATTATTGGCGTTAAAAGGGTAAGGTTAACCTTTGAGGTGGTGGATGAAATCACTAAGCCCAAACTTGAAAAGTTGATACTTAGGATAGATCCAGAACCACCACCACAAGTTCATAAGAATGAACCACCCCACAGAATAAAGAAAAGAAAAGATGAGGGATATGTGAGATGGCTTGATAAGTGGCCATGGAAAATGATAACTACTAAAAGTTCAACCGAGGAGTCATCCTCGAGAGAACCACCATGAGTGCTTGCACTCCTGAGCTGTCGAGATATCGACATTAAACAAAGCGCTGCGTGGGAGGAAACCCACCTATTTGTTTTTGTTATTATTTCCGTTTGTTTTTATTTTTGATTTTTCTTTTCCATTTCTACATTTATTTCTTTAAAGCCTTATTTTCATTATTTTCTTTTTCATTTTTTCTAAAAAAAAAAATTTTATACAACTGCTGCTGATTTCCAATCAACTTTACAGGTTTTCTGAAAAAGTCTTTTTCTATCCTACCTTCTCCCCTGATTTGCTTTCCCTCTTTGCTATTTACTATGGAAACCACTTTTAGAGGCAGGAACCAAATGAGGAGGTTTGAGGAATTATGACACAGGAATATTGGTATGACCTTATATTATGATGATCCAACAATGGACACTTTAGGCATTAAGGATAGTGTCCATTATCTATTTAGCCAGCTGGGGTGGGAAAAAGCCCACATTAAATCTAGGTTTGTTACATACCGCGAGCTCACCCTTGAGTTTCTGAGCTCCTTAGTTCATATACCCGAGCGCGGTTTCGGAACTAGAAAGGGATTTATAGCCTTCAGGTTATTTGGTATTGAATTTTCTTACACCCATAAAGAATTAGCCGACCTTCTAGGATTCCCTAGCGGGCCTTTTTCTTTTTCTACCACCCAGGCAGAGTTAATGGATTTTGAGCTAGACTATTTTTAGGGGACTTTAACCGGAAACTACCACCCTGAGCCGGATAGCATGTATAATAATGAAATACACAACCCCGCTATCCGCTATTTCCATAAGATTCTAGCACATACCATTTTCGGAAAAGAACAGAACCGCACTGCAGTATGTAAAGATGAGATATTTATGCTGCAGTGTATGACCCAGGGCCGACCTATAAATGCAGTGCCATTCTTAATGCAGACCTTTTCCCGCATTGTTGAGAACCCTAGCGAGCCAATCATCATAGGAGGCCTGGTTACCATGATTGCTAATGCCATCGAACTTAGATACCAGCTACATAGGTGTACACAATTTGGTTCAATCCGGCCTATGAACATTGATTTTTGTTTCCACCTACGAATAATAGGTAACCTAAGTCCTGCACCCTTCGATTACTTGATAAGGGAAGAAGTAGTCACGATATTTACACTTCCTAACCATGCCAAAACGAGTGCCCACAATCGCGACAATTGGCTGTATGAGCTTAACCCTCCCGACCACCCTTCGACACCTGAGACACCACAATCCTACCAAGTTTATGATACCACAATGTCTGATGAGAGTGACCCCGAGACCCCTCCTGGTTACCATGATGGTAATAACATTGTAGAGGATGTTGATGCCCCTGCAATAACAAAAGGGGAATATGCTGAAAAATTGAATAAGATCTTTTCTACACTGGACGTTTACCAGACATACATCAATGGAATCAAGAACGAGTTGAAGGGTATGCGTATGGACGTGATAGGCTTAACTGATATTACTGTGGAATAGTTTTATCACATACATACAGCTTTCGAAGACTTGAAGACGCGACTGGGATGAAGCAGCAAAATCAGCACTTATTTTTACCTTGTGTTTTATGTTTCTATGCAGTTTAAGATTTCATTTTAAACAAGTTTACTCTTTACAGTTTTTAAAGTTCTGTTATAAACATATATTTATTTCAATTTCAGTTTATTTTCATTTCAATTTCAGTTTATTTTCATTTTATTTCATTTTCAGTTTATTTTCATTTTCATTAAATTTACTGTGTGTTACATCTAATATTATATTCACTTATCATATTATCACTTTGCAAAATTTTGTTATACGATGTATGTTGGAAATACTCTGCTTGTATTGAATTATTGTGTTTTAATGTTTTGGAATTATACTGTTTCGTCTATTTCATAAATATGATTCTTTGCACCCGTAACGATCGTAACGTCCCCATGACGAGCGTAACATGCGTTTCACCGTGTTATGCCCGTCAGCCCATTGTGACGGTCATCACGCGCGCCCAATAGCAGATTCTGCTATTACAGAAGCCGTTCCACTTTCCATTCATTCTTCCCTTTTTTTCTTCCCAAATCCGTAACAGTACCCATTCAAATTTTATCTCAAATTCCAACACTTAAACTCCATCAACCCACTACTCAATCCACATTCCAAACCATTTTCACGATTAAATCTTTTGCATGCACTATGACCAACAAACAGCAAAATCATATGAGCGCAGCGCTTGAAAAAAGACAGCAGGAGCAATATGAGTATCTATGCGCTCAAAACACTCAGATCTTGACTGAACAGCGGAGCATGAATGAGAGGTTGGATGAGGCCCTGTCAGAGCTCAATGCCTTAAGGCTGGATGTCAACACCCTTGGTTTCCAGGATACTGACACAGAAGCCACTCCTACCAGATGCTCTCGCACCAGGAGTAGAGGACGTGGTCACCAATAGTTTTTCTTTATTTTCTATGTAGTTTATTATTTTTTCTGTTTCATTTCCTTTCTGTTTGTTTTTGTAATTGTACTTCCCCGCCTATATACCGCAACATTGAGGACAATGTCGGATTTAGTGTGGGAGAGGTACCTTTCCATCTTTTATAAACTAGTAAATTTTTACGATATGTCTCGATTCAAATTCTTCGCTTTATTTAGCCATACCGGAAATTTTTTATCTTCGCATTAGCCCAACATACCTATTTTAACGAAATCCCAGTTGAGGAAGCCGAAAACGACATAACAAGATCGATACGATTATGACACCGTAAACTTCCTACTTACGCGATCCGTTTCAATAACCATTATACCGATATCTGGAGTTTTAAGTTCTAGAGTAACCCCTAGTAGTTTATACTAGCAGTTAGCACCGTCTTGACACAAACCACGTGGAGAATCGATGAATATAAGTGTTTGATGCCTGATTCTAAAAATATCCTTCCTATCTCGCTGCTAAAAGAAAAGAAATTTTGTGCACCAAAATATACGGTCACATATAAGAGCTGAGCAAATAATGAAGGAATCCAGTGTTGGTTGGTTCAGAGGTATCTGGTTCTGAACTCGGTAGGGCGTGCTACGGCCCGATCCCCCACAACCTCCAATTTGGATAACATATGTAGGGTTGCCACATTCGTGTACCAGACCCTGTGCTAAAAAGATCAAAGTCACTAACCGGTTACTCCACTACGTGCGTGCTAAGACAAAGGGCTTAATGTGATTGCGCCAGAACGAAACCAGGTGAAATAGATACGAGGAACTCTGGGCAGAATTATAACGGAACTGTTGGATAGCTCGTTTGAAATGGAAGCCTACGACTAAGCTTATTGCTTGTGTCATTAGCGTATCTTTGGTGTTTCACTCAAGTATTGGCCGAACCGACGAGGATTTCCCAAAATTGCTTTAAAAATCCAAGGTATGTCATGCATATGCGCTTGACAAAACTTGTTCGACCTTTTGAATGACTATTTGCTTGAGGACAAGCAAAGGTTTAAGTATGGGGGAATTTGATAACGAGAAATCATATCATATAATTACTACGCTTTCTACCAATTTTATAATACATTGAGTCGTCTAACTCCCTATTATTCCGAGTTTTTATGTCTTTTCACATGTATAACATTTGTCAACTCAAGACAATGAAAAAAGGACCACATGAAGAAAGCTAAACAAGAAACATAAGAGAAAAGAACAAAATCTCAGATTTTGCACCTGTGACGACCGTCACGCCTCCCCAACTAGAAAGAACGCTCGTCACACATCGTTGACGAGCGTAATGCGCTATTTAAGCGCATTAAGACCGTCACCCACCTGTGACGACCGTCACACGCGTAAAGAGGAACATTATGAATTGGTGGAGACGTGGGCAACGTGAGGCAGAATCCTTCTCCAATATTTCCTCCACTCAGTAACCATGCATCCTATTTTCACGCCACTCAAGCCTCTTCCAAGATTTTCTCAACTGCAATATTTTCTCCTATATATATGTGGTAGTGCAAAGGGATGAGGGTCGAAGAATTTTTCCAGAGACCAAAATTACTGCTTTTCTACATTAAACTATATTATTTATTTTTGAACCATTTTCATTCGTACTGTAATTTTTATTTCCAGAATTAGTTTTTAGAGTGTTAATTCTTCATCTAAGAATTAACACAGTGATAGATTTCGATTGAATTGCAAGGAATTTGTAAGCATCCAAGATTACCACAGCAACATTATTTCCAGGTTTTGTATGAAATTGATATTTATTTATTCTTGTGTTATGTCATTTATTTTTACGGATTATATTTTAAATTGCATAATTATTAAATATATTATGTCCGGCTAAATTAATTGTACCGGTATGTGACTCCTAAGTACCGAAAGAATTCAGTGATAACTTGGCTAAAAACATTTACAAATAATTTCTGGTTTCCAATTTCCATGTTTAATTTAACTACCCTTGTCACGAGAGTGAGAGGATAATTAACACGATTTTTCCACGAGAGTGGGAAATTAATTAAGGCAAGAACCTGCATGCGAGAGCTGGGGTTCGACCCAGATAGTGGTAACGAAACATTAATTTTTAAATACATGAGAGTGTTTTAATAAATTAATTAAACTCAAATTGTTTTCAAAAAGTGTTATTAAATTTAAAGTGCATCCACTAGGTTTAGTAGCATGACTTATTTCATGAACACGAGAGTGTATGTCTCAGATTTTTAAACAATTCGTTTTTACCGAAATACTTTATATGCCAAGCGATTCACCGAATTCCCGAAGTCCAACCATCACATACCAGTATAACTATTACTATTATTTTTAATTAAACTATTTCCCCCCTAAAACCAAATATTCATCGCTTAGTTAAACAATTGTAGCATTAGATCGTATGTGATTGATCCTCAATCTCTGTGGGTTCGATAATCATTTAAACTAGAACGACTAAACTGTATACTTGCAGTTAGTATCCCAATAGACTTATAAAGTCCCGATCAACAATGCTATAAACACTTTCATATGCATATAGTTGAGCCATACACTAGGTATGAGATGAGATTTTTGTGAATTTGAATGTTGTATTCTGCTTGAAATTTTTGTGCTAAAGATATGAAACATTAACTTCGAACGAAATTAACTCTGTGATTTTGAGTTTGTTTGTGGATTTAATTGGTACTACGTTATTCTATGTCATGAGATCTACAATTTTTCTTTTGATTTCATCGAATTTTCACTGAAAAATGAATGAGTTATGTTGATCTGAATAGATGGGGTTTGTCATGATTTTGTGTTAGGGTTTCATAGAGGTAGAAAACGAAAGTTGATTGGTTCATGTACACTTTGACTTGTTGACTGGCCCCATTGACTGCACGTCACTCATTTTTCTTTTTCTTTGATATTTTCTTTTTCTTCTTATTTCTATTCATTTACACTTTTTTCTCTAATTTTATTTTAATAGTTTTACTAAATAAAAAATTCCAAAATAAATTTTACATAGTACTTTGATGAGTCTATTTTCATAATATAATTTTTATTTTATTTTTAGAAATTTCTTGAAACATTAATTAAGTTAATTGATTAAATGTATCATTTTCTTTGAATTTTTGGTTTAGTTTAGATTTTGATTTTGTTTTTAATTAGTCCTTAATCTAAAAATTATGAAAAAATATGTATGATTTTCTTTAATGTTTTAAACAACTTTTTTCAATTTAAATTTTTTATTATTATTAATGTTTCTTTAATTTTAAAATTGTTGATGTTACATGCCAATTATTAGGTTTTTTCTTACTTATGCTTGAAGATTAAATTAATTCACCAATTTCCTTTACTTCTAAAAATCAGAATAAATTTTTTTGGGGTTTATGAATGTCTTAGGATCATGGAAATTGTTTTTAATTATTTTTATTATTTGATTTTCCAATTTCCATAAAATGTTTTGTTTAAGGTATCTAGTTTGATGACTTTCTCAACTAGTCTTGACAGTTGAGGATCATTTGCACCTTTCCTTATCTTTCCAAGAACCCTGAGTGTTGTTTCTAACTTTTATAAGTCTTTAGGATATTATATTAATTTTGGTTTGAATTGTAAATCATTCTTTCTAATTTTTCTTGAATTATATAGTGAATGTGTTCCATTGGTCTTGCAGGATTTTGTTGAGTTTCATTTGGCCACTTGTGAACTTATTTAGCGGCCAATCTTTGGACAATGATCATATTTTTTCGTTAATATCAAATAAACTTTGATTAATTTTATTGATCATGTTTTTAGTTGTTGATGATCATTTGCTTGGAGCCTTTGCTTGGTCATTATTAAAACCCTAAATTACATAATTGTGTGGATTTTGGTTTGATCTTGAAGATTCTATGAATCCAATGACCTTGTATGAATGGTGACATATTCAAGGATAGTTATTCAATAACTTGAGAACCATTTGATTTCATTTGATTCATTTATCTTTTGATCATACTTTTGCTGATTGGTTTGATGTTGAGGTATAGGGTTTGTACTTTGTGCAACCCATAAGGAATCAATTGCTTGTCTTCCCCTATAATCCTCTTTATATTATAAGGGACTTGATTTCATCATCATGAACCATTCAAGTTCTCTCTCATTATTTATGTGTTTGTTAAACTTTGAAGTTCAACTAGGCATCTTTTGTTATCATGGTTTAGGAGATTGTCTTTGAGCATTCTTATTTGAGTACCATTTAGCCAAGTTGGATGAAATTTGTTTGAGTTTACTTCTTACCTATAATACCTTTGATGTTTCAATTACATTTCTCCTTGATATTTTGATTGATATTCAATTTTCAATTCGTTATGGTGATAAGATAGGAGCCACATTGTGTTTTATTGCACCTAGTTTTGAACTTGTGATTTGGTGAAGCTATTATGGGCTTATAATCCAACTTTGTGTGCTTGATATTGATCATGTATCCTATCTTATCATTTAATATCTTATTCTCCTATGATTGTGCATTCAATTGTCAATTATAATAATGACTCTTTAGGAGCTACATCCCTTTCTTTTACTTGAGCTTTTAAACTTCTTGCTTGATGTTTATTTATATGCTTTAAACCAAGTCCTTGTTGATTATACCTATTGTTTTCTACTTCCAATAACACTTAAGTACATCAACCTCTACATACTTTTACAGGTATTTATTTTACTATGCTTGTTTCATCATAAGGACTGCATACTTACTTGTTTGACAAGTGTTCTTGAGATCAACTTTTATACATAAAATTGTGGGTCTTTTATTTTGGTAATTATTGATTGTTCATCTTTATTTTACTTATAATGTAAGACATGCTTTGTTTCATGGTTGATATATGCTCACTTGTTTACTTTTAAAACTCATTCAATCACTTGCTTGTTTTGCCTAGTTTTGGTGTGTTGCTTTGAGATTCATCATGCTATCTTTTTGTGGTTGTTTGTCATACTTGAGTGTGAATTATTATAGGTCACTTGCCTCTTAATTTTTTGGTTTTATAAATTCTTACCATAATCCCTCTTCATATATCCCTTTCTTGTTGCTTATGAGCCATTAGGAGCATGATTAGGTTTTGGATTTGACCACTATTTGTCTCCATTTTTTAGAATGCTTTTCCTTTATGCTTTAAATATACTTATAGGATCTTTATGCATTTTAACTATATGTCTTTTATTCTTACCTCATCTCTTCTAATTCTTAAATTCCACGCCTCATTGCTCACACACTTGTAAACACCTCACTACACACTTTGAATGATGCTTGTGTACCTTGGTGTTTATACCATGTTTTCAATGCCTAATTGGAATTTTTATTGATCATGAGACTTGTGATAATTTAATAACATGTCTATGTTTGTATATCTATCTTACCATATCCCTTATATTTACTCTTGTTTTGATTGATAGCATTGTATGAGGACTTATGTCCACTTAGGGTTATGTGCTTGTTTTTTCTTGTATGATTTGATTGTGATTCTTTCTCAAGCATGCTTGTATGGTGATGATAAGATATTGATATGTTTTCTACTGACCTATACACTTATCCATACCTTTCACTTCACTTCACCACCCTATGTTATGATAGTTTAGGCATTTGACACATAAGTCTTCACTAGCTAGTGGGCTTACGTGTGTGACTTATCTTGTGACTTTTAAGTTCTTACCTATTGTACATAAACATTAGGGAATCATTTGACATGTAATAATGTTTACCTGAATTCAATGTGTCTGCAATTTGTATACTTTCTACTTGTCTTATACTTAGGTCAATTCATGCCATTTGTTTGAGTTTCATCTCTCTTCACTATCCATGCTTGCTTTAGTTAGGTGATGTTTGTTAACATGTGACCTCTTGATAATGACTTGTGATGTATTAAATCATGTTTAGGTATAGGTATCCACTATTTCCTCTCATTTTCTTGATACATTTAACATTGTTTAAAGTCTTGTCTTCTAAATGCTTAATTACACTTCCAATTGCCTAGTTTGTTAATTTCATCTTCCCATTGACCTATGATGCCTTATTTAGGGATTGTTTAAGAATTTAACATGTTAGGGGCAGTAGCTTTGAGTTTCTTGATGTACTTTCATATCATGCCTTCTTTGTTTGATTAATCATTACTTACTTGCCTAAGTCTTCTTGAACTTTCTTGCTTGTTTGATTATCATCTTTGTATGATCCTTGTGTGATCTTTCTCCCACCTTTGAGACACATTTCTATAAACCTCTTTAGGTATACTTTCTTACTTGTAGATTAATTTGCCTTGCTTACTTAACTTCATAATTTCTTGCAAAGTGTTGATGCTTGATTGACACTTAGAGCCTTGAGTGCTTGTGTGTTTGTTGATTTCTTATGTTTGGTTTGTAATGCCTTAGGGTAGAACCATTTAAGCATGACCTTTAGGGGAACTTAGTGTGTGTGTTAAGTCTTTACTTAGACACATTCTTACTTGGTGATTAATTATTTGAAGTATGTTAGAGTCTAGGCTCTTGTTGGTTTATACTTGTTGATTGATGTTTGATTCTTACACTTCGGTGTTTGCTTGGCTCTTAAGCCATATCTTTTGAGGTTTATACTCATGTTTGTTTCTTTGTCATTTTCTTGTGATAACATGTTCCATTGGGATTTTAGTTTCATCTTATTTAAGATATGAACTAAATAGACCTTAGGTTCTAAACTAAGCATGACAATATTTGATAGCTCCATTTAACCTTAACCTTAGGTCCATCTTTGCATGCTAACTTAGGTAGAAGTTTCCCTTTCATCCTATACTTATGACCATCATTGTATGATAAAATTAAGATCTCTAGTCTCTCTTAGACTTTTTCATTCCCCTTTTGCATATTTTAAACTAAAACTTCCTTTTCTTTATCAAACTCCAAAAACACTTAACAATAATGATGTGAGCCATATGTCATGAGCCTTAAGCATTAAAGGGAAATATGAGGGGGTGCATTCCCAACCATGTGCTTCTTTTCTATCATAGTCTTTAATATGGTTCAAATCACCAAATCCTTTTTCAAGGTAAAAAATACAAACCAATTCAAACTCTTTTGCCTTTGGGTTTTTATTTTAAAAATATTTTCACAAAAATGAGGTGTTATTTTCACTATCTGCAATAGACGTGTGATTCCTCAAAGTTAGGGTTGGAATATGCCAACTTCTAGAATGCGAATGTAACATTATCAGCCTAAAAAACACAAAACAAACCTAAACATCTCTTTAGGTGAACTATGAGTGCTTTGATCCCCTATTGCATGAAATGTGGTACGTAGGTACAAAGGTTCGCAACCACAGTGGGCACAACTAATAATTTTTTTTTTGTAAATACCTTTGCATTCATTCATTTTCCCTTAGCTTTTTAGATTTAGACTTGACACACCAATTGATTAGAACAACAAGAGTGGATCATGTTGAGTACAACGGACGTGAGGGGTGATAATACCTTCCCCTTGCGTAATCGACTCCATTACCCGTTCTCTTGGTCGCAAGCCCTTGCTTTCTCCCTTCTCAGGTTTTCTTAGATGTTCTCCTTTCCCTTTTGTGGGATAGATAAATATTCGATGGCGACTTCATTATTTATTTTCCTCCAGTTGCTTCAACTACTCAAGTAGCTTTAAACAAATCTTCTTCAAAACACTTAGCATATATGTTTTAACATCTTGGTGTATCTTTTCTACTCCCCTTACCTATTTTAATGTTCTAGTAATCACGATTATGCTATTGCGTTATTGCATATTTGCATTGATTGTATGCCACATAATTTATACTTTTCTTATAGAGATATAACATATAAGCATTGCCTACTCCGCTCTTTAATGTTGTTGAAAACCATTGGAAAATAATCACGACCTTCCACTATTTTGATAAGTTTGATTACAAGCATTTTGGTTACAATGAACTATCACACAATAATTCCCTCTATTGGTGTAGATACTCAACTGCAAACAAACACAAGATCTCTAAAATATCTTGATCCAATAACATCACTATCCACAATAATTATGCTCCAAGTATTTGTATGTGGAAATCCACCTATTTCCATTGATGTCTTATTAGATTTATTTCCATATCCAATCATTGATTGGACAACTCTCAACTTTGTCTGCGAGAAGCTTTCTCCAACACCCCTAAAGATGGAAAACTTCCACCATCGCCTTAAGGATAATTGATACTAGATCTCTCCAAAGTTTTCCTTAGAGTATAATGGAAACTCTATTCTTGAAGAATAAAAATAAACACCAAACGACATTCAAGAAATGATACCTCCCTATTACAAACAACAAACTTGATACAAAAAAATTAGATATCCTAATGTACCGCTAGTCTCCCTTAACACTCAATATTTAGAGATGAAGGTTCTCAACAATGGAATAAGGCTAAGGATGAAGATGATGAACAATTCCAGAATATCTCACAAATAATCTACAAACACAGGGTGAATGAAGGTGAATGAAGAACACACACAAGGTTCTCTCAAGTTTCTAGATGAATAGATCTTGGATTTGATTGTTATCAAGAAATTTATTAATCATGAACAACACATCAAGATTAATCAACTCCTCTTCTCTACTTTACCAAAACACAACAACAAATTGCACAAGTACAAGATGAAACAAAAATGAGAACGAATTTGACATGAACTCATAATCAAGAAATTATAGTAGTGAAGAAGAGAAAGAAACATGGTTAAGGGGTTAGACACACTAAGAATAGAAGACAAAATTACTCTTTGTCTCTATGGGTTTATCCATAGGTTTCACTCACTTGTTACTTTCATCAAAGAAAAAGATATTTAAATCAAGGATGAAAAATGGGTCTTGAACCTTTGATTCAAATCAAGTGAAAATTGTGATTCAAATCAATTTGGGTATAGCCAAAATAAAGCTTCGGGATTTCAGTTGATTCATATCAAAATTTGTATCTGATTTGAATCACATGAGGTTGTGATTCAAATCATGTTCATTTTCTTATTCGAATCAAACTTACCAGAGCCAAATCCCATTTTCCACACAACTTATGATTTGAATCATGCATTACAGGATTTGAATCATGAGGTTGTGATTTGAGTGTTTTAACTTGTGATTCAAGCTACGCATGATGAAATGACAAGGAAGTCACTATTTAGGCTCAAAATGACAGACTATCAAGGATCAAACACTCTTATGAATTGAGTAAGGATGGTTTTTATTGGTACAACACAACAACATAATAGCCGAAGAGAATACAAATTAAGTATGAAATAAATAAAGTACAAGCACAAGAAATTATAATCAAATTAAAAATACGTAATTATTAAAAGTATCTATATCAAATTGATAAAAACATCAAAACAAATAAGTGATACCATACGATATTGTGGTTGCACTTTCAATAGGGTCTTGTTAGGGGAAGAAGAGTAAATACACGAGGATGAAGCTTTTAGAAACTATGGTGAAGAAGATTTAGTTTATGGTGAAGGTTCCTGCTATGGATATTGTACTAGTCAACAAGTATAGGTGTGCATGTTTCCCCTGCAAGAGCATGGATACTCAGCGGCCTTAGTATATTTATAACTATTTGTGGTGGTTAGGGTTTTCCCACGGCAGGGAGAAGCCATGCAAGGTGGGTTTAGAGGACCTACACACATGAGGTGATAGGATCTATATCTTAGTTTGGTGCTTAGGTATAATCATAGGAATTAGGATTTGTCTTTTCTCCTGTTAGAGGATAAATATATATAGAGGCCTCGTGGGCCTTGGGTTTAGGAAACCCTTTGAGGAATTAAATGTTCCCTATTGGCTAGGGGAGACTATTGACTACCTATTTCTCAGGGAGTCGTAGTATGAATAATCCTCATATAACTATTAATGGATAATGGTACTATACATGTTATTTATCCAAAAGGCAATCCCTCATGTTATGTGCAAATGTCATCTGGGCGACACCATTATGGGCAAGGTCCCTAAACTCACCATTTCTTGAGACTCTCACAAAAATAACATTACGCAGTCCCTCAAGCATTAGGGCTTGTAAAGGGAGGAGTTCTTTTAAGGCTTCTTTCAGGTCCCTTCTAGTGGGATAGAGTTTTCCCCTTTGGTTTAAGGAGGAGAGTCCCTCAGCCTGGGGTGAGTCCCTCAGTTGAAGGCAATTTTATTAATGAGAGGCAAGTCCCTTAGTTTGGGGAGAGTCCCTCAGCCGAAGACAACCTTAATGAAAGGTGAGTCCATCAACTTAGCTTAAAGAGACACTATCACTATCATATTTTGAATTCAAGTTGTCAATAATAGCTGCATCACAGTTTGACATTTTGACCTTTGGTACTCAATTCTTTTTGGGTCCTTTGATGTTAGTGGAATACATATTATAAGAAAACATATTTCTCATTTTACATTTGCAATGTTCTTTACATAAATGCGAGGGAGAATATCCTTGCTTGCTTTCCAGACTTTTATTTATAAAACAAAACATGGCAATATGACCATTTTATTACAATAATTTCATTTTAGGGTTTTGCATTTACACGTTTGTTGAGTACTCCAAATATTCAGGGACACCTTGGGCCCGGAAAAGCAGGCCTGCAGCCTAGAGCCTCCAAAAATTAGGGGCCTTAAAATTATTTTTAATAAATTATAAACCTAAAATAAATATATAAATATTAGTTGTTCAATATAATATGCAATCTAAGCTAGTTAGTGTAGTGATAAAGAATCTTGTTTTTAACTCAAAGTTCAATGGTTTTATCCTTGGTGGCTACATTTTTGCTATTTAAATGTATTGTTTTTTAAAATGACAAAATATGATATTATTTCTCTACCTTCCTTTTTATTGGGGCCAGTTTTTAAAATTGGCACAAGGCCTCCAAATTGTCGGGGACGGACCTGCAAATATTGCTAAAGTTTTTACTATTGTTCTTAGGTTCATAACCAAAACCATTATTATTGAAAACTTTTGGTTATTTAACAAAAAAAAAAAATTATGTCTTCCTTTGTTGAATTTATTAAGTGTGTTTTGAATATCATCAACTTTATTTTTCAAAATGTCATATTGATTACACTTGGTAGATTCATCTAAGACTTTGTGAGAAGAGAAAGAGTTTTGAATTAGATCATCTTGCCTCACTTTAAGACTTTTTATTTGTTCCAATAAGTTTTTACTTTTGAATTAGATCATCTTCTCTTTGAATGTATAGACAATTTGTTCTAATTTACTTGTCTATTTGGTTATCTTTTTACAAATGAGAGACAAGTCTTGATAAGAAAAGTAAGAGGTTACCTTATCTTATTTATGATTTTCTTTGAGACATGTGTTTTCTTTTTCCTTATTTGAGGATTCCACATCATTGTCATCTTAAGATATTTAGGCTCTCTTAACTTCACTTTACGGTTTCTTGGATCTTCTCTGATTCTGGTTTCTTCTCTGGCTTTGAGAGCAATTTGATATTAGGTGCCCTTACTTTTTGCATTGGTTGAATGTGGGGATTAAAGAAGATCTTTCTTCATTTTTCTACTATAAATTGAAATATATTTTTTGTTCCTTAGGAACTCCTTAAATTTTTGAAACATGAGTTTCATGTATTTATTAATCTCGCTTTGACAAACTATGTCTTCTTATTTCATATCTTTGATGTTAATGGCGTTTAGTGTGATTCTTTCCACTTATTATTTCCACCTTCTTCGTCATAAATAAGTATATTTAGCTTCATCTCATGTTCCTGTAATTTACCAAAAAGAGTATACATGTACATGGTCGCTAAATCCTAAATTCATAAATCACAGTGAATTTAGGTTACCAGTTACCGTTTAGGCATCTAAGGATTTTCACAATCAATTCCTCATTTGAAAATGTTTTTCTTAAAATTCCCATATGATTCACGATGTGGATGAATCGTGTTTTCATGTGATTAAAGTTCTCTCCAGGTTTCATTCTGAAAATTTCATATACATGGGTTAATGTGCCCAACTTTTACCCTTTTACCTCAATAGTTCCTTCATGGGGAATTTGGAGGATGTCTCAAATTTCTTTTGCAATCATGCAATGAGAAACTTACAAAAACTCATTAAGACCAAGAGCAGTAGAGGTGAGAGTTTTATCTTTCAAATTGTGTTGCACATTTTTGTCGTCATATTTGGTCCAAACCTTTCTAGGTTTGTTCACTAGAGCACCGTCAACTTTGTATGTATGAACAAATGGGCCTTCCTTCAAATCCTTCTAAATATCGCGATCCATCCCTTTGATAAAGAATTTCATCTTATCTTTCCATAAAATTTATCCTTCTCCATTAAAGTATGGGGGTTTGTTTAGTGAATAGATTGAATTCATTTCCTATCTTCTGAGACAGTTAGTCTTTAACATGAGTTAGACTCTCAATAACCAAACAGAACTTTTATCGGGCTAAGTTCTAGAACCAAATAGATATTTTCACTGGTTTATCTCTAGAGCCAAAAATAGGAACCTTCAAGCACATCGATGTCTTGAAATAAACAACCAATGGCACAAAACCAGGACAAAACTTTCTGCATAAACAGTTTTTATTATGTGTCGGCCAAAGGCCATGAGCACACTGCTTCACATTGGCCAAAGGCCTAATAACACGAGGGCCATTTATCCAACTTTCTCCATCAGGTCCAAGGTATAAATACCTTCCCAAATCAGGTACACAATATCCAATCTCCACTTTCACTACCACAATCTTCAACCTTAAACTGACTTGGGCGTTGGTGTACTAACCTTGCAAGTACCCTCATTTGATATGTCGTATTGAAGATTAACAACGCCAATTCAATATCAACCCCTCTGGTTCAAGAAACATTGTAATCGGAACCTTTGATTATCTCTGCCTTATCACCATAGTGTTTGGAGAAACTTTGCTTCACCCTGGTTTCTTAATACTCTATATTTCTGGTTCTATAACAGAACAATGGCGCCGTTGGTGGGAATCAACTTCTGTTTCATGTGATTTCCATGATTTCATGTTTGATTTTTAGATATGAACTCCAAAAGCATCTCAAGTGAATAAATCAAAGTCTTGAGAAGCTAAAATTTCATATCTATGTCGTTTGGATCCGTCAAACGCTGATGCAACTCTAATTGAGTGGTTATCTCAATTCCAAATTGTTGTGAGATGACGCCAGCAAACATACTAAGACCAGGATCTTATTATGTGGCATTCTGGTCAACCGAAAGTCTCGACCTTAAACACTTGAGAAATTTGGTCGGTGAACACCCTCAGGTCCATATTTAGATTTGTGGAGGCAAAATCGACCAATCGAGCAGCATTCTAGAACCCCTTCCGCTTAAATGGTATTGCATCTAGACTACATTGGATGTCTCATCATCGTAAAAGCCTCAAGTTGGATGTCTCATCATCGTAACAAAGAGAGCTTGGTCGCGGACAATCAACAAGGCTCCGAGGTTGCAAAATGAAAAGGAAATTATGAGATGAGGGACAGTTTTGGACGTAGGGTAACTCAGGAAATCAGAAGATCTTTTGAGTATCTAGTCGTTGGAGTAAGTAAGGGCCATATGGCTCTCCATTGGCTGGAGAATTTCCAACGCCCCGACAATGTTCCCAAGGGAAAATTAGGAGGGAAACTGGGGTGAAAGTTGAGAAGTAGGAAGGCTCGTACCCGATGAAGCATGTAGGGTATAAATACCTAGGAGATTCTGCGTGATAGGAAGCCAGAAGGGCATACATTAATGGTTTTGTAAATTAATTATATAATAGTAAACTGAAATATATATATATATATATATATATATATATATATATATATATATATATATATATATATATATACACACACACACATTGATATTAGGGCACCAAAAACACCAATGCACGTAATAGCAAACCGGGGAACAATCAATGAAATTGATGATCGACCTAAAAAGTTCAGGGGTTTTGTCGGATACACTTTATATGCTCGAATACCCCAATCAATTTCCCATAGTAACTTGTGCACCTTCAGAAGTTCAGGGGTCCCGTCAGATAGCTTTGTATGCCCAACTACAATAACCAACTCCCCACAACACCTTCCATGCCTTCAACAGTTATGGGGTGTTGTCGGATACACTTTGTATGCCTGACTACAATAATCAATTCCCTACAGTTCCTTGCACACCTTCATAATCCAGCGGAGTTGTCATAAATGATTTTCCCTTCCGAATACAACAACCAATTCCCCCAAGAGTTCTATCAAAGACATTTTACATGTCCAAATACAACATTCAAATACCCTGTGTCAAAGAAATGCATGCATTTACTCAAAGTTAGAACACCCACCCCCTTTTTGAATCTATTTAATCCAAGGTCAAGAGAGGTGGAGCCTGGTAACGTCTACCGTGTACTAAACTTTACCTCGAGGGAAGGGACAATGATCCTCTACACTTGGTCGGGATTGATCCTCTATGACGCAGAGCGCAATTCAAAAAAGCATAGTCACATTTATCTATTTTCAGGTCCATCATATGTAAGTACAATTAAAAACATAACCACACTTAACCTGGCCCATTCCTTTTCCATATAAACATGATTAAGGCATAATCGTGTCTAGTTGGTTCTGCACGAAATACTTACAAGTACAATTGAAGGCATAAATTCCTGGAGCCAAGATCATATTTAATTAGCTCTAATTTGAAATATGGATACATCAAGATGTACCAATTCTTTTTTTCATGCAAGCATGCTTCAATTACAGCCACACCCAACGATTTGGAATTCCACCAAAACACCGCATACATCTTAATGCGACACACTCTCAGACAAAGAATCCATGCATAGCTTTGCAAAATATTTAAGGTCATTTATAATTTAATTAAATATTATTTATTAATCTCTATAGCAAACATATTATGCAAACTTTAGGGCTCAAAATCAAGCTCTCGCTCTCCTTGAATCTCAGTCGGACACTAGCAACGGTTGAAAAAAAGCGCAATACGAAAGCAAATATATATATATATATATATATATATATATATATATATATATATATATATATATATATATATATATATATATATATATATATATATATATATATATATATATATATATATATATATATATATATATATATATATATATATATATATATATATATATATTGTCTATAAGCCGAGGCATGAAGGCCCGACCAAACATTACTGGAACAAGTACAAATAAAAGGAAGGAAAACAAAAATCCTTCAAATGCAAGTTCCCGATTCCGAAGTGACCAGACCATGTTAGCATCCTCTCTAGGAAACTCCAATAAAGGGTTCAGCTGATAAGTAGTGACATTAAGTTCGTGACAGAGCTAATGTGCCTGCTCCAACATTTGATCTCGAATCCTACATATTGCTTCTACAGCTTGGTGAAGGAATTCCTGAGATCTTTATCGTGCAGAAGCCACCTCCTCCTCAAGGCTTCTTAAAGAATTGATCCAGCCATGCGTCTTCTTCTAGAACTTTCTGAGTCGTTTCAAATGCCTGGCTCACCTCAACCACCTCTTAAAAGCCTTCTTCCAGCATTCCTCTACATCAGCAAGAGAATCTGTCAAATTTGTTACCTGAGTGGCCAAAGTAGATGGAAGACCGTACCGATCTACTTGTTTCTATAAAGTGTTAACTAACTCAGCTCTTCCTTGCATGATGGTTAACTTCTTTTTCAGCTTCATAATTTCCTTTCTCAAGGGCTTTGCATTTTTCTTTCACCTCATCTTGCTCCTTTGAAAGGTCGCAAAAACCCAGTACATCATCTTGGCTAGCAGCTACCATTGAAACTAGAGATTCAGCCTTGAATAAGGTACGAGAAATGTCTATAAATAGACCTCGTCTGTCAGGTTCATATAAGCTTCATACAAAATCCAAGTTATTATTAGCACGACGGTAGAAAATTCTTCTGGAGTGCTTGGTATCCTGGATGGAAAATGGCAAGAAGTCAGAAGAAAAGATTAAGATCCTCCTGCTCGGTACCTTCTAACAAGCAAGCCCGTTTAGAAGAAACTTCTTCAACAAGATTAAATGGCTTATCATCCCGAGTTCTCTTGGTAGGAGAGAGGGTCGGTAAAAGCTCATGAATAGAAAAAACCAATCGTCGTAGTAGTCAATAAAGAGGGTCTGATCCCCCGTGACTACAACTTGGATGAATAAAGAGGGTTATACCACACAATTACCAGAACCCCTAGTAAAAGAAATAAAAAGAAAATTCCCCTTGTAATTGGTCCTTTGGTCTCTGATATTGGACTCGGTAGGGAGGATTACAGTCCGATCCCCCACAATCGCATTGGGTTATAAAGGGGTGTGTCGCATTTTTCTACCAGAACCCCATGCTAAGTTGATCATAATCACTAACAGGTTTTTATACTATGTGCATGCAAGGATAACTAGCTTAATGTGATTGCGCTAGAATGAAAAAGAGATGAAAAAGAACAAAAGATTGTAGGTCAAGTTATAATGATGTGTATTAGATTGGTATTGCATAGGGGGAGTCTTTGTCTGCAAATGTGATTTGTGTCACTACGATGTCCTTGTTTTCAAATTCTATTACCTATCCACTTAGGTATAGCTTAGCACTTCCCCTGCCTTCTTTGAGTTTCTTCATGCTTTTGTTTCAAACAGGGCGCTTATCTTTTTTTTCTTTGAATTGGGAGTTTGCTCGAGGACGAGCAAAATTCTTAGTGTGGGGGAGTTTGATAACAAGAAATTGTATCATGTATTTAAGCTCACTGCATATATTTTTCATCCACATTTTATTTTTTTATTTGCATTTTACTCTTTTTTTGTTGTTTTGCAGTTGCTTGGATCATCAGTCACGAATTCAGAGCTAAATCGGAGAAAGATCGAAAAAGACCTAAAGTACAGCAAACATGCCAATTTGTGTCTCTCAGCCTGATATGGCGTTCGCCATAGGGAGATGGTGTTCGCCATTATCCCCCTTGCCCCGTATTTTCTAAGTTGAAGCAATGGCGATCGCCATGGCCTCAAAGGCGATCGCCATTTAGTCACAATGTAGTTTTTCATTTTTTAAAGGAACAATTAGTGGTAGTTTTTGAATTTGAATTTTCCCTTCTGCACAATTGCACCCAGAAGCAGTTGGAGGCTCTTATCTATATATATAGCACCTCATATTCAGTTTTCGGTATCCAAGTTTCGCGCGGAAGCTCTATCAAATTAGTTCTAAGCACAAATTACTTGTAAAAGTGGCAATAACTCACATCGAGGGATTGTCACATTGTTTTCATTTTTTATCTTATCATTTGTATTATTGGACAGAACAAGCCTGTCAGTATTTTAATTCCAGTTATGTTTACGCTTCGCTTATAGGTTTTCATTCTTATATTTCTTATTTATATCTGTTTTTCAAATTATCAGTATTGTTCTAAATTGTTGTTGTTATTGAAGATTAGCCTTAACATGCCTGCATCAATTTCCATAACCCGTGATATGTTAGATTTAAGATTTATAATTTTTGGCTAAATCTATTTGAGACTGTTGTATGAGGATTGTCGTTACCAACGGGACTCTGTAGAAAGCATAGGTATGATAATTTCAGTCTTACTTGATTTTGTTTTATGTTTCTAATTCTGAAAGTTTATTATTTTGTCATGAGAATGAGAAATACACCAAAGTGCGACCAATGGAGCGAGAGTTTGAGGCACGCACTAGATAGTAGAAACTAAGCGTCAATCCTAAAAACAACGAGAGCGCTTTAGGCATCGTTTTGGCGCGACTCTTGTCAATAGCGTGAGAGTGTGAGACAGAGTCTTTAAATCAGTATTTCTTACAAAAATGAGTTGTGGCCTTAATTAGTAACTTTATTCTACAAGTCCTTTAGGCACGCGGAATCCATACTCCGGACTCATTTTATCAGTATTCCTAACCTTAAGCAATTTCCCTTTCTACTCTCGTTCTTATCATTTCAAATCCATCTAGCCTTAGTTGTGCATTGCAACATAGATAACATTAGTTTGATTATTAGTCTCTATAGGTTCGATAATCTTTTAAAACTATGCGATATATTGTGCACTTAGAGTTAGACATTTCGACAAATATATAAAGTCGCGATCAATAAGATGTCCTATGCAGGAGCATAACAGCATCACACATGAGCTGAACTGACTGTTATATTCTGTTAAGTCACAAAAACAGAATATATTTGAAGGATAATATATTATCCTATGTGGCACTATTTTATATGTCAAGAAAAATTAAGAAGAAAATTGAAGAATATGCACTTTCTAGTTATGGAGATAAATTAAAAATATTTGATTGAAGACCTATTGTTATGCAGAATCTTCTGTAGAACTATAAAGGCTAATGAGCTATGATTGAAGGCTCAAATCCATTTGGGAGATAGGTTATAAATAGAAGCTTTGTAAACTAGGATTGATACCAGTCAAGAATTAAAAGATGTTATCATTAGGGATGAATCCGTTAGCCACTCTCTAGGAGAGTTGGTGTGTGTCAACCACTCGGGTTGTGAGATGATCAATATGTTCTCCTTGAAGCTGTGAAGCAAGAGCGAGTATTTTTCTTGGAGGAAGCTTGTAAGCAACTCCAAGTTGTAATCTTAGTTAAGAGTCTTTGCTAGTGATTGTCATAGAAGTATGTCTTCTGATTTTCTATCATGGAAGTGTGTCTTCGTGTTTGTGTCCAATTGTTGTCTGTAATTGAAGACGAGTTAAGGAGGGCCTCATATATAGGTGAGTATTAGATAGAATTCTTTTAAGGGTAGTGATTAAGTGATTAGGCCGTAAACTGGAGGTTTGGTGTAGAGTCTATAAATTGATACTATTTGAGTAGACTTATCCCTGGCTTGGTATTCCCCCAGAGTAGAAAGGTTATTCCGAACTGGGTTAACAATTTTGTGTGTTGTTTATGCTTTTCAGTACTATTTATATATTGTTATACCTTGCTTGTTTATTTATGTCGAATCGGATGTCTCGACATCCTCATAGGACATCTGAGTTTTGTCATACCAAAATTTCAGCCTCCTTTGAGGACTTTAAACAGAATTTCCCACCTAAAGTAGGGACTCTCAATCATGCAATGGCAAGGAAAAGAAAATACAAAGCGGAATAAAAATAGTATCATAAAAATACCAAATGAGCAATAAGTTTGTAGCAAAGGGATATCAAAACAAAAGAAACCCCAAGGTCTTCACGCAAGCTAGCATCAACAAACAAAATAATTAGAAATCGGGTGCTCAGTATAGACGCCAAAACATCGACAATAAGAAAATAAATCACATGTGAAGGGTGTGTTTGACACATCCACATGACAAACCATAAACTTGCACAAAAATACACATCCAGACAAAAACGCAAGCATTGTATATATATATCTCATAGAATGAGAATCACAATCAAGCGCGTCAGAAGCAAACTCGAATCCACAAAGAAAATGGAGTAAAATGATTTTCAATCGAATAACCAAGAATTAATTAAACGATTGAGAGCTCTCTTGAAATGCCTTACACAAGTCAACAAAAGAGTTAGAAATAACAAGGAGGCATAAACAAAATCAAGTATTCACATCACAACTTAAATCAAGATTAAATCATGAAGAAATAAGACGCAAACAAGTATTGGAACATTAAAATGAATTTCCGGGAAGCAACACACTAACACATGAAAGTACACAAAAGGTCAGAACAAAATCAACTAAACTCGGTACCAGTAACCACCAAACATGCTAACAAGCTCAAACATGCATTAAATTGGAATTAAATCACCAACTAAGCACCACTTACCATCTCTAGGCAGCAACTTTGCATCTTACGAAATGCTCAAAAAGTCAGCTTAAAAACAACTGAATTTGATACTGGTATCAACCAAATATGCTAACAAGCTCAAGTATGCATTAATTATGAATTAAATCATAATATAGATGCAAAAATAAATTTCCATACAACATTCAATTAACAAATAAAATGCACAAAAAGTTGATTTAAAATCAACCAAAATTGATACCAGTATCAAGCAATTATACACACAAAGCCACTTATGCATCGAACAACAACTAAAACTGAATTTACAACACATTTATAAACTCCTAGAAGCCATTACATATGTATCGATGCTTGATAAAAAATTGGTTCCAATATAACATTTCAAGGCACAAAAGCTAAGCATTTATACATGAGAAATCACTTGGAATTCACAAATAAGTTGTATCCAACAAAAACGACACCGACACTAACACTTCCAAGTATCAAAGCCAAAATTAATTACGTGTCGAAAACAAGTAAACACTTTGAAATTTGATTCTGATTCATGAATTTAAACAAATTTCAACAAGTATCGAATCGGAAACAAATTACGACACGTAAATCACAACACAATTGAAAAATTAATTTCAACGCGTAATTCTCAACAATCAACAACAATTAAATCAACTGATTCCGTATTTATTCATCATCAAGCTTCAAGAATCAATTAGATCCCAAAAATCAAATTAAGCTCAAATCACATAATCACTTATCTCAAAATCAAGATCCAAACTATGTTAAACAACACAAATTCAAATTAATTCAACAATTAACTCAAGCAAGATTCACATGATATCTCAAGTGGATTCAACAATTAAAATAAACACAAGATCAAATCAAGAGGATAAACAATTACCAAATGAAGATCAGAAGAAGAGGTTGATCGGAATTGAATCAGAGAAGAAAGGAGGAAATCTGCATGGAGGGAGAAGCCGAGACGAAGGGAGCGTTCACCGGAGGGAGGGGTTCGTCGGGCAGAGGGAGTCCGAGCAAGAGGAGGCCGGAGAAGCTAGGTGGAAATTGGAGCTGGTAGGTGGTGGCTCAGTGATGGCTCAGTGGAGGGAGGAAGAGAGGAGAAAGTTCTTGAGTTTTGTGACTTTTGTTCTTGAGAGAATTGAGAGAGAACTTGAGAAAATTTGAGTGATTTTTGTGTAGAATGACAAAAGTGATTATGAAATTAAATTGAAATAATTTATAGAAGTGAGATAAGGCCATATTTGAAAAATGGTAAAAAAAATGCAAATTCCCTTATTTTTTGTGAAAAATGCAGAATTTTCAACTTTTCTCATTGTACGGTGCGAGAACAACCCACAAGCTCATTACTTCGGTGCATAATCTCGACGCAAAACCTGAAACAAAAACATCGATGACGGAATTTATGATGCAGTTCCGTAAGAATTACCTGATAAAATAAAAATCGAGAAATTTATGAATTTTTCAACGGCGAGAAAATTGAGATAGAAAACTTTTGTTTTGAATTATGCAGATTTTTCAGCTTATTTCGGTATTCAACTTTGGAAACAAGCCATAAACCTAAGTCTTCTGAGCACAATCTGAATCCGGGCCCTGAAGCAAACTTGTAGCTAACAAAATTTGTGACACCGATCTATGAGAATCGTCTCTATATGATGAAAATTGAGAAAGTTATGATTTTTGCAATATTATGCGACAGTTGACCAGAAATCCGCTTCAGCATGCGATTTTCACTGTATTTTTGCAACTTCGGAGATCTTCTTCATATAATTAGCTTCCGATCTAAACATATGTAATGGAGAGGATCTCAAGATGAATCCAACGCCCAAAGACCCACTAAAAATAATTTTCCAGTCAGAAGTTATGAATTTTTGAACATCCAATAAATAGTGGATCAACACACTGTTTCAGGGTACCAGTCTCAGAGTATCCGCGAGTTCGGAGATCTTCCTCATCGAATAAGATTCTGAACTAAACATAAGAATTGAAGAAAATAACACTAAGATTCAAATTCACCAAGAGACACTCAAAAGTGATTTACCGGTCAGTCGTTACAAATTTTTTAATGTTCGAAAAGCGAACCAACAAATCCACTATATAACATAATTTCAGGTATTTACAATTTTGAAGAACTTCCTTACAAAATTATCCTTCGACTTGAAAAAATTAATTATAGAATATATCGATACGGTTATAATTCCTGAAGAACCATTCCAAACCATTTTCCAGTCAGAAGTTACAAATTTTAACCTCAAACCGTAAAATGCAGATTTTCGGCTTGAACTGTCTCAAATCAAACTCGACTTTCTCTGCAATTAAAAGTGTAATGGAACACATGAGAGCTTGGCATGATGATGACTTTATTAATTGCCTATTGAATAGCTTGTAACACGGGAAGTGTGCATTTAAATACGGAAAACCCTGAGTTTTGCTTCACATTACTGCTTAACAGAACAATTGTCTTTTGTTAACTTAGTGCAGATAAATGCTTTGACCTCGTCGCCATAGAATCAATGATATGTATGCATGAATATGTGAAAGAAAAATAAGATGATTATGGTTAAACTGAAGAGGGTGAATTTTGGGGTGCAACACCTACTCCACATTATGGACCAGGTCCAAAGGAAGCTATAGAAATTCATGTTTCTGATCATGTAAGAAAATATGTCTCACAACTGGAATAATTGAAGCAGCTAAATCTATCGATTAAGAGAAGGCCATCGAAGGCGATGACCAAACTCCGATACATCTCTCTAGCGTTATAGAACCAGATTTGATAGAGGATATAGAGACCAAGGATTCTCAAATCAAAGAGATAGTAACTCTTATTAACCTTTGAGGAACTAGGAGAGCTTCTCTAATTGTAGAAGAGTAACCAAGTTTGAGATTTTCCACCACAAAGGCACCACCCTAACAAAACAATGTCCTACCGCGCCTATGTTCGTCTTCTTACCAAAACAAAAATGGGAGATAAATATGTGTAAGAAATACTACTAAATGTGCCTGAAATAAAAATCATAGTAATAATAAAATATAACAATGTTGGAACATTATGTCAATATTCTAATATAGGGAGATGAATTTGAAAAAGTTCCTTAAGTCAAGTCTCACATTGTGTGTTAGTTGAAAAAACTTATTTTGAGTTTTTTCCTTCCTTAAGTCATTCCAAAACACACCAAAAAACTTATTGAGTTTTTTCCTTCCTCACTCTCAGAATTTTGCGTCTTTCAAATTGCCGAAGCGCCAATTTCTCCCATTTCTTTCTACTCATTGAACTTTACGAGTACTATCTTGAATTCTCTTCAGAGAATTATGTCAATTTCTCCTAGTTTAAGTTTGAGAAATTATCAAGTATAATTTTTGGATTCTCTGTAGAAAATTATTTGAATTTCTCTTTGTTTGAGAAATTATTTTGAGTGGTCAAATGACCATTATTGAATTCTCTTTGGTAAATTATTGGAATTTCTCTTGGTTTAGGAAATCATTATGACTAGTCGATATACCATATACTATGGTAGTATTTATACCATATTTGAATGATCTTTGTACCATCAAGGAGTGCATTGCTAGACCCATTATCTACCGTGAAAGTAGTAATTGTCTAGTATAAAACTGAGTTATTTTATCTTGGAGGCGGCACGATAGTTTGACTGCTTTGCATAATTTTAGGCAGTGCTGCAAAATATCTTAAAGAGAGCGACCAAGTCTATGACTCGACCCGGTAA
Source organism: Vicia faba (assembly GCA_948472305.1). Taxonomy (NCBI): domain Eukaryota; kingdom Viridiplantae; phylum Streptophyta; class Magnoliopsida; order Fabales; family Fabaceae; genus Vicia; species Vicia faba. Next base: position 1,232,924,546 of record OX451737.1, read on the forward strand.
TTTATTCTGTGGATGATTTTTCTAAACCGTGAAACAAAAATTTTAAGAAGATTCAAAAAATTCCATGGATACCAAAGAAATTGTTGGTAATACTGCAGTCGTTATCTCTGACAAACCATTTAATTTTGAAGGTTCTCACTTCAAAAAACGGCAAGCTAAGATGAAATTTTTCTTAACCTTAAAGAAGGTTGCACATATTTTGACTGAGGAAATTCCTGTTGTTCCTTTTGGATCAACTAAACAAACTAATGGTAACAAAACTATGAATTCATACGGAGCTATTAACTCGTCTAAATTTAAGTATGCTACAAAAGCTAAAGCAAATGATTTACAGCTTAGAAAAGAAATATCCATTTGTAAAGACGATGATTATCTTTGCAAAAACAATATTCTGAATGGTCTCACTGACAATTTGTATGATTACTAAAGTAATTACGATACTACTAAACAGGTATGGGAATCTCTGTAAAAGAAATATGATATTGAAGAAATGAATCAAAGAAATAAGTCGTATGCCGCTACTTAAAGTATAAAATAGTATAGATGAAAGGTCTGTGGAGGCTAAATGTTATGAACTTCAAAATTGTTTATGAGATCATCACCAAAGGTATATCTTTAGATGAACAATTTCAAATTGCTTTCATTATTGACAAACTACCCCCAGTTTGAATGTTTAAAAAAAAATATTTTCCACAAATCAAATGAATTTTTAATTGAGAGTTTGATTATTTGCCTTTTAATTAAAGAAGGATATCATAGGTAAGATCAAAAAGAAAATTCTTGGTTGTTTCAAACAACAAAAGGAAATTTAATGTAGTTCTAGATCCTTTTGGAAAATGATTAAAGAATCAAAACTGCAATATTTTGAGTCAAATCAAGAATGAGAACCCTTCAAGCGCCCCCAATTACTCCAGTTGATAGGCAGGAACCACCAGCATAAAGAAATGACAATGTTGTTTTCTCTTTCTTCATTTGTGGAAAACTAGGTCATACGATTAAGAAATGTAGATTCAGGTTACACCTTATGATGCCCCTAATGAACAAGTTAAGCTGACTGATGAGCAATTTATTGCTTTCATCACTGAAATCAATGTGATTGGTGATTATGATGGTTAGTGGTTAGACATTGACTCCTCTCATCATGTATGTCATGATCGTGTAATGTTCAAAACATACACGAATAAGAAATTCTTTGTAAGTTCCATGGTTTTAGTATTAACATCAATTTTGCTAAAACATGATTCTATGCAAGATGTTGGGACAGATGTTCTAACATGTTGATGAAACATCACAGAAGACTGATGTCGTGACAGATGTTGCAACATGTTATACCATAACATCATTTTAGTTCTGGTTTTTAAATCTTTGTAGATTGGCTTAATAAATGTGAAGATTATGTATGTTTTTGTTACTTATGCAGTCGCAACCAAGCAAGGATGTTTTGGGAACTTTGTTATTTTGTTTTGGTTTCATAAAAAGGATCTTTGAGCCTTTTTAGGGAACTTTTTATTTTAGTTCCTATTATTATGGAGAAGACTTTGCAATTCATTTACAACTGGAAGATTGGATTTGTGTGAAGAGTTAAGCCCATGATTGCAAGAGTCTATTTAAGAAGATATTCCAAATCTAAAACACTTGTAGAAGTCGTGGAAAAACAATGTGCATGAGATAAGGGTTTAGGGTTTTTAGTTTGTCTTTGTTCATTGTGATCCTCTCTATTATATTTTGATATTAGAGGTGGACTGTTTAGTTTGGCAATCACTCGAAAGCTTTTAAGTAAGAGTGGATTGTAGGTAAAGTTATCTTTTGTTATCCATTCAAAAGCTTTTAAGCAAGACTAATTTTTGTCTTTGAAAAGTGTCTTCTCTCTTTTGGTTATTGTTGAGAGTTTGTCATGGGGTGTGACTATTTGGAAGTGAGAAGGGTCTCATATCTAGGAGGGTATTAGATAGAAATTGCACGGGTAGAGATTAGGAGAGAAGGTTGTAAACAAGGGGTAGTTTAAAGCTTCAAACTAATTCTATTTTAGTGGATTTCCTCCCTGGCTTGGTAGCCCCCAGATGTAGGTGAAGTTGCACCGAACTGGGTTAACAATTACTGGTGTTATTTACTTTCTGCAACTAATCCTAATTGCATAATTGTTTTTGTTGTGTTTACTGATTTGATCCCAGTGTCGCTACATCTGGTTCGACATCTGGAATCTGTGTGCCAGAATTTCCATTTGTATTAGAGAAGGCACCTTGTTCTTCTTAGGGTGAGTTCTAGGTAAGTTACTTTGTGGTACCATGGAAAAGGAAGGAGGATTCACAAATAGACCATCAGTTTTAGATGGCACCAACTATGACTATTGGAAGGCTCGTATGATAGCATTCCTGAAATCTCTAGACATCAAAACTTGGAAAGTTATCATAAAGGGTTGGAACCATCCATTTGTGAAGGACAAAGATGGGATTGAAACTTTGAAGCCAGGAGAAGATTGGTCTAAATAAGAAGATGAACTTGCTCTTAGAAATTCCAAAGCCTTGAATGCCTTATTCAACGGAGTTGACAAAAACAAGTTCAGACTAATAAACACTTGTATTGTGGCCAAATATTCTGGGGAAAATCTCAAAACTACTCATAAACATACATCTAAAGTCAAAATGTCTAGACTTCAGCTTCTTACTACCAAATTTGAGAATTTAAATATGAATGGGGATGAAAGCATCCATGACATTCATATGAACATCCTTGACGTATCAAACTCTTTTAGTGCCTTGGGAGAAAATATGACTAAAGAGTAGCTGGTTAGAAAGATTATCAAATATCTTCCTAAGATATTTGACATGAAGGTGGCAGCCACTGAAGAAGCCTAAGACATCAGAAGCATGAGAGTGGATGAATTGGTTGGGTTACTTCAAACATTTGAATTAGCTATCAGTGGAAACTCTGAAAAGAAAAACAAAAGCATAACTTTTGTATTCAACACTGAAAATGAATAATCTCAATGTGACCTGGATATTGAGGAATGAATGTCAAATGCTATTTTTATACTTGGAAGGAAATTCAACAAAGTTCTAAGGAGGTTGGATAGGGGTGCAAGACCAGGTGTCAAGAACTTATAATCTGACATCAGCAAAAACAATGATTTTCAGAGAAGAGACAGAACTGAAGAAAAACCTAGTCTTGGTCTGATGAGGAATCCGAAGATGAAACTAAATTTGAGACAACCAAACATGTAACTGCTCTCACTAGAAGATGGAGATCTGATGAAGAATCTTATAATGAGAATGTTCTTTATAATGATCTGGATGTTTCTTACAAGGGATCATGTATCAGGTGTGAAAAAGGCTTTAAGGCAAAAGAAAAATAGAAGGAGACAATTTCTCAACTAAATTTTGAAAAGGAAGAATTCTTTGTAAGTCTCAGAGTGCCTAAGAGGGGGGGTGAATTAGGTCTTATAAAAATTTATTCGGTTTTATGAGAATGCTTGGTAGTAATTTTTGGTTAAGTGTTTGAAGGTTTTGATTATATCTTTATCTTTTCCTGATTATGGTGATGAAAGCGATAAATGCGAAAAAATAAAGAACACGCTGATATATCCTGGTTCCCCTCACAATCCGAGAGTACTCCAGTCCCCTTTCCAACACGAAAGAGATTTCACTATAGTTAGAATGATTGTACAGCCTATGCTTACTATCTAACCTATAGGGTGATCAAAGGTTCTTAACACCTTTAAGACCAAACAAACACTAATGTGAATGAAGAACAATCCTCTTCAAATCACAACACTTACTTCCAACAATCCTGGATAGTAAGGGAATAATTTCTTTAAGTAATACAATGATTAATTTGAAGTATATGGAGAGCTTTATCAATCTTCAATGATCTTCTTTTTCAAGATAAAAACAATTCTCAAACAATGTATATAAATGTTCACAGTGTATGTATGAAACTTGTAATGATAATGAAAGTGTATATGGTAAGTTTCACAAAATTATGAACACATGAAAGTATGAATTCAAATGTGAATGAATGAGAAAATTGTTTATTGAAGAAGTTTTTGTTAATTTGAAAATTGAAGCATTGTTTTATATATTTTTTGAAATAAGAAAATCTGCAGCATTTTATAAAGTCACAAGAACCTCTTCATTCATGCCAATTCATATGAAAAGTTGCAATGCATTCATGAAAAGATACCACTTGAAAAATGTTTAAAAAACAAAAGAAAAGCTGCACTGGTTCGCTAGGAACCGGTTCTGACACTGACAGAACCCGGTTCTTAGTGAACGTTATAAGTCAGATTTCAAAAATATCACGCAGGAACTGGTTCCCCTATTGGTACAACCCGGTTCCTGGTACAAATTCCAGGGACATGTTTTTGAACAAGGTTTGGAACCCGGTTCCCTGTTAGGGAGGAACCGGTTCCTGAAAGTTAATTTTCAAAAATTCTTTTTGAAAAAGATTTTAAACAAAGTTTTTCTTAAGTGAAAACATGTTGGATATGTATATGATTATGAATGCAATTGTGAACATCTATATTCAAGATTTTAAGAATTATTTATACCATTTGACATTTGATGATTCTTCAATAATTCTTCAATAATCTTCAAGACTTTTATATGATGTTGATAAGCTTTTTGCACATCCTTTGAATGTTGATGTCCATGTTGTCTTCATCAAAACACATGCTTTAAATATGACTTGAGAAGCTTGCAATTACATTCTCCCCCTTTTTGATGATGACAACCAAGTCTTGAAAATGATTTCTTGAAATGTTTTATGTTGTTTTGTGTAGTAAACATGTTAAGCAAATGCAAGGCTCCCCCTAAATTGTATGCTCCCCCTAAGTCCATGATTCTTTGAATTTTGGAGTGAGTTTGATATTTATTTGGGCCTGCAATTTCTTTGAAACAAAACAACACATATGCATATTCTTCTCCCCCTTTGTTAACATCAAAAAGGATGGGGAAAAAGAGTGAAATAAATTCATCTAAAGAAATAATAAAAAAAATATTGTTAGATCTTATACCTTTGAGTTTTACCTCATTGGTGACTTCATCAAAAATCAAGCTTTCATCTTTTGAAAAATTGATCTTGAAGCCTTTGTCACAAAGTTGACTTGTACTCATAAGTTATCTTTTGTTCTTCAACAAAAAGTACATCTTCAATGGATATGAAAGTTAGTGTATCAACTTTGCCAATGCCAAGAATTCTTCCTTTAAGGTATTTCCCGTATGTGAAATAATCCTTGGACTTGAACTAGATTTGAAAGTTAGTGTATGTCTCCCATCATATGCTTTGAACAACCACTATCAAGATACAAAATATTGTATGTGGTCTTCAAGCATACCTACAAAACAAATTAAGTTTGTTAGGTACCCAAGTTGCCTTGGGTCCTTCATAGTTAGTTCCCTTTTTCACCCACACATAATGCCCACTTGCTATACTACAGTTTCTAACATAGCAAGCATTAGGTGTATGGCCTTTAATACCACAATAAAAACAAGTAGGTTCAAAGTTGCTTCTATATCTAGAAGGATAAGATTTCTTCTTAGGAAATGTTTTCTTTTTCGATACATTAGCCTTTTTCTTTTGATGATTATGAACAACTTGCTTCTTTTCTACTTTCTTGGGATTGGAACTATTACTAGCCTTTACAAAAACAGTGGGATTGTTACTTGGTTTCTTAGAATTCACATAACCAAGACCTCTTTTATCATTTGGATAACGTTGTTGGCTTAGTAATCCTTCCAATCCTATTTGTCCTTTTTCATATCGTTCAATGACTCTTTTCAATTGAACAATTTGAAAGACATTTGATTCACACTTGGAGCATGCAAAGTTTTCTTTTTCTTTAATAAAATTCTATTTTTGAAGATCAAAATCTTTAGTCATGGTGTCAATTTTTTCTAGACAAATTAAAAGTTCTTTTTCTTAATTTGACACCTTTTTGTATAAACTTTTGCATTCTCCCAAGAGTTCATCAATAGCACCTTGAACATCATCATCAAAAAGATTAAATTCATCACTAACCTCTTCTTCATTGTCGGAGTGATGCGATGCCATTAATGCTAGATTTGCATGTTGATTGTTTTTGGAATCGGATGAAGAACTTATCTCATTATCTTCCCATGCAACATAAGCCTTTTTGTTCTTGAACTCCTTTTTGCCTTTGAATCCATTTTTCTTAGAGAGTTTTGGAAAATCCGGCTTTATGTGACCTTGCTTTCCACATTCATAACATGTGACATCTTGTGTTGATGTGGAGGCTTCTTTATCTTTATGATTATAAAGTTTCTTCCTTTTGACAAAGTTAGCGTTATGAAGATTATTTTTATGACCAAAATATTTTCCTAACCTTTTTACAAGAAGCAAGAAGTTTTCATCTTCCTCCGATGCATCTTTATCTTGACTTTCTTTTGAATCAACTTTCAAAGCAATGCCTTTCGATTTCTTCTCTAAATTTTCATGTTTTTCAAGTCTACCGAGTTTTGTTTCGTATTCTTGAAGTTTTCCAAATAATGTAGCGGAAGTCATTGCAGAGAGACTCTTCTTTTCCGAGATTGCCGTTACCTTTGGTTGACATTCCCTAGTCAATGATCTAAGGATTTTCAAGTTGAGTTCATCATTTGTCAAGGTTTTACCAAGAGCATTTAAGTGATTTGTCAAATGCACAAATCTCTTTTGTAAGTCAAGAATGGATTCTCCGGGTTGCATTCGAAATAGTTCATATTCTTGACTCAAGGTATTTAGCCTTGATCTTTTTACTTCAGCCGTTCCTTCATGAGTTTGAACCAGGGTATCCCATATTTCTTTTGCTGTTTTGCAGTTCGAGACACGGAAAAATTCGTCCATACTGAGTGCACCTTGAAGAAGGTTTATTGCCTTTTTGTCATAGAGAACTTTCTTTTTATCATCATCGTCCCATGCAGTTTTGGGCTTTGCAGAACCAATGCCATTGATTACTGATATCGGGATAAATGGACCATTTTCAACAGCATCCCATACTTCCTCTCCTTGCGCTTCTAAATGCGCCTTCATGCGTATTTTCCAGAAGTCAAAATATTCACCATAGAATAGAGGAGGCTTGTTGTTACTACCACCATCTCTGAAAACTGGTTGATGATTTGCGGAAGCCATTCTGGATCTTTAGGAACAAGTTACCTATAACTTGCTCTGATACCAATTGTAAGTCTCAGAGTGCCTAAGAGGGGGGGGGGGTGAATTAGGTCTTATAAAAATTTATTCGGTTTTATGAGAATGCTTGGTAGTAATTTTTGGTTAAGTGTTTGAAGGTTTTGATTATATCTTTATCTTTTCCTGATTATGGTGATGAAGGCGATAAATGCGAAAAAATAAAGAACACGGTGATATATCCTGGTTCCCCTCACAATCCGAGAGTACTCCAGTCCCCTTTCCAACACGAAAGAGATTTCACTATAGTTAGAATGATTGTACAGCCTATGCTTACTATCTAACCTATAGGGTGATCAAAGGTTCTTAACACCTTTAAGACCAAACAAACACTAATGTGAATGAAGAACAATCCTCTTCAAATCACAACACTTACTTCCAACAATCCTGGATAGTAAGGGAATAATTTCTTTAAGTAATACAATGATTAATTTGAAGTATATGGAGAGCTTTATCAATCTTCAATGATCTTCTTCTTCAAGATAAAAACAATTCTCAAACAATGTATATAAATGTTCACAATGTATGTATGAAACTTGTAATGATAATGAAAGTGTATATGGCAAGTTTCACAAAATTATGAACACATGAAAGTATGAATTCAAATGTGAATGAATGAGAAAATTGTTTATTGAAGAAGGTTTTGTTAATTTGAAAATTGAAGCATTGTTTTATATATTTTTTGAAATAAGAAAATCTGCAGCATTTTATAAAGTCACAAGAACCTCTTCATTCATTCCAATTCATATGAAAAGTTGCAATGCATTCATGAAAAGATACCACTTGAAAAATGTTTAAAAAACAAAAGAAAAGCTGCACTGGTTCGCTAGGAACCGGTTTCGACACTGACAGAACCCGGTTCTTAGTGAACGTTATAAGTCAGATTTCAAAAATATCACGCAGGAACCGGTTCCCCTATTGGTACAACCCGGTTCCTGGTACAAATTCCAGAGACATGTTTTTGAACAAGGTTTGGAACCCGGTTCCCTGTTAGGGAGGAACCGGTTCCTGAAAGTTAATTTTCAAAAATTCTTTTTGAAAAAGATTTTAAACAAAGTTTTTCTTAAGTGAAAACATGTTGGATATGTATATGATTATGAATGCAATTGTGAACATCTATATTCAAGATTTTAAGAATTATTTATACCATTTGACATTTGATGATTCTTCAATAATTTTTCAATAATCTTCAAGACTTTTATATGATGTTGATAAGCTTTTTGCACATCCTTTGAATGTTGATGTCCATGTTGTCTTCATCAAAACACATGCTTTAAATATGACTTGAGAAGCTTGCAATTACATTCTTAGATGATGTCTTTAATTTCCAACAGGAAGTGTCACTGTTGACCTCAAAATTTAAAAATATGACCAAGTGCATAAGGATGTTGAACAATGGTTCTGAAGTGTTGGATGAAATCCTTCAAGATATAGAAGTAGGCAAAAGATCTTCTGGTATAGGATTTAATCATCAGTCTCTGAAAATTAAAAATAAAAACCTTGTGATGAAGTTTGTTTCAGCTGGAATAAAGAATGAGAGCTTGATGTCTGACCAGATGTTACAACATCCTACAAATCCTCAAGAAACTAAGTTAATAACCAAGCTACAACCTTGGAAATGTCATCATTGTGGGAATCATGGTCACATAAAACCATTTTGTTACAAACTGTATGGTTTTCCAAAGCATACATCTAACCATAGGGATATCTCTTTCAGGGTTAAAACTAGAAAGGAATGGAAAGTGGAGGATGTTATTACTATTCTCATAGCCCACACCTCTCTCAGTTTCATCTAGAGAAGACTGGTACTTTGACAGTGGATATTCTAGACATATGATTGGAGTGAAAAATTTCTTGGTGGATATTAGGTCTCACACCACTAGTTTTGTTACTTTTGTGATAGTGCAAAAGGGGAAATCAAGGGAGTTGGAAGACTTGACAGTGAAGGAATTCCAAAGCTTGATGATGTTTTACTTGTGAAAGGTCTGATTGCTAATCTCATAAGTATCAGTCAGTTGCGTGATCAAGGATTTAAAGTAAATTTCAACAAGTTTGAATGTGTGGTCACTAATGAAGGGGATGAAGTGCTTATGATAGGAACCAGGTCTAAATATAATTGTTACCTATGGACACCTCAAGAAATTACTTGTTCTTCCATATGTATGATGTCTAAGGAAGATGAAGTCAAGCTTTGGCATCAAAAACTTAGTATTTGCATATAAAAGGCATGAAAAGGATTTTGTCAAGAGAAGCTATCAGAGGCATTCCTAAACTCAAAATTGAGGAAGGAAGAATTTATGGTGAGTGTCAAGTTGGGAAGCAAACCAAGATGTCACACCAGAAGAACCAACATCTGACTACTTCAAAAGTTCTGGAACTACTTCATATGGATTTAATGGGATCTATGCAAGTAGAATGCCTTGGTGGAAATAGGTATGCCTATGATGTTGATGATTTTTCAAGATTCACTTGGGTGAAACTCATCATAGAAAAATCAGATGTCTTTGAAGTCTTCAAGGATCTATGTCAGAAACTTCCAAGAGAGAAAGAAAGTGGGATTGTAAGGATCAGAAGTGATCTTGGTAAGAAGTTTAAAATAGAAGATTCACTGAATTTTTCTCTTCTGAAGGAATTAGACATGAATTCTTTTCTCCCATAACCCCTCATCAAAATGGAGTTATTGAGCGCAAGAATAGGACCCTACAAGAGTCAGCTAGAGTCATGTTTCATGCTAAGCATATGCCATATATTTTTTGGGATGAAGCTATGAATACTGCCTATTATATTCATAATAGGGTTACTTTAAGGACTGATACTTCAGTTACTCTCTATGAGCTTTAGAAAGAAATGAAGTCTATTGTAAAATATTTCCATGTGTTTGGTAGCAAATATTATATTTTGGTTGATCATGAATAAAGAAGAAAAATGGATCCCAAGAGTGATGAAGGAATATTTCGAGGGTACTCTACTAACAGTAAAGCCTATAGAGTCTTTAATTCCAGAACAAAGGTAATGATGGAATCTATAAATGTGGGTGTTGATGATTCAATTATAGAAAGTGGGCATGATGTTGGAACATCTTTTCAGATGGAAGATAATTCAGAAAAAGAGTTATATGATAACACCAATAATGAAACTTCTGATACCGAACCTGATGAAAACACTGCACTTGATGAAAATTAAGCCAACAAGGGCTCTTCAATCAGAATTCAGAAAGATCATCCCAAAGACCTAATTATAGGAAATTTAAATGAAGGTGTGATTACTAGATCAAGAGAGGTGGTTTCTAACTCTTGTTTTATATCCAAGGTTGAACCCAAGATTGTGAAGGAAGCCTTAACTGAATATTTTTTTATCAATGTTATGCAAGAAGATCTAGGATAGTTCAAGAGGAACAATGTATGGTATTTAGTTCCTAGAAATGATGGAACAAATGTCATAGGAACAAAATGGGTGTACAAGAATAAGTATGATGAAAATGGAGTTGTCATCAAAAACAAGGTTGACTTGTAGTGTTGTACCCCAAAATTTTCCCTCCCATTTTACTCAATCAATGGCAATTGAGGTCCCCAAGTTGCTCAAGGAAGTCCAAGAGTTGACCAGACAAACTCTCTCCTAAGGCAGTATACCTCAAATTAGGGTTTCCCTTTTCATTAATATATGTGAACCACAAAGGACTCAAATTCTTCCCAAGGTCCTAATATGTTCCCAAGATCATACATGTCAATTTTCATGCCTTACACAAAAAGTTTGCTCATCCAACTGCTCAGATGCTTGAGAATCGACTGTATTAGGTCAAAAGTCAATTGTGGCCCACATATAGTCAAACTCCAAGATTTTTGGTCAACATCATCATTTTGAAGTTTTATCCATCATTTTATCAATGGTTGATCGTGATTCCTCAAGGGATGCTCCAAATTCATCAAAACCCAAAAGTTGCTAAATTAGGGGTTTGTAGGAAAAGTCAACCCAACTTTGACCAAGCATAACTTCCACATGCTTTATCAGAAATTTTCCATCCAAAGGTCATTTTAAGAGGATGCAATTCCCTACAATTCATATTCATCTCACAAGTTCAAAATAGGCACTCATCAAAAGATATGAATTTTGACATTATAGGTCATTTTGAAAAGTCAACAAAAACACCTTTTGGGTCAAAGCTTCTTACATGAACATGGAAGACTCAATTGAGATGAGACTAAAAGGTTTGCTTATGGGACACCCTAAGCTTTCTAAAAGTCCAAGAACACCTCTCTAGGGTTAAAACTAGAGGAGATATGTCTTGTCAAAGTTGACAGTTTTTACAAAATTGCCAAAAGTCAAATGTGCTCAAAAATGCATTTTTTGCTAAATAGGCCTAACTTTTTATGCTTGCACCTCACTTATAATGTGGTCCACGACTCAAACATTCACCCACACATTATTTGCTTCATTTTTCAATTTATTTTGATTTTTTGTTAATTAAAAAATGAATTAAATTAAATAATTGACGAATAATAGCAAAGATATGATTTGATTTGGTTTTTGGACAGGTTGGCAATCAGAATATGCTGAATTATCAAGGCCAAAACGAATCAAGCATAATTGGTACAAGAAAGGGAAGATTTGGCTCAAAATAGCAAGTTTGCATATGGTTAAAGAATCAAATCAAATCTCATCAAATTTTAAGATTTAATCCAAGTTTGTAACCCTAATTCATCCCTAGGTATATATTGGACAAGAACAAAGCAAAAAACAAGGATTGGGAGGCGTAAACAAGAAGAACAAAACTTCAAAAGTTAACAAAAGTTGTGACTCAGTTTCAAGCTTGGGGGCCAATTCAAGCCATTCTAGCATTGACAAACGATTCCTGGACCTTCCCAGGAGCTAACCCAATCGGTTGCACGCCTCTACATGTCCAGAATCGCGCTCTAGAAGTCCCACGGTTTGCCCTTTAATTCAAATTCGATCATTCTAATTCTTGCATTTTAGCATGTTTAAGTTACATATTTGTGGTCCTCATTATGTTTGCAAGCTAACTGGATGATTTAATTGCGTTTTTGGAGCCTGTACATGTATTTACCATTGTTAGGGTTTGTATGTGCAGTTTAGGGGTTTTGTCCACAGGTTAAATTGGCCAGTAAAAGGGGTACCATGATGTTCACAAGATCAAAACGAGTTGATCTATATAATTAGATGCCATTTATCTTGCGTGTTGTCTGTTTTTGAGTTTCACGGGTTTGTAGCTACAGACCTTTGTCCGTAGGTAAAAGTACCAGAGCCTAAAACGACGGATGAGGAAGAAGACGATGCGTGTCACAGCTTGTTGGTCAGAGGAAGGAAGTCAGAAGCTCGTGTCCTGGGTACAGTCCCAGGCGTGAGCTTTTGGCATTTTCTCCATTATTTTCACCAGATCCAGCACACCTCATCTTCTAAGGATCATCACGCGCCCTTTGATCTCATCCTCTGGATCCATCTCCAGTCAGATCCAGCACACCTCACCTTCTGAGGATCATCACGCGCCCTCTGATCTCATCCTCTGGATCCATCTCCATCCAGATCCAGCACACCTCATCTTCTGAGGATCATCACGCGCCCTCTGATCTCATCCTCTGGATCCATCTCCAGTCAGATCCAGCACACCTCACCTTCTGAGGATCATCACGCGCTCCTCTGATCTCATTCTCTGGATTCATCTCCAGCCAGATCCAGCACATCTCACCTTCTGAGGATCATCATGCACCCTCTGATCTCATCCTCTGGATCCATCTCCAGCCAGATCCAACGCCAGTATACGCAGGTCCACCATGAGTCCCCAGAAGATGGTCTCATTGGATCAGGCGCCAGACTCTGGGCCATCCTTCTGGGTTTCATAAGTTCAGCACCCCCCCCATTTGCTAGCATACAGGCCCAATTTGCATTTTCTTTCAATTTCCCTTTTTTAATTTCTTGAATTCATTTTTTTCATTTTTTGTTTTAATTAATTAACACAAACATTATTATTTTTATAAAAAACTAAAAAAAATCAACAAATAAAAAAAAGAGTTTTTTTTATATATAAAATATTTATTTAATATAATTAGTAAGTTAAGCAAATTTAATTTCTTTTTTCATAATTAAAATTAAATAGAATTAGGGTTTTAATTGTACATAACTTAATTAATTCTTTTCTCAAAAAATAACTTAAATATTTTCCAATTAGATTTTTAGGGTTTTCAATTTCTTCTCGCATTTAATTCGTCGCGCGTATTTTATTTACCCTTTTTTTATTATTTTGTAACTGTTTCGAGTTTGTATTAGTTTTAATTAGGGTTTTAAATTCCGCACTTTAATTTTCTATCGAGACAATTATGTAATTGTCAAAGCCTTGTAATAGCTAGGTTTATTTTTTTCGCACTTTAAATTCCTGCAAATATTTAACTGTCTAGATGCATGGCTAATAGGATTGTATGGCCAGAATGTCTGGAAAATTAAAACGGTAGATCACCTAATATGCAAAGATTAAATAACTAAAACAAATCACGTACACATATCCACTCCTAGGGTATACCTCACTTGGTTGCCTCGGAAAACAATGGTCATGTCTCTCGAACGTAGGGATATCTTAGCAAAAGACCCTCAATCTAAAAGTCATCATAAAGATCATAGTCCCTTAACGCCCCTCGAGTTGCCTACGAGAAATGATCTTGTCCCTCGATGTTGCCTATGAATATATGATGACAGTCCCTTCGAAATGCTAAGGTATCCTTACATGTTGCCTTCAATGACATTTCGTCCCCTTCGATAGTCCCTCAAACATCCAACAACTAGGGTTACCTACTCACTAATAGTAGGATAACACGGTCTAAAGGTAGATTAGTTCCTAGGTACTTGCTCAAACAAACAAACTTTTTCACACCAAACACTTTTCAAACAAAGTTTTCAAAAACAACTTCATAACACTCTTGAGGACAGAAATAAGGGTTAAAACGAAGTAAAACAAAAACTTTTCAAGACAAGCACACACAAGCAATTTGAAAAATGAGCAAGTACCTAAGAGCCCTTGGAAAACCATGGATAGAAAGGGTGCTAACACCTTCCCTTTCTATAATCTACCCTCCGTACTCAGAAACATCTCGAAAAAGGTTTTTTCTGTTCTTTTTCCTTTTCCTGATTGGATAAAATAAAAGTCGGTGGCGACTCTTGCTTACCGCAACATTTTGCAAACAAAAAACACAAACCAGTATTAACAGTCGGTTCTGCCATAGTATCACATGTAGCTCAAGGATACACACAGATTGAAGGAATAGACTTTGATGAGACTTTTTCTCCAGTTACTAGACTTGAATCTATCAGACTTTTGCTTGGAGTAGCTTGTTTACTGAAGTTTAAGCCATTTCATATGGATGTAAAAAGTGCCTTCCTGAATGGGTACTTGCATGAAAAAGTGTGTGTTGAACATCCAAAGGGATTTATTGATCCATCTATTTTAGATCATGTGTTCAAACTGAAGAAGGTTCTTTATGTATTAAAGTAAGCTCCTAGATCTTGGTATGAAAGGTTGACATAATTTCTTGTCAATAATGGCTACAGGAAAGGGGGAATATACAAGACCTTCTTTGCTATGTAGAAGGATGGAAATCTCATGATTTCACACACACACACACACACACACACACACACACACACACACACACACACACACACACACACACACACACACACACACACGCACGCACGCACGCACACACACACACATACACATATATATATATATATATATATATATATATATATATATATATATATATATATATATATATATATATATATATATATATATATATATATATATATATATATATATATATATATATATATATATATATATATATATATATATATATATATATATATATATATATATATATATATGGATGTGTTGTACCCCATAGTTTTCCCTCCCTTTTTACTCAAGACATTCTCCTAGGGTTCTCAAATGCTTAAGGTTGCTCAAGAATTGATCAGACAAATTCTCCTCCTAAGTAATGGTTCCACGACCATCTTTCACAAGTAAATTTTGGTTTCAAAGGCCTAAAGTGGTTTCCATGGATCCTCATATGTCTTCAATAATTCTCATGTCAATTTTCAAGCATTGCATCACAAGTTTGCTCAATCAATTGCTCAGATGACTAAAAATCAACTGTATTGGGTAAAAAGTGAAATATGGTCAACATACAGTCAAACTTCAAGATTTTTGGTCAATATCAATATTTTGAAGTCATATTCATCATTTGATCAAGGGTTGATCATTTTTCATCAAGAAGACTCTCAAATCATCAAAAGTCATAAGCTACTAAATAGGGTTTTCCTTAGGAGAAGTCAACTGAATTTTGACCAAGCATAACTTTCACATGCTTCATCAGTTTTTCCCCAACCAAAACTCACTTTGAAGAAAATTCAATTCTCTACAACTTTGTTTCTCTAAGCTTAAGTCCAAAAATGCTTCATTTGAGAGATATGAGTCAATACATTATAGGTTATTTCAAAAGTCAACAAAAAGACACTTTTTGTGAATTCAATTTACATCAAGATAAAGTATTCAAATACCAAAATTATAAACATAGAGATTTTAGAGGACATCTTGGGCTTTCCAGAAAGTCCAAGATCACCCTTAAAAGATGAAAATTGAGAGAGTTATGACCAGTGCAATTTGAAATTTTTTGAGCAAATGCATGAAGTTCAAATTGCGCAAACTTGATATTTTAGGCCATTGGGGATATTGTTTCAGAGTCCAAACGTGTGCTATACTCCTTATGCACCTCAAGATTTGTTCATACACATCCCTTTGATTTATTTTATTTTATTTTTTATTTTTTATTATTTTAAAAGTCAAAATAAGATAATATAAGTCAAGCCCTCTTACACAAGTCCAAGCCCATATATTTTAACCTAATTCTAGCCTAAATATTCACTCCAAATCAGACACAAAAGGCACGAAAAAACCTTGTCCAAACTTCACCTCCAAAAACTCATAAAATTTCAAAAACTAGGGCATAATCAAACCTTGCTTTCCTGCAAGTTTCAGTCTATTACAAGCACTCCGTCAACTCCCTGAGACTTCCAGGAGTCATACCCAGCCATCACCGAAGGCCGTAGCACCCTAAATCGTCGCATCCAAGAAACTCCGGTTGATGAAATTTCCATGAATACAAACTTACATGCCATGCATTATTAATGAAATTCATGCATATATTCTTGCTTATAATAATGTTTAGATTTGTTTGGACTCACCGTTTGCAAGTTTTTATGTAGGAATAGAGAATTGCCATAGTTAGGGCACCAAGCTCGTGAATCTATGAAACCCTAGCTATAGGTCATTTCAATCGAAACTAATATCACCATTAGATTCGTGAGGCCTAAATTAGTTGAGAGGGATGCTTTTCATTCTCACTTGGCCTTTATTTTGCAGGTTTGGGAATTCCCCTCACCGAAGAAGAAGAAGTTGACCATTGGAGGTGGTGGATTGACTCCAGTGTATTTAATATATATTGTTTTAATGTTGTATAGTTAACACGAAACTACTAATGATCCAGTGGAAAGACAGCGTATGATAAGGCGTTCGTGTGCAAGGGCACGGGGTCGATCCCTACCCCTTGCATTCTTTTCCATAAGTATTTGTTTTCAAACCCTTGCAGATCCAGCATAGCAAACTCTCATGCATCCACCATGCATCCTCTCATCACCGCCCTTGGATCTCAACAAATCCAGATCCAGTGCTCCAGATCCGCGTGTTCACAATACACCTCTTGGGGCTACCCACGCTGGATCAAGCGTTAGGGCTTGTTGGACCTGGACTCAAACTGCAATCTGCGCCCGCTACTGTTTGCTAATTTTGGCCCAACTCTTTCTCTTTTTTATATATATTTTTCTTTTACCTTTTATTATTTAATTAAAATACCAAAAATATTAACTTTTTTCAATTAAAATTAATTTAGACTTTTAGGGTTTTTAATTGTTTTCTAATTAATCAACTTTTTTTATAATTAAATTAGTTTCTTTTTTTAATTAAAATTAATTTAGTTTTTTTAGGTTTTTCACTAAACCCTTTTTGTTAATTAAAAAATCAATTCAGGGTTTTTAGGTTTTAATTAATCAATTTCCTTTTTTTGAGTAGTTAAATTAATTAGGTTATTAGGTTAATTATCAAACCTTTTTTATCAAGAAAATCGCCAAAAACAATTTCCTTCTCCTTTCGCTTTCCTATTTTATATTTTCGCATAGTTTGTTATTCTTGCGCTTTTTCCAATTAGTGTAACTGCCTATGGTTTGTAATAGTAATTAGGGTTTCTATTTCCCCGCATTTTTATTACTTGTACCCCCCATTCCCAAAGCCCTGTAATAGCGTAGATTTTTACTTTCCGCACTTTAGCGCTTTCTTTATTATTTTGTTTACTGCTTAGTAAATAGCCTTTGTATGGGAAGATAAGAACAATCGTTAGCTAACCCTAATTTCAAAGATTAAAATAACTGAACATAACACACTTTCACACCTGCACCTCTAGGATAACCTCCCTTGTTGCCTTTGGATTACAAAACAGTTATGTCCCTCGAACATGGGGACGCTTTAGCACTGTCCCTCGAAAACAAAGATTGTAGTCCCTCGATGACCCTTTCGAATGTTGCCTTCGGTAAACAATCTAGTCCCTTATGAAATAGCTAAAGTGCCCCTACGAGTTTACTTATATGATTGTACGATTACCCGCATCTGTCCCTTCACATCCAACAATAGGGCTTCCTACTAACTAATGGTAGGATAACACTATCTAAAGGAGGAGGAAAATAACATGAAAGACTTTGAGTAGGTAGATCGCTTGTAATCGCTTGCTCACAAACCTTTTCAAAAAAAAACTTTTTCACAAACACTTCTCAAAATATTTTTGAATAAAACACTTTGTACATATTCTCGAGGACATATACGAGGATCATTATAAAGTTTCCTTCCTATTGGAATTTTAAAAAATATTTTCAAACACACATTGAAAAAGAATTTTCAAAAGTGATCTAAGAAATTAAGAGCCAATAGATAACTATGGATGAAAAGGGTGCTAACACCTTCCCTTTTCATAACCTACCCCCCGAAATCAATAAATATCAAGGTTTTTCCTGTTCTTTTCACCCTTTCCTTATTATATAAAATAAAAGTCGGTGGTGACTCTTGCTATCCGCACATTTGCGATATAATTCAAAACCAAGTCAGTTCTCCCACCGTATTATAGAACTGGCAACTCTTGCTATCCGCAACATTTACGATAAAACGCAAAAACAAGTCAATTCTCCCACAATATTACAGAACTAGCGACTCTGTTGGGGAAAAATTTAAAGAGGAGTTACCTTTAGAGTTAGATCACTTTTAAATGTTTTCCTTCTTTTCTTTATATGATTTACATTTTAGGGATTGTTTGGGTTTATTTTCTTGCAAAGATACTACACCCAGATCTTGGGGCATTTTAGGTAAGTAGCAATAGATCATGGAAACTATACGGCGTATACCGATATGGTTGAAGTGATGGCTAGGTTAGTGTGACACATTGGTTTGTACTGGTGTCCCTCGAGTCAGTCGGGGAGAATACTAGGTTGTCGTGTGGTTGAGCCAACTAAACTTCAAGAGGGTACTTACCTATGAACCCCATGCAAGCCTTAAACGTAAGGCTCTTATGTGCTTTGTTTGTGTTCGTTATTTGTTTAAACATGAAATCATAACATCATATCATGACTAACCATTTCAAGGATCTAGGGGATTTATCTTTGTTCTGTGTTGTAGGGTCATGGCTTCCAGTCGTAGGAATACTATCTGAATCAACTTCGTAAGAGTACCTTTCAAGCTTGAGGAATTAGTCCCAAAGGTTCCTGACAATTCACAATTCACCAAGAGACATGGTCATTTACTCAGTTTGGTTACTACTGATTTCAAAGAAGACATGATGAATGTTCTGTTCCAGTTCTTCGATCCTAAACACCACTGTTTTACCTTCCCAGATTATCAATTGGTGCCCATAATGAAATAATTCTCTAAGTTACTCGAAGTTCCTATTCTTGATCAGATACCTTTCATCGGTCTAGATCAAGGTCCAAAACCTGAAGATATCGCAGTAGCCTTACATCTAAAACAGTCGGACATTGTATCTAATTGGGAAGCGAGAAACTAAGTCAAGGGTTTTCCTCCTAAGTTTTGGATAGAGAATGCTCATTGGTTTCTAAATGCCATTAATTTTCGTGCTTTTGAGGATATTTTGGCTTTGTTGATCTATAGTTTGGTACTATTCCCTAATCCAGACCAACTCATAAATGTGAATGCCATCAAAATATATCTGACTCATAATCTGGTGCCTACTTTTCTTGGATATGTCCTGCATTCCCTTCATACTCGTACTATGAAGAAGCAAGAACTCTTATATGTTGCATACCTCTACTGTACAGGTGGTTTATTTCACACCCGCCCTGGTCATTGATAAAGAATGAACAAGGTTTGAGGTGGTCTCAAAGGTTGATGTCAGTCACTCATTCGGATATCCATTAGTGTTTTCGATCTTTGACAGATATCACTATTATTGACCATTGTGGGGAATTCCCTAATGTACCATTCCTTGGCATAAAGGGAGGTATCACTTACAACCCTTCTTTGGCTCTGCGTCAGTTTGGTTATGCTCGAAGGGATGGTCCTCATGATATGCTCATCCAGGATATTGTGTTCGATTATGAGAATGATTCTCAAAATTACCATCAAAGGTTTATAAGTGCCCAGGGCCTGGTCAACAAGATTGATAGTGAGACTTTGGGATACTATAATTCCATTCCTCTAGAGGCTTACTTCAGATGGGTGCGCTCTCGTGCTCAAAATCTTAAAATGTCATATCCTGCTATCCTACTAGTGATCGTAGAGCCTGTTATTGAAGGGGATGTTCCTCATACCGTTCTTCATCCTGATATGCCTACTGACTTCGAAGAACTATAGAAGTCCTGGATTCAGCTCAAGGAAAAAAGGGATACCTTTGAAACTCATTTCTATGCTAGTGAGAAGAAAGTACTGGAGCTGACGAGATAACTCCATGAAGAACAAAGCCTTAATGCATATGTCAACACAAAGAGGAAGTGCCCATGGGAGACTTGAATTCATATTTTGTTTCTTTGTTACTCTTCTTGTTATCATTATAAGCCTAGAAGGCAATTATAATTTGAGCTTGTTACTAAAATTTCTTTTGTTTCCTTTTGTTTAAACAAATTTAAATCCCATAAAGGTCCTTGAAAACATTAAATTTACATTTACATATCATCATATAACAGTTACTTTTTAGACAGTTTTCTCATCTTCTTGTTGCTTATTTCAGTAAAAGATGGCACTCGAACAAACTGTGAAAGAACTTCAAGATTAGAACGTTCAGTTTCAACAAATGTTCTTGGACTTAGCTAAGGGTCAAGACGAGTTTAAGACCCTCATCACAAAAGGGAATAAGAAGAAGACTAAAAAGCCAACAACTTTTCTTAATATGGGCAGAAGATTCAAGGGTCCAGTCAGAAAGGCTCTAGATTTTGAGGTCCCCCTAAATGAAGATGATAACCAAGAAGAAGATGACAAGAGTGTGAAAGCTGAAGAGAATAACAACCTTGGTCCTGGCCAAGATTCTGATGAAGACTATTCTGCTGAACAGTATCCTCCCACTGATGACAGGTACAAGCAACTTGAAGATCGTCTTAATGCTATGGAGATCCAGAAAGTGCCTGGACTGGATTTTGAAGAGTTGGGTCTTATCTCGGGGGTTGTTATCCCTCATAAGTTCAAGGTTCCTACTTTTTCCAAATATGATGGTGTGACTTGTCCAAAGCTTCATCTGCAGTCTTATGTTCGAAAGATCCAGTCCCATACTGCTGACAGGAGGTTATGGGTTCACTTCTTTCAAGAAAGTCTATCTGGGACACAAATTGAATGGTTCTATCAGCTAGAGGGAACTAACATCCTCACTTGGGAAGACCTGGCTGCTGCTTTTTACAAACAATATCAATACAATGCTTACCTTGCACCAACTCGCGTGCAACTACAAAGTATTACTAAGGGCTCAAATGAAGGGTTTAAAGAGTATGCCCAAAAGTGGAAATATCTTGATGGAAGAGTGAAACCTCCTTTATCTGATAGGGAGCTGGTTGACATGTTCATGGGAACTCTTACAGGTCCTTTCTTTAACCGTATGATTGGAAGTTCCTCATCTGGTTTTATCGAGCTGATTCTAACAGGGGAACATGTCGAAAGTGGTACCAAGAGTGGAAAGATTCAGGTGGCTACATCTTCGAGTGTTATAAATAAGACATTTAACAGAAAGAAAGAAGTTAATGTTGTCTATGGCCAGAAGGGTTGTACTAGAAATGATCGTCATTAATATGTAGGAGTGGTGTTGATTTCTAATCCTGCACTTGTTCTACAACATCAAAAAAATAATCAACATAGGTCAGACGCACCTAGAAGGCAGTTTACCAAAATCAGCATGCTAATATCCCATGCATTACAACATTTACTGAAAGCGAAACTGATTACGTGAAAGGATCCTCCTCAAAATCCCAACACCTCCTCTCCTTGCTACAATCCAAATGCAAAGTGTGCTTACCATTCCAATATCCATGGGCACGACACCATCAACTGTTGGGCCTTGAAAAATAAAATTTAGGACTTGATTGACAATAAAGAGATTGAGTTTGATTCTCCAGAGACCCCGAATGTAATTACTGTACCAATGTCGAAGCATGACAAAGGCGTAAGTGTTGTTGATGATGTTATTTATGTTGCTATTATAAGTGAATTGGTTACTCTCCTCCCAATTATCAAAAAGAATATGTTGCAAGCCGGTTTATTTTTGGGCTATATTAAATGATATTACTGATGCGTAACCCAACATAATGGCTGCAAGGTTCTGAAGGAAGGCGTTCAGCGTCTAATGGAAAATGACATAATTCTGGTTGAGAAGATTTCGTCTGCTGAGAATCTGTTTCAAGACTTAGCTATAATATATGGCACTCCTATCAGGACCACTTCAAAGGGTCCTGTAAGGATTACTGCCCAACCCAAAGTTGCTCCTTTAATAATCACCACACCTGGATCAATTCCATATTCTTCAGATAAAGCTATCCCATGGAATTATGGAGGCGACATTTACTACCATGGCATCAAGCAAGAACTATCGACTACTGAATATGAAGGTACTGAAGTTGCTAATCCCACTGTTGACAATATTGTTGGGATAAGTAAGGTTACTAGAAGCGGAAGGGTTTTCTCTCTGGAAATCTCTGCGAAGACTGTCGCTACACCTGTTCGTGTTACCTCTACCAAATCGGTTACTGAGGCTCGGTGCAAAGAGAAAATGATAGAGTCTACCCATACAGAGGCACCTAAAGAAGTAACCATTGATGATACTTCCATGCAAGAGTTGGAGGAGGTATTAAAGATTATCCGCAAGAGTGATTATAAGATTGTCGAACAGCTGGGGAAGACCCCATCTAAAATCTCCATGTTATCCCTAATACTGTGTTCTGAAGCCCATGCACAGCCTTTAGTGAAATTCTTAAAGCCTGCTCACGTGCCACAAGAAATTTTTGCCGATCAATTTAGAAGTTACGTTGCTAGTCTAACAACGGATAATGGGTTAGGTATTTCTGATGCTGACTTGACTCCTGAATGGAGAAACCACAACAAGGCCTTGTACGTCTCTATTGAATGCAGAGACACTACTCTAGATCATGTATTAGCTGATACAGGTTCCTCGCTGAATGTTCTACCAAAGGGTGCTCTCGAAATACTTGATTGCAAATGGGTTGTGCTGAAACCCAATGATATTATAGTTTAAGCCTTTGACGATTCAAAGAGGACGGTACACGAAGAAGTGGATCTTCCAATTAAGGTAGGTTCGCAAGTATTTAAATTTACATCCTATGTGATGGATATTCGACCAACTTATTCTTGCCTACTGGGCCGCCCTTGGATCCATGGGGTAGATGTTGTTACCTCAACCCTACACTAGAAGCTAAAATATCATGTGAACGGAAAGGTTTTTACTGTCTATGGTGAAGAGGAGTATATGGTTAGTCACTTGAACTCATTCTGGTATGTAGAAGTGGACGGAGAATTCATTGAGACTCCCTGTCATACTTTTGAAGTTATCCCTCCAATAGCTACTGAAGATGTTTATGCTATTCCCAAGATTACCAGGGTTCCTCCTAGAATGGCTTCTTTTAAGGATGCTAAAGTTATCATAGAAGAAGGTGGTTGTACTACTTAGGGTCAGTAGAAGCTCAGAAGGCTGTTCATCATGCTTGGGCTGGGAGACCACCATTCCACATCAGAAACTATGGAGTCAACACCATAGAATATGCTGACAGTGACTATGACCTTGGCTGCTGGATCTTTTCGACCATCGGCGATGGACTCAAAAATTGGAAGGCTCAAGACATTGTCTCAATCTCCATTAGTCAGGAGTAATAGCTACTTTTTGTTTTGTTTTACAAAGTTTTGGTTATGTAATTTATTTAAACAACAACTTTAAGCCTTGTGCCTTACTCGGGGCACAATGGTCCACTTGTTAAGGGTTGTCATTTCATAAACATATCTTCATTTAATAAAGCATTGGACGTTTTGCATTCAAATTTTGTGCCCTTTGCCTTTCTTTTATTTTTATCACTTTCAAGTAGCTATGTGTTCTTACACACACCCATACAATAAAATTGCAGATCCACATTGTTGTACCTCAAAATTTGCCCTCTCATTTATCAAGACTTTTCTCACAAGATCTCTTTGACTCAAGACTGGATTAGGGTTTGGTCAGTTCAAGACATTTCATCTTACACTATTGACCCAAAATTAGGGTTTGAGTTTGCACAAGGATTTTTGGACTATCAATGCTTCATATGACATTCAAACATCATTATGTACCCCTAAGATTACTCATGACAAGTTTCAAGCTTTGAACCACATTTTTTATCAGTCAATTGGACAGTTGACCTAAAAATCAACTGTATTGGGAAAAAAGTCAACCATGGCCAATTTACAGTCAAACTTCATTTTTTTTATCCACATTAACATTTTAGACTCATATGTATCATTTGATTAAGTTTGGATCATAATTCCTCAAGAAATTTGATCAAATCATCAAAAGGGCAAAATGGTCAAAATTAGGGTTTTGACTGGGAAAGGGCAATTTCTGATTTTTGACCTGACAAATGACCAATTGATTTGAATCATGATTTCAAGGGTTCATTTGTAGCATCTATACCTAATAGCATGGTTCAAAACATTGCAATTTCATTGGGTTGACAGATGAAATTTGCAGTCAACTGGTCAAAAGTCAACTATATACTGAAAAGTCAAACTTTGACTTTTTGGTCAAAATCAAGTGCCAAGGATCATAATTCATCAAAACATGTCAAAATGTGAAACTTGTTCATCAAGGAATCAAAGATTGAGGATTTGGTTTTAAAATTTGAAATTTTCTTAACTTAGAAATTTTTCTAAGTATAGAAAATTTCTTATTTTTTCTCAACTTTAAGCCATTTTTTCACCATGATACAAGATGATTCAAAGGAAATTCCCAACATGAAAGTTGTAGATCTCCATGAAATCTACAACTTTTCTTCACGCATTTTTCCTTAAAGATGCTTGGATCTCAAGATATAATTTTGTGAATATATGCCCATGAACTAAAGTAACTTAGTGAAATTTTGCCCTAATTTAGGCAGGTTTTTGACCCAACTTCATGGCAATTTTTCACCTAGTTCAAAGAGGAATCTTGAAATTCATTTCAAATATGAGTTATGGAGCACATTGCAAGCTTTCCAAAATGTCCAAGAACTCTTTGAGATCATTTTTTAGTAGAGAGAATAGAAGAGATGAAGTTGGCAATTTCTCACTTTGAATTCAAGCCATCTCATGAAGAACAAAATTCAAATCAGAACTTATGCTGCCTAATTATTGCTTTAAAGGTCTCAAACTTGTTTCTCACTTCATAATTTAATGCTTACTCAGTTGACAAAGCCTTAATCCAAGCCCAAAGGTCTTTGTCCAAGCTTTAATTCCATAAATGGCACAAAGTTGCCATTGCCATTTTGGAAAAGCTTAACTTTTGCAACTTTTCAATTCTTGAGCATTGGACATGTCTTCTCTGCACACACAAGTCCTACAAACCTAAAGCAACTTGTATAGAGCTTGTACCAACTCCAAGCAGGCCAGTACAAGCATGTAGAGACTTGTCCCTTCACTTTGCTTCAAAAGTAAGAAAGTGTGCAAAAAGCCTACAACTCAAAAATTTGTTGAAGAGCTGACTTGAAACCTTTTCCATACTAATACACAAACACATTACAGTTGAGAACACGATTGCAAAAGGCCAGAAACACCCTCAAACTCCCTCTCACTAAAAACCTATCAAAAACTTACAGTTTGGGCATAAGCTTAGCAATCCACAAATTGGCTCGGGCGTTTCAAGTTTTAATCATCCAAACACTTTACCTACTTCATATCTAAGTGATCCAGACCATCATCCTTGCACTGTAACTCCTCCTTCTTCATCTGCAATTTTTGTTTTCAAACCTTGCAGGTTGACTTGGATAGAGAGTTCCAGGCACTTCCAAACCAAGGCAAGGATTGGAACACACTCAGGGAGGTTCAAGCAAGTTAAAGGAACCTTCAGGCCTTCCTAAATCTCACTCAAACTCCATTCACGATCTCAACTGAAAGAGGTAAAAACTCCAACTTTTATCTCTTCATACAGGCATCCAGTGACCATGATTTGTGAATATACAATGTAGATATCATTGCTACAAAGCTGTACATATCCATAACTTGCATTTATTTGGCCTGAGTTGAGAGAATTTTGAGCTTGAAGTTCCTGAAAAAATTAGGTTAAGTATTAGGGCCATTAAAATTCCCTTTAATCTTGGACTTATAGTTTTAGCTATGCACATGGTTAGAATCGTGAGACAAAGTGCTATAACATTCATGTTATCAATTTCCATTTTTGTTAAGAGATGAAAGAGTTACAGGAGGTCCGGCCAGCTTGAGGAAGAAGATGAAGTACAGGGCAAGGAAGCTTTTTACGTTATGTTTTTATTGTTTCATATAAACCAACGGATGTACAGCCACCCCAAAGGCAAGGTAGCGCGCTGGAAATGCATAGGTCGTGGGTTCAAGCCTTGGCGATACCTTTTGTTTTTTCATATTTTTCCAGCTTCCTTTTTTGGCTGTTTGCAGGATGGGCCTCAATGTTTGGGCTTTAGTGTTTTTTGTTAACATATTATCCCCTGTTTGCTTGCAGCACCCCTGGCCCATAATTTTTTTATTATTATTTTATTTTCATTTCTATTTTACTAAATATATTTTCCTTAACATAAAAATCATAAAAAATATAAAACATGATGATTTTGCATTTTTTTGTTTATTTTATTTTATTTTCACATGTAAAAAATATTTTATTAAACTATATATTAATTATTTCTTCCTTAAATAAAATTGTAAATATAATATATTTAGTTTAACTATTTTTATTCCTTTTTATTCATACTTGTAAATATTTATTTTGACATATAAAAACTAAATAGTTTCATAAAATATTATTCATTATTTTAATACAAAAAATACATAAAAATAATACCTAAAGAATTTCGTTTTCTTTTAAATTAGAAATTAGGGTTAACTTTGATTTTCAAGAATTAATTTCCTTTTCTTAAATTATTAGGTTTAGTTCAAAACTCCTTTTCACATAAAAATAAAACAAAAAATCTTTTTTTGCATATACATACCATTGCACATTTAATTTATATTGTATCTTATTTATTCAAATATTTGTACAAATTCAATTTGGTTGTAATAGCTTAATTAGATTTACATTATTGCAAATCCCCATTCACAATTTGTATTCCCCCCTCCGATAAAATGTTGTAATAGCGTAGTAATCTTTAAATTACATAATTTATCGCTTTTACATACCATGCTAGTAATTAGGGTTTGAATGGCAAGATAAAAACAAGTCAAATAGAAAACCCTAAATCCAAGACAAAATCAAAGCATGAAAATAACACACTTGCACACAAGCATCCTTAGGGTTTCTCCACTTGGTTTCCTTATACAAAAGTAGCCATATTACGCATGCGAAGTATCTTGGCAAAACAAAAAAATATAAGATCATAGTCCCTCGATGAGGCTATTCAAAGTTGCCTTACAAAATGATCTTGGTCCCTCAAAAAAACTAAGATACTTTGCAACATTGCTAATCATGGCTATACAATAACCCACGCCCGTCCCGTTTACATCCAAAGATAAGGTTTCTTACCAAATCAATGGTAAGACAACAATGTCAAAGGAATAGAAAATGAACAAGAAAGACATTTGAGTAGGTAGATTAATTCTAGTTACTTTCTCTATTTCCAAACAACTATCCTTGCTGCTTTCAAAACAAACACACATATTTCCAAACATTTTACCAACATTGAAAAGATTTTCAAAAAGACAATCATCTTTGTATACATTCTTACGAACGAGAATCATTACAAAGATTGCCTAAACAAATGGCCTATTTTACAAAATATTTTCAAAACCACACCAAACACAATTTTAAACAACAAAAGAAAGTGATCTAGCAAGTAACTAAGAGCCCATGGAAAACCATGGATGAAAAGGGTGCTAATACCTTCCCTTTTCATAATCTACCCCCCGAACTCAAGAAACAATCTCAAAGGTCTTTCCTGTGCTTTTTCACCTTTCCTTTTGGATAAAAGAAAAGTCGGTGGCGACTCTTGCTAACCGCAACATTTGTGACAAAACGCAAAACCCTTAAGTCAGTTCTCCCACTTTATCACAGAACTGGCGAATCTGCTGGGGAAAATTCTAAAAGTGGGGTTACCTTAGAGTTAGATCACATTTACTTGCTTACATTGTTTGACTTGTTTGCTTTACATTATGGTTCTTTGTTTGGGTTTAAAATCCTCTATCCGTATTTGGGATACATTATAGGTAAATAGCAATACATTGTGGAAACTGTGTGGGGTATACCGACATGGTCTAAGCAATAGATATGTTAGTGCGACATATTTGTGGGTACCGGTAGCCTTTGAGTAAATCAAAGAGAATACGGGGCCATTGAGTGATGTCATGAAGCACTAATGAACTTCTAGAACCCTTTACTTTACCAACTTGGCCTTTAGGATGTAGTGAGATGACCGGCTTTGGTGCAGTCCGAAGTTGGTAGATACTCAATACTACACTCATTGAGGGTTGGTTTCTTAGGATATTTTGGTCGCCGTTAAAGAGGCTTGAGCTGAAACAATGACCAAGGAAACAATCCAGTGATATTGAGCTCCTTAGAACCCAGTAACTATTGCTAGGACAGGTTTAAGCCAACTAAACTTCAAGAGGGTACTTACCTATAAAACCCCATGCAAGCCTAAACTAAGAACTTGTTTGTTTTGCTTGTATATGCATACTTGTACATAACATCATGGAAATCATGAGCATCATATGCATCCACTAACCATTTCAAGGATTTTGGAGATTCATCTTTGTTCTTGTTTTGTAAGATATGGATTCACTTCACAGGAAAACTATCCAAGTCAACCTTGTAAGAATTCCTTCACAACTCAAGGAGCTAGCTTCAAGGATCCCTAAGAACTCTCCATTCACCGAGAGACATGGTCGTCTACTCAACTTGGTCACCTCCAACACAAATGGGGATATGATGAAGGTGCTCTTCCAGTTCTTTGATCCTTTGTACCATTGCTTCACATTTCCTGACTATCAGCTTGTGCCTACTTTGGAAGAATTGTCTCAACTCTTGAGAATTACCATTCTCAATCAACTACCTTTCAACGTTACGGAAAGAGACCCAAATCCAGAAGAGATTTCTCAAGCTCTGCACTTGAACTCATCTGATGTCACAACTCATTCGGAAACTAGAAGTGGTGCCAAAGGCTTCTTAGCAAAGTTCTTGTTTGAGAAAGCCCAAAGTTGTTGGAATTCCTTAGACTTACAAGATTTTGAGGAAATTGTGGCTCTCCTCATCTATGGGATGGTTTTGTTTCCCAACCCTGACCAACTCATAGATGTGAGTGCCGTCAAAATATTCATGTCACGTAACCCGGTGCCTACATTGCTAGGAGATATCCTACACTCTTTTCACACTCACACAATGAGGAAAAGAGGTGTCCTTATATGTTGCACTCCTCTCCTGGAAATATGATTTATTTCTCATCTTCCCCAATCAGTCTTAAATAATGAGCAAGGATTAAGGTGGTCACAAAGGTTAATGACACTCAAACATTCAGATATTCATTGGTGCTCTCGATCCAAAGAGAATGTTATCATTGTTGACCGTTGTGGGGAATTCCCTAATGTCCCTCTACTTGGAATTACGGGAGGCATCACCTACAACCCATGCTTAGCTTTAACACAGTTTAGTTATGCCCGAAGGGATAGCCCGCATGAGATGTTGATTCAAGGCTTGGTATTCGACTACGACCACGACGATCAAGGTCTTCGCCAGAGATTCATCCGAGCATGAAGGATGCTAAACAAGGTGGATAGAAATACTTTGGGACACAATAATTCCATCCCTCTTGAGCCTTACCTCAAGTGGGTACGAACCCGCGCTCAAAATCTTATGATGCCTTATCCTTCCATTCTCCCGGTGATCATTGAGCCTGTTAAGGAAGGGGAAGTTCCATACACTATCCTACATCCTGACATGCCCACATCTCTTGAAGACCTACAAAGGGATTGGATACAGCTCAAAGGAGAGTGAGATACTTTCGAAGCCCAATTCTATGCAAGCGAGAAGAAGGTTTTGGAACTCACTAGGCTACTTCATGAGGAGCAGACTCTAAATGCCTACATTGCACCAAAGAGGATGCGCACTACTTTTTATCTTAGAGTGTTGTATTATTTTGCCCAAGGGGCATTGATGTACTCAAACTCTATCTTATTAATATAATGTGTGTTTCTTTTTGTCTAAAACAAACTTGAATCTTTAAAAATCCTTGAAAACATTACATATGCACATATCATTCATCATAACATAAACAGGTCTTTTGCAACGAGTTTCCTCATCTCTCTACTGTTTATTTCAGTAAGATGGATCTCGAACAGACAGTCAAAGATCTTCAAGTTCAAAACATGCAGTTTCAACAGTTGCTCATGACCCTAGCCAAGGGGCAAGAAGAGTTGAAGACTCTGTTAGCTGAAGGAAGAAAGAAAGAAGAAAACAAAGAAGGTCACTGGGGTTTTGAACATGGGAAGAAGGTTTCAGGGACAGACTAGAAGAACCTTGAATTTTGCAACCACTTCCGGGGAAGGAGAAGGGAAAGGAAAAGAAATAGCGGTTCCTTCAAATTCTGAAGAGGAGGAAGAAGAAGAAGACTACTCTGAGGAACAATATCCTCCAGCAGATGATAAGTATAGACATCTTGAAGAGCGTTTGAGCGCTATGGAAATACAAAAGGTGCCAGGTCTAGACTTTGAAGAATTGGGACTAGTGTCGGGAATTGTGATCCCACCGAAGTTCAAAGTGTCGTTGTTTGCAAAATATGATGGGGGTGTCATGTCCTAAGATGCACCTCCGATCATACGTGAGAAAGATCCAACCGCACTCCGCCAATAAAGACTTGTGGGTGCATTTTTTCCAAGATAACCTATCTGGAACACAACTCGATTGGTTTTACCAATTGGAAAGGGCCAACGTCCATAACTGGGAAGATCTCTCCGCATCTTTCTATAAGTAATACCAATATAATGCAGATTTGGCACCTACCCGTACTCAACTTCAGAGTATGGCCATGGCTTCCAATAAGGGTTTCAAGGATTACGCGCAGAAGTGGAGAGATCTAGCTGGGAGAGTTCAACCCCCTCTGTCTGAAAGGGAGTTGGTGGATATGTTCTTAGGCACTCTATCGGGCCCTTTCTTCAACCATTTGATTGGATGCTCATCTGCAGGATTTACTGAGTTAATACTAACCGGAGAGAGGGTGGAAGCTGGCATAAAAAGTGGAAAGATTCAGAAGGATTCATCTGCCTCTACAGCTGTGAGAAAGCCTTTCACTGGGAAGAAGGAGGTATCTGCTATTTATCCATAAAGGAACCAAGGGAGAGCTGAACACTGACCAATGGTAGGAGCTGTTATGATCCCAAAGCCTACATCTGATCAACCAAGAAGTAATCAATTGAGGGTGGAAAGGCCAGTCCGGCAATTCACCAGAATTAATATGACTCTATCCCAGGTTTTACCTCATCTTCTGAAATCCAATTTGGCAACTTTAAAAGAAGCTCCAAAGAACCCCAACACGGCGTCCCCTCATTATCATCCAAATTCCAGATGCGCATATCATTCTGAAAGTCCGGGTCATGATACTAACAACTGTTGGGCCTTGAAAAACAAGATTCAAGACCTTATAGAGGCAAAAGAGATTGAGTTTGATGTGCCCGAGAAGCCAAACATCATTTCTGCTCCTATGCCCAGGCATGGTCACAACACTAATGCAATTGAAGAAGATTTATTTGTTACCACAATTGATGAACTTTTGACTCTGCTCCCAATCATTAAGATAAACTTGTTGAAAGCCGGTATATTCCCGGGTTGTAATGAAGACTTCCATCTTTGCTTATCCTCACCAACTGTTTGCCCTTTGTTGAAAACAGGCATTCAACGCTTGATAGACAACAAAGAGATTCCATTTGAAAGTACTCCTATTTTACCTGTTCCTGTTGAAGATATTTCAATCATCACCATCTCTGCCAATTCTTCCAGGGTCCCCAAAATACCCGTTAAGATTACATCGGTTCCAAAAACTACTCCTCTTATAATCATAATGCCTGGGCCAGTCCCGTATGAATCATACAAAATTGTGCCATGGAATTGCGGTGGGGACATCTACTACCATGGCATCAAACAAGATGGGCTGGCCGCCGAAGAAATAAACTCCGAAGAAGAAGACTCCAACATTTGCAATATTGCCGGAACCAGTAAGATTACCCGAAACAGTAGAATCTTCTCTCTAAAAATTGCCCCTCCAAAGGCAGTTTTTGGACCCGTGGCTGCTCCAAAGGTTACCTTTGTACCAATAATCATATTTGCAAGTGCTCCTATTGAAAAAGACGACACAACCCCTGTTGTTATCCCTACCAACACTCCTGCTACTGAAACTCAAGGAAAAAGTATTCAAGAAGAGCATGTCCGAACAAAGGCTCAACCACTGACTATCCTTGAAACCCCCAAGAAGGAAATGGAGGAGATCCTTAGAATAATAAAGAAGAGCGACTACGACGCAGTCGAACAGTTGGGGAAAACTCCCACCAAATTCTCCATGTTGGTATTGTTACTGTGCTTCGAGGCACATGCGAAAGCCCTGGTGAAGTTTCTAAAGACAGCCCATGTGCCTAAAGAGACATCGGCTGACCAATTTCAAGATTGTGTGGCCAGCTTGATGGAGGATAACGGCCTAGGCTTCTCGGATGCTGATCTGACACCAAGGGGAATAAAGCACAACGAGGAATTGCATGTCTATGTGGAATGTAGAGGAACAACTTTGGCCCATGTCTTAGTAGACACTGGTTCATCTTTGAATCTTTTATCAAAGAAAGATCTCGACAGACTGGACTACGAAGGACTGGCGTTGAAACCCAGTAACATAGTCGTGAGATCATTTGATGGCTCAAAGAGGATGGTGCACGGGGAGGTGGATATCCCCATAAAGGTTGGGACTCAAACTTTTAACTCAACCTTCTATGTAATGGACATCCGCCCCTTTTACTCCTGTCTGCTAGGACGTCCGTGGATCCATAATGTCGGTGTTGTCACCTCTACACCGCACCAGAGGTTGAAATATCCGGTATAGGGAAATATTATCACTTCCCACGGAGAGGAAGGGTATATGATTAGCCACCTCAATTCCTTCCGATATGTGGAATTGGACAGCGAGTTCATTGAAATGCCTTTTCAACATTTCGAAGAGGATCCCCAGGAGGTAGCAGTAACCAAGACTGTATCCCATATTCCCAAGATTACGAGACCTCCGCTCCGAATGTCATCTCTAAAAGACGCCAAGGCAGTAGTAGAGGAGGGTGGATGTACCATCTGGGGGCAACTTCCGGATATTCCGTATAAATCTGACAAGTTTGGCTTAGGGTTAACTTCAGGTGCTCAGAAGGTTG
Organism: Vicia faba; assembly: GCA_948472305.1. Taxonomy (NCBI): domain Eukaryota; kingdom Viridiplantae; phylum Streptophyta; class Magnoliopsida; order Fabales; family Fabaceae; genus Vicia; species Vicia faba. Next base: position 1,232,957,904 of record OX451737.1, read on the forward strand.
GACGTCATGCCCGTGCTGGAGGGCCACCCTTGAGGATTAGCAACCGAGAGGTCAACACGGTAGAAGATGGTGAAGATGATTGCAGCTTGGAGGATTGGATATTTATGTCTGTCAACAAAGGACTTTGCAATTGGGAAGCCAGAGACTTTGTCCCAATAACTTTCATCCCTCAGTAATTTATCTTTACATTTATGTTGCACTTGTAATATTCACAACAATTCGCACATTTAAAACCTTGTTCCTTGCCCGAGGCACAATGGTCCATTTGTAAGGGTTTTTTATCTCATCTTCATATGACCTTCAATGAATCACAGACGTTTTTTCACATACAAACTTTTGTGCTCATTGTTTTTTTTCTTTTACATTTTATTTTTTAAAGGATGGCTATACCCTTACATACACCCACACTCACAAATGTAGGTATCCTTCCATTCCGGATCCCATGGGTAACGATACTGTTATAGCCTTTTGTGACTCTGAAGATCTAATCTACCAAGCCGAAGATGAAGGTGAGGAAGATTGTGAAGTACCAGGGGAACTGGCCAGATTACTACAACAATAGGAAAGAGCTATTCAGCCTCATGAGGAACCGATGGATACAATCAACTTGGGTACCGAGGAGGATAAAAAAGAAATCAAGGTGGGTGCCAATCTAGAGCCCAGTGTCAAGGAGCGTCTGATTTAGCTATTACGTGATTATGTTAAGATCTTTGTCTGGTCATATGAAGACATGTCGGGACTCGATACAGACATCATGGTACATTGTCTCCCTACAAGAGAAGACTGTCTGCCAGTAAAACAAAAAGTTCGCCGCATGAGACCTGATATGTCAGAGAAGATCAAAGCGGAAGTCATGAAACAATTCAATGCTGGATTCTTGGCTGTCACTTCCTACCCCCAATGGGTTGCCATCATTGTTCCCGTGCCTAAAAAGGATGGAAAAGTACGAATGTGCGTGGACTATAGAGATTTGAATAGGGCCAGCCCTAAAGATGATTTTCCATTCCCCCACATAGATATCCTGGTTGACAATACGGCCCAGCACAGAGTGTTTTCCTTCATGGAGGGATTCTCAGGTTATAACCAAATCAAGATGGCACCTGAGGACATGGAGAAAACTACATTTGTCACATAGTGGGGCACATTCTGCTACAAAGTGATGCCATTCGGACTGAAGAATGTTGGGGCAACCTATCTGCGCACCATGGTAGCTTTGTTTCATGACATGATACATCATGAAATAGAGGTCTACGTAGACGATATGATATCCCAATCACAAACGGAAGAAGAGCACATTGATCACTTGCAAAAGTTGTTTGAAAGGTTAAAGAAGTACAAGCTAAGGTTGAACCCAAACAAGTGCACATTCGGAGTACGGTCCGGTAAACTTTTAGGTTTTGTCGTCAGTAACAAAGGCATTGAGGTCGATCCTGCCAAGGTTAAAGCAATACAAGAAATGCCTGCTCCTCGTACTGAGAAGGAAGTCAGAGGATTCTTGGGGCGCCTGAACTATATTGCCGGATTCATTTCTCACCTAACAGCTACTTGTGAGCCAATCTTCAAACTATTGAGGAAAGATTAATTAGTCAGATGGAACAATGAATACCAGGTTACTTTTGACAAAATCAAATAGTACTTACAAGAGCCTCCTGTTTTGATGCCACCAGTCAAGGGAAGACCATTAATCATGTATCTGACCGTTTTAGAGAACTCAATGGGGTGTGTATTGGGGCAGCATGACGAGTCTAGCCGAAAAGAGCATGCTATTTACCACATGAGCAAAAAGTTTAACGACTGTGAAACCAGATATTCACTGCTCAAGAAAACTTGTTGCACTCTGGCATGGGCTGCTCGCCGGCTAAGACAGTATATGCTGACTCATACTACTTTGTTGATATCTAAGATGGATCTGATAAAATACATCTTCGAAAAGCCTACTCTATCTGGGAGGATAGCTAGATGGCAGATGATCCTAACAGAATATGACATACAATATACTACCCAGAAAGCTATAATGGGAAGTGTATTGGTTGATCACCTTGCTCACCAAGCTGTAGAAGACTATCATTCCATGAAGTTTGAATTCCCGGATGAAGACATCATGACGTTAGACAACTGTAAAGAATTCAGGCCATATGACGGACCTGAACAAGGATCCCGATGGACCCTGTTCTTTGATGGGGCATCCAATGCACTTGGTAATGGTATCGGCGTTGTACTCATATCTCCAGAAGGGTGTCATACTCCTTTTACTGTCATACTTTTCTTCAACTGTACGAACAACATGGCGGAATACAAAGCATGCATCTTTGGTCTCAGAGCTGCCATAAACTTGGGAATCAAATCCTAAGACGTGTTTGGAGATTTAGCTTTAATCATCAGTCAGATCAAAGGTGAATTGGACACTAAGAACCCAAACCTTATCCCTTACAAAGAACATGTTTTGACATTGCTACCACATTTTGAGAAGATTACCTTCGAGCATTTCCCGTGAGAAGAAAATCAGCTAGCAGACGCTCTAGCCACAATGTCATCTATGTTTAAACTTAATTGGGATAACAAGGCTCCCTTGATCACCATCGAACGAATGGATGAACCAGCACACTATCACGAGATTAATACTGAAGAAATAGTGGACCAGCCTTGGTTTCATGAAGTCAAGAGGTATCTCGAGGCTCAAGAATATCCAGAAGGAGCTTTAATCAATGATAAGAAGTTCTTAAGGAGATTCTCTGCTAAGTTCTTCCTTAGTAATGGCATCCTGTACAAACGCAATCATGACTCCATTCTGCTTCGGTGCATGGATAAGATAGAAGCGGAAAAGATCATGGTTGAATTACATGAAGGTACTTTTGGCACCCACTCCAGTGGGCATACGATGGCGAAGAAAATCCTAAGGGCCGGCTATTATTGGTCTACCATGGAAGCATATTGCTATGTGGGGAATTGATATGATTGGAGGGATCAAGCCTACGGCCTCTAATGGACACCACTTCATCCTAGTGGCCATTGACTATTTTACAAAGTGGGTCGAAGCAGCTTCCTTCGCTTCCGTTACTAAGAATGTTGTTTCCCGCTTCATCAAGCAAAATCTCATTTGCTGGTACAGTATCCCGGAAAGGATCATCACTGACAATGGTACAAATCTTAACAACATTATGATCACCACCTTGTGCGAGCAATTCAAGATTCAACATCACAATTCTTCCCCTTATCGGCCAAAGATGAATGGTGTTGTCGAAGCTGCGAATAAAAACATTAAAAAGATCATACAAAAGATGACAGTCACATACAAATACTGGCATGAGATGTTACCATTCGCTCTCCACGGGTATCGTACCACGGCTAGCACATCAACTGGGGAAAAACCCTATTCTTTGGTATATGGCATGGAAGTTGTTTTTCCTATTGAGGTTCAGATCCCCTCTTTGAGGATTATGAAAGATGCGGGTTTGAATAAAGATGATTGGATCCAGACTCGACTTGATCAACCGAACTTAATTGATGAAAAGAGACTCACTGTTGTTTGCCATGGTCAGATGTATCAAAAACGGATGATCAAGGCTTTCAACAAGAAAGACAGACGCCAAGTATATCAAGTTGGGGATCTAGTGATCAAACGTATCATCTTTCCACAAAGTGATCCCAGGGGTAAATGGACTTCTACCTATGAAGGACCATTTGTAATAAAAAGCATATTCTCTAGTGGGGCAATGATCTTGACCACCATGGATGGCGACAACCTGCCACACCCTGCGAACGTGGACATAGTCAAAAGATACTATGCATAAGAGACCCACTAGGTTGACACACCTAGGCAAAAAAGGGCATCCCGTCGAACCAAAAGGGTTCCGGCAAAAATTAGGGATAAAATAAATAAAAAAATTGTACACCCGGCAAGTTGAAAACCCGAAAGGGCGACTTGGGCAAAAAAGGGTTTCCCGATGGACTGAAAACCCGAAAGGGCGGCCCAGGAAAAAGTTAGGGAATTAAAGCGTATGAATACGTCCCGTCGGATCACTTTACAGACAACCTTTGACTTCTAACTGACAAACTCGGAGTTTCTGATCAATTCAATCATCTTCAGACAAGGCAAATAGACAAGATATTAAGAGATATGAAGGCTATAGCAGAATGGGAACCCCATGGGATTATTACACATAGTTATATTTCTTTGTATAAATTTTTCTTGTTTTATGACACCATTCTCTTACTAGAATGATTGTCCCCTTTGTACAAAAAAATACTTATTCAAAATCAATACAAAGATACCCCTTTGAAAGTGCAAAAACTATTTGTCTTTTCTTTGCGATTGTGTTTTGTTTGCAAAAACGTCCAATGATTCATTGATGAACATATGCATTTGAAAATAATTACTGTTTACAAATAAACAAAATGAGAAAGATAATTACTGATAGGTTGAAAGAACAGGAAAACGTCTCTAGGCTATTCCATAAGTAATCCCTACAGTACGTTATTTGAATCCCCAGCGGATCTAAACTTCAAATTATTAATCCCCAGTAGAAATCGTCAAATTTCTCAAGATTCCCCAAGCAGATCTTACAAGCGGTACATGGCATTTCCCTCACAACAGAATTTACTTCTCTCAACAAGAGTTCGGCAGTACTTTAACTTCCACCATGAAATTTCAACATATCCTCAGCAGCATTCAAGGATTTATTTTCCTCAATCAAACAGCAATACAGCAAATCAGCTTACATGCGCATACATTACATCCATATATCATAAACATTGATGAAGCAAATACATTGCATCATACATTTCATGCAACATAACTTTGTGTTTCAGCTAACATTTTACCCTTTTCAGGATAAGATTAATAGCTACCATTAACAATATTTAATCAGATACAGTGCAGATACGCTCTGGACACGGATGCCATTCTGATACTCATTCAGATTCAAAGTTCAGATACAATACATATACGCTCCACACACGGACACCATTCTGATACTCATTCTGATTCAACTTTCAGATACAGTACAGATACGCTCCAAACACGGATGCCATTCTGATACTCATTCAGATTCAACTTTCAGATACAGTACAGATACGCTCCAGACACAGACACCATTTTGATACTCATTCAGATTCAACTTTCAGATACAGTACAGATACGCTCCAGACATGGATGCCATTCTGATACTCATTCAGATTCAACTTTCAGATACAGTATGGATACGCTCCAGACCTAGATTCCATTCTGATACTCGTCCATATACAACCTTTCAGATACAGTTCAGATACGTCCCAAACACGGACGCCATTCTGATACTTATTATTTCAGATTACAACCTGCAAATTCAACAAACATTCTTGGATGGCATCTGCAAGCCCGTCTCCAATAGGATTCTGTCACTTCTCCAAATGGCATCTTTAAGCCCATTCCCTCAAATTACACATCTTCGAGTGCATAAAAACGACCCGCTAGGTTGACTGTCCTAGGCAAAAATAAGGGCATCCCGGCGAACCAAGAGGGTTCGGGAAAAAATCAGGGATATATATAAAAGATTGTACACCCGGCAAGTCAAAAACTTGAAAAGACGGCTTGGGCAAAAAAAGGGTATCCCGATGGACTAAAAACCCGAAAGGATGGTCCAGAAAAAAGTTAGGGATTAAAGCGTACGACTATTTCCCATTGGATCATCTACTTACAACAATATTTGTTACCAACGTCAAGTTCAAATGGTACAGATCAATTCAGTCAACTTCTTTCGATAGCAAGGGATAAGATGCTTGAAAACATAAAGGCAATAGCAGAGTTGAAACTTGATGGGGTAGTTTACACATAGCTATATGTTTTGTTTTTACTCTTTTCATTTCATGACGATTTCCTCTTACTAGGATTTCTGTCTCTATGTACAAAACCGCTTGTTTATAGGAAAATTTTCAATACAATCATTAATACAAGTTCAAAATTCAAGTTTGTGTTACTTTCTCTGTTTTGTTTGCAAAAACGTCCAATGACTAAATTAAATGAACATATGCATATGAATATGATTACTGTTAATAAATATATGCATAAAAACAGGAATAAGCATTTACTCCAGACTCTCTGAATTGGGATAACGTTCAGGTCGTCCACAAGTCCCCACAAGAAAAGCCCCACACAATAACCTCCATGGGATTATCCCTATAGAGTTACCTTTACAATCTCATACCCGACAGAGACACATTCTCCCTGCAAGACTAATATGCTTCTAGACATGAATTCAGGCATCCTTCAGCAGTTAACATGACCATACTCCCCAACAGATCTCTATAGAGGAAAGAGGAGTTTGATCATTTCTCCAACATACGGCGGAAACTTCCCCAGCATAATCCACGGGAATCTAATTCCCCAGTTGAGTTTATTTCTCCAACACTGTAAAATCCTCTACAGAATTCTCTTCTTCAGCATGGCTCATTTCCTCAGCAGAGTATATTTCTCTAGTAGGGTTTATTTCCCCAACGAAATTTAATTTTCCAAGCAAAGTTCATCCCTCCAATTACTACAAATCCCCAGTAATATTCTCTTCTCCAGCAATGTGTATCCTAGGTTGCTATCCCCAAAAAGTTTATATGGAATCTGAAATCGAGCCAGGCATCATCTGACTTTGTCCTCCCCCAGAAGAGTTGACATCCATATCAAAAACTCGGTCATGCGGCAACTCTGAAGGTTATTCATCTCTTTTATCCCTAAACAGGGTATATAAGAATTAAATTCCCTAGTGGAGCGATGAACGGCCAATATTCCTGAACTCTTTTATCCCCGAGAAGAAGTCAAACATTCCCAGTAGAGTATTCGTAAAACAGAAAGCAGGAATCCCCAGTGGAGATATTCTAAACAAGATTAAAAAATTCATATTCCTCATCCCCAGCAATGGTCATGGATTCATTTCCCCAGCAAAGATGTTACACAAAGCTACCAATGTACTCCAACGACATCTTGCATCCATACCTTATTGACAAAAATATCATAACATATGCATACGAAACGCATATAGCACACTCTCATTTACTTTGAGAACATAATTACGTAATGCATTACATACATCATGATATTGCATAAAGACTAACTTTGTTTTTCAGGTAAAAGTCTACAAACAGATGAATATCATCAACAATTCTCAAACAGGTCACAGATTAATTCTCGAAACAAGACAGGGCAACTATTCATACAACCAGGCGGTATGAATTCCCGAAATAGGACGAATTTACCAACAAAAAGCAGGTCAAAGATTAAATTCCCAAAACAGGATAGGGAAACTATCTTTATAACAGGCAAAGATTAACTCTCGAAACAGGGCAGGGAAACTATCAACATGACCAGGTGGTAGGAACTCCCGAAACAAGACGGGTTTACCAACAGAGACAGATTGTGGATTAATTCCCAAAATAGGACGGGGCGACTATCTACATGGCGAGCATTTAACTCAGATACTAAAATCTTATAAGCATTTCCCTTAGAGACTAAATCTGACAAGTAGCTACTTAAGAACTTTCCCTAGAGAGTCATCTTGAAAAGCATTCTTCAGATACAGTCAAGCATAGACTCATTATAATACTCCTATCAATGGCTATTCTGATGGAATCTATAATCCCATCTCCAATGAGATTCTGTCACCTCTCCGAATTACATCTTTAAGCCCATTCAAGCAATATTATCGACCAACAATGTTACCTCCTGCACATGCGAGTGCAAATTTCTGGGCACTTAAGTGTTCAATCATCTTCTACCTTAAGATCGCGAATGGTGGACATGCCAATCTAACTCCTTCGGTTTAAGAAGATTGAACAGAGGAAGATGTTGTACCCTAAAATTTTCCCTCGCTTTTTACTTAAGACATTCTCCTAGGGTTCTCAAAGTTGCTCAAGAATTGATCATACAAATTCTCCTCCTAAGCAATGGATCCACAACTAGGGTTTCATCTTTCACAAGGAAATTTGGGTTTCAAAGGCCTCAATTGGTTTCCATTGTTCCTCATATGTCTTCAAGAATGCTCATGTCAAGTTTCAAGCCCTGCATCACAAGTTTTCTCAGTCAATTACTCAGATGACTAAAAATTAATTGTATTGGGTAAAAAGTCAATTATAGTCAACATATTGTAAAACTTCAATTTTTTGGTCAAAATCAATATTTTGAAGTCATATTCCTCATTTAATTAAGGTTTGATCATTTCTCATCAAGAAGACTCTCAAATCATCAAAAGTCATAAGTTGTTAAATTAGGGGTTTCATTAGGAGAAGTCAACTGAGTTTTGACCAAGCATAAATTTCACATGCTTCATCATTTTTCCCCCAACCAAAGCTCATTTTGAAGAAAATTCAATTCTCTACAACTTTGTCTCTCTAAGCTCAAGTCTAAAAAATGCTTCATTTGAGAGATATGAGCCAATACATTATAGGTCATTTCAAAAGTCAGCAATAAGACACTTTTTGTCAAGGCAATTTACATCAAGATAAGGTCTTCAAATGCCAAAATGACCAATATAGAGATTGTAAAGTACATCTTGGGATTTCCAAAAAGTCCAAGATCACCCTCAAGATGAAAATTGAGAGAGTTATGACCAGTGCAAGTTGGGAAATTTTAAGCAAATGCATGAAGTTCAAATTGAGCAAACTTGATATTTTGGGCCATTGGGGCTATTGTTTCAGAGTCCAAATGTGTGATACACTCCGTATGCACCTCAAGATTTTTTCATACAACTCCCTTTGATTTATTATATTTTATTTTTGATTTTTTATTATTTTAAAAGTCAAAATAAGATAATATAAGTCAAGCCCTCTTACACAAGTCCAAGCCCATATATTTTAACCTAATTCCAGCCAATATATTCACTCCAAATCAGACACAAAAGGCACGAAAAAACCTTGTCCAAACTTCACCTCCAAAAGCTCACAAAATTTCAAAAACTAGAGCATAATCAAACCTTGCTTTCCAGCAAGTTTCAGTCGATTAAAAGCATTCCATTAACTCCATGAGACTTCCAGGAGTCATACCTAGGTATCATCAAAGGCCGTAGCACCCCAAATCGCCGCAGCCAAGCAACTCCGGTTGATGAAATTTCCATGAATCCAAACTTACATGCCATGCATTATTAATTAAATTCATGCATATATTCTTGCTTAAAATAATGTTTAGATTCGTTTGGACTCATTGTTTGCAAATTTTTACGTAGGAATAGAGAATTTCCATAGTTAGGTCACCAAGCTCGTGAATCTGTGAAACCCTAGCTACATACCATTTCAATCGAAACTAACATCACCATTAGATTCATGAGGCCTAAATTAGTGGGCAGGGATGCTTTTCATTCTCACTTGACCTTTATTTTGCAGGTTTGCGAATTCTCCTCGCCGGAGAAGAAGAAGTTGACCACCGAGGTGGTGGGTTGACTCCAACATATTTAATATATATTATTTTAATGTTGTATAGTTAACACGAAACTACTAATGGTCCATTGGCAAGACAGCGTGTGATAAGGTGTTCGTGTGCAAGGGCACGGGTTCGATCCCTACCCATTGCATTCTTTTCCATAACTATTTGTTTTTTAACCCTTGCAGATCCAGTGCAGCAAACTCTCATGCATCCACCATGCATCCTCTTATCATCGCCCTTGGATCTCAATAGATCCAGATCCAACGTTCCAGATCCACGCGCTCACGATACACCTCCAGGGGCTATCCACGCTGGATCAAGCCTTGGGGCTTATTGGGCCTGGAATCAAATTGAAATTTGCACCACCCACTGTTTGCTAATTTTGGCTCAACTCTTTCTCTTTTTTTTGTATATTTTTTATTTACCTTTCATTATTTAATTAAGATACCAAAAATATTAACTTTTTTAAATTAAAATTAATTTAGACTTTTAGGTTTTTTAATTGTTTTCTAATTAATCAACTTTTTATAATTAAATTAGTTTATTTTTTTTAATTAAAATTAATTTAGTTTCTTTAGGTTTTTCACTAAACCCTTTTTCTTAATTAAAAAATCAATTTAGGTTTTTTAGGTTTTAATTAATCAATTTTCTTTTTTTATTAATTAAATTAATTAGGTTATTAGGTTAATCATCAAACCTTTTTTATCAATAAAATCGCCAAAAACAATTTCCTTCTCCTTTTGCTTTCCTATTTTATATTTTTTCGTAGTTTGTTATTCTCGCACTTTTTCCAATTAGTATAACTGGCTATGGTTTGTAATAGTAATTAGGGTTTATATTTCCCCATTTTTTATTACTTGTACCCCCTATTCCCGAAGCCCTGTAATAGCGTAGATTTTTATTTTCCGCACTTTACCTCTTTCTTTATTATTTTGTTTACTGTTTAGTAAATAGGCCTTGTATAGGAAGATAAGAACAATCGTTAGCTAACCCTAATTTCAAAGATTAAAATAACTAAACATAACACACTTGCACACCCACACCTCTAGGGTAATCTCCCTTGTTGCCTTCGGATTACAAAAATAGTCATGTCCCTCAAATATGGGGACACTTTAGCATTGTCCCTCGAAAACAAAGATCATAGTCTCTCGATGATCCTTTTGAATGTTGTCTCCGGTAAACGATCTAGTCCCTTACGAGATTGCTAAAGTGCCCCTACAAGTTGACTTCTATGACTGTATGATGACCCGCGTTTGTCCCTTCACATCCAACAATAGGGATTCCTACTAACTAATGGTAGGATATCACTATCTAAAGAGGAGGAAAATAACACAAAAAACTTTTAGTAGGTAAATCGCTTGTAATTGCTTGCTCATAGACCTTTTAAAAAAACACTTTTTCACAAACACTTCTCAAAATATTTTCAAATAAAACACTTTGTATGCATTCTCGAGGACAGATACGAGGATCATTACAAAGTTGCCTTCTTATTGGCATTTTCAAAATATTTTCAAACATGCATTCACAAAGAATTTTCAAAAGTGAGATAAGCGATTAAGAGCCTGTAGTTAACTACGGATGAAAAGGGTGCTAACACCTTCCCTTTTCATAACCTACCCCCCGAACTCAATAAATCCCAAGGTCTTTCATGTTCTTTTCACCCTTTCCTTATTGGATAAAAGAAAAGTTTGTGGCGACTCTTGATATCCTCATATTTATGATAAAACGCAAAACCAAGTTAATTCTCCCACCGTATTACAGAATTGGCGACTCTTGTTATCCGCAACATTTGCGATGAAATGCAATAACAAATCAGTTCTCCCACCATATTACAGGATGATATTGTGTTTGGAGGAATGTCATACCAGATGGTGCAACATTTTGTAAATCAAATGCAATCTGATTTTGAGATGAGTCTTATTGGTGAATTTACCTATTTTCTTGGACTTCAAGCAAAAAATGGATGATTCTATCTTTATCTCTCAAAGTAAGTATGCCAAGAACATAGTGAAGAAGTTTGGTATGGAGAATGCTAGTCACAAGAGAACACATGCACCTACTCATTTGAAGTTATCTAAAGATGAAAAGGTGCTATTATGGACCAAACTCTCTACAGAAGCATGATTGGTATTTTATTGTACCTTACAACTATTAGACCTGATATCACATTTGTTGTTGGTGTTTGTGCAAGATATCAAGTTAAACCCAAAACCATCCATATCAATAAAGTGGAGAGGATTTTGAAATATGTCAATGGAACAAGTGAGTATGGCATGCTGTATAATCATGGGCCTGGTATAATGCTTGTAGGATATTGTGATGCAGATTAGGCAGAAAGTCTTGATGACGAGAAAAGAACTTCAGGATGTTGTTTCTTCTTAGGGAATAATCTCATATCTTGGTTCAGTAGAAAGAAGAATTGTGTCTCCCTAACCACTATTGAGGCTGAATATATTGCAGCAGGAAGTTGTTGTTCTTAACTTGTTTGGATAAAACAGATGTTAGAAGATTATAACGTCAAGCAAGATATAATGATATTATTCTGTGACAACTTGAGTACGATCAACATTTCCAAAAATCATATTCAACATAGAAGATTAAGCATATTGACATCAGACATCATTTTATCATAGATCTTGTTGAAGACAAAGTTGTTACTTTGGAGCATGTGACCACTGAAAAAATTGGCCGATATATTTACCAAGGCATTGGATGAAAATAAATTTGAGAAATTAAGGGGTGAAATAGGGATTTCCATTCTATAGGAACAATAGACTAAGAAAGAGAGGAAGTTGTTACTGTTACTATTGTCTTATTCTTAATAGTTGTCAATTTTTGGCTAAAAGGGGGGAGAAGTTGCTTGTGTTGCATGTGCTCATGTGTTGTCTTGACAGATGGTCTAACATTTGTTTGTTCCTGTTTGGAAGAATTTATTTTTCTCTGCAGTAGTTTTATTTGTGTAGCATCTGTTTAAACTACCTATTTTCTTGTGCTTGTTATTGTTCCCTTGAGGGGGAGTTTTGGTTCCATAGTTCAGGGGGAGTACTGTGACAGGGGGAGCATGGTGTTGGTGTTTTGAGAGTTTATTTCTCTCTATTGTGTTATTGTGATGTTGCTTTTGTGATTCCAGACAGGATGTCATGACATCTGGTTTCTGGTGGAATTTTGGAGTGTGAGAGAATTTAATTCTCTCTATATGTATGAGGTCGTGTCTCTCTGTATGGGTGTGATATGTATGTGAACTCTGATTTGGTTTGTTACATGTTACACTGATTATTTTTCAAGTATGCATGATGTTCATGTATCTTGTATTTTGTGATTATTTTTGTTTGTATCTTCAGCTATATCTTTCATAGGATGTTTTAGCCGAAATTTCCCAAAAGGGGAGATTGTAAGTTCCATGGTTTTAGGATTGGAAACAATTTTGCTAAAACATGGTTTTATGCAATATGTTAGGCCAATTGTTCATACATGTTGATGAAACATCACTGAAGACTAATATTGTGACAGATGTTGAAACATGTTATACCAGAACATCAGTTCAGTTTTGGTTTTTAAATCTTTGTAGATTGGCTTAATAGATTTGAAGATTTTGTATGTTTTTATTACTCATGCAGTCGTAGCTAAGCAAGGATGTTTTGGGAACTTTGATGTTTTGTTTTGGTTTCATAAAAAGGAAGATCCTTTTTAGAAAACTTTGTATTTTAGTTCCTATTATTGTGGAGAAGACTTTGCAATTAATTTACAGCTGGAAGATTGGATTTGCATGAAGACTCCAAGCCCATGATTGCAAGGGTCTACTTAAGAAAGCATTCCAAACCTAAAACACTTGGAGAAGCCGTGGAAAAAACATTGTGCATGAGATAATGGTTTAGGGATTTTAATTTGTCTTTGTTCATTGTGATCCTCTCTATTATCTTTTGATATTAGAGGTGGACTGTTTAGTTTTTCAATCACTCAGAAGATTTTAAGCAAGAGTGGACTGTAGGTCAAGTTACCTTTTATTCTTCAGTCAAAATCTTTTAAGCAAGACTGGTTTTTGTCTTTGAAGAGTGTCTTATTTCGTTTGGTTATTGTTGAGAGTTTGTCACATGGTTATGACTATTGGGAAGTGAGAAGGGTCTCATATCTAGGAGGGTCTTAGATAGAAATTGCACGGGTAGAGATTATGATAGAAGGTTGTAAATAAGGGGTTGTTTAAAGCTTCAAACTAATTATATTTTAGTGGATTTCCTCCTTGTATTGGTAGCCCCTATATGTAGGTGAAGTTGCACTGAACTGGGTTAACAATTGCTGGTATTATTTACTTTCTGCAACTTATCTTAATTACATAATTGTTTATGTTGTGTTTACTGATTTGATCCCAGTGTCGCAACATCTGGTTTGACATCTGGAATCTGTGTGCCAGAATTTTATTGTTGTTTGGAGTTGTCCATACCATTAATGTTGTCGGCATCGAAGAAGTGGAACAAAGTCCATCTTTGGAAAAACATTAATCTTGAAGGATGTCATGTATACTTATGAGATTATAAAGAATCTGGTTTCTGATTTTATATTGAGTAAAGCAGGGTTTAGCCAGTCTATTGGGGTAAATGTGTGCACCATCACAAGGAAAGATATTTGTGTTCATAAAATTGATAGGTTTAACAATTTTGAAATGAAGATTAAGACACTTCAAAGTGATAAAGGAACTGAGTATGATTATGGGTTATTTAATGAATTTTATAAACAACATGGAGTTGTACATGAAACGAGTGCACCATACTCTCCTAAAATGAATGGTAAAGCAGAAGGAAAGATTAGAACTTTTATTGAGCTTATTGTTGAAATTATGTTGAATTCAGGTGTTGCTTCTCACTACTGGGGGAAATTTTATTGATTGTTTTCTATTTCATGAATAGATATCCCAAGTCTAAAAATTAAATCTCTTCTTATGATATATTGAAGAAAAGATAACAAAACTTGTCTTACTTTAGAACTTGGGGTTGTCTAGCTTATGCCAGAATTTTAGATCCGAATCAAGTTAAACTCGTTAGTATAGCCTATGAATTTGTATCCATTGAGTATGCAGCAAACAATAAGGTATATAGGTGTTATGACCTAAATGCTAAAGTGATCATAGAATCAAATTATATTGAATTCTATGAAGACAGATTTCCTTTCAAATTTAGAAATAATGAGGGCTCTAAATCCAGTCACATTCTTATCATAAGTAGCATCGAAAGCAATGAAAAAGTAGAAATAGAACTTCAACGAAGTAAATGAGTAAGAGTTGTTAAATATTATGTGCCTGATTATGCAGCCTACATAGTAGAAGAAGATCCACTGAATATTTAAGTGACCTTATCATCTTTGGATGTAGATTCGTGGCAAGAAGCTATTAACAATGAGATATATTTACTAGAATTTAATAGGATCTGGCCCTTAGTAAACTTGTATCATGGTTGCAAACTAATCGGTTGTAAATTGGTTTTAAAAAAGAAACTAAAACCTGAAGGAACTGTTGCTAAGTACAAGGCTTGTAAAACCCCAAATTTTAGAAGTTATTTATTTTATTAATTATTAGGAGTATTTGTGAATAATTGATGTTTTATATTATTATGTGTAATGTGTTGTTATAAGGTTGTTTATGAGGTAGAACAACGGGGTCTGAATTATGGTGATCAGATGGGTTAGAATAATTAAGTAATTGTTTAGTAATTATTTAATTGGTTTATTTTAATTAGAATGGTGTGTTGGTAATTAGTAGAAAGAGTGAGAGTAAATGAGGAAGAAGTTAGGGGGTCTTTTGTGATAATATAGAAATAGAGAGAGTTATACGATTCATTCTGTGCGATCAAAATATTGGGAGAAGAGCAAGAGAAGGGGCTAGGGAATAGAGATTAGAGGAGATCACTATAAGAGGCATGAAGAACAGAATCAATCACTCGAAACAATAAGGTAAGGGGTTTTTATCTGATTATTATGTTTGATCTAAGTGGTAGATAGATGTAGGATTCACCCTTAGTATTCACAATGGTGATTTGATGTTATTGGGTTAAGATTTGATAGAATTGTGATGATGGATGACCCGTAATTGTTGTATAATTGAGGTATTTTATCAAATTGTTGTTAGGTGATGATTCCCCATGACTAGATAGTGTTTTAGGGTGTATAACATACTGAAATTGCAGGAAAAAATGGTCTGAAATAGTTCAGAATCGCAAACAGGAAAATCCTATTCGTAGGGAATTGTCGGTCGATGGTCCCTGTGTCGTCGGGCGATGATGATCCGTCGGGCGAAAGAGGAGTCGAGCAAGGAAGCAAATTGGAGATTTTGTCTATGTAATGTGTCGTTGGTCGATGGATGGGTTTCGCAGGGCGATGGGAGGCAGAGCTGGAATGTTTGGATTGAAATCTTGAAACGAGCATAACTTTAGTTCTATAGCTTAGAATGAAGTATTGTTTGAAGATGTGTATAGATAACGTAGTATAATATAATTAGGTGAAATAAAATGGAGACTTAGGAATATATTTATAAGACCTAAGTTAGAGTAAGAATGGGTTCCCCGTGTTGAATCACAATGACGATTTGTTTAACTGTGATGATATGTTGCTATTATGATTATGTGATGACATTATGATGATGTTTTGATTACATGAGTATATATGATGATTACATGAGTATACAGGATGATCTTTTATGTATAATGTTGATTAATACATGAATGATGATGTATATTACTAGTTGTGGTTATTTATATTTTTTGTTGCACATCATGCATTAATGGGGAAACTTTGGTCCATTTTGATGATTTAGGACGTTGGTCCAGCGATTTGGTTTTGATGATTTAAGATGTTGGTCCAGTGATTTGGTTTTGATGATTTAGGATGTTGGTCCAGTGATTTGGTTTTGATGATTTAAGATAATGGTCCAGTTATTTGGTCTCAATCCCATTATATGGATTTGGGATGTTTATGATTTACTCTGGTTCTGTTTTATGGTGGCAGAACCGACTGTTTATATACTACTGGTTTTGCATTTTTTGTTTGAAAAATTTTCGGTAAGCAAGAGTCTCCACCATCTTTTCTTTTATCTAACAAAGGAAAGGGTGAAAAGAACAGAAAAAGACCTTTTCGAGATGTTTCTGAGTAAGGGGGGTAGATTATGGAAAGGGAAGGTGTTAGCACCCTTTCCATCCGTGGTTTTCCACGGGCTCTTAGAAGTTTGCTCATTTTTCAAGATGCTTTTGTGCTTTGTGTTTGAAAGTGTTTTGAAAATGCCTTAGTACGGTGAACTTTGTAGTGTTTCTCTAGATAGTAGATGTGATACGGTGGCAGAACCGACTATTTAATACTTGTTTGGATTTTGCGTTTTTTGTTTGCAAAATGTCGCGGTAAGTAAGAGTCGACACCGAATTCTATTTTATCCAATCCTAGAAAAGGAAAAAGAACAGAAAAAAAAACCTTTTTTTCGAGATATTTCTGAGTATGGGGGTAGATTATAGAAAGGGAAGGTGTTAGCACCCTTTCTATCCGTAGTTATCTACGGGCTCTTAGGTACTTGCTCATTTTTCAAATTGCTTGTGTGTGTTTGTCTTGAAAATGCTTTTACATCATGATAACCCTTGTATCAGTCCTCAAGGGTATGACGAAGTTGTTTTGAAAACTATTTTTGACAAGGTGTTTGTGTGAAAAGATTTGTTTTGAGCAAGTACCTACTAGCATCTACCTACTCGAAAAAAGATTGTTTTTGTTCTATTTCCTTTAGACAGTGATATCCCACTATTAAGGAGTAGGTAGCACCGTCGTTGGAGTTTGTAAGGGACATTCGAAGGGGACGAGTAGAATAACTAAAGCAATAGTTAGAAAACTTTAGTAGTAAACCTAGAATCTTAAGATCTTTTTGAGGCAACATTTCCGAGGAAACATTCGAACGAGACAATTTGATCTTTTTAGACTGGAGGGCAACCACTAAAATCTCCTATGCTTAATGATTGTTTACCGAAGGCAACCGAAGTGAGGTAAACCCTAGGAGTGGATATGTGCACGTGATTTGTTTTAGTTATTTAATCTTTGCACATTAGGGTTTTCTAACTGTTTTAATTTTTCATGCATTCTTACCATACAATCCTATTAATACATCTAACAGTTAATAATTTGCAGAAAGTAAGAGCGGAAGTAAACCGAGCTATTACATGGCTTTGACAGTTACATAATTGTCTTGACGAGAAATAAAAGTGCGAAATTTAAAACCCTAATTAAAACTATTACAACCTCGAAACAGTTACAATAATAATAAGAAGGAAAATTAAAAACGCGCGGTAAATTAAATGCGAGAAGAATTAGGGTTTTGACCCTTGACTAAACCTACTTGCAATTGATTAAAGAAAAATCATTTTTGGTCATTTTTTATTTAGTAAAATAAATAATAATTAAATTGCAAAGAAAATCCTAAGTTCTAATTAATGTTAATTTAGGAAAATAAATAAATCAATGAAAAGCAATTAATTCTAAATAACCTATTTTTGTATTTTTATTTTATTTGCAAAAAGAAACAATTAAATCAAGAATTAAACCTAATTTTCTAGTTGATTTTAATTGTAAATATAAGATAAAGTTACCCTAAATTAAATTAAGCTAATTAATTAAAAATATATATATTAAGAAAATAAAATCTTTTTGTTATTTTTGATTTGTTAAGTTAATAAAATAATTTTTGTATTGATTAAAAAACAAAATAATTAAAAAAAAGAAATTAAAGAAAGATAGTAAAAATAACCAAGTGGGCCTACTGTTAGCAATTCTGGGGGGGTGGGAATCTGAATTTCTCAGCCCATTAAGCTTCCAAGCCCAAACAACCCTTGGATCTGGTGTAGCATTGACTTGCACGTGTACCATGGGCATTCAAAGGAGAGGCGTTAGATCTGGCTAGTTGGGCATCCAGTGGATGGATGTTGATGGTACATGATAGGCGTGCGAGAGAGTAAAGCACCTGATAACATGAGAAAAAATAACACAAAGCAATTGTTGGGACCTGGGATCGAACCCAGGTCCTTATACTAGCCTCCAATGATGCATTTCCAGCTGCGCTACCATGTTATTTTGTTTATATAATGAAAACAAAACATAATAAGCAAACAAATAATGGATTCAGAAAATGCACGCAAAATTCAAATCAACCATCCATGGGCTGCCACACATCGTCTCTTTCGCTGCAATCGTCGTGTTAGATAAGAGACTTATACCTACGGATGTTTTGCTGTAACTACAAACTTGTAACATTCAAAAATCATGTGCAGGAAATATAAATTCCATTGGTGACCATGAATCAACTGGGTATGAATCCCTGGTCATCATGGTACCCATTATCAAGCTTAATTTTTCCTGTGTTAAAAGACCCTAAAACGGAGCTTGAAACCCTAGCTATGGCATACTGCGATTCCTACGCTGTAAATGCAATTAAATGGTACCAATAGCTTGCAAACAAGATAATGAACAAGAATATATAATTAAAACATGCTAATGCTGCCAAAAATATAGAAAACAGAATTGGAATTTTGTGCAAACCGTGGTTGATGGTGGGCATGATCCTGGGCGTTTTGAAGCTTGAGGATGGGTGGAATAGCTTCCTGAGACGCCAAGGAGTGTATTGCTGGCCTTAAACTGCTTTGAATCACCCTGTAGAATGAAATATGATCCCTACTTTTTGTCCAAAAATTGAATTTTGTTCTTGCAGCTCACACGTCCAATCCTTCTGTTTTTGATATGGAGTTATTATGCACTTATAGTAGACTGAATTAGGTCAACAAAATTGTATCATATCTTTGAGAATTATGAAAATTGGATTTGATTTTCTTCATGTATGATATCTTTCCAAAACTTGCTTCAATCCAATCTTTTCAACCCTAATGAGCCTTGCACGAATTGGCTGGCATGTTAGCTGTATATGGACTCAAAATGTGCACAAAAATCCCAAGATTTGATTTGATTTCATTATTTTACCATTTAATTTGATTTATTTTGATTTTAATGAATAAAAAATTAAAATAAATGATAAAAGTAATAAAATAATAGGTGGAAAAGCTCAAGGGTCGTGGGTCCTATTAGAAACATGTTTCAAGCAAGAAAACATGGGCCCCTTTGGAAAAAATGCAAATTTGATCAATGTTGACTTTTGACAATTTTCCAAAAATTGCCAACTTTGACAATGCATAACTCTCTCAATTTTGAACCTAGGGAGATGTTCTTGGACTTTTTAGAAACCTTAGGATGTCCCCTAAACAACCTTTTTTGTTTCATCTCAATTGGATCTTCCATGTTCATGTATGAAACTTTGACCCAAAAGGTGTTTTTGTTGACTTTTCAAAAGGACCTATAATCTAAAAATTCATATCTTTTGATGAGTGCATATTTTGATCTTTAGGGATGAATATGAATTGTAGGTAATTCCATCCTCTTCAAAATGAGCTTTGGATGGAAATTTTCTGATAAAGTATGAAGAAGTTATGCTTCGTCAAAGTTGGGTTGACTTTTCCTACAAAACCCTAATTTAGTAACTTTTAGGTTTTGATGAATTTGGAGCATCCCTTGAGGAATCATGATAAAACCTTGATCAAATGATGGAAGTTACTTCAAAATGTTGATGTTGACCAAAAATCTTGAGGTTTGACTGTATGTGGGCCACAATTGACTTTTGACCTAATGTAGTCGATTCTCAAGCATCTGAGCAGTTGACTGAGCAAACTTCTTATGCAAGGCCTAAAACTTGGCATGGATGATCTTGGGAACATATTAGGACCTTGGGAAGCATTTTCGTCCTTTTTGGTTCACACATCTTGATGAAAAGGGAAACCCTAATTTGAGGTATACTGCCTTAGGAGAGAGTTTGTCTGGTCAACTCTTGGACTTCCTTGAGCAACTTGGGGACCTCAATTGACATTTGTTGAGTAAAATGGGAGGGAAAATTTTGGGGTACAACAGCTGCCCCTGTTCAATCTTCATAAACCTAAGGATATAGATTGGCTGCTCTACCTTTCGTGATCTGAAGGTGGAAGATGATTGAACACTAGAGTGCCTAGAAGTTTGCACTCGCATGAAGTGGCGCTTGATTTGTGATATCGGGAATGGGCTTACAGATGCCATTTGGAAGTTGATGATAGAATATTATCGGAGATGGGCTTAAATATGCCATCCTGGATGTGACGGAGAATCGTCAGAGATGGGCTTAAAGATTCCATCTAGATAATGTTGATTTCCTGAGACATTCCTCCGATGAGAGTTCCTGTTTTTATTATCGATGAGGAATCTACTGAGGAACATTGGTATCTGTCTTGGGAGAAATAGAATTTTAGGAGCTTCAGTTGTCCATTACTTTACTGGGGAATTAACTCCTGCTTGAGGAAGCGGAAGTGAACTGCATGTCTCGGTCAGGGTACAAGCTTCACCTCGACTTACTGGGGAAATGCGAAACCTATCGTGTTTGATTAGGTCCAAGTCTTACAATGTTGTGGACTGTTGTTTGGAGATAAGAGAAAAGAAACCTATATGGTAAGGTTATGAGAAGGAACCTGGATAGTAGGGTTACTTCGATATGAAAGCCTGGATAGTAGGGCTATGAGAAAGAACCTGGATAGTAGGGTTACTTCGATACGAAAGCCTGGATAGTAAGGCTGTGAGAAGGAACCTGGGTAGTAGGGTTACTTCGATATGAAAGCCTGGATAGTAGGACTGTGAGAAGGAACATGGGTAGTAGGGTTACTTCGATATGAAAGCCTGGATAGTAGGGCTGTGAGAAGGAACCTGGGTAGTAGGGTTACTTCGATATGAAAGCCTGGATAGTAGGGCTGTAAGAAGGAACCTGGATAGTAGGGTTACTTCGATATGAAAGCTTGGATAGTCGGGTTGTGAGAAGGAACCTGGATAGTAGGGTTACTTCGATATGAAAGCCTGGATAGTAGGGCTGTGAGAAGGAACCTGGATAGTAGGGTTACTTCGATATGAAAGCCTGGATAGTAGGGCTGCAAGAAAGAACCTGGATAGTAGGGTTACTTCAAAGCGATAGTGTAGATTAGTTGACCCGTTTGATTTTGGGAACTGAGTTTCCATTAGTCGTCTGTAGATGTGATCTATATAAATGCTGAAATTACTGAAGCTAATCCTCTTTTCCTGAAAAGATATCAGGGTTAGTTATATGCGATGCATGAAATGCAGGGCGAGATGATGTTCTCAAAATAAATGAGACTATGTTGTATTTGTCATGTATGCATATGTCATGATGTATGTTTATGAAATTCTATCAGGGTATGCTCACGTCAGGGAAAATAAATCCCGAATTATTGTTGGAGAGTTATAAATATTCTGTCGGGAAGAGATGTTGGAGAATAACTCTGCGGGGACTAGACCTTGGGGGGAAGAGATACTTTGTTGGTGGACCTGCCGATCTGGAGGAACAAATTTAGCTGGGGGTGAAATTCAGTTGCTGGAAGTGACGAGCTCTTTTGGAGAAATAAACTCTGCTTGGGGAATGAAATTTGTTGACTCGCCTGTTATCATGAACCTCAGTTGGGGTGGTTACGTCCTGTTTCGGGAAAGTTGTCATCAATGCCTTTTGATACTTTTACTCTGTGGGGAGTGTATATACCAATAATCATGTTCCAAAGATAACTCTATCCTGATACCTACTGGGCAGAGGAACCGTCGGGTTTAGTACTTCTTATTTTCCCTGTTTTTGGAATTACGAGTAATTGTCTTTTGTTTCTTATGTAAATCTTTATGAGCAGCAATCATTTTCAAATGCATATATCAAAATAAATCATTGGACGTTCTTGCAAAACAAAATAGGAAAAGAAAAAGAAAAAATTGAAGTTTTGTGAAAATGACTTGTATTGATTTTGAAATTGGCCTGTAATAGGCGTTTTTGTACAAAGAGGCTGACGCGCTAGTAAGAGAACGCCGCCGAAAGATAGAAATTATACAATTTGTGTAAAAGAAAGAAAAACAGCTATGTGAAACGACCCCATTGGGTTCCAACTCTGTTATTGCCTTTATATCTTCAAGCGTCTCATCACTTTGCTACTTGGCCAAAGGTTGATCAAATTGATTGGCGCCGTCCAAGCTTGATAGTCGATACCGAAGTCTGGTCGCCAGATGATCCAATGAGACATAGTGATATGCTTTTATCCCTAACTTTTTCCTGGACCGCCCTTTCAGTTTTTCAGTCCACCGCGATACCCTTTTTTGCCCAAGCCTCCCTTTCGGGTTTTCGACTTGCCGGGTGTATAGATTTTTTTTTTCATCCCTTACTTTTGCCCGAACCCTTTTGGTTCGCCGGGAAGCCCTTATTTTTTCCTAGGCCAGTAGACCTAGAGGGTCTTTGATTATGCGTAGTATCTTTTCACTATGTCTGCATTGACGGGGTGAGGAAGGTCGTCACCATCCATGGTGGTTAGAATCATAGCTCCCCCTGAGAAAATATTCTTAACCACAAATGGCCCTTCGTACGTGGGAGTCCATTTGCCTCTGGGATCACCTTGCGGCAGTATGATGCGTTTGATCACTAGATCCCCGACCTGATATTCTTGACGCCTGACTTTCTTGTTAAAAGCCTTGATCATTCTCTTTTGATACGTTTGACCATAGCAGTAAGTATCTTTTCATCGATTAGATTTAACTGATCAAACCGGGTTTGGATCCAGTCGTCTTCGTTCAAACTTGCATCCTTCATAATCCTGAGAGAGGGTGTCTGGACTTTGATGGGTAGGACTGCCTCCATGTCATATACCAGAGAGTAGGGTGTTGCCCCTGTCGACGTCCGTGTTGAGGTACGGTACCCATGAAGAGCGAATGGTAACATCTCATGCCAGTCTTTGTATGTCATCGTCATCTTCTGTACAATCTTCTTGACATTCTTGTTAGCTGCTTTAACAGCGCCATTTATCTTCGGCCGGTAGGGAGAAGAGTTATGATGTTGTATCTTGAACTGTTTATAGAGCTCGGTGATCATTGTGTTGTTGATATTTGTACCATTGTCAGTAATAATCCTCTCTGGTACCCTATATCGATAGATCAGATTGTGTCGGATGAATCGCGCCATGACATTCTTGGTTACTGTAGCAAAGGAAGCTTCCTCAACCCACTTTGTAAAGTAATCAATGGCTACCAGAATGAAGCGATGCATGTTAGACGCAGTAGGTCTGATTTCTCCGATCATATCAACACCCCATATCGCAAAAGGCCAAGGAGTCGTCAAAACATTCAGGGGAACCGGAGGTACATGTACCTTATCAGCATAGATTTGGCACTTATGACAAGTTCGAGAGTGCTGATAACAAACGGCTTCCATAGTGGACCAGTAATATCCTTCCCGTAGGATCTTCTTAGCCATGGTATGTCCACTAGAATGGGTTCTAAAGGTGCCTTCATGTAGATCTGTCATGATCCTCTCTGCTTCGCTCTTGTCTACACACCGTAGTAGTGTGGAGTCATGGTTGCGTTTATAGAGGATCCCATTACTAAGGAAGAACTTTGCAGCGAACCTTCTCAGAAACTTCTTATCATTGACAGATGCCCCCTCGGGATACTCCTGAACCTCGAGATACCTTTTGACTTCGTGAAACCAGGGTTTGTCTACCACTTCTTCGGTGTCGATCTCACAGCAGTGTGCTGGTTCATCCAACCTCTCAATGGTAATTTTGGGAGCTTTATTGTCCCATCTAACCTTGAACATAGAAGACATGGCAGCTAGCGCGTCTGCCAACTGGTTCTCCTCTCATGGGAAATGTTCGAAGGTTACCTCCTCAAAGTGTGGGAGCAATGTCAGTACATACTCTCTGTAAGGAATGAGATTCAGGTGCTTCGTATCCCACTCTCCTTTGATTTGACTTATCACCAGAGCGGAATCTCCGAATACACTCAGGAGCTTAATCCTTAGGTCAATAGCAGCTCGATGACCCATGATACATGCTTCATACTTCGCCATGTTGTTGGTGCAGTTGTAACATAATCGGGAGGTGAATGGAGTATGACAGCCCTTGGGAGATATGATTATAGCGCCAATGCCATTACCTAGTGCGTTTGAGGCTCCATCAAAATACATAGACAATCGAGATCCCTCCTCAGGTCCTTCATCCGGTCCGGGATCTTCGTAGTCAGTCACCAACATGATATTCTCATCCGGGAACTCAAAATTCATGGACTGGTAATCATCCACGGCCTGATGAGCCAAATGATCCGCCAATACACTTCCCTTGATTTCCTTTTGGGTCGTATATTATATGTCGTATTCGGTTAAGATCATTTGCCACCTTGCTATCCTTCCGGAGAGAGCAGGCTTCTCGAAAATATACTTGATCGGATCCATCTTTGATATCAACAAAGTAGTGTGAGTCAGCATATATTGTCTCAGTCGGCGAGCAGCCCATGCCAAAACGCAGCAAGTTTTCTCGAGCAATGAGTATCGGGTCTCACAGTCGGTAAACTTTTTGCTAAGGTAGTAAATGGCGTGCTCTTTTCGGCCAGGCTCGTCATGCTGCCCCAGCACACACCCCATTGAATTGTTTAGCACTGTCAAGTATAATATCAAAGGTCTTCCTTAAACTGGTGGCATCAGAATTGGTGGTTCTTGAAGGTATTCCTTGATTCTTTCGAAAGCGGTCTGGCATTCATCATTCCACTTTACCACTTGATCTTTCTTCAGAAGCTTGAAGATTGGCTCACAAGTAGCAGTCAGATGTGAAATGAACCTGGCGATATAATTCAGACGTCCCAAGAAACCTCTAACCTCTTTCTTTGTGCGGGGAACCGGCATCTCTTGCATAGATTTTACCTTCGCAAGGTCTACCTGAATACCCTTATCACTGACGACAAATCCCAGAAGTTTACCAGACCTTACCCCGAAGGTACACTTGTTCGAATTCAACCTCAGCTTGTATGTCTTCAATCTGTCGAACAGCTTTTGGAGATGATCATGGTGCTCTTCCTCAGTCTGAGACCTGGCTATCATGTCATCAACATACACTTCTATCTCATGGTGAATCATATCATGAAGCAAAGCGACCATGGCACGCTGATAAGTTGCCCCAGCATTCTTCAACCCAAAAGGAATCACCTTGTAGCAGAAGGTGCCCCACTGTGTAACGAAGGTTATCTTCTCCATGTCTTTAGGAGCCATCTTAATCTGGTTGTAGCCATAGAAACCATCCATGAAAGAGAAGATTTTGTGTTGCACGGTGTTGTCGACCAAAACATCGATGTGAGGAAGTGGGAAGTCATCCTTGGGGCTTGCCCTGTTCAGATCTTTGTAATCAACACACATTCGTACCTTAACGTCCTTCTTAGGTACCAAAAAAATGTTATCAACCCACTGTGGATACAAAGTGACAGCTAATAATCCTACATCGAACTGTTTCATGACCTCTGCCTTGATCTTTTCTGACATTTCAGGGCGCATACGATGGACCTTCTGTTTAACCGGCGGACAGTCTTCTTTAGTCGGCAGGCGATGTACCACAATATCAGTGTCTAAACCAGACATGTCTTCGTAGGACCAGGCGAAGATCTCAACATAGTTATGTAACATCTGTATCAACCTCTTTTTGACGCTAAGCTCCAGATTTGCACCTATTTTAACCTCTTTTATGTCTTCCTCAGTATGCAAATTCAATGTCACAACCGGCTCTTCATGAGGCTGTATAGCCCTTTCTTCTTGTTGTAGTAGTCTAGCAAGTTCTCCAGGCCCCTCACAATCATCCTCACCTTCGTCCTCGGCTTGTTTGATCGGATTTTTGAATTCATAACTGGAAATAGCATAGATGTTATCAATGGGATCCAGAGTGGATATGGATCTGCATTGTGATACGTGAGTGTGTGTAAGAGAATAGTTGTTTTGATAAAGTGGAAAACATAAAGGAAAAACAGAGAGCACAAAATTTGTATGCAAGAAACGTCCAATGCTTTATTAATGATTATGAAATGACAAATAATAGCCCTCACAAGCAAAGCCAAGGTGCCTCGGGCAAGGCACTGTGCCATAAAGTTTCAAATTGTTTATTACAAATCTTAACACAAATAAGTCAATTACTGCAGAATAAAAGAAACAGGTATGAAGTCCCTAGCCGTCCAGTTACTCGGTCCATCGCTGGTAGTTGGGTAGATCCAGCTGTCAATGTCTGAATCCTCATCATCATCATCTTTTGTGGCAGAGACAACCTCAATAGCATTGATTCCCGAGCCACGCTTGGGCATAGGTGCAGTTATGATGTTGGGCTTCTTCGGAGCATCAAAATCTATCTCCTTGGCTTCAATCAAGTCTTGTATTTTATTTCTTAGAGCACAGCATTCATTTGTATCGTGGCCAGGACTCTCAGAATGATAGGCACACCGGGCATTTATATTATATCGGGGAGATGTAGTATTTGGATTCTTGGGAGCCTCTCTCAAGGTTGCCAAGTTAGATCTCGGCAGATGAGGTAGAACTTCAGCCAATGTCATGTTGATGCGGGTAAACTTCCGTTGTGGTCTTTCCGCCCTTTGTTGATTGTTGCTTTTTGGAGCAACTGCAGGTCTAGGTATCATCACGGTACTTACTGTCTGACGTTGTTCAGCCATGTTCTGACCCCACGGGTTGTAGATGGAACTGGCTTCCTTCTTACCAGCAAAAGGCTTCTTTACTGAACTTGAAGAGGCATCCTTCTGCATTTTACCTCTTCGAATTCCAGCTTCTACTCTTTCCCCAGTTAGGATCAGCTCAGTGAAGCCAGTTGATGAGTTGTCGATCAAATGATTTAAAAATGGACCAGATAGCGTCCCCAGAAACATATTAACCAACTCCCTACCAAACAACGGGGGTTGAACTCTCCCAGCCAAGTCTCTCCATTTTTATGCATAATCTTTAAAACCTTCATCTGCACCCATGGACATACTTGTAACGGTGAAAATCGGAGATCAAGCTATTAATTAACTTGACTCACAAAAAGCAAGAGTCGCCACCGCGCTTTATTATTTCCAAGGGAAAAGGGAAAAGAGCGAAATAAAACCCTAAAGTATGCAATGTAAAATAATACTTAAAAGTAATAAAAATACAATGCGTTTTTTGAAAGAGATCGAGAGTTCGGGGGTTGGTTATACAATGGGAAGGTATTAGCACCCAATGCATCTGCGGTACTCCGCAGGAACCTTTTGAAATATCTGTTTTTTGGTTTAAAATTGTTTATTTGATTAAAATGATTCATTTGGCTAAAAGATGGGTATGGACGAGATTTTTGAAGATACGACGACCTAGTGTCGAAGTTTTGACTTAAAAGGTGTGTGAGTTTTAAAATGGGGTCTTTTGGGAAAATTATCTTAAGTTCGGAAAATTAGTAAATAAGAAAAAAAATGAATGAGGGTATTCGCACGATTGTAGAAGATGTATTTGATGACATGAAGTCAGCTGAGTTGAAAATTTTCCCTTGGATTAAAACAAAGACTATAGACATAACATTCACCAACAAAGAAAATTATAAGAGAATAAGCAAACAAATTAAATGAACAATAAGGAGAATCAAATGTGAAGACAATGAAAGTAAAAGTGTGAAATAGAGATATAATTAAAACAAAGAAATATCCAATCTAAATTAAAGTTCCAAAGTTATCAAAAGTAATTATAAACTAACTAAAATTCTAAAGTTACTAAAATAGTTTTAAATTAACTTAAGATTACTAAAATAATTCTAAACTAAATAATATTGTAAAAATTGCTAAATTAATTATAAATTAAATTTAAAATTCTTAAAGTTAATTAAATAAACTAAATGAAAATTCTATAATTAGTAACAAAACTAGATAAAGATTAAAACTCAAATGATAACTAAATTAAATTAAACTAAATAATAAAGCTAAAAAAACAAATATTATTATAAGAAATTGAAACTAATCTAACCTAAATTAACTAAACAGAACTAAGAAAAACTAATAAAATTAACTAAATGGCATACGGTATAAACAGAAGAAAAAAAGGAGGTGAAATGGGAAATTTGATGCTGGGCTGTAAATGGGGTAAGATCCAAGATGCAAAACATAATAAAAAATTTAAAAAAAAAAGAATAAGTAGAAGAAAGCATATGGGCTCGGTTCATGTTGGGTTTATTGGACTAAATTAACATAAAAAAAATTATAATAAGACAATTATTAAAAAAGGGATTAGGGTAAAGAAACGTCACATTTCACATTTTTGCAAGAGAACAATGACTCCATCCCCTCAAACTCGCAAGCGCGGCGGCGGATTCGAGTCTGCGGAGCTGAGCACGTGCGTCGGTGAGGGAGCCGTTTCACGATAGTGCACCGGCGCAATTGATATGCGACGGTTCTTATTTGGCTGCGATGTGTATGGTTGTTGCTTCAGAAATGATCTTTTTGTCCACAAATCTGGTAACGATTCCGCTTATGCTTCTTACCAATTTTCCTTTTTTTGTTTAAAATTCAAGTTGCTGTTGTTTCTTCTCCTATTTTCTTTTCTCCTGCAAAGAAAAACAGAATTTAGGGGTAACATAATCGTGGATCTAAGTTCGTCGTGGCCGTGGCTGCGTTGAGGACGGAACGACAGAGCGGTTGGATTCGCAGCGTGTTGCTTCGTTGGTGGAGTGGGTGATGGATCTTCAGCAACAGTTGTGACAATTGCGTTGTGCAATTAAAAGTTGCAGCGGCGGAAATCTCAGAGCCAGCACTCCTTCCTTCTCCTGTTTTTCTGAAAGAAAAAACTTTGTATCCTTTGTTATAATCATATTATGAGTTTATAGATTGATTGAGATTTGATTGTTATTGAAAGGAGATCATGTTGTTGTTTTATGTATTTTGCAGGTGTGATGGTTTTCTATTCTTGCGCAAAATTCGGACAGCATAGCAGAACTAGCTTGACTACTGCAACATAGGTTGATTTTGGACAGAACTTATACAGTTTTGGGACTGTAAGGCAGAGTTTGTAGCAGTGGTTCTGGACAGCAGACAAAAGACAGTTTTGGGGCATTATTTTTGGACTGATGTGCAGCAGTAAAATTATCATGGAAAGGTCCCTTTTCTACTTTGCATTTTTTCTGATTTTCCCATGTAACCATACATGTATTTTCCCTCTCTTTTCTTTCAAAATATTGGACTGATTTTGTTTTCATATATTTTGTTGTTTTGGTGGACAGATTTGGATGAGTTTTGGGAGCTTGATGTCATTTATAAATAGGACTTGGTAGTTTTGAATTGATGTATTTGATCATTTGATGATTGAATTTGTAACTTTTATTATGACATTGAGTGTTTGAGTGAAATGACAACTTTTGGTGAAACATGGTTTAGACTTTGTAACTTGTTATATTTGAATTCAAAATTTCCATAATTCCAAATTGTAAGCATTATAAATTGGATGGAACTTTTGTCCCTTGTATTCGAACCTCTCTTGAAAAACATTTGCAACTTTGAATGGCATTTGAACTTGACATTTGAATTTTGAACATTGTCTTGAAAGTTGAATGGTGTGCAACTTAAAATAATGAATGTTTGAATCTTGGCATAATGACCTTAAATCAAAAGGAATTTGTATGAATTGAAAGAAAGGTAAATGTTAAAACTTTAATGAATCGAATCTTAATGAACAAACAAATGCCTTAAGAAATTTAATCAAAATCCAACTTCGCTCCATTAATCATTAACGCTCAAACACAAGTGACTTGAATTACGAGCAATAGATGATCAATGAATCTTCAAACTCAACAACTTATTTGATGAATTACCTTAACATAAGAATCAAACGTCCTTTGAGAAAACGTTTGTGGCATAAATTGAACCAAGCACAAATTGACCTCGACCTTTGAAGTAATCTCATAGACAATGCTATTTGTGACACTTCACAAAAAGAATTGCCTCGGGACGTTGAGAATTGAAGAAGTTATGAACCTCGAAATTTGGACAAGAGTTTCTTGTGATTAGGTTAAATTTGCAAAAAGACCTCCAAAGTATTCGAATTTTAGATGATCCTCCACATACAATCAACTCTTGACTTGTAAAGAGGAGTGGGAGATGACATCAAGGAGAGTCATACGCAAAAAGAACCACTCAAAAATATGGAATAATGAAGAAGTTATGATCGTTTGAACTTGATCTTGCAAAAAGTTGAATTTTGGTCGAAGTGCTTTAAATCATCTCAAATAGCCTGATCTTTTCTTGCATTCCAAGACACATTGAAGCACACGTGAACCAGTGATGATGGAATCTTGTATGTGCTCTGAGGAAGTTGTGGAGAAGTTTGAGAGGTTAAAACTGGCCATATTTCGTGCCCTTAATTTCTTTGAATAAAAATGCAAATAAAGATGGGATCTTAGGTCAAAAATTGGGGTACAACAGCTGCCCCTATTTAAGTTTCTTCTATCTGGAGATATGAAGATTGGGATCTTCATTTCGACGAGATTGAAGGGACTTAAATATAGAATACACAATTTTTGGCCTTAAGATACCGCGATTATGTTCATGATATGATATGAATGTAATGCTCTGAATTTTATGGGGAATGACGCCATATGAGACAGACTATACTGGAGAAACCAAGCACATTATACAGTAATCCCACAGAGGAAGGGGTTGTAACTCCACTGGGGAAACAAAGTCATAGACTTCAAATGAGAGACTCTTGAATGATTTACATCAGTGTTGAGACTGGGAAATAAATGATTTACATCAGTACGAAGACTGGAAAAAGAAAATGATTTTCATCAGCACTGTGGCTGGAAAACAAAATGATTGACATCAGCACTGTGGCTGGAAAACAAAATGATTGACATCAGCACTGTGGCTGGAGAATAAAATGATTGACATCAGCACTGTGGCTAGAGATAAACATCTTTGATTTCTGAATTTTACCGAGAACGGTAACACATTTCTTCTTTAACCAAGATATCGCTTGAAAAGGATAAAATCAAAACTTCCCCACGGGACTTTTCCGAAGGGGTGCCATTTGCTGAGTAGACATTATTGTTGGGGATACACAAGCTGCTCAAATAAAGAGGCCGCAACTTGCTTCCTTTCAAAGGTGTCAATAACATACAAGCTGCTCATGAAGAGACCGCCACTTGCTGTCTTCAAAGAATATTAAAGCACACAAGCTGCTCATGAAGAGTCTGCCACTTGTTGCCAAAAACCCACAAGCTGCTCATAAAGAAGCTGCCACTTGTTGTCTTCAAAAAGTGTTGATAACATACAAGTTGTCCATGAAGAGACTGTCGCTTGCTGTTTTTTTAAAAAGTGTTGATAACATACAAGTTGTCCATGAAGAGACTGCCGCTTGCTGTTTTTAAAGGTGACAATAACATACAAGTTGCTCATGAAGAGACCGCCGCTTGATGTTTTCAAAGGTGACAATAACATACAAGTTGCTCATGAAGAGACCGCCGCTTGCTGTTTGTCAAGAGTATCCATAACACACAAGTTGCCTCATGAAGAGACTGCCGCTTGCTGTTTTTTCAAAGGTATCAATAACATACAAGTTGCTCGTGAAGAGACTGCCGCTTGATGTTTTCTCAAAGATATAAATAACATACAAGTTGCTCATGAAGAGACCGCCGCTTGCTGTTTTCTCAAAGGTAACAACAAAGTATCGTGAAGATATTGCTGGAGGTGAGAATCAATAATTTCTTCGGCGACGGACAAACTGCTCATGAAGAGACCGCCATTTGTCGTAGAGAAATCAGAAATAAACAAACTGCTCAAATAAAGAGTCAGTCGCTTGTTGTCATGTCGATATTCCAGAAGAAGGTTATGATAACCCTATTGGGGAATAAAGTTCATCTTCAATGGGGAACCATGAATAAATCCTTCTTGAGGAGACCAAGTATTTATATTGCAAAATAAATGCACTTTCCATCTAGGTTTCACAGCCTAGAGATATTCACAAGGTATCGTTCACAAGAGACAAAGCTCAATCCAGGAATAAACTGGGGAGAAAACAGTCAAACAAGACTCCACCCAATGAGGAAACAAACTCAAATGGGGATTATCCTATCCAGAGATGGAAAAGGAAAGCTAAACCAAGATTCTTCCACGAGAATTAACTCAGTGGGGAATTAGAAAAGAGGCGCACTTTCTGCTTAAGTTGACACTCTATTTGGAAAGATCAAATGTGCTATTTGAATAGACATAACCAAGGTATACGAACTCAAAGATATCAACAAATACAAATGTGCGTGCATGATGCAAGTATGAACGAATGAATGAATGTCATGTATATGTTGACAAAACAGACAGGGGAGATAGACAGAAGATGATAAGACGTCCCAGTACAACCCGACGCTCAGCTAATCTCAACAAAAGGGGAACATTACTGGAGATAGAACAAAAGAAGCCATCATTGAAGTAAAGTCCTTTTACAAGGCTTAAATCTCTCTGGAGAGGAAAGTATTTTCGGTAGAAAACCCAAAGTCCAGTCTTCTATCACCAACAATCCATTGAAAGGATAACAACACAAATAAAGTTTCAGCTGGAAAAAAGTCATGCTTAGCTGGAGATACTAGGAACACCACCCTCTGATAATGTGTGCAATACATATCACATATCTTGACAAATCCAGATTGCCCCTGGAACTAATTTTGGATGCCCCAAGTTTACTGCTGATGAGCTGCGTGATGCACGACAATTCTTGCGAATAACTTCACTTCTAAAATGCCTCAAGCTATCTGGTTGATGAGGAGAAATCGTCTCAAGAGGATTTTACAAAAGACCTGGCATTCACCATGCTCTGGTGTCTTCAAACTCTTAGAGGAATTCATCAAATCTCTACGTGATTGCCCCGGATTGACTGTAGTCGGCACAACAAAGTCTTCGAATTTTTGCCCCAAACGAGCAAACAAGTTGGGAAAAGCATTAACTGGGAGAAGCAACATGTTCGTGCTTACGGTCTTCAGGTGACCTGCCCATGGATATGATTTTTTCTTGACGTGATCCGCCAATTACTCAACATAGTTTCAGGCCTTAAAAGAATAAAACTCATCACTGGTGCTTATGTGAGCTTCCTTGATATCAAACAAATGTTTTGCAGTTAGAAAAAGTTTACAATGAGAATGAAAATTCTAATGCAACAGTTATGTAAGTCTTGAAGATTTTGAAAGATATCGCACAAATTTTGCGAGTTAAAGCACCATTTATTTTTGTATAGGAAAAACATATGATACCAACATAACTATTTAGAACATTCATGGGAGTCAGGAACACTATCTCATTGAAGTATGCTTTCATAATAACCTTGCTTCAATTAGGACTTTTGAAGGTTGTAACGTGGTCTGGTTCATGGTTTTTAGAAAAAAGATTTTAAGGCTCAAAAATATTTGGTGACCACCCATTCTTCATGATGTTCTCCAACCCTATGTTCAGTTAATTCAACATGAGTGTTCATCTCTCAAAAGGATTTTGTGACGGTCAAGGAAACGACGAGGCTTTCCGTGTAGCAACCACCTTTATGTCTTCGTGTTTGTAGTCACCAATTTGTTCTTTGCTGAGGACTTTTCTTTGCAGTCCTTTTCTTTGCGATTTTATTTTCCCTAACTTTTGCCTGAACTAATTCTTTTAAATTGATAGTCCAGCGGGATGCCTTAATTTTGCCTAAGTCACACGTTTTCATGTTTTTTGACTTAGCAGGCTTTTTCTTTTTTCTCGATTTTTGACTTTTTGAACAAAATGTGTGACATTAGCTTGTATTTGCTTGTTGAGAAAATTGTGATTGCCTCGTTTCTTGATGAATGAGGGATAACATTATGATTCCACATCTTCTGGCTTCATTATACATGAAAGATAGCCCTCGTAGTTTCTCTTCAAAAAACATCTTCCTTATGAATTTCGAACACTCAGTCAGATTAACTAAAAACTACCCTGCCCCAGGTTAAAATTCAAGGTTTTTTTCGTATAAAAAAAGAAACTTCTTCTTCAAGGGCTCAAAAGGGGTTAGCAAGGGATTATCTTCCTGATATCTCCGGTGTTTAGGGATTTGAAACAATGCCTGTACATCATCAGCAAGATTTTATCCAAAAGCATGCAACCAGAGATTTTGTGTTCTTTAGATCATCATCCTCCTTTCAATCTCTGCCTAGGCAAGAGAACAGGCAACAAGTTGGTATCATAATGCAAAAAGAAATTTAAAATTTGAAAACAAATATGAGTGAAACGAATGAATTTCTTCAAGACAAACATACTCATCGTATTAAGATAATCATACAGATGCAAACAAGTTCTTACATGCAAACAATGTTTTGATAAACAAGAAAAATTACAAAAAGCAGAAATAAGTTAATAATCTAGGAAGGCTTTCCATCTGGACTTGAATTACCGAAAACATCCTTCAAAAATCAAAGTCACCATCAATCGTGTTTACTCTTCGGCGCATGCTTGATTTGAACTTCAAAACCAACGTCTTTGAATGACAAGATACCACTTCTGACCAACTTCTGAACCTCAATCTTCAAAGCAAAGCAACCCTCCAAGTTATGCCCAAGAGCACCTTGATGAAAGGTACAAGCCAAATCAGCTTTGTAGTACCAATGTATCTTCTCAGGAACCTTCGGTGGAGGTCGGGTCTGAACCAAATTCCTCTGCATCAGGATAGGGAACAACTCTGTATAGGTAATTAGAATTGGATCAAACTGGGTTTTCCTCTGATTAGGAACTTGATGATTTTGTTGATGAATAGGAGGAACATGATGATTTTGACGATGAATATTTCTTCCTATGGTTCTCTTCTTGGAAAATTTATTATCAAACTTCTTCACACCATTAGCTGAGCCACCATCCTCATATAAACATCCCTTTCCGACATCTTCTTCTAGACGCACTCCCACATTCACCTTGTCAGGAAAGTCATTAGGTGCATTAACCATCACCTTCTCATGAGAGAATGATTTTAGAGTTTCAGTGAAGACTTTTATCATCGCTTCCTCCCTCCCAGAAGGATTGACTTGGGCGGCAACCAGAATTTCAACCAAACCAGTTAAGTGCTCCATACTAGCTTTCAAAAATAGTCATCTCTCTACGGAGTTCAGAAACCTCTTGCTTGATATTCTCCATTGTCCTCTTAGCGCGAGTGTTGTACTGGTGAGACCAAAGGAAAAATTAAGGCTTGGAAATGACCTTTGAAAGTGAAACCAAAAAATGTAGAATGATGCATGATATGCAAAAGAGAGTTTTTATTTGACTTTCAAGGAACTCGAGATATTAAGTTGTAAACATCAAAGTATGAAGATAGAAGATGAATTTTAAATTGGCTCCAAACATTGATCAAGTTATCATCAAGATCAATCATCCATTTTGGTGGATTAGGGTTTTCGCCCTATCAACACCCAAGATCCATTGAGCTTGACGAAACTTGTGATGTTTACAAAGAAAGACCTCCAAATTCCTTCAAAGTCAAGTGAAAAGGGTTTTATGGATGCATGAATGCATGGCTATGCAACAACCACAAGCAAGGTCACAAATAAAGTTGAAAGGTTCAACGTCATGAGCATGGAGTCAAGGTAAGGAACACCCCCAAGATATGTACTAACGGTTTAATCACACTTGTAGAACAAGGTTCTAAGAGTTCCCGGAGTCTACATTCCTCCTTCGGATATTACCAACGTCTTGATTACTCAATAATCAGCAATATTCTCAAGAGAAACTCATCCGAGCGTAGCATCGTGTAACAATTACTTCCGGATTACTCCGTTATAATCTCCGCGCTACACCTAAAAGGCCAAGATGGGTTAGGGTTCTACGGTTCCCAGCTTCTCTGGCTCCCAGGTCGAAAATAATAATGTCTTCCCGATTACTCGGTAAACAAATATTACGTTCAAAAGGGCCTTCCACTGAGTGGGGGATCTCATGCCTCCTTCTTCGGGATTACTCCCTCAAAGTTAACATGACTATACCGCTCGTCCTATTCCTAAGTGTAACTTAGTCCGGGTATAGGACTTGTCCTTTGTAAATATTATCAACACCCAAATAATCATAATATATACATATAATCAAACAATCAAATAATGATAAAACAGATAAAACAAATTAGGCTTAACCCACTTAGGGATGGACCAGCAAGAGGTCAATCTTTCCCCAGCAGAGTTGCCAATTCTGTAGCGGTGAAAATCGGAGATCAAGCTATTAATTAACTTGACTCACAAAAAGCAAGAGTCGCCACCGCGCTTTATTATTTCCAAGGGAAAAGGGAAAAGAGCGAAATAAAACCCTAAAGTATGCAATGTAAAATAATACTTAAAAGTAATAAAAATACAATGCGTTTTTTGAAAGAGATCGAGAGTTCGGGGGTTGGTTATATAATGGGAAGGTATTAGCACCCAATGCATCTGCGGTACTCCGCAAGAACCTTTTGAAATATCTGTTTTTTGGTTTAAAATTGTTTATTTGATTAAAATGATTCATTTGGCTAAAAGATGGGTATGGACGAGATTTTTGAAGATACGACGACCTAGTGTCGAAGTTTTGACTTAAAAGGTGTGAGTTTGAAAATGGGGTCTTTTGGGAAAATTATCTTAAGTTTGGAAAAATAGTAAATAAGCAAAAAAATGAATGAGGGTATTCGCACGATTGTAGAAGATGTATTTGATGACATGAAGTCAGCTGAGTTGAAAATTTTCCCTTGGATTAAAACAAAGACTATAGACATAACATTCACCAACAAAGAAAATTATAAGAGAATAAGCAAACAAATTAAATGAACAATAAGGAGAATCAAATGTGAAGACAAAGAAAGTAAAAGTGTGAAATAGAGATATAATTAAAACAAAGAAATATCCAATCTAAATTAAAGTTCCAAAGTTATCAAAAGTAATTATAAACTAACTAAAATTCTAAAGTTACTAAAATAGTTTTAAATTAACTTAAGATTACTAAAATAATTCTAAACTAAATAATATTGTAAAAATTGCTAAATTAATTATAAATTAAATTTAAAATTCTTAAAGTTAATTAAATAAACTAAATGAAAATTCTATAATTAGTAACAAAACTAGATAAAGATTAAAACTCAAATGATAACTAAATTAAATTAAACTAAATAATAAAGCTAAAAAAACAAATATTATTATAAGAAATTGAAACTAATCTAACCTAAATTAACTAAACAGAACTAAGAAAAACTAATAAAATTAACTAAATGGCATACGGTATAAACAGAAGAAAAAAAGGAGGTGAAATGGGAAATTTGATGCTGGGCTGTAAATGGGGTAAGATCCAAGATGCAAAACATAATAAAAAAATTTTAAAAAAAAGAATAAGTAGAAGAAAGCATATGGGCTCGGTTCATGTTGGGTTTATTGGACTAAATTAACATATAAAAAATTATAATAAGACAATTATTAAAAAAGGGATTAGGGTAAAGAAACGTCACATTTCACATTTTTGCAAGAGAACAATGACTCCATCCCCTCAAACTCGCAAGCGCGGCGGCAGATTCGACTCCGCGGAGCTGAGCATGTGCGTCGGTGAGGGAGCCGTTTCACGATAGTGCACCGGCGCAATTGATGTGCGACGGTTCTTATTTGGCTGCGATGTGTATGGTTGTTGCTTTAGAAATGATCTTTTTGTCCACAAATCTGGTAACGATTCCGCTTATGCTTCTTACCAATTTTCCTTTTTTTGTTTAAAATTCAAGTTGTTGTTGTTTCTTCTCCTATTTTCTTTTCTCCTGCAAAGAAAAACAGAATTTAGGGGTAACATAATTGTGGATCTGAGTTCGTCGTGGCCGTGGCTGCGTTGAGGACGGAACGACAGAGCGGTTGGATTCGCAGCGTGTTGCTTCGTTGGTGGAGTGGGTGATGGATCTTCAGCAACAGTTGTGACAATTGCGTTGTG
The DNA here is from genome assembly GCA_948472305.1 of Vicia faba. NCBI lineage: Eukaryota > Viridiplantae > Streptophyta > Magnoliopsida > Fabales > Fabaceae > Vicia > Vicia faba. The sequence goes on from OX451737.1 coordinate 1,232,996,104, forward strand.
CAATTAAAAGTTGCAGCGGCGGAAATCTCAGAGCCAGCACTCCTTCCTTCTCCTGTTTTTCTGAAAGAAAAAACTTTGTATCCTTGGTTATAATCATATTATGAGTTTATAGATTGATTGAGATTTGATTGTTATTGAAAGGAGATCATGTTGTTGTTTTATGTATTTTGCAGGTGTGATGGTTTTCTATTCTTGTGCAAAATTCGGACAGCATAGCAGAACTAGCTTGACTGCTGCAACATAGGTTGATTTTGGACAGAACTTATACAGTTTTGGGACTGTAAGGCAGAGTTTGTAGCAGTGGTTCTGGACAGTAGACAAAAGACAGTTTTGGGGCATTATTTTTGGACTGATGTGCAGCAGTAAAATTATCATGGAAAGGTCCCTTTTCTACTTTGCATTTTTTCTGATTTTCCCATGTAACCATACATGTATTTTCCCTCTCTTTTCTTTCAAAATATTGGACTGATTTTGTTTTCATATATTTTGTTGTTTTGGTGGACAGATTTGGATGAAAATTGAAGCAAGGTTTGGATGAGTTTTGGGAGCTTGATGTCATTTATAAATAGGACTTGGTAGTTTTGAATTGATGTATTTGATCATTTGATGATTGAATTTGTAACTTTTATTATGACATTGAGTGTTTGAGTGAAATGACAACTTTTGGTGAAACATGGTTTAGACTTTGTAACTTGTTATATTTGAATTCAAAATTTCCATAATTCCAAATTGTAAGCATTATAAATTGGATGGAACTTTTGTCCCTTGTATTCGAACCTCTCTTGAAAAACATTTGCAACTTTGAATGGCATTTGAACTTGACATTTGAATTTTGAACATTGTCTTGAAAGTTGAATGGTGTGCAACTTAAAATAATGAATGTTTGAATCTTGGCATAATGACCTTAAATCAAAAGGAATTTGTATGAATTGAAAGAAAGGTAAATGTTAAAACTTTAATGAATCGAATCTTAATGAACAAACAAATGCCTTAAGAAATTTAATCAAAATCCAACTTCGCTCCATTAATCATTAACGCTCAAACACAAGTGACTTGAATTACGAGCAATAGATGATCAATGAATTTTCAAACTCAACAACTTATTTGATGAATTATCTTAACATAAGAATCAAACGTCCTTTGAGAAAACGTTTGTGGCATAAATTGAACCAAGCACAAATTGACCTCGACCTTTGAAGTAATCTCATAGACAATGCTATTTGTGACACTTCACAAAAAGAATTGCCTCGGGACGTTGAGAATTGAAGAAGTTATGAACCTCGAAATTTGGACAAGAGTTTCTTGTGATTAGGTTAAATTTGCAAAAAGACCTCCAAAGTATTCGAATTTTAGATGATCCTCCACATACAATCAACTCTTGACTTGTAAAGAGGAGTGGGAGATGACATCAAGGAGAGTCATACGCAAAAAGAACCACTCAAAAATATGGAATAATGAAGAAGTTATGATCGTTTGAACTTGATCTTGCAAAAAGTTGAATTTTGGTCGAAGTGCTTTAAATCATCTCACATAGCCTGATCTTTTCTTGCATTCCAAGACACATTGAAGCACACGTGAACCAGTGATGATGGAATATTGTATGTGCTCTGAGGAAGTTGTGGAGAAGTTTGAGAGGTTAAAACTGGCCATATTTCGTGCCCTTAATTTCTTTGAATAAAAATGCAAATGAAGATGGGATCTAAGGTCAAAAATTGGGGTACAACAATACTCTAGAGTTGAGTACGAGTGGGAGCAAGGTCGGCGTTGTACTGATACTGCTTGTAGAAATCAGCAGCCAGATCTTCCCAGTTTCGAATATTTTCTCCCTCTAGCTGGTAGAACCATTCAAGTTGAGTCCCTGACAGACTATCTTGAAAGAAGTGAACCGACAGATTTCTATCAACTGTGTGGGGCTGGATCTTCCTGACATAAGAACAGAGATGCAGTTTTGGGCAGGACACCCCATCATACTTAGCAAAAACTGGAACTTTGAACTTCTGCAGAATGACTACTCCCGACACCAATCCCAATTCTTCAAAATCTAGACCAGGTATTCTCTAAACTTTCATGGAACTCAGACGGTCTTCTAGTTGTTTGTATCTATCATCAGCAGGAGGATATTGTTCATCGTTATAATCAGTATCATTATCGGAGATTGTAGGACTAGGGTCCTTCTCTTCCTCTTGATTCTCCCCTTCCTTGGATGAAGAGGTCAGATCAGTTTGTGGCTTCAACCGCTCTCCAAACCTTCTGCCCATATTCAAAATACTGACAGCCTTCTTCTTTTTCTTCTTCTCTTCAGAATGAGGGCTTTAAGATCATCTTGCCCTTTTGCCAGACTGATGAACATTTGTTGGAACTGGGCGTTTTGTGCTTAAAGGTCCTTGATGCTTTGTTCAGAAGACATTTCTGCTGAAATAAACAGCGAAGAAGATGAGAAACCTGTAATGGTACATGTAATGATGTGCATGATAATGGGATGCGCATGCAATGATTTCAAAGACTTCGGGAAATTTAAATTTGCAAACCAAAATAAACAAAAACTTTATTAACCGAATTTGAAGTTCAAAATCCTTTTAGGCGTTACAATTAAAAATAAAATCTGAAACTATAAAAGACATCAAAATTCCCATGGATGCTTCCTCTTTATGTCGGGATAATCATCGAGTCCTCTTTCTTCATGCAACTTCTTTGTGAGCTCTAAAACCTTCCTCTCCTGAGCATGGAATTGATCCTTATAAGTATCTCGCTCCTTCATCAATTGAATCCAAGACCTCTGTAATTCTCCAAGATCAGTGGGCATATAAGGATAGAGAACTGTGTAAGGAATACCCTGCTCCATAGTGGGTTCCACAATTACTGGCAAAACAGCCACATAGGGCATCCTAAGCTGCTGGGCACGAGCTCGTACCCATTGTAGGTAAGGTTCCATAGGAATGGAAGTCTTTGGTCCCAAAGCCTTGGCGCCAGATCTATTTACCATACCCCAGGCTCGTATGAATCTTTGGCGATACTCCTTGACATCATCCTCATAGTTGAATACAATACCCTCGATAAGTAACTCATAGGGACCATCCCTTCGAGCGTAACTAAATTGTCACAGGGCTAAACAAGGGTTATAGGTTATACCCCCTCTGATTCCAAGTAGAGGGACATTAGGGTACACTCTGCAGCAATCAATAATAGCAGTATTTTCCATAGCTCGAGAACACCAGAGAATATCCGTATGAGCGAGCAACATTATCCTTTGCGACCAACCCAAACCTTCTTCATTCTTCATTATGGACTTAGGGAGGTGATAAATAAACCACCTCGACAGCAATGGCATACAACACATAAGAATCCCTCTTCTCTTCATGGTACGAGTATAAAGAGCGTGCAGAATATTTCCGAGCAAAGTAGGCTCCGGATTGCGAGAGAGAAAGATATTGATAGCATTCAGATCTACGAATGAGCCCGGATTAGGGAATAGGACTAACCCATAGATTAGAAGAGCCAACACCTCCTCGAAATCCTGCTGTTGTACCCCAAAATTTGCCCTCCCATATTCTCCAAGATTTGCTAAGAGCATGCTTCAAAATCTCCCAAGGGTTGCACAGTCCAATGGCCTCCTAACAGTCAAAATTAGGGTTTTGGTTCTGGCAAAGAAATTGAAGTTTTCAAGGGTCCAAACAAGTCTCACATGCCTATAAACATTGTCAAGCATCCTTATGCCAAGTTTCAAGACTCACAGCACAAAATTGCACAGTCAAAAACCCTAATTGCTCAACAGTCAACTGCAGGGGCAAAATGGTCATTTGACAGTCAAAAGTCAAAATTTTTGGTCAACATCTTATTTTGAAGCCACAAACATCATTTGATCAATTCTTGATCATGATTCTCAAGGCATGGCTCAAAAAGTCTCAAGATGCAAAAGTTTCTATTTTTGGACAGTTGGAAAAGTCAACTGCAAATTGACCAGGGCATAACTTCCACATGGTTTATCAGAAAAATTACATCCAAAGCTCACTTTAAAGATAATGACATTTCCTACAACTCCTCTTCACACTTCAAGTCCAAGAAATTCTCTCACAAAAAGTTATCAATCTCAACATTATAGGTCATTTTCAAAAGTCAACAAAAAGGCACTTTAAATCAAAGACCATAACTTGAGATTGGTAAATAAAAATGACATGGGACCAAAGGCATTGGTTAGAGTACTTCAAGACCTTTCCAAAATGTCAAAGAACATGATCAAAGCTTAAAAATTGAGCAAGATATGCCTTGTGGAAGTTGGGAAATTTTTGGGAATTTTGAAAAGTCAACTTTGCTTCAAATGCCTCAAAATTGCTAATGGGCCTCAATTTCTTCCAAGAATCATCACCCAAAATCTATGCACGACCCATTGACCCAAAGGGGAGTTATTTTCTTATTTTTAATTAATTAATTGAGTTTTTAATCCTATTAATTCATTTAATTAAAATTAAATTTAAGAAAAATACTAAAACATGTTTTCCAAATCTTTTTGTGCAGCATATTCTCTCATTAAGGCCTAGGGATTTCGTGTACCACATCAAGAGGTAAGATCTTCCAAAATAGGCATGTTTTTCATGACAAAAAGATTGAAAAAGATGCTTGAAAAATCAAATATTGAAACATTGATTCAATGGATTTTGGGCTTTGTTTTGACCTAGAATGATTCCACATATATGCAAGAACACAACCCTAATCAAAAAGAACAAGAAAGCTGCGCCTCAAAGACAAGAAAAACTTGCATTTTTTTCACAAAATTCTGAAAAACTGTTTTCCCACATAGAGCATGTTTCAAAGCAAAAGAACCATTCCATTACACTCCTGACACATCCAGGAAGCCATTCCAATCAAATTTAATCCTCCATACTCAAGGAATTGGTATAACCGTGTTCTACTTTTCTTGAAAAAATTGATAATCGTATTCCATTTTCCATGCATGATTAATGTCTTTTAATTGTTGGTTTATACTAATATGATCTCTCTGAAGCTAATGGTGTTATCCAATTGAACTATAAGCGCCTGTACAGAAATCCACCATGGACAACATCTAGGGTTTCTGAAGCTTGTAATTAGGGATTTCTGATTGAGGAAAAATTGGACAATGCCAGGACCATGGTTGAATTCGTCAAGGCCAGACGAATTCAACCAACCATTCGCGCTCAATTTATGTGGCTTCCTCTTCTAATCGCTATTATTCGTCATGTCACTTAGTGGGGGTTAAAAACCCCCGCTATCTAATTCATGTTTTTACAGGAAAACAAAGAAGAAGCATAGGTGTCATCCTGTGGTTGGAACGTTTGAATCTGGCGCGTTTTTTATAGTTTTATATCATTAGCTCTCATTCTCTTTCTTAATAATTCTGTTCCATATTAATATCAGATGAACGCGCTTGGCTTAGTGGAAGATGTGTTGTCATGCAAGTATTGGGACCTGGGTTCGATTCCCAGGTCCCCCATATTTCTCCATATTTTTTATGTTAACAGGTTCAGGTGGTTATCACACTCAAGGGAGTACCATATGCCTTCACCCTCTGGCTTGCCACGCGCCCAGAGGCTCCATCCAACGGCCAGGATGTGCAGATCACCATACGCATTGGTCAACAACTCCATACACAAGTCTGAAAAGTCAACAAAAGGCCTGATTGAAATGGGCCAAAATGCTTCCCATAAACCTCCAAAAGGGCCTGAATACCCCCCATGTTTTCATTTTCTTTCTCTCTTTTTATTCTTTTCTTTTATTTATTTTAATCATGCTAATTGTTTTATTTAATTCCATAAAATTAATTTTCATAAAACACAAAAAACCAGAAATCATAAAATAAAAATATGCCTTATTTAATATTTAATTCACTAATTATTTTATAGATAAATTTTATTAATCAATTTAGTTTAATGTAGGGTTTTAAATTTTAATGTTTTCTTAATAAACTAAAAAAAATGTAGAAATTAGGGTTTGTCACATTTTCATCTTTTTTTTTCTTAAATAAATAAATAATTCCTATCATTGTTATTAATTATTAATTATTTTTGTAAATAAATTTGTAATTAAATAATTAGTGTAAATTAGGTTAAACTTAAACATTTTTTCTTTAATAATTAAAAACAATTTAGAATTAGGGTTTCTTTCAATATTAATTTTCTTTATTCTCATTACATTTCATAAATACAAAAACATCAAAAAAAATAAATTCTTTTCTTTATTTAATCATTAATTAAATTTAATAATTTCAATTCAATTCCTTAAAGGGTTCAACGCCCTCGCACTCGATTCTAATTTCTTTTCGCACGTTTACTTTTATTCTTTTTAATCTTATGTAATTGCCCCAAAGCCTTGTAATAGATAATTAGGACATTTACTTTCCGCACTCTTTATTCAAAAATCGGGTCTTTGTTAATTTGCGGTGTAGACCCGCGCCTTGTAATAGCGTAGGACCTTTATTTTTCCGCATTTTAATTCCCGCACCCTTAACTGCTAATAATCACATGAAAGAATGTATGCCCAAATAAAATCGAAGCGTAGCTCACTAAATGCATGACAAGACAAATAATAACTGAAAATGACACACAATTCACACACCACTCCTAGGGTACGCCTCACTGTTGCCTTGTCCCTCGAAACGTGGTCGTCGAGTAGAGGACGTTTTAGTAAGTCCTCATGTCTATGAACATGGCATAGGGGTAGCTTCTAAGGTGTCCTACTATTGCTCGGTGACCACACTGCCCCTAACTCTCGAATTGACCCGAACACCTCCAACGGTGGTGCTACCTACCTCTCAATGGTGGGATGGCACTACCTTAAGGACATTTACACAGACTAATTCCTTAGGGTAGGTAGATGACTCGTAGATACTTGCTCTAATTCAAAACAAATCAAAACTTCTTTTTCACACCGACACTTTGCAAAAAGCTTTCAAAAATAACTTTTCAAACACTCTTGAGGACTGATACAAGAGTCGAACTGAAATTTTAAATGAAACTTTTTCAAACCCACTCACCTTGAAAAGCAAACAAAACTTTTGAAAACATAATGAGCAAGTATCAAAGAGCCCATGGATAACCATGGATAGAAAGGGTGCTAACACCTTCCCTTTCTATAAATCTACCTCCCGAACCGAGAAACAATCTCAAAAGGAATTTTTCTGTGCTTTTGTCCTTTCCTTGTTGGAGAAAATAAAAGACGGTGGCGAATCTTGCTTCCGCGACATTTCGCGAACCAGCGTTAAACAGTCAGTTCCAGATCCATCGATCACAGAACTGGCGACTCTACTGGGGAAGATCTTTAAAGTGAGGTGTACCTTAGGACTAAGATCACTTGTGTTTTCAATTGTTGTGCTTGTTTGCTTTATTATTGTGGGCTGCATCGGAGTTACATAGATCCTAACCCGGATCTGGGGATACCCTGTTAGGTAGCATAAGCTGTGAGGGACCTGTCCGGCGTAGACCGACATGGGTGAAGCAGTGGCTACGTTGGTGTGGCGCCTTGGTCTGTACCGATATTCCTTGTGTCGCAACGAGGAGAATATGGGTCTTCTGAGGAGTCATTAAGCACCAACAGACCTTAGAACCTTAAATGACACAACTTGGCCAATAGAACAGTAGCAGTATGCTACGCCCATTGAGGCTAAACTCTCGTGATGGTTCTGGCCGCAAGAAAAGATTGTGACGCTGGAGTTATGACTGATTGAGGGTAGTCAATGATATTGGGATCCTCTAAGAACCCGGTTACTTTTGATAGGACAGGTATGAACCAACAAACTGAAAGAGGGTAATACCTAGACCTCATGCTGGCCTAAACTTTAAGGGCTTGTCTTGTGTGACTTGTGTGCCTTATCATGTTTGCCTTTGTAAATATTTGTGGTGTGCTTTATCATAACATCATAACATCGTGAGCATTGCATGCATCCTGCATAAGGACTGACCATTTCAAAGACAAGAGGGTTTCACCTTTGCTCTGTTTTGTAGGATATCATGATGCCTATGCGAAGGAATACTATCCGGTTCAACTTTGTTCACCCACCTGAGTTACTTGAAGAATTGGTTAGCAGAATTCCAAACACCACTTCCTTCATCCAGAGGCATGGTTCTCTTCTCAGTTTAGTCACTGCAAAGCGGGATCAACAGTTGATGAGTGTCCTGACCCAGTTCTATGACCCTCTGTACCAGTGTTTCACCTTTCAAGACTTCCAGCTGGTCCCTACCCTGGAAGAGTTCTCTGATTTGCTTGGTATCCCTATCTTGGATCAGACTCCCTTCACTGGTTGGGAAAGGACTCTTAGGCTTGAGGAGGTTGTTGCAGCTCTTCCCTTGACCCATCAAGAAGTAATGGACAACTGGGTGACTAGAAGCGGAGTTAAGGGTTTCTTGGCCAAGTTTCTGATTGGTAAAGCTAACAGTTTCTGGAATGACTTGGACTTTAGGGCATATGAAGACATCTTGGCTCTCTTAATCTATGGGCTAGTCTTGTTTCCTAATCCTGACAACTTCATCAATGTCACTGCCATAAGGATCTTCATGTCTCAGAATCCTGTGCCCACTCTCTTGGGTGACATCCTGCAACAACTTTATGCTCGTACTGCCCGAAGACGAGGAACTCTGTGGCATTGTATCCCTTTGTTGGTGAGGTGGTTTATTTCGCACCTCCCTAAGTTCGTACTGAAGAACCAAGAAGGAAGAGGTTGGGCTCATAGGTTAATGTCTCTCACTGATAAAGACATCATTTGGACTTTCAGAGGTTTGGATGAGATAGCTGTTATTGATCGTTGCGGAGAATACCCTAATGTTCCTTTGATTGGTACTCAAGGAGGAATCTCTTACAATCCATGTCTAGCGCTCCGTCAGTTTGGAAGGGCCAGAAGAGCAGGGCCTCATGAGATGTTGGTGCCCCACATCAGTTTTGAGTTTCAGGTGGATAGTGACGAGCTGCGTCGTAGGTTCATCAAGGCTTGGGACAGAGTTCATAAAGCTGACCCACAAGAGTTGGGGCCAAAGACTTCTCTACCTATGGAAGCCTACTACAAATGGGTTCGCATCCGTGCTCAGAAGTTAGGTATGCCATACGAAGCTGTCAGACCCGTCATTCTTGAGTATCCTGACAAAGATGGGGCTCCTCCAACTGTCCTCCCTCCTCAGATACCTACTGATTATGAGACATTAAAGAGGTCTTGGTCGCAACTGCGAGAAGAACGGGATTCGTATCGGGAAAAGTTCAACGAGCAGGAATTGAAGATCCAGAAGCTGACAAAGCAGTTGGAGAATGAGCGAGCTCTGAATGACTACATCCATACTGAGAAGAGGAGACCCTGGGATCAATGATGAGCTTTGGATGTCCTTTTACAGTTTTATTTCCCTTTTCAGTATTTCCATTTTTATGTAACGCCTAAGGGCAATCTGAACAATTAAATTGCAAAGTTAACTCTAATGAAGTGTGTTCCTTTTGTTTACAAAGTTGATTCCCGATTGTCTTTGAAAACATAAATCATACGCATTCCATTCATCATGTGCATAGCAGATATTCTTCTTTCCAGATTTCTTACTGCTCTTCGCTGTTTATTTCAGCATCATGAACCCTGAATCCTCTACCGAGATGTCTATTAAGGCCCTTCAGGCGCAGAACGCACAATTTCAGGAGCTGATCATGGGTTTGGCTCAAGGTCAAGAAGAGCTGAAGGTTTTGCTCCTGAAGAAGGAGAAGAAGAAGAAGAGAACTGTTCTTTTTAACTCGGGCCGGAGATTTGGTAACACACTACAGAATGAGGAAGCTGGTTCTTCTGTAGGCAAAGACAGTCCCCAGGGGGGAAAGGCTCCAAGTCCGGTGGTCTCTGACAACGAGACTGATTTTAATGAGGAACAGTATCCTCCGGCTGAAGACAGATACAAGCAGCTGGAAGACCGTCTGAACGCCATGGAGATCCAACAAGTGCCTGGGATGGATTTCGGAGACTTGGGCTTATCTACTGGTGTGATCATTCCTCACAAGTTTAAGGCACCATCTTTCACCAAGTATGACGGGGCGTCTTGCCCCAAGCTACACCTCAGATCTTATGTGCGGAAGATTCAACCGTACACAGTGGACAAGAACTTGTGGATCCACTTCTTCCAGGAGAGTCTTTCAGGGACTCATCTCGAATGGTTCTATCAGATGGATGGAACCAAAGTTCGTAACTGGGAGGAGTTGGCTACTGCTTTTTACAAGCAGTATCAATATAATGCCAACCTTGCTCCTACACGTACCCAACTCCAGGGTATGTCGCTAGGATCAGGCGAAGGTTTTAAAGAGTATGCACAGAAGTGGAGGGACCTGGCTGGCAGGGTGCAGCCACCATTAACTGACCGTGAGCTGGTGGATATGTTCTTGGGGACCCTCTCCGGACCATTCTTCAATCATCTCATCGGTAATTCGTCTGCAGGGTTCACTGACCTTATTCTGACTGGGGAGAGGATAGAGGCTGGAATGAAGTCCAGTAAAATTCAGAAAGGTGCGTCTTCGAGTTCTGAGAAGAAACCTTTTAAGAAGGAGGCCAGTGCTGTGTATGGGCCTAGAAGGCAAGATAAACCAGAGCGCCGCCAGTCTGTCAACGCGGTGGTTATTGCTAAGCCTGCTGTCGCTCCTCGGCAAACCAATCAACAAAGGGCTGAAAGACCTAGAAGAGAGTTTACCCGGCTGAGTATGACCTTGTCACAAATCTTGCTGCAGCTGTTATCCACCAACTTAGTGACTGTCAAGGAGGCCCCGAAGGTTGTGAATACTGCATTTCCCAAGTATAATCCAAATGCCCGCTGTGCTTATCATTCCGATAGCCCGGGGCATTCTACTGATGATTGCTGGGCCCTAAGGAATAAGGTGCAGGACCTTATTGATGCGAAGGAGATACAATTTGAGGCGCCTGAGAGGCCAAACGTTGTGACTGCTCCTATGCCTCAGCATGGAGTGAATGCCGTTGATGAAGACTTGTATGCCGTTTCTGTGAATGATGTAGTTACTCCTTTGATGACTGTTAAGAGGAACCTACTGCTGGCCGGTTTATTTCCGGGTTGTAGTGAGGGTTGCCTTTTGTGTGTTGTTTCCCTTACTGGTTGTCCGTTGCTGAAGTTAGGCATCCAAGGCCTGATGGATAGCAAGGAAATTTTGTTCAAGAAGACCGCTGTTCCGTTTGTTCCTGTGGAAGAAGTATTTGTCGTTACAATTTTCAACAATCCAATCAAGGCTCCCCCGAGGAAGCCAGTTAAAATCATGACTGTCGCACCCATTGTTATTACTGTTCCGGGGCCTCTCCCCTATGAATCTGATAAGGCTGTCCCATGGCACTATGGGGCATATGTATATGTACATGGTATAAAGCAAGAGTTCAATACCGGTACCAGCATCAGCAATATTACCGGTCCAGCTAAAGTAACCCGCAGTGGCAGGCTCTTCTCGCCTGACATTGCGCCACCAACTATTCGAAGACCTCTCATAATAACGCCTGCAAATGCGCCTATTCCCATTTCTGATCAAGTTGTTTCCCCTGCTGCTGAGTCATCTAATGCTCGGGGCAAAGGGATTGATGATGGGCCTGCCCGGATGGAGGCACCAAAATCTTTGAATGTTGAAGCCTCCCAGCAAGAGATGGAGGAAATTCTTAAAATAATCAAGAAGAGTGATTTTAATGTTGTTGAACAGCTGGGGCATACCCCCTCCAAGATCTCTATGCTCTCCTTGCTGTTGTGCTCAGAGGCCCATGCTAAGGCCCTGATTTCATTTCTAAAGACGGCCCATGTGCCACAGGAGACATCTGCATACCAGTTTACTGATTGCGTAGCCAATCTGACAGCTGACAATGGTTTGGGTTTCTCGGATGCTGACCTTACTGCCAAGGGAAAGAACCACAATGATGCCCTGCATGTCTCTATTGAATGCAGGGGCACTACTCTGGCGCACGTGTTGGTGGACACCGGTTCTTCCCTGAATGTGCTACCCAAAAAGGCCTTAGACCGGTTGGATTGTGAGGGCCTGGAATTGAAACCTAGCAACATCATTGTTCGAGCCTTTGACGGTTCTAAGAGGATGGTTCATGGAGAGGTAGACATTCCTATTCGCGTGGGTTCTCAAGTATTTGACTCAACTTTCTATGTGATGGATATTCGTCCATCTTATTCCTGTTTACTGGGTCGACCTTGGATTCACAAAGCTGGGGCAGTGACCTCTACCCTACACCAGAAGCTCAAGTACCCTGTCAGAGGGAAGATTGTCACTGTGCAGGGAGAGGAGGAATATATGGTGAGTCATCTGAATTCCTTCCGGTATATTGAGATGGACGGGGAGTTTATTGAAACCCCCTTTCAACATTTTGAAGAGGTACCTCCAACATTGGCAGCGGCAGAAACAGTGGTTGAAGAGGACTTTCCTTTGAAGATGGCCTCCTTAAAGGACGCCCGGGCTGTAATCGAGAAAGGTGAATGCGCTAACTGGGGCAGGCTCCCTGATTTTACACCAAAAACTGACAAGTTTGGACTGGGTTTCACTGCAGAGGCTCAGAGGAACGTGCGCAAGGCTAGGATCGGAAGACCTCATGTGCTCATCACCAATCCAGGAGTGAATGCCATTGGGGATGAAGACGAAGTGGAAGAATCAGAGTTCGATAGCTGGATCTACCCGACGGCTGACGGTGGATTGAACAATTGGACCGCGAAAGATCATACACCTGTTACTTTTGTTACACAGTAATGAATTCCTTTGTTCTTGTTATTTGTAATAAACAATGAATTGAAACTCTATGGCCCGGTGTCTTACCCGGGGCACCGTGGCTTCGTTTGTGAGGGCATATTAACTGTCATTTACATATATCATGAATAAAGATCTTGGACGTTTTTTCGCACTTCAAATCTTATGCTCCTTTTCTTTCTTTCCTTTCTTTATATATTGCAAAACAGCTGTATTTACACACACTCACTCATACAGGTTTCAATCCACTCTGGATCTCACTGGCAACGACTCTGCTACTGCCAGTTATGACTTCGAAAATCCGATCAACTTAGCCGAAGACGAAGGTGAAGATGATTGCGAAGTGCCTGGCGAGCTTGCAAGACTGTTACTCCAGGAAGAGAGGGCAATTCAACCACATGAAGAGCCAGTGGAAACGATAAATCTGGGTACTGAGACGGACAGAAAGGAGGTTAAGATTGGTGCCAATCTGGAGCTTAGCGTGAAACAACGATTGACTCAGATGTTACATGACTATGTGGAGATCTTCGCCTGGTCCTACGAAGACATGCCTGGGTTGGATACCGACATTGTGGTCCATCATTTGCCTACCAAGCAAGACTGCCCTCCGGTTAAGCAAAAGGTCCGCCGTATGCGTCCAGAGATGTCTGAGAAGATCAAAGCTGAGGTTATGAAGCAATTCGATGTCGGGTTTCTTGCAGTGACCTCTTACCCTCAGTGGGTTGCCAATGTGGTGCCGGTACCAAAGAAGGATGGTAAGGTCAGAATGTGTGTCGATTACAGGGATCTGAACAGGGCCAGCTCCAAAGATGACTTCCCCCTACCTCACATTGACGTATTGGTTGACAATACTGCTCAGCACAAGGTGTTCTCTTTCATGGATGGTTTTTCAGGTTATAATCAGATCAAGATGGCTCCTGAAGACATGGAAAAGACTACCTTTGTTACTCAATGGGGCACCTTCTGTTATAAGGTCATGCCATTCGGGTTGAAAAATGTTGGGGCAACCTACCAACGTGCCATGGTTGCTTTATTTCATGACATGATCCATCATTAGATTGAAGTGTATGTCGACGACATGATTGCAAGGTCTCAAACAGAGGAGGAACACCTTGATCATCTGCAGAAACTGTTCGACCGTTTGAAATTGTACAAGCTGAGGTTGAACCCGAACAAGTGCACCTTCGGGGTAAGATCTGGAAAGTTGTTAGGCTTCGTTGTAAGTGATAAGGGTATTCAAGTGGACCCTGCTAAGGTTAAAGCCATCCAATAGATGCCAGTTCCTAAGACAGAGAAAGAGGTCAGAGGCTTTTTAGGACGCCTGAATTACATTGCTCGGTTCATCTCGCACCTAACTGCTACTTGTGAGCCAATCTTCAAGCTGCTGAAGAAAGATCAGGTAGTATGTTGGAATGATGAATGTCAGGCCTCTTTTGACAGAATCAAAGAGTATCTCCAAGAACCACCCATTCTTATGCCACCGGTTGAAGGGATACCTCTGATACTATACCTGACAGTACTTGACAACTCAATGGGGTGTGTGCTGGGGCAGCATGACGAGTCTGGCCGAAAAGAGCATGCCATTTATTACCTTAGCAAAAAGTTTACCGACTGTGAGACCCGATACTCACTACTCGAGAAAACTTGCTGAACTTTGGTATGGGCTGCTCGTCGGCTGAGACAGTATATGCTGACTCACACTACCTTGTTGATCTCAAAGATGGATCCTATAAAGTACATATTCGAAAAGCCTGCTCTGTCTGGGAGAATAGCAAGATGGCAAATGATCTTGATGGAATACGACATCCAGTACATGACCCAGAAAGCTATCAAGGGGAGTGTATTGGCAGACCACTTGGCACATCAGGCAGTAGACGACTATCAGTAAATGAACTTCGAGTTTCCAGACGAGAGTATCATGATAGTGACTGATTGCGAAGTACCTGGACCGGATGAAGGACCTGAGGAAGGATCCTGATGGTCTATGCACTTTGACGGAGCCTCCAACGCTTTGGGTAACGGTATCGGCGTTGTGATCATATCCCCTCAAGGCACTCATACTCCACTCACTGCCCGGCTATGTTTCAACTGCACCAACAACATGGCAGAGTATGAGGTATGCATCATGGGTCTCCAAGCTGCGATTGACTTAAGGATCAAGTTTCTGAGTGTCTTCGGAGATTCTGCTCTCGTGATCAATCAGATCAAAGGCGAGTGGGATACGAAACATCCGAATCTTATTCCTTACAAGGAGTGTGTGTTGAAATTGATCCCCCACTTCACAGAGATAACCTTTGAACATTTCCCAAGAGAGGAGAATCAGTTGGCGGACGCGTTAGCTACGATGTCTTCCATGTTCAAAGTCAAATGGGACAATGAGGCTCCCCGGGTCATCATCTGGAAACTGGACGAACCGGCATACTGTTGTGATCTTGAGGCTGAGATAGTGACTGAGAAACCTTGGTACCATGAGGTGAAGAGATACTTGGAAGCTCAAGAATACCCTGAAGGTGCATCTATCAATGATAAGAAGTTTCTGAGAAGGTTCGCAGCGAAGTTCTTCCTCAGCAATGGCATTCTGTACAAGCGAAATCATGATTCGACCTTACTGCGTTGTGTGGATAAGACTGAGGAAGAAAGGATCATGGCGGAGCTACATGAAGGTACCTTCGGAACACATTCCAGTGGACACACTATGGCAAAGAAAATCCTTCGGGCAGGGTATTTCTGGTCCACAATGGAAGCCGACTGTTACCAACATTCTCGGACATGTCATAAATGCCAGATTTATGCAGATAAGGTGCATGTTCCTCCAGTTCCTCTAAATGTTCTGACTGCACCTTGGCCTTTTGCAATGTGGGGCATAGATATGATCGGTGAGATTAAACCTACGGCATCCAACGGGCATCGCTTCATCCTGGTAGCGATCGATTACTTTACAAAGTGGGTTGAAGCAGCTTCCTACGCTACAGTAACCAAGAATGTCGTTGCACGGTTCATTCGGCACAATCTGATCTGTCGGTACAGCGTCCCGGAAAGGATCATTACAGACAACGGTACCAATCTCAATAACAAGATGATCATTGAGCTCTGCGAGAAGTTTAAGATACAGCACCACAACTCTTCTCCTTACCGGCCGAAGATGAATGGGGCTGTAGAAGCAGCGAATAAGAATATCAAGAAAATCGTGCAGAAGATGACAGTGACTTATAAAGATTGGCACGAGATGTTACCGTTTGCTCTACATGGGTATCGTACCTCAGCACGGACGTCAACCGGGGCAACTCCTTTCTCCTTGGTCTACGGCATGGAGGCAGTCTTACCGATCGAAGTGCAGATACCCTCTCTCCGGATAATGAAGGATGCAGATCTGAGCGAAGATGATTGGATCCAGACACGACTTGATCAGCTAAATCTAATTGACGAAAAGAGACTCACTGCTATTTGTCATGGTCAGACGTACCAAAAACGGATGATCAGGGCATTTAACAAGAAAGTCAGACCACAAGAATATCAAGTTGGGGATCTGGTAATCAAGCGTATCATCCTTCCTCAGAGTGATCCAAGGGGCAAATGGACCCCTACATACGAAAGGCCATTTGTGGTTAAACATGTGTTCTCAGGAGGAGCCATGATCCTAACCACCATGGATGGTGACGACCTTCCTCACCCCGCCAATGCAGACATAGTAAAAAGATACTACGCATAATAAAGACCCGCTAGGTTGACATACCTAGGCAAAAATTAGGGCTTCCCGGCGAACGAAAAGGGTTCGGGCAAAATGAAGGGATGAAATGAAAAAATCTGTACACCCGGCAAGTCGAAAACCTGAAAAGGCGGCTTGGGCAAAAATGGGTATCCCGGTGGACCGAAAGGGCGGTCCAGGCAAAAGTTAGGGATGAAGCGTAATACTATGTCTCATTGGATCACTTTGCATCCAGAATCCGGTATCAATATCAAGTTCAAAACGGCATCAATCAATCAGCTTCATCTTCAGCTAGGTCATCAAGTGATGAGACGCTCGAGGATATAAAGGCAATAGCAGAATTGGAACCCAGTGGGATTATTCTTCTCACACAGCTGTTTTATTTTCCTTTGTACAAATTTGTATAAACTCTTTTGTTCGGCGGCATTCTCTCGCTAGGACGTCAGCCTCTTGTACATAAAACGCCTATTTACGGGCAAATTCAAAAATCAATACAAAAATCACTTTTCAGTTAAAATTGCCAATTGTTTTTTCCTTTTCTGTTTTGTTTTATGAAGAACGTCCAAGGTTCAATTTGTGATATATGCATTTGACAATAACTGCTAACTCATAAATGATTGCATACGAAACAAAGGATTAATTACAGGTAATATTAGAAACAGGGGCAATAATGAGTGGTCTAAGCAATCTAATTGTTCTGTCCATCAAAGTACCAAGGTAAGTTCAGCCGAAGAACATAACCAGTATATCTTAATTCCCCAGAGAGTGAGTCAGCAAGTCAATGCACTCTCCCCAAGCAAAGTTATACAATCAACCTTAAGGAAGTTAGGTATCCCCCGCAGATCTCAACATCCCCCAGCACAATATACGAATATTCTTAACAGGCATCCCCGGCAGTCTTGGTCTAAGACTGTTCCTCGGCGGTCTACCAGACATTCAGCGGAGCCACTTCCCCAATGCATTTCAAAGAAATTTCCCCAGGAGAGTCCAATCAAAGATTTCCCCAGGAAAGTTTGGATCCATCCCCCAGCAGGAAGCTTATCCCTAGTAGGTTCTGGAAGCTTATCCCCTACAGAGCACGAACGCGTCTCCCGGCTTTATTCAAAGGTTATTTCCCCACCAGGATATAATTGGGTTATCCTCAGCCAAAAGCCACGGAAAGATCGTCCTCGGCGAAGTCTTCTTATCCCCAGCGAAGTCTATTAACACTTCCAACATCAACGGTATCCCCAACAAAGTTACCATCAACATCCCAGCAAAGTTACCATCAACATTCCAACAAAGTACCTCTCTTCCCACAGAGTATTGCTCCCCAGCAAGGTCGCTAGAGTAATTTTTCCCTGCAGAGTAATCCATTCGCCAAGTTTATTCCCCAACGGAGTTATCTTCTCCTACCAGTATTCTTGCAACTGCCATCCTCAGCGGAAACAACAAAGCACTATTCTCTAACATCAACCCAGGATGTGACTTCCCGGCACCCGTCAAGGATTTACTTTCCTAGACAAAAACATACATTCATAAACATCGCATTCACATCATGATACATGCATAAACGCATCATATAGTACAATCTCATTTACATTGAGAACATCATTGCTTGATCCATATCATGCATTGCATATGACTGACCTTTACCTTTCAGGAAAGATCCAGTCAAGTTCTCAGCTATATCCAAGACCTTCTCTGGTTCAGTTAAATCGACCCTAAGATTTTTCTGATTCTTATCCAGTTGAAGTTATTCCAAGATTTTAGTCTGGTTCAGTTAAATCGATTCTAAGATTTTTCTGATTCTTATCCAGTCAAAGTCAATTCAAGGCCTTCTCTGGTTCAGTCAGATCGACCCTAAGATCTCCCTGATTCTTATTCCAGTTGAAGATTCCAAGACCTTGTCTGGTTCAGTTAAATCGACTCCTAAAGATTTTTCTGAGGCCGATCCAGTCAAAGGCCTTCTCTGGTTCAGTCAGATCGACCCTAAGATCTCCCTGATTCTTATTCCAGTTGAAGATATTCCAAGACTTTAGTCTGGTTCAGTTAAATCGACCCTAAGATTTTTCTGATGCTTATCCAGTCAAAGTTAATCCAAGGCCTTCTCTGGTTCAGTCAGATCGACCCTAAGATCTCCCTGATTCTTATTCCAGTTGAAGATTCCAAGACCTTGCCTGGTTCAGTTAAATCGACCCTAAGATTTTTCTGATGCTTATCCAGTCAAATTTAATCCAAGGCCTTCTCTGGTTCAGTCAGATCGACCCTAAGATCTCCCTGATTCTTATTCCAGTTGAAGATTCCAAGACCTTGTCTGGTTCAGTTAAATCGACTCCTAAAGATTTTTCTGATGACCGATACAGTCAAAGACCTTGTCTGGTTCAGTTAAATCGACTCCTAAAGATTTTTCTGATGACCGATCCAGTCAAAGGCCTTCTCTGGTCCAGTTAAATTGATTCCTAAAGATTTTCCTGATGAAGACTCAGTAGAAGACATCCCAGATTCTCTCATCGTTACTGTTGAGGTAGTAATCGCCCCAGATTCTCTCATCGTTACTGTTGAGGTAGTAATCTCCCCAGATTCTCTCATCGTTACTGTTGAGGTAGTAATCGCCCAAGGTTCTCTCATCGTTACTGTTGAGATAGTAATCATCCAAGGTTCTCTCATCGTCCCGTTGAGGGCACGTCTGAAGAGTTCAAAAAATCTGATACCTGCATCCAGCCAGGGCGCGTATACATAAAAAGTTTGAAGATCAACTCCTGTAACAGGCCAGGTAATCATCTTTCTTTTTTCAGGTATGCAAATTCTCGCTAAGGAATCTCTTACGCGATCGACACCCAGATGGAATCTATAAGCCCATCCACCTATCCATCACCTCTCAGCATGGCATCTGTAAGCCCATCTTCCTATCCATCAATCTCCAAATGGCATCTGTAAGCCCATTCCCACCCTCACACTACTATGTGAGCGCAAATTTCTGGGCACTCTAGTGTTCAATCATCTTCCACCTTCGGATTACGAAAGGCACGCCAACCAATCTACCTCCTCAGGTTTAAGAAGATTGAACAGGGGCAACTGTTGTACCCCAAAATTTGCCCTCCCATATTCTCCAAGATTTGCTAAGAGCATGCTTCAAAATCTCCCAAGGGTTGCACAGTCCAATGGCCTCCTAACAGTCAAAATTAGGGTTTTGGTTCTGGCAAAGAAATTGAAGTTTTCAAGGGTCCAAACAAGTCCCACATGCCTATAAACATTGTCAAGCATCCTTATGCCAAGTTTCAAGACTCACAGCACAAAATTGCACAGTCAAAAACCCTAATTGCTCAACAGTCAACTGCAGGGGCAAAATGGTCATTTGACAGTCAAAAGTCAAAATTTTTGGTCAACATCTTATTTTGAAGCCACAAACATCATTTGATCAATTCTTGATCATGATTCTCAAGGAATGGCTCAAAAAGTCTCAAGATGCAAAAGTTTCTATTTTTGGACAGTTGGAAAAGTCAACTGCAAATTGACCGGGGCATAACTTCCACATGGTTTATCAGAAAAATTCCATCCAAAGCTCACTTTGAATAGAATGAAATTTCCTACAACTCCTCTTCACACTTCAAGTCCAAGAAATGCTCTCACAAAAAGTTATCAATCTCAACATTATAGGTCATTTTCAAAAGTCAACAAAAAGGCACTTTAAATCAAAGACCATAACTTGAGATTGGTAAATAAAAATGACATGGGACCAAAGGCATTGGTTAGAGTACTTCAAGACCTTTCCAAAATGTCGAAGAACATGATCTAAGCTTAAAAATTGAGCAAGATATGCCTTGTGGAAGTTGGGAAATTTTTGGGAATTTTGAAAAGTCAACTTTGCTTCAAATGCCTCAAAATTGCTAATGGACCTCAATTTCTTCCAAGAATCATCACCCAAAAGCTATGAACGACCCATTGACCCAAAGGGGAGTTATTTTCTTATTTTAATTAATTAATTGAGTTTTTAATCCTATTAATTCATTTAATTAAAATTAAATTTAAGAAAAATACTAAAACATGTTTTCCAAATCTTTTTGTGCAGCATATTCTCTCATTAAGTCCTAGGGATTTCGTGTACCACATCAAGAGGCAAGATCTTCCAAAATAGGCATGTTTTTCATGACAAAAAGATTGAAAAAGATGCTTGAAAAATCAAATATTGAAACATTGATTCAATGGATTTTGGGCTTTGTTTTGACCTAGAATGATTCCACATATATGCAAGAACACAACCCTAATCAAAAAGAACAAGAAAGTTGCGCCTCAAAGACAAGAAAAACTTGCATTTTTTTCACAAAATTCTGAAAAACTGTTTTCCCACATAGAGCACGTTTCAAAGCAAAAGAACCATTCCATTACACTCCTGACACATCCAGGAAGCCATTCCAATCAAATTTAATCCTCCATACTCAAGGAATTGGTATAACCGTGTTCTACTTTTCTTGAAAAAATTGATAATCGTATTCCATTTTCCATGCATGATTAATGTCTTTTAATTGTTGGTTTATACTAATATGATCTCTCTGAAGCTAATGGTGTTATCCAATTGAACTATAAGCGCCTGTACAGAAATCAACCATGGACAACATCTAGGGTTTCTGAAGCTTGTAATTAGGGATTTCTGATTGAGGAAAAATTGGACAATGCCAGGACCATGGTTGAATTCGTCAAGGCCAGACGAATTCAACCAACCATTCGCGCTCAATTTATGTGGCTTCCTCTTCTAATCGCTATTATTCGTCATGTCACTTAGTGGGGGTTAAAAACCCCCGCTATCTAATTCATGTTTTTACAGGAAAACGAAGAGGAAGCATAGGTGTCATCCTGTGGTTGGAACGTTTGAATCTGGCGCATTTTTTATAGTTTTATATCATTAGCTCTCATTCTCTTTCTTAATAATTCTGTTCCATATTAATATCAGATGAACGCGCTTGGCTTAGTGGAAGATGTGTTGTCATGCAAGCATTGGGACCTGGGTTCGATTCCCAGGTCCCCCATATTTCTCCATATTTTTTATGTTAACAGGTTCAGGTGGTTATCACACTCAAGGGAGTACCATATGCCTTCACCCTCTGGCTTGCCACGCGCCCAGAGGCTCCATCCAACGGCCAGGATGTGCAGATCACCATACGCATTGGTCAACAACTCCATACACATGTTTGCATTTTCTTTCTCTCTTTTTATTCTTTTCTTTTATTTATTTTAATCATGCTAATTGTTTTATTTAATTCCATAAAATTAATTTTCATAAAACACAAAAAACCAGAAATCATAAAATAAAAATATGCCTTATTTAATATTTAATTCACTAATTATTTTATAGATAAATTTTATTAATCAATTTAGTTTAATGTAGGGTTTTAAATTTTAATGTTTTCTTAATAAACTAAAAAAATGTAGAAATTAGGGTTTGTCACATTTTCATCTTTTTTTTTTCTTAAATAAATAAATAATTCCTATCATTGTTATTAATTATTAATTATTTTTGTAAATAAATTTGTAATTAAATAATTAGTGTAAATTAGGTTAAACTTAAACATTTTTTCTTTAATAATTAAAAACAATTTAGAATTAGGGTTTCTTTCAATATTAATTTTCTTTATTCTCATTACATTTCATAAATACAAAAACATCAAAAAAATAAATTCTTTTCTTTATTTAATCATTAATTAAATTTAATAATTTCAATTCAATTCCTTAAAGGGTCCAACGCCCTCGCACTCGATTCTAATTTCTTTTCGCACGTTTACTTTTATTCTTTTTAATCTTATGTAATTGCCCCAAAGCCTTGTAATAGATAATTAGGACATTTACTTTCCGCACTCTTTATTCAAAAATCGGGTCTTTGTTAATTTGGCGATGTAGACCCGCGCCTTGTAATAGCGTAGGACCTTTATTTTTCCGCATTTTAATTCCCGCACCCTTAACTGCTAATAATCACATGAAAGAATGTATGCCCAAATAAAATTGAAGCGTAGCTCACTAAATGCATGACAAGACAAATAATAACTGAAAATGACACACAATTCACACACCACTCCTAGGGTACGCCTCACTGTTGCCTTGCCCCTCGAAACGTGGTCGTCGAGTAGAGGACGTTTTAGTAAGTCCTCATGTCCATAAACATGGCATGGGGGTAGCTTCTAAGGTGTCCTACTATTGCTCGGTGACCACATTGTCCCTTACTCTCGAATTGACCCGAACACCTCCAACGGTGGTGCTACCTACCTCTCAATGGTGGGATGGCACTACCTTAAGGACATTTACACAGACTAATTCCTTAGGGTAGGTAGATGACTCGTAGATACTTGCTCTAATTCAAAACAAATCAAAACTTCTTTTTCACACCGACACTTTGCAAAAAGCTTTCAAAAACAACTTTTCAAACACTCTTGAGGACTGATACAAGAGTCGAACTGAAATTTTAAACGAAACTTTTTCAAACCCACTCACCTTGAAAAGCAAACAAACCTTTTGAAAACACAATGAGCAAGTATCTAAGAGCCCATGGATAACCATGGATAGAAAGGGTGCTAACACCTTCCCTTTCTATAAATCTACCTCCCGAACCGAGAAACAATCTCAAAAGGAATTTTTCTGTGCTTTTGTCCTTTCCTTGTTGGAGAAAATAAAAGATGGTGGCGACTCTTGCTTCCGCGACATTTCGCGAACCAGCGTTAAACAGTCAGTTCCAGATCCACCGATCACACCTGCAAATCTATATCATCCCAAAACAGCTGGGCTTTTTTTATCAGAAACTTAGCTAGAAAACCCTTGACTCCGCTTCTTGTTTCCAAATTGGATACCATATCGGCCCGTTTCAGGTGCAAAGCTGAGGCAATGACTTCTGGCTTAGGAGCTTCTTCTAAACCTATGAAGGGTAACTACTTAAGAATGGGTATATCCAACAGCTGAGAGAATGCTTCCAAGGTAGGTACCAACTGATAGTCTAGAAAGATGAAGCAGTAGTGCTTGGGATCGAAGAACTGAAAAAGCACACTCATCATCTTTTCATCAAAGTTTGAAGTAACCAGGTCGAGAAGTCGGCCATATCTCTTGGTGAACACATAAGTTTCAGGAACCCTTGATGCTAGCTCTTTGATTTGGGAAGGTATCTTCACAAAGCTGATTCGGATAGTGTTTCTACGAACAGAAGCCATGATCTGTAAAACAGGGCAAAGATAAATTCCCTTGGTCTTTGAAATAGTTAGTGCAATAAGAATGGATTATATGTTATGATGCATGATGTCATGATAAAACATAGGTATAGAAAACATAGGTATAGCAAGCACAATCGAATCACACAAAGTCCTTAGGTTTAAGGCTTGCATGAGGTCAAAGGTAGTACCCTCTTGAAGTTAATTGGTTTCAAACCTGTCTTAAAAAGTAACTGGGTTTTAGAGGATCTCAATATCACCGACCATCCTTTATCGGCATTGTCTCATCTCACGCAATCTTTTCTTGCGGCTGAAATATCCCGAAAGTATGATCTCAATGAGTGTAGCATCAAGTATCAACCAGTTTTCAACTATACACCGAGGTCGGCTTTCTCACTACTTTCTAATGGCCAAGTTTGTGCAATTAAAGGTTCTAAGTTCAGTTGATGCTTCACGACACCATGCGGCGGCCCCGTACTCTCCCTGATTGACTCAAGGGTTACCGATACCAACCAAAGTACCACATCAACGTAGCTACTGCTTCAACCGTGCCGGTATACCCCAGCATAGTTCCCTCACAGTTTATTGCTACTTACCTAAAGGGTGTTTCCCCGGATCCGGGTGTAGGATCAAATAACCCAAACAGTTCCCATAAGTATAAAGCAAGCAAGACAATTAAGAGAAAGCAATTAAATATGACCTAGTTCCTAAGGTTTACCCCACTTTATATTTTCCCCAGTAGAGTCTCCAGTTCTGTGATACGATGGCAGAACCGACTGTTTAATACTGGTTTGCGTTTTGCGTTTTTTGTTTGCAAAATATCGCGGTAAGCAAGAGTCGCCACCGAATTTTATTTTATCCAATCATGGAAAAGGAAAAAGAACAGAAAAAAACTTTTTTTCGAGATATTTCTAAGTACGGGGGGTAGATTATAGAAAGGGAAGGTGCTAGCACCCTTTCTATCCGTAGTTATCTACGAGCTCTTAGGTACTTGCTCATTTTTCAAATTGCTTGTGTGTGTTTGTCTTGAAAATGCTTTTACTTTGTGATAACCCTTGTATCAGTCCTCAAGGGTGTGAAGAAGTTGTTTTGAAAACTGTTTTTGACAAGGTGTTTGTGTGAAAAGATTTGTTTTGAACAAGTACCTACTAGCATCTACCTACTCGAAAAAAGATTGTTTTTGTTTTATTTCCTTTAGACAGCATTATCCCACTATTAAGGAGTAGGTAGCACCGTCGTTGGAGTTTGTAAGGGACATTCGAAAGGGACGAGTAAAATCACTAAAGAAATAGTTAGAAAACTTTAGTAGTAAACCTAGAGTCTTAAGATCTTTTCGAGGCAACATTCGAACGGGACAATTTGATCTTTTTAGACTGGAGGGCAACCACTAAAATCTCCTATGCTTAATTATTGTTTACCGAAGGCAACCGAAGTGAGGTAAACCCTAGGAGTGGATATGTGCACGTGATTTGTTTTAGTTATTTAATATTTGCACATTAGGGTTTTCTAACTGTTTTAATTTTTCATGCATTCTTGCCATACAATCCTATTAATACATCTAACAGTTAATAATTTGCAGAAAGTAAGAGCGGAAGTAAACCTAGATATTATATGGCTTTGATAGTTACATAATTGTCTTGACGAGAAATAAAAGTTCGGAATTTAAAACCCTAATTAAAACTATTACAACCTTGAAACAGTTACAATAATAATAAGAAGGAAAATTAAAAACGCGCGGTAAATTAAATGCGAGAAGAATTAGGGTTTTAACCCTTGACTAAACCTACTTGCAATTGATTAAAGAAAAATCATTTTTGGTCATTTTTTATTTAGTAAAATAAAGAATAATTAAATTGCAAAGAAAATCCTAAGTTCTAATTAATGTTAATTTAGGAAAATAAATATATCAATGAAAAGCAATTAATTCTAAATAACCTATTTTTGTATTTTTATTTTATTTGCAAAAAGAAAACAATTAAATCAAGAATTAAACCTAATTTTTCTAGTTGATTTTAATTGTAAAAATAAGTTAAAGTTACCCTAAATTAAATTAGGCTAATTAATTAAAAAAATATTTATTAAGAAAATAAATCTTTTTTTGATTTTTAATTTGTTAATTTAATAAAATAATTTTTGTATTGATTAAAAAACAAAATAATTAAAAATAAAAATAAAACTAAAGAAAGATAGTAAAAATAACCAAGTGGGCCTGCTGTTAGCAATTCTGGGGGGTGGGAATCTGAATTTCCCAGCCCATTAAGCTTCCAAGCCCAGTCAACCCTTAGATCTGGTGTAGCATTGACTTGCACGTGTACCATGGGCATTCAAGGGAGAGGCGTTAGATATGGATAGCTGGGCATCTAGTGGATGGACGTTGATGGTACATGATAGGCGTGCGAGGGAGTGAAGCACCTGATCACATGAGAAAAAATAACACAAAGCAATTGTTGGGACCTGGGATCGAACCCAGGTCCTTATACTCGCCTATAATGATGCATTGCCAGCTACACTACCATGTTATTTTGTTTATATAATGAAAGCAAAGCATAATAAGCAAAACAAATAATGGATTCAGAAAATGCGTGCAAAATTCAAATCAACCATCCATGGGCTGCCACACATTGTCTCTTTCGCTACAATCGTCGTGTTAGATAAGAGACTTATACCTATGGACGTTTTGATGTAACTACAAACCTGTAATATTCAAAAATCATGTGCAGGCAATATAAATTCCATTGGTGACCATGAATCAACTGGGTTTGAAGCCCTGGTCATCACGGTACCCATTATCAAGCTTAATTTTGCCTGTGTTAAAAGACCCTAAAACGGAGCTTGAAACCCTAGCTATGGTATACTGTGATTCATGCGCTGTAAATGCAATTAAATGGTACCAATAGCTTGCAAACAAGATAATGAACAAGAATATATAATTAAAACATGCTAATGTTACCAAAAATACAGAAAACAGAATTGGAATTTTGTGCAAACTGTGGTTTATGGTGGGCACAATCCTGGGCGTTTTGAAGCTTGAGGATGGGTGGAATAGCTTCCTGAGACGCTAAGGAGTGTATTGCTGGCCTTGAACTGCTTTAAATCCCCCTATAGATGAAATCCGATCGCCACTTTTTTGTCTAAAAATTGAATTTTGTTCTTGCAGCTCACACGTTCAATCCTTCTGTTTTTGATCTGGAGTTATTATGCACTTATAGTAGACTAAATTAGGTCAACAAAATTGTATCATATCTTTGAGAATTATAAAAATTGGATTTGATTTGCTTCATGTATTATATCTTTCCAAAACTTGCTTCAATCCAATCTTTTTCAACCCTAATGAGCCTTGCACGAATTGGTTGGCATGTTAGCTGTATATGGACTCAAAATGTGCACAAAAATCCCAATATTTGATTTGATTTGATTTCATTATTTTACCATTTAATTTGATTTATTTTGATTTAATTGAATAAAAAATCAAAATAAATGATAAAAGTAATAAAATAATAGGTGGAAAAGCCCAGGGATCATGGGTCCTATTAGAAACATGTTTCAAGCATGAAAACATGGGCCCCTTTGGAAAAAAATGCAAATTTGATCAATGTTGACTTTTGACAATTTTCCAAAAATTGCCAACTTTGACAATGCACAACTCTCTCAATTTTGACCCTAGGGAGATGTTCTGGGACTTTTTAGAAATCTTAGGATGTCCGCTAAACAACCTTTTTGGTTTCATCTCAATTGGATCTTCCATGTTCATGTATGAAGCTTTGACCCAAAAGGTGTTTTTGTTGACTTTTCAAAAGGACCTATAATCTCAAAATTCATATCTTTTGATGAGTTCATATTTTGAACTTGAGGGATTAAGATTAATTGTAGGTAATTGCATTCTCTTAAAAATGAGCTTTGGATGGAAAATTTCTGATAAAGTATGAAGAAGTTATGTTTGGTCAAAGTTGGGTTGACTTTTCCTACAAAACCCTAATTTAGTAACTTTTGGGTTTTGATGAATTTGGAGTATCCCTTGAGGAATCATGATCAACCCTTGATAAAATGATGGAAGTTACTTCAAAATGTTGATGTTGACCAAAAATCTTGAGGTTTGATTGTATGTGGGCCACAGTTGACTTTTGACCTAATATAGTCGATTCTCAAGCATTTGAGGAGTTGACTGAGCAAACTTCTTATGCAAGGCTTGAAACTTGGCTTGGATGATCTTGGAAACATATTAGGACCTTGGGAATCATTTGGGTCCTTTGTGGTTCACACATCTTGATGAAAAGGGAAACCCTAATTTGAGGTATACTGCCTTAGAGAGAGTTTGTCTGGTCAACTCTTGGACTTCCTTGAGCAACTTGGGGACCTCAATTGACATTTGTTGAGTAAAATGGGAGGGCAAATTTTGGGGTACAACGGTAGAGAACGTAGACAAAGTGTTTAAAAATGTCTTTTCAAAAGTAGTTTTCTGTGTAAGTGCAAAAAAGTATTTTTGAGCAAACTTCTAACAGTTATTTACTTTTTTTGTACTAAAAAAGGTAGTTCTTTTCCTTTAGACAGTTTTATCCTGCTATTAGCAAGTAGGTATCCTTGTCGTTGGATGTTTTGAGGGACATTCGAAGGGACGTTACAGTCACGAAGGAAATTATGGAGATGTTTTAGCAATTTTATTTTAGGGACTAGATCATTTACCGAGAAGGCAACCGTAGGGCCATCGAGGGACTATGATCTTTTGTTTTTATAGGTCTTTGCTAAAGCATTCCTGCCTCATGACTGTTTTTTGAAGGCAACCAAAGTGAGCGTACCTTAGAGGTGCTTGTGTGTAATTGTGTTGTGTTTCAGTTATTTTTTTGTCTTTTTGTTAAGTTTGCTAGCGTTTGATTATTAGTCTTATCATACAATCCTAATTACTAACAGTTAATAAGAAAAGAAGTAAAATGCAAAAAATAGAGGTCCTACGCTATTACAATGCTTCGGGGAGGGGATTTACATTATACAACGATAATGGGAATAAAGCAGTAAATGTCCTAATTTTATCTATTACATCCAGTGAACAGATACAGTAAATAGTAAAAATATGGAATTAAATAAACGCGTACAAAGTAAAAGGAAATCTTTTTGTTGCTTTTTGGTACAAAAGAAAATAAAGGCCTAAGTCTATTTAATTTTAATTTTAAGAAAAAGATGTTAAAATAATTAGTTTATTTATTTAGAAAATTAATTTAGTTGGAAAAACAACTAGCCTAATATTTTTGTGATTTTTGATTTTAATGTTAAAAAAAGAAGTCAATAGAAAAATGAAACAAACAGTAAAAATGAAAATGGGGGACCCTTCGATTGCAGGGAAAGGGGGCTTTGATCCAAGGAGAATTAAGGCCTTTTCGATTCAGAAGAGAAGCCTTTCTTTCGATTGGGGTAAGGAGTAGGCATGACTAACCTTCGATCCAGGAAGGGGATTTCCCTTCGATCTTGGGGAAAGGGAATGCCCTTCGATCCAGGCAGGAGATGTCTTCTTCGATTGAGAAGGCCATGGCTTCGATCTAGAGAAGGTGTCTCCTTCATTCTGGGATGTTATACCTGCAAAAGTATGTTAGCGAAATAAAATGCAGGGCCTGGGTATCAAACCCCAGGCCCTTCGATCCTGCGCACGCTGGGTCTTTTCAGGCTAAGTCTGCAGCAAATGTTAGCAAACGAAGAACATGACCTTGGTGCCAAACCCAGGCCCTTTGATCCTGTCTAGGATGGAAAATCGAAGGTAACAACAAGTAATGATGTGTTATGCAAATATGAGGTTGGATAGTTTACCCTTTCTTACCAACAGATTGAGTCTTCGATTTAGGCGTTTCCTGGAGGTGAGAACCTTCGATCTGGGGCTTCTAGGCGTGGCTGCTCTTGGTTGAAGGATGGATTTTTGCTTGGAAAATTCTGGCAACCTTTGATGAATTTTGTGGGCAGCCTCTCTCCAATGTTTTTTTTTGTTCTCCTTCCTAGACAGCACTTGTGACCTCTTTATATAGAGAGGGTAGAGGGGACAAGAAGGTAAAGGTTTAAACAACCTTGATTGTGTTTGAAAGCCATGAATATGAATTTGTAACGTTGGCCAAACACATGGGATCTTGTATCCCTTTTTGAATTTTGAATGATTATGTAACTGGCCTTCGAATGCCCTCATTCGAATGGGCTGATGGCCTCTTTCGAATGGACCTTTGCAAACTTCTTCGAATGGCTCTTCTGAATCTCCTTCAAATGGCTCTGATGAAGCTCCTTCAGATGGCTCTGATGAAGTTCCTTCGAATGGACTCTTTGCAAGCTTCTTCAAATGAACTCTTTTGGAACGCCAATCGAAGGGTCTTTACTCTGATGTTTCAATCGAAGGAAGCTTTGATGCTCCAAATTGAAGGAAGCTCTAATGCTCCAATCGAAGGAAGCTCTGATGCTCCAAGCGAAGGAAGCTCTAATGCTCCAATCAAAGGAACCTCTGATGCTCCAATCGAAGGAACCTCTTATGCTCCAAATTGAAGGAAGCTCTGATACTTCAATCGAAGGAACCTTTAGGAATGCCAATCGAAGGATCCTGTTGCAAGGCCAATCAAAAAGGCTTTGTTGAAATGCCAATCGAAGGGCACTATGTAGATTCCAATCGAAGGGTACTTTGACCAACTTTAAAATTTGATGTTTTTCTTCAAGCAAGTGTTTGTAACCACCCATGTAAGATAATATCTTGTACAAAATGAGAGGGAAAATTTTGGGGTACAACAGTTGCCCCTGTTCAATCTTCTTAAACCTGGGGATGTAGATTGGCTTGTCTGCCTTTCGTGATCTGAAGGTGAAAGATGATTGAACACTAGAGTGCCCAAAAATTTGCACTCATCTGAATTGATATTGTTGGTGAATATTATCGGGAATGGGCTTACAGATGCCATTTGGAAAAGGTGACAGGAGACTGTCGGATATGGGCTTAAAAATGCCATCCACGGAACATGACGGGGAGTCGTCAGATATGGGCTTAAAGATGCCATCCAGAAGACTGTTGATTTCATGAGATACTCCTTTGTGGGGATTCCTGTTCCTGCTGTCTGAGGAGGAGTTCGCTGAGGAATGTTGATCTCTGTCTTGGAACATAGAGTTTTTAGGAGCTTTAGTCGTCAGTTACTCTATTGGGGAGTCATCTCTTGATTAAAGAGACGGAAGTGAACTGCTATCTGGTCAGGATCTAGGCTTCACTGTGACTTGCTAAGGATGATAAGGCTGATTGTTCTCTGGTCGTGCTCCAAGCTTCACAGTGACTTACTGGGGAAATGAGATTAAGTTGTTATCTGGTCGTACCCAAGCTTTGCAGTTTGAAGAAATTAAGTTGTTATCTGGTCGAGTCCATGCTTCAACTTGAATATGAGGTGTACTGTTATCTGGTCGTATCCAGGCTTCGGTGATTTGAAGAAATTAAGCTGTTATCTGGTCGGGCCCAGGCTTCAACTTAAATCTGAGGTATACTACTATCTGGTCGAATCCAAGCTTTATAGTAACTGACAGAGTAAATTGTTATATGGTCGGATTCCAGGCTTCACAGCACCTTATACTGTTATTTGGTCGAAATCCAGGCTTCACAATTTCTTTGAAGAAGTGAACTACTATCTGGTCTGATTCCAGGCTTCGCAGCACCTTATACTGTTATCTGGTCGAAATCCAGGCTTCACAGTTTCTTCAATTGTTGGTTGACTATTATCTGGTCGGGTTCCGGGCTTCATAGTAACTAACAGGGTAAAATGCTATCTGGTCGGATTCCAGGCTTCGCAACACCTTATACTTTTATCTGGTCGAAATCCAGGCTTCATAGTGTCTTCAACTGGAATGGAAATCAGAGAGATCTTAGTGTCGAACTGACTGAACCAGAGAAGGTCTTGGATTAACTTTGACTGGATAAGAATCAGAGAAATCTTAGGATTGAATTAACTGAACCAGATGAAAATCTTGGAATATCTTCAACTGGAATAAGAATCAGGGAGATCTTAGTGTCGATCTTCTGAACCCGAGAAGGTCTTGGATTAAATTTGATTGGATAAGAATCAGAAAAATCTTAGGATCGATTTAACTGAACCAGACAAAAGCCTTGTAATATCTTTAACTGGAATAAGAATCAGGGAGATTTTAGTGTCGATCTGACTGAACTAGAGAAGGTCTTGGATTAAATTTGACTGGATAAGAATCAGAGAAATCTTAGGATCGATTTAACTGAACCAGACGAAAGTCTTGGAATATCTTCAACTGGAATAAGAATTAGGGAGATCTTAGTGTTGATCTGACTGAACCAGAGAAGGTCTTGGATTAACTTTGACTGGATAAGAATCAGAAAAATCTTAAGATCAATTTAACTGAACCAGACAAAAGCCTTGGAATATATTCAACTGGAATAACAATCAGGGAGATCTTAGTGTCGATCTGACTAAACCAGAGAAGGTCTTGGATTAACTTTGACTGGATAAGAATCAGAAAAATCTTAGAATCGATTTAACTGAACCAGACGAAAGTCTTGGAATATCTTCAACTAGAATAAGAATCAAGGAGATCTTAGTGTCGATCTGACTGAACCAGAGAAGGTCTTGTGAGGGCATCTTTCTGAGGAAACTGTTGAAACTTCCCTTCATTAGACGTAGTTTTTGAGAGGACTACCAGGTCATATAAGTAGTCAACGGTGTTTGTTGATTTGATCTTTCCCTGAAAAAGGTAAAGAGTTAGTCATATGCAATGTCATGATGTATGAAATGCATTGTGACGATGTTCTCAAAATAAATGAGATTATGTTGTATGTGATGTGTATGCACGTGCCATGATGTATTAATATGGGATGTTATTGAGATGTTTCCCAGTCTAGGAAAATAAATCCAGGACTACTGCTGGAGAGTATTGGGAAGTTGAATCCTTCATTTCCGCTGGGGATGATGAATGGAGATGATTCACTGAGGATTTCCTATTTCTGTCTGAGGATAACCTGCTGGAGATTGACTCTTGCTTGAGAATTGATTCCGCTCGTGGATAACTCTATGGAGAGAGATACTTGTTGGAAGAATCTGCCAATTAAGAGAAATAAACTCTGTTTGGAAATGAGCTTCCGCAGTTTGAGAAATAAACTCTACCCGGTAGGAGGTTTTATAACTGTTTGAACTGGGCTGGGGAAAACAGACTTCAGTTTGAGAAGGTAATCCCTGCTTGGGGAAGAAGAGGGCAAAACTCTGGCTGTTTCTGCTTTGTGGGGAACATAGATGTCACTAGGACGTATACTGAGGATGCGGTGATGACTTCGCATCAGAATGTTTCTGCCATTGTGTCTGTTAGAGATTTTGTGGATGGATCTATGTCGTGATCGTACTTGAACGTGTGTTGAATGAGTGTCAGAATGACATCCTTCTTTGGATCGTATCAGCACTGAACTGTTGCTAGGAGATAATATGGACTAAGTATCAGGATGACATTCGTCTTGGATCGTACCTGAACTATTGCTAGAAGATAATCTGGACTAAGTATCAGGATGACATTCGTCTTGGATCGTACCTGAACTGTTGCTAGAAGATAATATGGACTAAGTATCAAGATGACATCTGTTTTGGATCGTACTTGAACTGTTGCTAGGAGATAATCTGGACTAAGTGTCAGGATGACATCCATTTTGGATCGTACCTGAACTGTTGCTAGAAGATGATCTGAATAAGTATCAGGATGATATTCGTTTCTGGATCGTACCTGAACTGTTTCTAGAAGATATTCTGGAATAATTATCAGGATGATATCCATCTTGGATCATACCTGAACTGTTGCTAGAAGATAATCTGGACTAAGTATCAGGATGACATCCATCTCTTGGATCGTACCTGAACCATTTCTAGATGAGAATCTAGAGTAAGTGTCAGCATGACATCCGTTCTTGGATCGTACTTGAATCGTTTCTAGATGAGAATCTTGAGTAAGTGTCAGGATGACATCCATTCTTGGATCGTACCTGAACTATTTCTAGATGAGAATCTGGAGTAAGTGTCTGGATGACATCCGTTCTTGGGTCATACCTGTACTGTTTCTAAATGAGAATCTGGAGAAAGTGTCAGGATGACATTCGTTCTTGAATCGTACCTGAACCGTTTCTAGATGATAATCTTGAGTAAGTGTCAGGATGACATTCGTTCTTGGATCGTACTTGAACTGTTTCTAGATGAGAATCTAGAGTAAGTGTCAAGATGACATCCGTTCTTGGATCGTACCTGAACCATTTCTAGATGAGAATCTGGAGTAAGTGTCAGGATGACATCCGTTCTTGGATCGTACCTGAACTATTTCTAGATGAGAATATGGAGTAAGTGTCAGGATGACATCCGTTCTTGGATCGTACATGAACCACTTCTAGACAAGAATTTAGAGTAAGTGTCAGGATGACATCTGTTCTTGGGCCGTACCTTAACCGTTTCTAGATGAGAATCTGGAGTAAGTGTCAGGATGACATCTGTATCTAGATCGTACCTGAACTGTTTCTAGATGATAATCTGGAGTAAGTGTCAGTATGACATCCGTTCTTGGATCATACTTGAACTGTTTCTAGATGTGAATCTAGAGTAAGTGTCAGGATGACATCCGTTCTTGGATCGTACCTAAATCGTTTCTAGATGATAATCTGGAGTAAGTGTCAGGATGACATCCGTTCTTGGATCATACCTGAACCGTTTCTAGGTGAGAATCTGGAGTAAGTGTCGGGATGACATCCGTTCTTGGATCGTACCTGAACCGTTTCTAGATGAGAATCTGGAGTAAGTGTCATGATGACATCCATTCTTGGATCGTACCTGAACCGTTTCTAAATGAGAATCTAGAGTAAGTTTCAGGATGACTTCTGTTCTTGGATCTTACCTGAACCGTTTCTAGATGAGAATCTGGAGTAAGTGTCAGGATGACATCCTTATCTGGATTGTACTTGAACTGTTTCTATATGAGAATCTGGAGTAAGTGTCAGGATGATATCCGTTCTTGGATCGTACCTAAACCGTTTCTAGATGAGAATCTGGAGTAAGTGTCAGGATGACATCCGTTCTTGGATCGTACCTAAACCGCGTTTCTAGATGAGAGTCTGGAGTAAGTGTCAGGATGACATTCGCATCTGGATCGTACCTGAACTGTTTCTAGATGAGAATCTGGAGTAAGTGTCAGGATGACATTCGTATCTAGATCGTACCTGGACCGTTTCTAGATGAGAATCTGGAGTAAGTGTTTGGATGATATCCATTCTTGGATTGTACCTGAACCGTTTCTAGATGAGAATCTAGAGTAAGTGTTGGGATGACATCCGTTCTTGGATCGTACCTGAACGGTTTCTAGATGAGAATCTGGAGTAAGTGTCAGGATGACATTCGTATTTGGATCTTACCTGAACTGTTTCTAGATGAGAATCTGGAGTAAGTGTCAGGATGACATCTATTCTTGGATCATACCTGAACCATTTCTAGATGAGAATCTGAAGTAAGTGTCAGGATGACATTCGTTCTTGGATCGCACATGTACCGTTTCTAGATGAGAATCTGGAGTAAGTGTCAGGATGACATCCTTTCTTGGATTGTACATGAACCGTTTCTAGATGAGAATCTGGAGTAAGTGTCAGGATAACATATGTATCTGGATCGTACCTGAACCGTTTCTAGATGAGAATCTGGAGTAAGTGTCAGGATGACATCCGTATCTGGATCGTACCTGAATCGTTTCTAGATGAGAATCTGGAGTAAGTGTCAGGATGACATTCGTTCTTGGATCGTACCTGAACCGTTTCTAGACGATAATCTGCTTTATTCAGAATGTGTCCGTTGAGGAAGTGAAACTCTGTAATCTGCTTGAGGAATTCTGAGAAGATTGGTGACTTTATTGAGGAATTTTCATCGGAGCAGTAATTTGGAGATTTTGCTCTGCCAAGGGTATGATAACACCTGGCCTCAATAGGATGCATGCTAAGAACATGGCAGTTACCTTGTAGTAGAATGCCCATGTCTCGATACTTATTGTAGAAAATATCAACTGGGGATTTTGTAGATGGTGATCAAGATGATAAGTCTTCTACTGATGAAT
Source organism: Vicia faba (assembly GCA_948472305.1). Lineage (NCBI taxonomy): Eukaryota > Viridiplantae > Streptophyta > Magnoliopsida > Fabales > Fabaceae > Vicia > Vicia faba. Next base: position 1,233,031,765 of record OX451737.1, read on the forward strand.
AAATGATAAGATGACGGGATGTAGTCGTTCGCTTTAATCCTTAACCTTTGCCTGGACTGTCTTTTCAGATTTTTAGTCCACCGAGATACCTTTTTATGCCCAATCCTCCTTTTTAGGTTTTTGACTTGCCGGGTGTATATTTTTTTGTTTTTATCCCTAATTTTTGCCCGAACCCTTTTGGTTCGCCGGAATGTCCTTATTTTTGCCTAGGCCAATCAACCTAGCGGGTCTTTGTTCATGCGTAGTATTTTCTGACTATGTTCGCATTCACCGGGTACGGAGAATTGTCATTTTCTATAGTAGTAAGTGTTTCCACACTGCCAGAAGATGTTTGTTCGATTGTATAGGATTCGCTGCTGGAATTCATGTCCAATTCCCCAAGTGATTCAGATGGAGATCTGCCCCTGGATATTCGGAATTTTTTAGAGACTCCTCGAATCTTGACTTGACTGCCCCCAATCAGCTGGACACCGTGCCATGCCCCTTGGTTGGAAGTGTTTTTCCACTTGAGGTGATTTTGTCCATTGAGAAGATTTATGTTCAGCGAATATCCGTTGTGCGAATTTCTCTACTGTTGAACAAATTGTCATATGCAAACAATGGTATTTTAAGAATGCAATGTTTATGTTTGTATTGAAGTTTTTGAAAATTCATTTTTTAGTAAAACAAATTTTTCAAGAGAGTGATATCAACTCAGGATTTATAGCAAGTCCTACAGGAGTCAGGATACCTTTTGTAACAGTATGCTTCCGAACTAACCCATACTTCAGTTAGGACTTTTAAGGGTTGTAGCGTGGCCTGGTTCACGGTTTAAGAAACAAAGGATAAAGGCTCAAAGTTTATTTGTACCCACCCGTTCTTCGTGATGTTCTTCAGTCATATGCTCGGTTAATTATGCACTCATATCCCAATTGAGTCTGACATCTTGTCCTTGATGTTCCGATGATGGTTCGGATACTAAAAGTTTCTTTTGACGAGGCATTCGTTTTGTAATCTTTTTTTGTCGAGGATTTGTAGGACCTCTTTCTTTTTTTATTTTGCTATCCCTGTCTTTTGCCTGAACTGTTTCTTTTATGATTACAGTCAGCAGGATACCCCCATTTTTTTCTTAAGTCTCCTTCATAGGTTTTGACTTAGCGGGCTTTTCTTTTGAAAAATAAATACTGCCTGCTTTGATGATTATGCGGAACCATCACCATATTTTTATTTGGAAGGAAGTCTTTGATGCCATTCATTGTGTATCAAGCGGAAGATTACGACTGAATGCGCGTCTGAATTAACTGAGAAAAACTACCCTGCCCCAGGTTATAATTAAGGGTTTTAATTTGTGTGAAAAGAAAAACACCTGCTTCTTTGGCTCAAAGGGGTTGACTAGGGACTATCTTCTTTATAACTCCACTGTTTGGGATTTGAAACAACGCCTATACATCGTCACCAAGGTTTGTTCAAAAGCATATTGTAGAGATTGTGGTATCGTTTTCGTCATCCTCCCTCTAAAGGCTTAGAGCTTTTGATCGAGATTTGAGTATCACAAAAAGGAAAGAAATTTTAAACATAGTGAATACGAATGAATTAGTTTAAAATAGACATATGCAATGCATTGATAAAGTAACAAAGTTTGACATGAATAAATGTTCGAACAATCAAAAGAAAATTACAAATTGAAAATTCTAATGAACGAAAAGCCTTCTTGTCAGAACTTGTCACTTCAGATGGTGTGCCTTGGAGGAATGAAAGAAAAAGTCCAGTTGACCATCTTGGTGAATTCCAATGCTCCTTCATCAATCAGGTCTTGAATTTTGTATTTCAACATCCAATAATCATCGGTATCATGCCCCGGATTTTTGGAGTGATATGCGCACCTTGCATCAGGGTTGTAGTTAGGAGAAGAAGTCTGGGATTAGGATGAGTCCCTATCAACGTAACCAGATTCATCCTTAACATGTGTTGTAAATCTTGAGACAGCAGCATGTTGAGTTTGGTAAACTGCCTCTTGGGTGTATCTGGCTTACTCTGATTAACCCGTTGTTTTTGGAGAGGTTGTTGTTGGACCCGTGAGGTAGTAGCAATTTGGAAAGGTCTACTCTTCACCAAACAAACCTCGTGTCTTCTTGGAGGTTGATCAATGTTTTGGTCTCCAACCTCGACTGCTTGCTTCATACGATTGTATCTGTCTTGATGAAGTTTGCTGATAATGGCTCTCAGCTCTTCTTGTCCCCGGGCTAGGCCTTGGATAAGAGCCATCTGCCCCAGCATCTGGGTTCTCATTGCTTTTACCTCAGACTGCAGTTGTTCCAACCGTTCGTCCTTATTGTCTTCAGGACTTTTCTTGGCTAGGTCCTCAGTGAGGAGTGCTTTCAACTCTTCCTGCCCCTGAGTCAGAGTCAGGAACATTGGTGGGAATTGATCGCTTTGAGCTTGAAGGTCTTTGATTGTTTGTTCAAGAGTGTTTACCGTGGTTATTGGTAAACAACCGCTGATCCTCCAAATGGTTACTTATTTGGTTACTCGCAGGATCGATCAGATTGATCCTAAGACATGGTTGATTTTGAGGTTTTGATTAAGTTGGATAATGGTTAAATGACAAGAAAATAAAGAGGCTTTAAGTAAATTGCATGAAGAAATGGGCTTGATAAAATAAATGAAGGCTTGAAATAAAGGGCTTCGACAGGAAAAGTAAAGAAGAAAGCAAGTAAAGTTTCTGGAAAGTAAATGACTTTGATTAATAAAAGTGGTGTTTCACACATACATTCTCAACAATTCTTTCTCACACGCTGGGTACTCGAATCTATATGAGTGACTTTGTATATAATTGTGAACACACGCGAAAAACTGCGTGAACTACTACTATTTATACTAAAACATCCCAAGTAACCGTCGGGCAGTTACACTGCTTCGAGATGACTCCACTTGGCACGTTCTCAGCGTTCGACGCTCCAGATCTTTGCACGCTGCACTTGGTAACCGCTGGAAACCGTTTTCCCTCCAAACGCTTGAATTTCAAACCGTTCCACTCTGAACCATCGAACACCTTCGTCGAGAAGCATCTTCGACGAGAAACACCTTCGACTTCGAAGGCAACCAACTTCTCCCTTGGAAGAAATCCTCTAAGTACATTGCCATCTTCCGATGGGCATTTCGACAGACCCAGCTGGTCGAAAACATCCTTCAGCTTTAATGGTTGATATTAATAAAAAAAGGGTGTCGAATTTAGGAGCCAACAAATTGCCCCCCAAGAATGCCTTATTTCGACTCTGAAAGAAAAAGGCATTCTTTGAAATACCATTCGACACATGTCTTTTCATTCTTAGTCACAAATTAAATTGTGCACTTTTTTTTTTTGTCTTCTACCAACCACTGACAATCCCAAGGAAAAGCCATTATTTCATCCGTACCTAAGACGTCACTTCAGTACGGCGTGCAGTGTGCCAAACGTCTTTTCACAAATTGTCATCATGACAATTCCCAAAAACGAGGGCGCACGCTGCACCCTTCCATTTCTGCAGAACGGCTACAACAACAGGGAGACGCCACGTGTCCCACTACCTTCTGCAACATTAAATGGCATTAAATGTCCTCGAATTTGGGGATTTCCCCAACTACTATAAATAGCGCTAAGTACCCATTGTTGGACTTTTTCACGCTATTTTGCCTTCAGATATTCCTCATTGCATACAAACTCTTGCCTCCCTTGCAAACCACCTGTTTTTCGCTTCATCTTCAACCTTAGTATCAGCAATGGCATATGGTTCTTCCAACGCTCCTAGCGCCAACACTCCCTCTGGAAATGTCAAACCCAGGATTTTCTCCACTGCTCCCGTAGTGACTCCCACGGGCCAACGAAGGGTCCCTGAGCCTTTGGACATTGCTGTACGTGATGCTTATTCACGCCACCTCATGATTCCGGTTGGATATTCCAACCAAATCTTTGCCATGTCTGGCCCATTATACCCAAGCATTGCTGAAGCCATGAAGATTAAAAGCTACTTTCCGGTACTTGAAAAACTCAAACCGGTTGGATGCTCCAAGAAAGATGCAGAAGATAATGAAGATCCTGCTAAGGAGAAAATCGACCTTCGTTTTTTCAACAGAGGTGTTAGGGCTTTCAGGTCTAGCCCTAGCCTTACTCCTGACTATAGTGCTTGGCTGGAAAAAATGGAGAAACGCCAGGCTTCGATCTGGAAAGACATGGGGATATTCGACCTGGTTATGTTGTCGAAGACAGGTCTTAACTATTCCCCAGAAATGTTGATAGCTTCCTTACTCTTCTGGGATTACACCCATTTCACCTTCCATCTTCCCTGTGGAATGCTGACTCCCACGCTCTTCGACGTGGCCGCCATCACTGGCCTTCGACCCACTGGGGACTACTTCGACCCAGAGGAAATGTCGGAGGATCAGATTGGATTCTCTGCCACAAAACCAACCTACACCACCTTCATCAATCACTACCACGATAAGTCGACGGACGTTGTGTCGGACGTAGAACATATCGCGTTTCTAGCCCTATGGCTGACACGCTTTGTGTTTTGCACCAAGTCTTTACAGGTGACCAAGAAGATGGTCACTCTCGCCACTCAACTCCACCACGGCCAAAATATCTGTTTGGCAAAATTGATTTTGGCGAGTCTGTACGAGTCGATTAGCAACGGAGCGACTCTTCTGAAGATCATCGAGAACAGAGCCAGTCTGCTGCTTGCTGGACCTTTTTGGCTGCTTCAGCTGTGGCTCAATGCCACCTTAGAGTCTTTCTTGCCTCAGAAGACTCAAATAAATGAGCAGGCTCCAGAAATAGCAAATAGGCGCATCGAAGGCACCAGATTGGCTCTGTTGACTCCAACGGAAGATGGGCTGGAGCTTCAGCAAACTTTTACAAACTTCGTCTTGATGTTTGCTAAAAGGAAAGAGTTTGCTTCGACCATGGCTCCGTTTGCTCGATGAAAGGTTGGCCCAGAGTGGTTCACGAGGCCACATCCTAAGGCGTCAAGTGGTCCTCAGGTCGAAGAGCATACAACAGTGTGGGAGGCATTTCTCACACCAAGAATAATGCCTCTGCGATTCAAGAGCTCCAAGACTCACTTGAGCCTAATCGCGTATCAACCAAACTTGGTGTCTCGCCAGTTTGGTATTATTCAAACACTACCTTCTCCAATTTTTCCCAGGGAGAAGTCTATGTTATACTTCTGCAACGACTACACTGAAGACGCTGCCACTAAGCATATCGGCAGATATGCTGGTCGAACAGTTCTTTCGTTGTTTGACTATCAGCTTAACTTTCTCTGCTCACCATCCTTCGAGGAGTGGTGGAAAAGTTACTACACTGAGGAGTTTTTCGACGAGAAGGACTTCGTGGACGAACTTCAGAAATCTTTTGTCCTTGTCTTGGACAAAATAAAGAAATGTAAGTCCATCCTTCCAAATTACTTTGTCTTTCCCTTTCGACTGGCAGCCTGTTAATTATTTTGTCTACTTTCAGTTGTTCGAAAGCCTGCAGCCAAAAAGGCTGCAGAAGGCCATCAGGGAGGAGGCCCCTTAACAAAACCTCCACCACCGGCGAAGACTATAGCGCCGGCGAAGACCACAACAAACCAACAGGGGGAAGGCCCTTCGAAAAAGCCTTCTGCATCGGTAACCAGACTTTTATTATTTTCTTCTGGCTTTAACTTACTGACTTTCGATGCAACTTCTAAATCGAACTCCAATTGGTTTTTTAGGCACCTTCACCCAAGAAACGGCCAGCACTGACGGTCGAATCTGGGAGTGACGAAGAAGATGATTCTCCCCCTGCTCCTCTTAAAAGACGAAAGCTGAAGAAGGATGTTCCTCTTCCTGAGGCTCGAACAATCAGAATAAAGGTTACTGGGAGAAAGCCCAGGCCACCTCCAGTAATCATTGAAGAGCCAACGGAGGAGGAACTAAATGTTCTTCTCAATAAACCTGTCGAAAGCGACAATTCCAGTCCTGGGGCTGAAGCTCCTTTGCAGGTAATCTCTTTGATCCCTTTGTAACTCAGGTGTCGATACCCACGTTCGATTATGTCTCTTTCGAATTTAGAAGATTCTTCTTCTTCTCTTTTCAGGACACCACTGAAAGCTCAGCGCCAAGGACTTCTGAAACATTGGATTCTGCTGAACTCAGCAGGCCACAAGAAAAAGACTTGGCAAACGATGAAGCCAATACTGAGACAGCAGAATAACCAACAGGAGATCCACAAACAGAAGAGCAACAAACAAAAGAGATTCAGGTGGTTGATCTGTCGGAAGAAAATCGTGACGAAGGGGACCGCGGTGAGGCTGGCAAAGAGGATCAAGGTGACGCTGGCGAAGGGGACCATGATGACGCTGGTACTGCCGCAGTCCGAGTCGAAGAGAGTCAAGTCGAGGCAAATGCTACTCAACAGCCTCAACTCCAAGACAACGTTGTTGCAAAGGTTGTCACCTCAACAAAGCATAGGTCGAAAGAAGACTTAGAACTCTTGAAGCAGACTGACCCTGTTGGCTATCTGAATGCCATCATCGAAAGCAAGGGAAGTTCGTCTGATGTTAGTCAGGAGGCTCCTACTCTGTCGGGGAAGTCCACTGAAACTTCTCCTCTCGATGAGGCTTTGACGAAGGTTAAGGCTCAGTTCTTCAAGAAGGATTTGATGAAAGCTTTTGAGGGGGACCCTACTGCTCCATCATATTTGGGGGCTGTTTTGAATGCCGTAGACTTGCTTGCTGTGCCTCCGGAAGTTTCAGGCTTTATCATGGAGTTACACTCCATTATTGATCAAGTCTCAGCAGATTATCGGCGACAAAGGGGCTTTACTAGCCAGCTTGAAGTGTTATATGGCAAAAGCTCCTCTGCATGGACTGCTGTAGCAGAGACAACTTCTCGAATTGCGGAGTTGTCGAAGCAAAAAGCATCTAAACAAGAAGAAGCTGATGCCATCGATCGAGAGAATGCTTCCATCAAGGCGCAAATCGAAGAACTAGAGGCTAAGATGAATGCCAATACTAAGCGCAAAGAGGAACTTCTCTCGACTGTTCCAGACACCGAAAGTCAAGCTGAAATCACACAAGGCCTAGAATTTGCTGAGAAAGCTCAAGCCTTCGACGATCAAATTGCCAAGCTTGCCCAGGCGAATGCCTTGTGCAACAAAAGATTGGAGTTGCAGCAAACCAAATACCTTCGACTCAAAGATTCCATCCCCTTCTGATCGATTCAGCCCTTTAACCATATATTGTAATATGTATTCGACAATATTGCCATTTTGGCTAATTTATAAAAAATTTCCATTTTGGCTTATTTATGGTTAATTTAGTCGTTACTTGTTATTTATTTTTATCTCTTGGAGTATAGGTTTATACTTTTTCAAATATTTACCATTTACTCTCAAGAGCCTTTTATCTTCACCTAGCTCTTCGACTTCATAAGCTCCACCAGAAAAAGTCTGGATAACTCTGAATGGTCTTTCCCATTTGGGTGACCATTTTCCCATGCTTCGATCCCTTCGATCCATGGGAAGAATCACCTTCCAAACTAGTTCCCCAGGCGAAAATGCCTTAGGTTTCACCTTTTTATTATAAGAGTCTTCTACTCTTTTCTTCTGAAGCCTGAGTAGGTCAAGAGCGCGCAATCTTTCTTCGTCTAAATCCACTAGTTCGTCTAACATCATATCCCAATAAATTTCAGAGGGAATATCATAATGTCTCTGAACCCTTGCAGATTGAAGACAAATTTCTGCTGGCAACACTGCGTCATGGCCAAAAGTTAGCCTATATGGTGTTGTACCTATGGCTTCTTTTGGGGACGTTCGACAGGCCCACAAGATCTGGTCCAACGTCTTATGCCAATTTTTTGGCTTCTTCCCAACATGCTTTTTTATCAAGCCAATCACTACTTTGTTTGCTGCTTCGACTTGACCATTTGCCTGTGCATAATAAGGCGTTGATGTTAGGAGTTTAAAACCCGTTTCCTGAGAGAATTCCTGCATCTTTCGACCGGTGAAAACTGATCCTTGATCAGTAGTTATAGTCTCAGGGATTCCATATCTAAAGATAATGTTCTTTTGAATAAATTCAATGACATTTTCTTGGTCTACATTGACTAAAGGGATAGCTTCGATCCACTTAGTAAAATAATCAATGCCTACCAATATATACTTCTGACTCTTTGATGATGCTGGTCGAATCTCTCCAATGAGGTCCAACGCCCATCCTCTAAAGGGCCAAGGTTTCACTATCGAGTGAAGTTCGCTTGCTGGTACATGTTGGATGCCTGTATGGACTTGACATTCTTGGCAACCTTTAGCGAACTCGACACAATCTTTCAACATGGTGGGCCAGTATAGTCCTTGTCGAAACAACAACCATTTCATCTTATGGCCTACTTGGTGAGCCCCACATGCTCCAGGGTGCGTAGTCGAAAGGGCTATGTATGCCTCAGTTTCACTTAAACATTTTAGCAATACCCCTTCAGGCGTCTTTTTAAATAACTCATTACCCATGAGTACATAACTCAACGCCCTTTACTTTGTTTTTCGTTCTGTCGAAGCTACTGGATTTTGAAGGTAATCCACAATGGGCTTCCTCCAATCTTGCTCTGACAAATTATCTATGAACGAAATTTCGAAGTTACTTTGATCAGCATATCCTAGTCTTGTCGATTCCAAGTCTGTTGGTGATAGACAAGTTGCTTTTATCTTTTCTCGAACTTCGATTGCTCTTTGTAATCTCGTTTTTGAAATCTTGTATCCAGATGCAATTTGTGCCAAGTCGTTGGCTATTTGATTTTCCAATCTGGGTATGTGTCGAATATTGACCACTTCAAATTTTTTCAATAAACGATTTGCTATCACGAAATACATAATGAGATTTTATCTTATGCATTTATATTCTTTTGTGACTTGCTTAATGACTAACTCTGAGTCTCCCATTATTTCAACTCGAGTTGCCCCCAATTCCAACAATATCTCAAGGCCAGTAATTAGAGCTTCATACTCAGCCTCATTGTTCGAACAAGAACCTGATATCTTGTACTTGAATGTTGTTGGAATTTTTTCTGGAGAAATGATCAAGACTCCTACTCCTGTTCCATCTTTATGGCTGGAACCATCGAAGTAGAATTTCCAAGGTTCTATCTCCATATAATTAACATTCTCAACTTGAATTGAGTGGTCGACTATAAAGTCTGCAACCACTTGTCCTTTTACTGCCTTAAGAGGCATAAAGGTCAAGGAGTATTCAGTTAATGCTAGTGCCCACTTGCCAATTCGACTGTGCAAGATGGGTTTCGACAACATGTACTTGAAAACATCAAAATGAGACGAAACATACACATCAACTGGTTTTATATATTGCTTGAGTTTTGTACAAGAGAAATACAGACATAGACACAATTTTTCAACTTCGCTATATCTAGTTTTTGCATCGTTCAAAACTCTACTAAGATAGTAAATGGGTCTCTCGACTCCATTCTCATCTTCTTGGGCTAACATGCTTCCCAAAGTTTTGTCGGAGGCAGCTATGTACAATCTCATACTCCTATTGCTACAAGGAGGCACCAAAATAGGTGGCTTGGTGAGGTACCCTTTGATTTTGTCGAAGGCTTCTTGTTGCTCTTGCCCCCATTCGAATCCCTCTTTATTCAGTCGAAGTAAGGGTGAAAAGGCTTGAGCTTTCCCACTTAGGTTAGATATAAATCTCCTTAAGAAATTTATCTTGCCTAACAGAGATTGCAGTTCCTTCTTATCCGATGGCGCTTTCGCTTCCAGAATAGCCTTCATCTTGTTCTGGTTGATTTCGATTCCTTTCTTATGGACAACGAAGCCCAAGAAATCTCCAGCTTTCACACAAAATGCACACTTCAAAGGGTTCATCTTCAGACCATGTTCTCTCATTCTTTCGAATGATTGTCGAAGGTGGTCAATATGATTCTTCCTGGAAACAGATTTTATAACAATGTCATCAATATATACTTGCATAAAAGTGTTAATAAAATCATGGAAGATAGAATTCATTGCTCGCTGGTATGTTGCCCCAGCGTTCTTCAGGCCAAAAGGCATCACTACCCATTCGTAAGTGCCTAGAGCCCCAGGGCATCGAAAAGCTGTTTTTGACACATCCTCTTCAGCAATGAATATTTGATTATATCCTGAATAACCATCGAGCATACTCAGGTATTCATAGCCAGCGGCAGAATCGACTAGCATTTCCGCCACAGGCATAGGATATTCATCTTTGGGTGTAGCAGCATTCAAATCTCTGAAATCTATGCACACCCTCAATGTACCATTTTTCTTAATTACTGGCACAATGTTTGCAATCCATTCGACATACCTCGTAACGCGTATGAATTTGCACTTCAGCAGTCTTTCGACTTCCGTTTTGATCTTCGACAGTATTTTTGGAGCGAAGCGTCTTGGACTTTGCTTGATTGGCTTCTTCCCAGGTTTGATTGACAACTGAAGTTCTACCAATCCTCTGTCGAGACCAGGCATTTCGTCGTAATCCCATGCAAAACAGTCCTTGAACTCTTTCAACAATTGGATTACTTCCAACCTAAGTTCTGGGTCAATTTTGGCGCTGATGTAAGTTGGCTTTTTCTCTGACCCTTCGCCTAAGTTGATTTCTTCTAAAGGATCTTGCGCTAACATTTTAATGTTATTCGCCAAGGGGTCCTTTTCGAAGCCCAAAGTCTCATCGTCATAGATGGCGTCGAGCCTCTGTTCCTGCATTCCTTCTGGCATGATATCAGGAGGTTCTGGATCGAAATCCTTTCCAGGACCTGCAGCAGATAACTGTTGATCATTGGCTTGTGTGGCCATGTACTTTACTTCGGCTTCGAGAGCCGTTATCATCTTTGTTTCGGCTACATAAGCCGAAATTCGCTTCAATGATTGTGACTCAGTCATTATCACTGAATTCACTTCCCCAACCAGTTGGTTGGATATCAGTTAACCCACTGAAGTCTATGTGGGACAAGTCTTCTCTGTCCCATTGAAAACCATGCTCAGGGTGCAGGTATAGGGAACAAAAAGTATTTGGCGCTGGCGCCAAGTCGAAGTCAGGTGTTGGACATGGCCCTATGTGAGCCAAGTTCTTGTCGAAATCTGCCAGCCCTAGGTGATTCACTTCGCCCATGTAATAGCTTTGATCTGCCTCTATGTTTTCGACCATCCCATCTGGACGCCATAGCAGCAACCTCTGGTGCATTGATGATGGCACAGCTCCAACACCATGAATCCATTCACGGCCCAACAAAATATTATAGTTAGGTTTGGCTGATATGACCATAAACATTGTTGGTCGAAGGATAGATCCTACCTTGATATCCAGTTGGATCACTCCCATAGTGGTCCCTATGCCGCCCTCATAGTTCGACAGGACCATGTTGTGAGGCTTGATGTCCTCATCCCTTTTGCCTATTTTCCTTAGCATAAAGTGAGGAATAATGTTGATGGTTGCCCCACAATCTACCAAGATTTTATTCACTGTAGTTTCTTCGAGTTTAGCCCTTATAAATAAAGGCTTGAGGTGATTTTTCATCGCCTCTGTAGGTGGTTCGAAGAACCCATTTTGTTCCTCAGTAGTGCCATTGTCCATGACGAAATAGCACACTGGCCTATGTTTGTCCATTTCTTGCTCCACTTCCCAATCACTTGTTTCGACCTCCACCTGTCGGTTGAACTCTCTGGGCAGCACTGAGACTATGTTCACCATGATGTCCAAAGTATCATCGGACTCAGAACCATCTTCGTCCTCAATTTCACCTTGGTTAGGCCAAACTAGCCTGTTGGTTACTGGCTCTCTTTCCAGAGGTTTCCTTTGCTTCCTTAGAGGAACATTTGAACTGGTTTCTGCCTTTGGTTCATTGGCAGCCTCCCTCTCAGCTTTTCGTCGCCTCTGGTATCTCCTCCATTGAGATCGAGACATGGGATTTTTCCCTTTGTAGTTGCTTGACACCTGTGTGACTCTAGGGGCAGCAACTTGAGGCTCTTTCTTTTGTGTTAAAGATGAACCCCTTGGCACATCGAAAGAGTGCCATCTCTCCTCGCTTGGCCTCTTTCGACCAGATGTTTTGTACCATGTATCTACTGGCACATTAGTTGGAGGCCTGAAAGTCAATGGCCTCTTTTCTTGGTTTGAACCTCTTTGGGAGGCTCTTCTGAGGTCATGTCGAAGATCAACATTTTCCCTTCTCTTATTTGCTGCTCTTACGCCTTGAATATGTTCAGCAGCTTTTTTGTCAAAGATCGAACTGCATCTTGGACACAGCATCACTTCTGACTTCTTCTTCTGGCATCTTTGCAGGAAATCTGCCAGATTTTCATTCTCCCGAGGGAAAGCAGTCTTGTTAGCTTGTTCTTGCCTCATGGCCTCCTCTGATGCTTTTGGTTCAGAGACTTCGACCATGTTGACATTCATGGTATCTTTGTTGGCAAGAGTCAACTGCTTCATTTGAATCTCCAAGTCCTCTGTCTGGCCTTGAACTGGGGCCAAGTGAGAACTGGGTTTTGGTCCAGATTTTTGGGCTCCAACCGTCTCCAGCTTTGGGCTTTCGACCGCTTTCTGAACCGCTTCAATTGTCTTTCTGGATAAGTTCCCAGAAAAACTGCCAAAGATTGGCATGTTGACATGGTCCTTTGAGACTTCGACCATTGTGATTCCTGGCCTCTTCGACTGGCTTCTGGATGCCTCGATCACGTTCACCTCTGAAGGTTCAGCATAGTGGGCTTCAGTCTGCAACGGATTAGAGTCCACAGCCATGGGGGTCTTGTCAGCAAACTTCATCCTCCCTTCTTCGATAGCGTCTTGCACAAGATTCCTGAAAAGAAAACATTGAGACGTTTTATGGCCCAGAAAATTATGATATTTACAAAAGCCTCTCTTCTTTCTTTGATCAAGAGGAGGCACTTTTACCCCTGGGGGTATTATCATTTGGCCATCTTTTACAAGCAAGTCAAAGATCTCATCACATTTTGTAATATCAAAACTATAAGTCTTTTTGGGGAACCTATCGTTGGTCCTTTCTGGACCAGTGGGGTTTTTCCCACTTGAGGGGACTAATAGTTTGCAAGAGTATGGTGGCCCTTGTTTTAGTTCCGCTAAATCGACTTCTCCTTCTTCGACAGTTATAGTATCGTCGAAGGATTCTGGATCTTCGTCATCCATCTCAACATACGCTATCCTCTCTCTCTTATGAGTTTTCGTTGCCTTTGCTTTTTCAGCTTTGAGGCGTTCTACCTGTCGAACTCTATCGGCCAGTTGGGCCATGTCTCTCAGGTATTGAGTGTCTAACTTCTTCCTAATGGAATAATCTAAACCGCCTGCGGCTATTTCGACTAACTCATGTTCTGGCACTTGTGTAAAACATCTTGCTTTGAGCAACCTAAACCTATTTAGATATTCGTCTATAGGATCAGTGAAACGTCTCTTTACACTGGCCAATTCTTTCAGGCTTATCTTGGTTTGCCCCATGTAGAATTGCTCGTGGAACAATCTTTCCAACTGGGTCCAATGATGGATCGAATTGGGGGGAGAGTTGTAAACCAAGTAAAAGCGTTCTTTGTTAAAGAACTTGGGAAGTACTTAATCCTCAGGTTTTCGTTGTTCGAAATATCTCCTGCTTCGATCAAGTATCTCGCCACATGTTCGACAGTAGATTCTGTCGTGTCCCCAGAGAACTTAGTGAATTTAGGGACTTTACATCTAGGAGGTAAGTTTGTTTGTAACACGTATTCTGACAGCGGGGATGTAAAGTTGGGCCTTCGAAAGCCCATGTTCATCCCATTTTGAGTCATGATCCTTTCGATCATGGTCGCCAGATTATTTTCCAAACCCATGTTTTGGTATTGGATATGCTGAACTACTTCGTCAGCATTTTGGTTCCTGTTAACTAACCTTACCTCTGGGGTTATTACCCTAGGTTCCTCGACAGGTTGCTCCAATCGTGCCCTAAGGTTTTCTTCGACAGGCTGTTGGACTTGGTTGATAGTGGTTTCTTCCTCTAAGAATACACCCTGGTTTCCCCTTATTTGCGCCCTTTGGGGCTGTCGAATAGGTTGGGGTACTCCAAAGAAATCAGCCAAACGCGTCATTTGCGCTGTTATCTGCTGATTCGATTGAGTAGTGTTTTGTATTAGAGGGTTCAGCACTGTACTTAAAGTTTGTGCCAACATTTGAACCATATCATGGTTGCTTTCGTCCATTTGTTGCCTCAAGACTGCTGTCGAGGCATTTGTAAGGCCATGTGCTACTTGGGACGTTCCTCCTAAGAGTTGGGTCCTATTTCTATTCGCCATACCTACTCCAGAACCTTGGAGTGGCGAAGAGGCACTCACTAAAGGGTCTGAAAAAGTGGACGCAGCGTTCGTCAGGCTAGCCAAGTCAGAAGTTGGCATGCCATAGAGTGGTTCTCGATTATGACCGCCTGTCATAAATCCTGGGGGAACATAAGGCCTTGTGCCTAAATTTCCCCTTGGTGGGGGAGTTCCCAAAGGCACTCTGGGGCCTGCGAACGGAGGTAATGGCCCCGTTGTTGTGACCGTTACTGCTGGTGTTGAACCAGCGGTTATCGCTTCACTTACGGTCGGGATAACCGTTGCTCCCACATTCGTTTGTGGGATTTCGTTATTGTTTGGCGGATTCTCCATCTCTTCCCTTCTTCTGGCAGTATTGGTATCGTTAGTGTATATTCTACCACTTCTCAATAACATGCAACACTCCTCGAAAAAGATGAGATTATGTTTAAAAGGGTTAAACTTCAAAAATCAACACACAGTCCCACCGGGTGTGCCAATTTGTTTACCGTGGTTATTGGTAAACAACCGCTGATCCTCCAAATGGTTACTTATTTGGTTACTCGCAGGATCGATCAGATTGATCCTAAGACATGGTTGATTTTGAGGTTTTGATTAAGTTGGATAATGGTTAAATGACAAGAAAATAAAGAGGCTTTAAGTAAATTGCATGAAGAAATGGGCTTGATAAAATAAATGAAGGCTTGAAATAAAGGGCTTCGACAGGAAAAGTAAAGAAGAAAGCAAGTAAAGTTTCTGGAAAGTAAATGACTTTGATTAATAAAAGTGGTGTTTCACACATACATTCTCAACAATTCTTTCTCACACGCTGGGTACTCGAATCTATATGAGTGACTTTGTATATAATTGTGAACACACGCGAAAAACTGCGTGAACTACTACTATTTATACTAAAACATCCCAAGTAACCGTCGGGCAGTTACACTGCTTCGAGATGACTCCACTTGGCACGTTCTCAGCGTTCGACGCTCCATATCTTTGCACGCTGCACTTGGTAACCGCTGGAAACCGTTTTCCCTCCAAACGCTTGAATTTCAAACCGTTCCACTCTGAACCATCGAACACCTTCGTCGAGAAGCATCTTCGACGAGAAACACCTTCGACTTCGAAGGCAACCAACTTCTCCCTTGGAAGAAATCCTCTAAGTACATTGCCATCTTCCGATGGGCATTTCGACAGACCCAGCTGGTCGAAAACATCCTTCAGCTTTAATGGCTGATATTAATAAAACAAGGGTGTCGAATTTAGGAGCCAACAAAGAGCCATTGCTGAAATAAATAGCAAGAACATGAGAGACATGTACTGGAGACTACTTGTTATGCAATGACATGTATGTATGCAAATGTTTTCAAGGATCTCGCGGGGTAAACACAAGAAGATGTTAGGAGTTGAAATTTGTAGCTTTGAAGAACTTCGTATCGTTGAAAGTCCTCCTACGAGAGTCAAGCTCACCATATCAAGTGGGTCATAGCCCCTGACTCAAGTGGTTGAGTTTTGATCTTCTGACAGCATTGGCTAGAGGAAAATAAATCCCCTTGCCCCTTACTAGACGTCTGGTTCATCATAACATGCATCACAGACCATTGAGATCCTTGAAATGGTTAAGGAGATGCTATAGGATGATGTTATGATGTGTATGTTATACGTTAAGCAAAAATGTAAGGTTATGTAAGCAAGTAAACCCTGCAAGAAATCTGAATTATTGGATAATGACTGTAAACAAATCCTGCAGGGAAATCATGTTGTTAGATAATAAAATCCAGCATGTAATTCAAGTTGAAAGCAAACAAGTCACACAAGCAGCCTTAGGTTTAGGCTTGCATGGGTTTTAAGGTAGTACCCTCTTGAAGTTGGATTGGTTTAACCTATCCTATAAATAGTAACCAGGTTCTAAGGGATCTCAATATCACTGACCCTTCCCACAAGCTTCGTTCGATAGGCAATTGACTCGCAACCAAACAAAACTCAAGAGTCAAGTCTCAATGAGTGTAGCATCGAGTATCTGCCGACTTTGGGAATACACCAAAGACAGCCATCTCACTACGTCCTAATGGCCAAGTTGTTCAATTAAAGGTTCTAAGGTTAGTTGACGCTTTATGATACTACGCGGCGGCCTCGTATTCTCCTTGATTAACTCAAGGGCTACTGGTACCAACCAAAGTGTCGCATCAACGTAGCCATCGCTTTAACCGTGTCGGTATACCTCACACAGTTTCCACTATCTATTGCTACTTACCTAAAAGGTTTCCCCAGATCCGGGTGTAGGATCTATAGTAACCCCAAATAGAGACCTCAATAGTAAAGCAACCAAAGTACACAAATCAGTTAAATAATGAACTAACTCTAAGGTAACCCCACTTTATTATAGTCCCCAACAGAGTTACCAGTTCTGTTTTACGGTGGCAGAACCGACCGTTTATATACTACTGGTTTTGTGTTTTTTGTTTGCAAATTGTACGGTAAGCAAGAGTCGACATCGTCTTTTCTTTTATCCAACAAAGGAAAGGGTGAAAAGAACAGAAAAAGATCTTTTCGAGATATTTCTGAGTAAGGGGGTAGATTATGGAAAGGGGAGGTGTTAGCACCCTTTCCATCTGTGGTTTTCCACGGGTTCTTAGAGGTTTGCTCATTTTTCAAGATGCTTTTGTGCTTTGTGTTTGAAAATGTTTTGAAAATGCCTTAGTATGGTGAACTTTGTAGTGTTTCTCTGGATAGTAGAGAATGTATGCAAAGTGTTTAAAAATGTCTATTGAAAAGTAGTTTTTGTGTGTAAGTGCAAAAAAGTATTTTTGAGCAAACTTCTAACAGCTATCTACTTTTTTGTACTCAAAAAGGTAGTTCTTTTCCTCTTTTCCTTTAGACAGTGCTATCCTACTATTAGCAAGTAGGTAGCCTTGTCATTGGGTGTTTTGAGGGACATTCGAAGAGACGTTACAGTCACGAAGGCAATTATGGAGATGCTTTAGCAATTCTGTTTTAGGGACTAGATCATTTACCGAGAAGACAACTGTAGGGTCATCGAGGGACTATGATCTTTTGTTTTTATGGGTCTTTGCTAAAGCATTCTTGCCTCATGACTGTTTTTTTAAGGCAACCAAAGTGGGCATACCTTAGAGGTGCTTGTGTGCAATTGTGTTGTGTTTCAGTTATTTTTTTGTCTTTTTCTTAAGTTTGCTAGCGTTTGATTATTAGTCTTATCATACAATCCTAATTACTAACAGTTAATAAGAAAAGCAGTCAAATGCAGAAAATAGAGGTCCTACGATATTACAATGCTTCGGGGAGGGGATTTATATTATACAAGGATAATGGGAATAAAGCAGTAAATGTCCTAATTTTATCTATTACATCCAGTGAACACATACAGTAAATAGTAAAAATACGAAATTAAATAAACGCGTACAAAGTAAAAGGAAATCTTTTCGTTGTTTTTTGGTACAAAAGAAAATAAAGGCCTAAGTCTATTTAATTTTAATTTAAGAAAAAGATGTTAAAATGATTAATTTATTTATTTACAAAATTAATTTAGTTAGAAAAATAACTAGCCTAATATTTTTGTGATTTTTTATTTTAATGTTAAAAAAAAGAAGTCAATAGAAAAATGAAACAAACAGTAAAAACGCAAATGGGGGACCCTTCGATTGCAGGGAAAGGGGGCTTCGATCCAAGGAGAATTAAGGCCTTTTCGATTCAGAAGAAAAGCCTTTCTTTCGATTGGGCTAAGGAGTAGGCATGACTAACCTTCAATCCAGGAAGGGGATTGCCCTTCGATCCTAGGGAAAGGGAATGCCCTTTGATCCAGGCAGGAGACGTCTTCTTCGGTTGAGAAGGCCATGGCTTCGATCCAGAGAAGGTGTCTCCTTCGATCTGGGATGCTATACCTGCAAAAGTATGTTAGCGAAATAAAATGCAGGCCTAGGTATCGAACCCCATGCCCTTCGATCATGTGCGCTCTAGGTCTTTTCAGGCTAAATCTGCAGCAAATGTTAACAAGCGAAGAACATGACCTGGGTGCCAAACCCAGGCCCTTTGATCCTGTCTAGGATGCCAAATCGAAGGTAACAACAAGTAATGATGTGTTATGAAAATATGAGGTTGGATAGTTTACCCTTTCTTACCAACAGATTGAGTCTTCGATTTGGGCGTTTGCTGGAGGTGAGTACCTTCGATCTACGGCTTCTGGGCGTGGCTGCTCTAGGTTGAAGGATGGACTTTTGCTTGGAAAATTATGGCAACCTTTGATGGATTTTATGGGCAGCCTCTCTCCAATGTTTTTTTGTTCTCCTCCCTAGACAGCACTTGTGACCTCTTTATATAGAGGGGGTAGAGTGGACAAGAAGGCAAAGGTTTAAACAGCCTTGATTGTAATTGAAAGCCATGAATAGGAATTTGTAACGTTGGCCAAACACATGGGATCTTGTCTCCCTTTTTTAATTTTGAATGATTATGTAACTAGCCTTCGAATGCCCTCCTTCGAATGGGCTGATGGCCTCCTTCGAATGGACCTTCGAAAACTTCTTTGAATGGCTCTTCTGAAGCTCCTTCGAATGGCTCTGATGAAGCTCCTTTGAATGGATCTGATGAAGCTCCTTCGAATGGACTCTTTGCAAGCTTCTTCAAATGGACTCTTTTGGAACGCCAATCGAAGGGCCTTTGCTCTGATGTTTCAATCGAAGGAAGCTCTGATGCTCCAAATCGAAGGAAGCTCTGATGCTCCAATTGAAGGAAGTTGTGATGCTCCAAACGAAGGAAGCTCTAATGCTCCAGTTGAAGGAACCTCTGATGCTCCAATCGAAGGAACCTTTGATGCTCCAAATCGAAGGAAGCTCTGATACTTCAATCGAAGGAACCTTCAGGAATGCCAATCGAAGGATCCTGTTGCAAGGCTAATCGAAAAGGCTTTGCTGAAATGCCAATCGAAGGGCACTATGTAGATGTCAATCGAAAGGCAATTTGGAAATGGCAATCGAAATGCATTTTGGAGAGGCCAATCGAAAGGAACTTTGGAGATGCCAATCGAATGGCACTTTGACCAACTTCAAAATTTGTTGTTTTTCTTCAAGCAAGTGTTTGTAACCACCCATGTAAGAGAAGATCTTGTAAAAAATGAGAGGGAAAATTTTGGGGTACAACAGGTTCCAAGTGGGAATCGATTCTATGATTGGGATCTTTGGAGGGTGATGGCCTAGTGTCCATCAAATGAATTGGTACCACATGCATTAATCTTTTTCCTTGCTCTACATCCTATGTGGCATTGCATAGTTCTTGAATTGATGATGTTGTATTGTGTTGTTGAAATCGTATGATTGTTGATGTACTTGGAATATAATAATGTTGTGTTTATGTTGTGATACTTTTGGTTTATTCTGCTATGTCTATTACTTATATCTTATATAATGATTGTGCTAAACTCATCCTTTCTGCTTGAATGTTGCCTCTACGTGGGTAACATGCAGGTAATCAGGAGTAGTCTCCAAAACTTGGAAGAATAGATTTAGAGTGTGTTTTATTTCCTTGAGTAAAAAGTTCTTGCTTTGATATGTAACATCGGGGATGGGAACGTTTTATTTGAAACATGTGTTGTTCTTGTTTTGTTATGACATTTAAATTGTTTTCATGGAGTTTAAATTATGTTGAATTTTGAACCATGAATCATGGGGCACTATGAAGTGTTTTTAATGAAATTGTTTGAACTATGATTCTGCTGCAATTATGTGAAATATTGATAATGCGCATGTCATGAATAATATTTGAAAACCCGTGTTACGGAGTAAGACTAGCACATATGATTATTTCACGAATAAAATGTGATGCCCTTTTGTTGTATTACTCTTATATTATTTTAAATAATTATGAATATTCTGTTGGGTTTAGAAGGGTGTTACATTAGTGGTATCAGAGTAGGTAGGTCCATCTGACTAGGTTGTCTAATTATGTTTGTTCCTTAGTACACGACATGTGTGTGAAACATTATCGGTACTTGCTTGTTTTTCTAACTGTTTGTCTGCAGAGGTTGGTTTGAAACAAGTAAGGGAGAAGCTTTTGCTCCTCTGATATGTTTCAGGTATGGGAGTTAGTTTAGTATACTGCTAAGTTGCAAGAGCGCAGGGATTGTTGGAGCTATGTTCTTTCTCAAAACTGAAGAGAGTATGGAATCATGATTTTTCTTTGTCAGTCAAGTTAGGATTGTCTTTGAGGGAGAACAATCAGGTATTTTTTATGTTTTCTTCTCAGAGAATAAAGAGCAATGTGACGGCTAGTGATATGCCAGTGTTATGTGGTTCCTGATGTTTTTCCTAAAGATATTTGCGACTTGCCCCAGGAGTGTGGATCTGAGTTAGGTGACAGTAGAGGAATGGTGTTTTTATCTGATAAACGAGTAGGATAACTCTTGGGATATGAGGCTCAGATGTTTGCATGTCTGTGAAAATAGTTGAATGAGGTCGTGTATGGATTACTGGAAACTGATTAAGGTAATGATTGAGATTAAGTGTCCACTTCAAGGGATTGATGATTCGTTGGACTAACTTTTAGGCAAATATGTCTACAGTATAATCGAATTGAGGTCTGATTACCTTCATATTCTGATGGAAGGTGAGGATAGTTAGAGCACTGATTTTGGAACTTGTGTAGGGATTAAGAGAATTGGATTAGTTTGTTGCGGTGTCTATTGAGGACATTATGATTTAACCTAAGTCAGAATAAAGGAATTTTGAATGTTTTAATTTGAATTATAGTGTCGAAAGTAGAGAAACTCTATGCTAAGTTGTCAACTTGTAGATCATTGTTTGAGTGAAGGATTTTTCTTGAGCATGTTGTTTTGAATGATAGTATATGAGGATCCATCCAGAGCAGATGCAGTTCTACATTGAGAGACTATGTAGTCAGTTACAGAGACTAGAAGCTTCTTGGGCTTAACTATTGTTGTAACTTGTTTGAGACGAGGTCAAGTACGATATATTGTTAATTAATGAATTAAGGGAATGAGATGTTTGGTATTAGGAAGGATATGAATATGTTGGAGAAGCTCATGGAGATGTAACTTATGCCGAGTAAGAATGATTATAGTAACAAAGATTAATTAGACCATGGTGCTTTGGGTAGATTTGATCATAAGTTCTAAAGAAACAATATTATAGTTTAGTAATGATGGTTTATGCACCTTCGTGATTATTGGCTACCTATTGACAAATTGAGGAAATTATCACCCTTAATCTCTTGTTGATAGTATACGGGATCATGTTGGATGTGATAGACTTGTATTTCTAGCTTAATGGTGTGTGAAGTGTTTGACGTTCTATCGAGAGGATAATCGTTCATCATTTCTGGTGAACCTAATGGATAAGTGACTGTGAAAGAGTTAGGACTTATTGAACAGTTCGGAGACTTGAGGTTGTATGTGAAACTGTCGAAGTGTGAATTTTGGTTAAAGGAAGTGAGTTTCCTTAGCCATGTGATTTCTAGTGGTGGAATTGCGGTAGATCCTTCTAAAGTTGATGCAGTATTGCAGTGGGAGACACTGAAGTCTGCAAATGAGATTTGAATTTTTCTTGGTTTAGCAGGTTAATACCAAAGGATCATTGAGGTATTTTCTAAATTGGCATTACCATTGACTCAATTGACTCGAAAGGGTAAAGCTTATGTGTGGGGTGTTGCATGTGAAGATATTTTTGTAGAACTGAAAAAGAGATTGACGATTGCTCCGGTGTTGATTTTGCCAAATCCAAATGAATCCTTTGTAGCTTATTATGTTGCTTCTAAGATGGGTCTTGGTGTTGTGCTAATTCAAAACATACAAGTTATTTCTAATGCTTCTAGACAATTAAAATTTCATGAGAGGAATTATCCTACGCACGACTCAGAATTGGCGGTTATGGTGTTTGTGTTGAAAATTTGGAGACATTATCTTTTTGGCTCTAAATTTGAAGTGTTCAGTGATCATAAGAGTTTAAAATACTTGTTTGATCAGAATTAGTTGAACATGAGGCAGAGAATATGGCTCAAGTTGCTAAAGGATTATGATTTTGATTTGAGTTACCATCCTGGTAAAGCAAATGTAGTAGCTGATGCTTGAGTAGAAAATCTTTGCATATGTTGATGCTTATGGTTCGAGAGTTGGAAATGATTGAATAATTTAGAGATATGAGCTTGGTATATGAAGAAACTTCTAACAGTGTGAAGATGGGAATGTTGAAACTGACTAGTGAGATTCTTGAAGAGATCAGAGAAGGTCAGAAGTCTTATTTGAGTTTGGTGGATCGACTAACATTGATTAATAAAGGCAACGGAGGTGAATTCTGAGTTGAAGAAAATGGTGTGATCAGACTTGGTAATAGGGTATGTGTTCCTGATATTCCAGAACTTAAGAAGATCATTCTTGAGGAATGGCATCGAAGCGATTTGAGTATTCATCCAGGTTCTACGAAAATGTATCTGGATTTAAAGAAAATGTTTTGGTGGCCAGGTATGAAGAAAGAAATTGCTAAGTTTGTGTATGCTTGCTTGACTTACTAGAAGTCGGAGATCGAACATCAGAAGCCTATAGGTCTTATGCAACCTTTGAGTATTCCATAGTGGAAATGGGATAGTGTTTCTATGAATTTTATGTCGGGTTTACCAAAGACTGCTAAAGGTAATGATACAATTTGGGTGATAGTGGATAGGTTGACTAAGTCGACTCATTTCTTGCTGATAAGGATCAATCATCCTGTAGAAAAGTTAGCTGTGATGTATTTTGAAGATATTGTGAAGTTTCATGGGATATCTTCGAGTATCGTGACAGATAGAGACCTGAGGTTTACATCAAAATTCTAGACAGGTTTGCAGAATGCTTTCGGTACCAAGTTGAAGTTGAGTTTTGCATATCATTCACAGATGGACGGTCAAACAGAGAGGACTATCTAGTCTTTGGAGGATTTGATGAGGGCTTGTGTGCTAGAACAAGGAGGATCTTGGGATAGTCACTTGCCATTGATTGAATTTACATAAATAATAGTTTCCATTCAAGTATTAGAATGGCACCGTACGAAGCATTGTATGGTATAAGGTGTAGAACTCCATTATGTTGGTATGAGTCGGGCGAGAGTGTTGTACTTGGACCTGAGATTGTGCGAGAGACAACTAAGAATATTAAGGTGATCAAAGAGAGTATGAAGGATTCTCAGAGTCGTCGGAAAATTTATCATGATAAGAGGAGGAAGGCCTTGGAGTTTCAGAAATATGATCATGTGTTTTTGAGAATTACTCTAGTAACTGGTGTTGGTAGAGCTCTGAAATCGAGAAACTTACTTTGTGTTTCATTGGTCCATATCAGATATCTGAGAAGATAGGTGAGGTATCCTATCGGGTTACTTTACCTCCGTCACTTACGAATCTTCATGATGTGTTTCATGTATCTCAATTGAGAAGGTACATTCTGAATCCTTCACATGTGATTCAGATGGATGATATACATGTGAGAGATAACCTAACTTTTGAGGCATTGTCGTTGTGGATTGAAGATCGGAAAGTGAAGCAATTGAGGGGTAAATATATTGCCTTAGTGAAAGTGTTATGGGGTGTACCAGCCGGTGAAAGTTTGACTTGGGAACGTGCGGATCAGATGGAGCTGTAACTGACTCTATTTTCCTCAGGTAATTTTCGAGGGAAAAATTTTTGTAAGTGGGGGAGAGTTGTAACACCCTATGATATGGTGGCAGAATCGACTGTTAATACTGGTTTGCATTTTGTATTCGCAAATTTCGCGGTAAGCAATTGTTGCCACCGACTTTTATTTCATCCAACAAAGGAAAAGGGAAAAGAACAGAAAAAACCTTTTTCGATATATTTCTAAGTACGGGGGGTAGATTATAGAAAGGGAAGGTGTTAGAAACCTTTTATCTGTGGTTTTCAACGGGCTCTTATGTTCTTGCTCATTTTGAAATTGCTTGTGTGTTTTGAAAAGTTTTTGTTTAACTTCGTGATAACCCTTGTATCTGTCCTCAAGAGTGTGACGAAGTTGTTTTTGAAAACTGTTTTGAAAGTGTTTGTGTAAAAGAGTTTTTATTGTTTTGAGCAAGTACTTAAGAGTTTCTACCTACTCAAAAAAGACTGTTCATTTTCTCGTTTCCTTTAGACAGCGCTATCCTACTATTAAGGAGTAGGTAGCCCCATCGTTGGAGTTTTAAGGGACATTTGAAAGGACAAGTACGGTCACAAAATCAATGGTTGGGAAACCTTATTAATTACCCTAGAGTCTTAAAGATCATTCTGGGGCAACATTCGAATGGGTCATTTTGATCTTTCGGGACTGGAGGGCAACCACTAAAACTCTGTATACTTCGCAATCATTTACCAAAGGTAATCGAAGTGAGGCAAATCCTAGGAGTGAGCATGTGCATGTGTTTGATTTCAGTTTATTTAATCATTGCATAATTAAGGTGATCTACTATTTTAATTTCATTTGTTTTTTGCATGTAAGCCAATTATCCATACATCTAGACAGTTTATAGTTGCAGAAATTAAAAGCGAAAAAAGTAAATCTACGATATTACAAGGCTTCGGGGAGGGGTTACATAACCAAATTGGGAATTAAACAGTAAGTAAAAAGCGGAAAAATAAACCCTAATTAAAAATTATTACAAACCTCGAAACATTTACAATAATTGGAATTATGAATAAATAAATGCGCGCGAGATGAATTAAATACGGGAATCAAAGTCTAAATTTGAAGGAAATCAAAGAAAATATGTTTGTTATTTTTTGATTGAGAAAATTAAATATTTGCAAATTAAACCTAACTTTCTAATTGATTTTAATGATAGAAAAAGAATTTAAATTTCCCTAATTAAATTAATCTAATTAATTAATGAAATCAAATATTTTTAAAAAAAATATGATTTTAATGTTTTTTTATGATTTCTTGATTTAATAAAGAATTGATTTTTGTTTTGTAAAAAAAATAATTAAACAAATAAATAAAACAAAAGGAATTGAGAAAAGAAATAAATTGGGCCTGGTGTGAAGTAGTGATCTGGAAGGTGTGAGGAGTTGAATTTGTTAGGCCCAAGATTGCTGGCCCAAGGACTACGTGTGTTCCCATGAGGTTCACCTTTGAAGGGTCTACCACGCTCCTTGCTTGCTGAGCGTTTAGATCTGGATTGATAAGGAATCTAATGGTTGAGGTCAAGGGTGCATGATGGATGTTTGATGGTGAGGCACACTGGATCTGGGACAGAGAAGTTGGAAAATATGAAAACATGAGATTCTAGGATCGAACCCAAAACCTTTTGGTTCACCGCCTGCGCCTCTTCCATCTATGCTGGGATGGTTACTTGTAAATATAACAAATAAAATAACACATAAATAATATTTAAAAAAACGCCTTATGCCCAGAAATGCGCCAACATTCAAACTGGCCAGTGGGATATTGCCACATCATTGTCTTCTTCCTCAGACTGTCGTTTTAGGTGACAACTTTTACCAACAGACAAAAGTTGTAGCTGTAACCTTGTAAATCTCAAAAACCTCAAACAAGCAAGATAAATTAAATCCAAGCATACATATCAACTAGGTTTGATCTCGTGAGTATGATAGTAACCATCTTTTGTCCTGATTTTACTTGTATCAAAAATCCCTAAAACGCAACCTTAAACCCTAATAATGGCAGTTGCCCATACATGCGTCAAAACTCATAATTAATCATACAAATACATCTTAAATGATGATACAAACATGAAGGTATGCTTAGAAATTATTAATCATGCGCGTATAGTCAGAATCAAATTCAAGAATAAGGGGAAATCGTGACGCTTGTGTAGGTTGATTCTGAGGGTGTTGATGCGTGCAAATGATGCTTCTAGCTTCAAGAAGTTCCCATGAATGGATTGCTGGCCTTGAAACACCTTGAATCGCCTTCTAAATCAAAATTCGAACACCACCTTTTTTTTCAAAAGTTGGAGTTTTTTCTGGACTTGTGGAGGCAGCTTTTTTTGTCCTTTTAAGTCTGGAAATATTGTGTATATGTATTAGAAGGCATTAGGTCAACAAAAACATATGCAATCTTAAACAATCATGGAGAAAATATTTGATTTGTTCCTTGCATTATTTGTTTCTAAAATAATCCAAACCATGCCATTTTCATTCCAATCAGCCCCTTGAACGATTTGATCTTTGTTTGACAGAATATATCATCTTCATTCAATGCCAAAATCATCCCAAAAGCAACTTATATGATTTATTTTGATTTTATTTGATTTTATTTGAATTTTAAATGAATAAAATCACAATAAATTAAATAAATAAGTGAATGAGGCATGGAGTTGTTCATGGGTCGTGGACCATGTTAGGAACAAACTCCAAACTTGAAAAGATAGGCCCATGTAGAGAAAATGCAATTTTGGGCATTGTTGACTTTGTGCAAATTTCCAAAAATGGCCAACTTTGACAATGCATATCTTCCTCAATTTTGACCCTAGGAGGGTGTTCTTGGACTTTTTAGAAATATTAGGATGTCCTATAAACAACCCTTTTGGTTTCATTTCAATTGGATCTTCCATATTCATGTAATAAGCTTTGACCCAAAAGGTGTTTTTGTTGATTTTTGAAGAGGACCTATAATGTCTAAATTTATATCTTTTCATGAGTGCATTTCTTGAACTTGAGGGATGAATATGAGTTGTAGGGAATTGAATCCTATTCAAAATGAGCCTTGGATTGGAAATTTTTTACAAAGTATGAGAAAGTTATGTCTGGTCAAAGTTTGGTTGACTTTTCCTATAGAAACCCTAATTTAGCAACTTTTGTGTTTTGATGAATTTGGGGCATTCCTTGAGGAATCATGATCAACCCTTGATAAAATGATGTGTTTTACTTCAAAATGTTTATATTGACCAAAAATCTTGAAGTTTGACTGCATGAGGGTCACAATTGACTTTTGACCTAGTATAGTTGATTTGTAGGCATTTGAGCAATTGACTGAGCAAACTTCTTGTGCAAGGCATGAAACTTGACATGGATGGTATTGAGAAAATATTAAGACCATGGAAAAGATTTGAGACCTTTGGAGATCACCCATCTTGATGAAAATGGAAACCCTAGTTTGAGGCTCATTGCCTTAGGTGAGAATTTGTCTGGTTAATTCTTAGGCATCCTTGAGCAAGTTGAGGACTTCAATGAGCATGTGTTGAGTAAAATGAGAGAGCAAATTTTGGGGTACAACATACCCCAACTTTTAGAAGTTATTTATTTAATGAATTATTAGGAGTATTTGTGAATAATTGATGTTTTATATGACTATATGTAATGTGTTGGTATGTGGTTGTTTATGAGGTAGAACAACAGGATGTGAATTATAGTGATCAGATGGGTTAGAATAAGTAATTAATTGTTTAGTAATTATTTAATTGGTTTATTTTAATTAGAATGGTGTTTTGATAATTAGTAGAACGAGTGAGGGTAAATGAGGAAGAAGTTAGGGGTCTTTTGTGATAACAGAGAAATAGAGAGAGTTATACGATTCATTCTGTGTGATCAAAATATTGGGAGAAGAGCAAGAGAATAGGCTAGGGAACAAAGATTGGAGGAGATAACTATAAGAGGCACGGAGAAAAGAATCAATCACTCGAAACAATAAGGTAAGGAGTTTTTATTTGATTATTATGTTTGATCTAAGTGGTAGATAGATGTAGGATTCACCCTTAGTATTGACAATGGTGATTTGATGTTGTTGGGTTAATATTTGATGGAATTATGATGATGGATGACCCGTAATTGTTGTATAATTGAGGTATTTTATCAAATTGTTGTTAGGTGATGATTCCCAATGATTATATAGTGTTTTAGGGCCTATAACATACTGAAATCGCAGGAAAAAGTGGTATGAAACAGTGCAGAATCGCAAACGGGAAAATCCTGTTCGCATGGAATCGTCGGGCGACGGTCCCTGTGTTTCCGGGCGATGATGTTCCTCTAGGCGAAAGAGGAGGCGGGCAAGTAATAAAATTGGAGATTTGGTCTCTGTAATGTGTCTTCGGGCGATGGATGGGTTTCGTCGGGCGATGAGAGGCAGAGCTAGATTGTTTGGATTGAAATCTTGAAACAAGCATAACTTTAGTTCTATAGCTCATAATGAAGTACTGTTCGAAGTTGTGTGTAGATGACGTATTATAATATAATTAGGTGAAATAAAATGGAGACTTAGGAATATTTTTATAATACCTAAGTTAGAGTAAGAATGGGTTCCCCGTGTTCAATCGCAATGACGATTAGTTTAACTATGATGATATGTTGCTATTATGATTATGTGATGACGTTATGGCGATGTTTTTATTACATGAGTATATATGATGATTACATGAGTATACTAGATAATTTTTTATGTATGATTTTTATTAATACATGAATGATGATACGTATGACTAGTTGTGTTCGTTGTTGTTACGCATCATGCATTCATGGGACAGCTTTGTTTCGTTTTGATGATTTAAGACGTTGGTCTAGTGATTTGGTTTTGATGATTTAGGATGTTGGTCCAATGATTAGGTTTTGATGATTTAGGACGTTGGTCCAGTGAATTAGTTTTAATGATTTAGGATGTTGGTCCAGTGATTTGGTCTCAACCCCATTGTGTGAATTTGGGATGTCTATGATTTGCTCTGGTTCCAAGTGGGAATCGATCTTATGATTGGGATCTTTGGAGGGTGATGGCCCAGTGTCCATCAAATGAATTGGTACCACATGCATGAGTCTTTGTCCTTGCACTACATCCTATGTGGCATTGCATAGTTCTTGAATTGATGATGTTGTATTATGTTATTGAAATCGTATGATTGTTGATGTACTTGGAATATAATAATGTTGTGTTTATGTTATGATACTTTTGGTTTATTTTGCTATGTCTATTACTTATATCTTATATAATGATTATGATAAACTTACTCTTTCTGCTAGAATGTTGCCTCTACGTGGATAATGTGCAGGTAATCGGGAGTAGTCCCAAAAGGCTTGGAAGAATAACTTTGGAGTGTATTTTATTTCCTTGAGTTAGAAGGTCTTGCTCTGATATATGATATTGGGGACAAGAATGTTTTATTTGAAACATGTGTTGTTTTTGTGTTGTTATGAAATTTAAATTATTTTTATGGAGTTTAAATTATGTTGAATTGTGAACCATGGATCATGGGGCACTATGAAGTGTTTTTAATGAAATTATTTGAATTATGATTCCGCTATAATATGTGAAATATTGATAATACGTATGTCATGAATAATATTTGAAAACCCGTGTTACGGAGTAAGACCAGCACGTATGATTATTTCACGAATAAAATGTGACGCCCTTTGTTGTATTACTCTGATATTATTTTAAAAATTATGAATATTCTGTTGGGTTTAGAAGGGTGTTACAAGGCTCGCCTTGTAGCCAAAAGTTCCAGGCAAAGAGAAAATATAGATTTCTTCGATACTTTTTCACCAATCACTACAATTACATCCATTAGAGTATTGATTTCAATGACTAATATTTATAACTTAATAGTACACCAAATAGATGTTAAAAAATATAAACAGTGACATAGAAGAATATATATATATATATGGATCAACCGGAAGGGTTTGTGATTCATGGACAAGAGAACAAGGTCTATAAGTTGGATAAGTCTTTTTGTGGTCTAAAACAAGCTCCTAAGCAATGACATAAAAAGTTGTATAACTTAATGATACTGAATTGGTACAAAGTGAATGAAAGTAACAAATGTGTATATTATAAATCTAAGAATCACATTTCGACTATCATATGTCTTTATGTAGACGATCTAATCATATTAGGATCAAACATTCAGGTCGTTAATGATGTGAAATCATCATTGTGCAACAACTTTGATATGAAAGATCTCAAAGATACGAGTGTGATTCTTGTGAACAAGATCACTAGATCCAAAAAAGAAATTTCTTTGGATCAATCGCACTATATGGAAATGATCTTAAAGAAATATAATTATTTTAAATGTAAATACGATTCAGACATGAAACTGTTTAAGAACACGGGTGATAGTGTCATACAAATGGAATATGTGAGCATCATTGGTAGTCTCAGGTATGCCACTGATTATACTAGACCCAACATTACATATGTCGTATAATTATTGTGCAGGTTACTAGTAGACCAAGTAATGGAAAATGACAAGCTATTGAGCGATTCATGTGGTACCTTAGGACCATGAATCTCGATTTACATTATCAGAGATTTTCTGTTGTACTTGAAGGATATAGTGATGCAGATTAGAATACCTCATCAGATGATTCTAAAGAAACTAATGGCTATATATTCAGTATAGTTGGAGGAGTTGTATCTTGGAAATCAAAGAAACAAACTATCTTTGCTCAATCCATGATAGAGTCTGAGATGATAGCATTAGCGAATTATAGTGAAGAAGAAAGTTGGTTAAGATGCTTGCTATTGAGATCCCTTTGCGGGAAAAAGTTATGCCAACTGTATAGATCCACTGTGATAGTAATGCGGCTATTGCAAAATTGAGAATTGTTGCTATAATGGTAAAAGACATCAAATTATAAGAAAGCACAACACTTTCAGAAATTGTATTTCTAAATAAGCTATAAGAGTGAATCATGTACGCACTGATGAAAATTTAGTTGATCCTTTGATGAAAGGATTAGCTAGAGAGAAATCCCATAATACGTCCAAGAAGATGAGACTAATGCCTATAAAAATTGAGTTGCTCATTATGGTAAACCAACCTAAATGACTGGTGATTCTAAAAAATGTGTACAATGGGTAATAACAAATTGTGAGTAATATGAGATGGTCATGCGAGTATAAATAAGTAAAGCAAGAATCCTGAAGTAATAAGAAGATGAGATAATATAAGCTCTTAATGAGATCTATACTTTGTATGAGGAAGTACCTAGACTACATGAGTACTCTTGATAGACTCACTTATGTGATTGTGGAACTTAGGCCGGTTTCTATGTCAAAATAAAGTTCTTAGAGCCTTCACTAAATCGGAATACACGTGCAGAACTATTAAAGCATGGGCTTTTAGAATACACCTTAAGAAAATGTTATCTGCGGGTTTGATATCTAAGATAGAGTTCAAGACAATTGTGTAGCTCTTGTTGAATCGAAATCCTACTTGCTACACAAAATTTCAATTTGTAAATACCTTTTTTATGCATAATTTTAAAAACGTTTGACGTTACTTCTAAAAATATTTTTTCAAATTCAAGTAGGAGATTTTTGAAACATTATGTCAATATTCTAATACAGGGAGATGAATTTTAAAAAGTTCCTTAAGCCAAAGTCACACAATGTGTTAGTTGAAATAACTCTTTAGTCCCGCATTTACTTAGGTGAGATATCATAGCTAGCTCACTTCATTATATAAAGAAATTCCTTATTTCATTCCAAAGCACACCAAAAAAAATTATTTTGAGTATTTTCCTTCCTCACTCTCATAATTTTACGTCTTTTGAACTCTCGAAACGCCAACTTCTCCCTCTTTCTTTCTACTCGTTGAATTTTCTGGGTACTTTCTTGAATTCTCTTTAGAGAATTGTGTTAATTTCTCCTCGTTTGAGTTTGAGAAATTATCAAGTATAATTATTCGAATTCCTTTTTGTTTGAGAAATCATTTTGAGTGTTCAAATGATCATTATTGAATTTTCTTTAGAGAATTATTAGAATTTCTCTTGGTTTGAGAAATCATTACGATCGGTCGGTATACCAGATACTACGAGTGATATTTATATCATATTCGAATGATCTTTGTACCATCAGAGGGTGTATCTCTAAACTGATTATCTATTGTGCAAGTAGTAATCGTACCGTATAGAATTGAATTGTTTTATCCTAGAGGCGATGCAGTAACTCAAATAGTTTACATAATTTTAGACAATGTCGCAAAACGTTTTAAAGAGAGCGACACAATCCGCGATTCAATCCGATAATTTCTTCTGCGGCTGATTTTTCAAAACTCTAAAACATCAAACAATTTAATTCCTGTTTAGGCCGAACAATTTTAAATAATATGAAATCAATACTTAAATAAATAAATGTCTAAAACATCAAACAATTTAATTCCTGTTTAGGCCGAACAATTTTAAATAATATGAATCAATACTTAAATAAATAAATGTCTAATATATTTAACTTGGTTTGATTTAGACACTAATTTAATTAATTAGAAGTAGATTAGTTCTTACTACAAGTATATTGTTTAATTTTTATATAACGAGCTCTATCATATATGTCCAATTATAGTTTACAATATACTCTTACAATATTAGTGTTTTTTCTGTCATTCTTGCTTGAAACTAATTATTTAAAGATTTGAAATACTAATTTAATGAATATATTGGATACTAATGACTCGATAAAAAACAAACGGTGTCTCGTAGTGGAAAGGGTTTCCACCAATATAAGATTCCCACAAAGCAAAGCATACATAGTTTCTTACACATTCATTCCCCAAGGCATTTCCTATATATAAATGCATCTCACTCATACTCTTACTCCTCACTCACAAAACTCATTCAATATATCTGTCCTCTTGTTTCTTCACTCAATAGTAGCTCCATTTCTATGGCTTTCATAGTCTCACCAACTATAATGAGAAACTCCATTTCATTGCAAACTAGAGTTGTTTGTGATATGCCTGATAACTCTTATAAGGATAAGTTTTTATTTAGAAACAAGGGCATTTATAAGGGCACACGCAACCTTCAAGATCATTTGGCCGTCGCAAATGTTGCGAGCCCGTCGCGTGTGATTGCTCCGCCTCCACCGCCGGAGAAACTTCCGGGGGACACCGGTGGCCAACACCATGTTGCATGGACTAGTGTCCCTCAAGAAAGATGGGAAGGAGAACTTCTTGTTCAAGGACATATTCCACTTTGGCTGGTAGGTGATTTTTTTTTCTCCAACATTGATATATTTTTAAAATAATGTTTAATTTATTGAATATAAATAAAAGTAACTAATTCTATATTCATTAAAAATTAATTAATTAAATTTTCAAAAAAAAAATTTAATTAGTTAACAATTATTCTTCTTAATTTTATAAAAAATAAGTATATTTTGTTGTATTAAAAATAAAATTTATATTATTTTTTTTAGAAATAATATCATTAAACTAAATAGTAATATTTGAGAAAGCTAAATATGGCTATTTTTTTTACAAAAAAAAAAGACTATTTTTTTGCTTCTTACATTCAATATAACATCATTTGTTATTATTCTGATATATTTTTTATTAAGAGAATGAGGACAGTAATAATTAAACTCCAAACCACTAATCCATTATAAAGATTAAAATATCATAAAATGAATAAACTATTCTAAAAGCTTAAGTTCTAAATATAGATATAAATATGTGGATAATTTTATTTATATCTATCGCTGTAGCTTCTAACCTCTGCTTAAATTTTACCACCAATATTATTATTAGTCGAGTTCTACTTGATTGTTTTATTGAAACAACCAAATATAAAACATAGACAAAGTGGAAAACAACAGAAATATTCTTGTCTCAAAACCTCCATATAAATTATTAAAAATGAAAGAGCTGCTGATTCTACACGTAATATTGGTTTGTGTTTGTCCAGTATTGTACTAATGTGTCAGCAAATGGAACCCAGCAGAGTATATTACTAGAATCAAGAATTTAATATCAAATTAATTAAAATAAATAATTGATCTTATACTATGTAATATCAAAGCATCTTTGAACACCCATTGATACACTATGATACACAAATGGCATCATGTTGTTGGCATGAAAAATCAATTCTATATGAATAAAATATTCAGTTATTATTTTTTAATTTTGGTAGTATATATGTATGAGATGATTTATAGTAAATACTAATAACTTGGTACGTATTACACATGCAGAAAGGAACGTACATAAGGAATGGTCCAGGCATGTGGAACATAGGAGACTACAATTTCAGGCATCTCTTTGATGGCTATGCCACCTTGGTTGGACTTCACTTTGAGAATGGGCAGTTAACCGCCGGTCACCGACAAATCGAATCTCAAGCTTATCAAGCAGCAAAGAAAAATCAGAAGATATGTTATCGTGAATTTTCTGAAGTGCCTAAGGCTGAAAATTTCTTAGCTTACGTAGGGGAGTTAGCGAGTCTTTTCTCGGGTTCCTCGCTTACCGATAATGCCAACACTGGTGTGGTGAAGCTCGCCGATGGGAGGGTTGTTTGTCTGACAGAGACACAAAAAGGGTCTATAGTGATAGATCCTGAGACGCTGGAGACAATTGGAAAATTTGAGTATAGTGATTCTTTGGGAGGACTTATTCATTCTGCACATCCCATTGTGACGGATAAGGAGTTTTTAACGTTAATCCCTGACCTTGTGAAACCAGGATACTTGGTGGTGAGGATGGAACCTGGCTCTAATGAGAGGAAAGTTATTGGGCGAGTCGATTGTCGAGGCGGATCATCGCCCGGTTGGGTTCATTCCTTCCCTGTTACTGAACACTATGTTATTGTGCCTGAAATGCCATTGAGGTATTGTGCTCAGAATTTGCTCAGGGCTGAACCAACTCCTTTATACAAATTTCAGTGGCATCCTGAGTCAAAAGCTTTTATGCATGTAATGTGCAAGACTAGTGGAAAGATTGTAAGTACATATTAATTACATTTCATAGCTGACGTGATAGAATATGATGAGTTGTATTAGTGTTTCACTTATTAGTTTTGTAGTTAATTTGGGTGTGTGATTTTGAAGGTGGCAAGTGTGGAAGTGCCTCTATTTGTTACTTTCCATTTCATAAATGCATATGAAGAGAAAGATGAAGATGGGAGGGTGACTGCTTTCATTGCTGACTGCTGTGAGCACAATTCAAACCCCGGCATTCTTGACAAACTTAGATTACAAAACCTTCGCTCATTTAATGGCAACGATGTTCTACCAGATGCTAGGTTTGTTTTTGACATCCTGATTATTTTATTTTATCTCTTCCTGCAAGGCCATAATTGAATGCATATACCAGATCAAATGAAATTGATCTAAAATCAATGTTTATTATAACAGGGTTGGTAGGTTTAGAATACCACTAGATGGAAGTCCATATGGAACATTAGAAGCAGCATTAGACCCAAATGAACATGGGAGAGGCATGGATATGTGCAGCATAAACCCTAATTATTTAGGGATGAAATACAGATATACATATGCTTGTGGAGCACAACGCCCTTGTAACTTCCCCAACACCCTCACCAAGGTTACTTGGCATTACATCTCACAATTTTTAATGTCTGTCCAATTTAACTCTACAAACATTTAGTTAAATGTGCTTTGACATGCAATATGTAGATTGATCTAGAATCGAAAAGGGCTAAGAACTGGTATGAAGAAGGAGCTGTGCCCTCGGAACCATTCTTTGTGCCTCGACCAGGTGCAACCGAAGAAGATGATGGTAAGAACTCTTATGATTAGTTGATTAATTCATGCCTCTGCAAGATCATCCCCCTCCTTGTTCTGAACTTGTTAACCCTCGTATGACAGGTGTGGTAATCTCCATAATCAGTGAGAAAAATGGAGAAGGATATGCCTTGGTGTTAGATGGTTCCACTTTTGAAGAGGTTGCTAGGGCTAAGTTCCCTTATGGTCTTCCATATGGGCTGCATGGATGCTGGGTTCCAAAACAATAAAAGTGACTAAAAACTGTCATTATCATAGTGAAACATCTGCTCGGAGAAACTACTTGCAAGCATCACATCTGTACAGTATATATTCTACAACTATCTATAAGTGCAAGCTGAGAGCAATACATAATCAGCAAGTACATGTATGATAAAGTAGCAATTATAGGGATTTCATATTAGTCGCAGCACTATAAAATTATAATTCATGTAAAATTCAAGAATATACATATAAAATTTGCAATTATACAGATTTTCTATCTTGGTTGTTCGCGTTTAAAACGCGTTAAAAGTCATGTTTGACTTGCATAAATGAAGTGAAAGACTTGTTGACGTGTCTAGCAAAATCATAGTAATCTACTTAAATGACAATTACATAAGACAATGTAGATAGAAATCTGAGGAGATAGTTGCAAAGGTTTTTCTTCGGAACCATCAAACCCGACTGGAAACAATTTTAATTTGTTTTGTTATTATGTAGGATTTTTCTATTTTTATTGAAGCGTTCAATTTGTTATATAATTAAGACAACAAATTATTTAAATAACCTCAATTATGAATCAAAAATTCAAAAATGAAATTCCCTTCCCAGAAAACATGCTTCTGGCTACCCTGGCAAAGGAAAAAAAAAACAGATTAGACAGTATACTAGCCAGATCTGCAATCTCTATTGATTTTTTGAGCCTAATTTGCATTTGTAAATAGACCATGTAAATATTGTAATATGGATTCCAAATTTTGAAGAATTACCATGATTTGTCTGCTGACCTGCTTCTTAAAAATATAGAAATTACTATTTCTGATCTGTATAAACAGCATCAACATCATCAAGCTCAAGTAATTTGCTCATAAGTTCTCTGTTCAAGTCCATAGCCTCATCATCTACCTGAAAAAAATAATAGCACATTACTCAAGTTTTATACCTGTAACCCCTTTTTAAGACATGCTCAAACAGTTGATGGGATGAAGCCGTCTCAAAGTATGAAGTGGATTTTTTTATCATAAGAAAACGGATTAGCATTGTGGCTGGTTTGTGCATGAAAATGTAATAAAGCTATGTTGGAACATTGATTATACTCTGCAAGAAAGCTTTTTTAAAATGGAGAAGTTTGTCAACTGATGGAAATCTTTAAACTTGCAATTTGGACCGAAGAACAGAAAAGTGAAATGACAAGGGCAATTTACAGATCCATCTTACGAAATTGCATATTGCAACATCACAGATTAAATTCACACCTTCACGATTGTTTGCTTGCTGACATTCATAGGCTCCATAAAACTAAAAGGAGAAGTAAGAAAAGAAAAATGAAATAGCATATGCGATAGCCAAAACAAACCTCAATGGTGGTATTTGGAAGAAGCTCAGAACCATTATCAGGCTCAAAATCTATGCCCTCCTCTCGCAATTTTGATACTATAGATGAATAGTTCTCTGAAGAACCAACAATCTTATAATACCTGGCAAACGGAATTAAAATCAACCCTTAGGTTTAAGGTCTATTTCTAAATATTTGAATCTCCTTGTTATGATGGAGTAATCAAATAGAAAAGAAAATTGCAACATATTTTAAGTGTGCGAACTAAAAAATCAATTAACCCCATTGCAGATAATGCCAAGGTTGTACAAATAATTGCCCTTAGCATAATGCATAACTGGGCAGGAGACCGATTCAACACTAATGTAAGATTTTACTCACTTATACCATCCACTAACTCCTCAAATAAAGTGAAATTCATAAATTTGAATGTCAAATTGTAGCTATATCCGGGGTTGATTTTAGAAGCCAAATCCTAGAAAATTTGAACAATAATAATAAATATTCAAATTGTTGACATTTTCAATTATTTTACAAACATACTATTTAATTAAGATAGATTAGTATTTTCCCTATAATCCAAACCAACCCTCAGTTCGGAATTGACCACAGCTTGTCAGCTACTAGAAAAGTCTTTGCTTCAAAGGAGCGAAACAAATTCAACCTTATCCATAAAGCTTATTACTCGGATCAAGAAGGTATTCTAAAGCTTGGGTTGACATTGGGGCACTCAGACAGTCAGTTGTAGATAATGTGTTCCATGGCTGTTGATTGTCGGCCATGGACCTCTCAAGTCAGCCACGTTCTGTAAAGTGATGCTTTCATTGAGATTGACTTATGCTTTCTTCCACGCACAAAAAAATAACTAAGGTAATTGAGGGAGGGGTAAACTTTTCACTTTGGCATGATTTTGATGAGACAAAAGTATGAATGAACCATAGCCAGTAATTCCATGTTTCCTCCACGCAGAGCACAAAACCCATAGACCGAGCAGACAGGAATTGGGTGGGGGGAGCTTCATTAGAGATATGATGATGAGGACATAAAACTTATTCTTATGAAGACCAGATATTTGATTATAACTGAGAAACACAGTAAAACAAAAATGAGAGCATTACCTTTCTGACCTATCCTCTTCAGTATCATCTTCGTAAGTTGGAGGATCAATTACATCCTCGGCTCCAGCATCTAAAGCAATTCCAAGCAGCTGATCTTTGTCAGCATCACTTACTTTAATGTTTACTACCCGAGCACGCGTAAACTTAAACAACACAGACCCAGAATCTGCCATCTTTCCTCCACAGTCCTTGACCACATCTCTAATCTTTGCTATAGAACGATTTATCTTGTCAGTTGATACCTCAACTACCATACTAACTCCTCCATAACCATAAACCTGGGGGGTAAATGCAGAAAGTTATGAGCTAAACTAATATTCCAGTTCCAGGACCCATATTTCAAAAGATAGGACACTGCAGAACTCAAGGCAGTGGCCAAACAAAAAGCTGAACCATTCTGGGGTGGTTGGGCCAGACCCATATCCTATCTAGTAATCTAGATCTTTTTCCAAACAGAGCTATTTTCCACTGCACCCAAACTTGTTTACCTTATTTCTGTTTAAAATTTATAGTTAAGAACTAAGCAAATAATAATAGCGAACAGAAACACCTGTTGAACATCGCAAACTATCAAATGTAATTCCTGTTTGGATAACTGGGATGAACCGAATTCTAGGGAAATGTATTTTGAAATAATTACCTTCGAATGATGACTAATATGCTAAGGCGTGTTTGAAAGTAAAATTACATCTTAGTAGCTAAGTAAAAATAAAATAAACTAAAAGCAGATTTCTTCTATTATTATATTTTTAAATTTGAAAAGTGAGGATGAAGTTGTAACTTAGTCATCCATTGGACAAAAGCAACAGAATGTTATGTCTGCAGAAACATATATCTGAGATGTTCAAGGCACCAGAATTTATTACGTCAATGGCGCAACCAAACAGCATTTGTACTATTCCTTTGTCTGACAGATTTGGTTTATTGCCTTTATGGCTTCAACTTAAAAGCATGATAGTGTCATCACCTTACTAGAACTGTAAAAGAAACTACCGCGGTTTAAGATTAGGGAACTCCTCATAAAACATACGACACTATCATGTTCTTAAGAAAAAAGCAATTGTCCAAATGTGTCCACAATGATGTTATACTAACCTCGTAAATTTTCTCAATATAAGCCTCTTGTCCCTTCTCAGTTGCTCTCTTGATGTTGCGCTCGACAATATCTCTAGGAACATCGAGCTCCTTTACTTTCTCAAGTACAGCAGCCAGGGCTGAATTAGACATAACATTCGGACCACCTTTCTTTACACTGTCATTTTTTAGTAGCACAAAAGTCATGCATAAGATGGTTACTTCATCCAAAAAGGAAAGCAAGACACTACTAAAACTCCTCTAGCCGGAACCAAAATGAATTGTATAATAGATCATGGTTAAAGTAGGGAAAATCAGCGCACCAATCCAGCCACAAACACAGGTAGGAAAAAACCTAAGAAAATAAAGGGATGACCGGATGATCTATTTCATTTAATGCAATTAAGAGTGCAATTACTATGCATTGACACCATAAAAACATGTTGCACAAACATTCAAGCATAACTCATTGTGGTGCCACCATGTAACATTATCACCTAAAATGTCTGCACATATATGTAAGTTGCGAAAAATGACTGAACCTCTCAGAATTTAAATTGGGCCTAACTCATCCCTACAAAACCGGCTTATATGGTGAGGATTTCC
This sequence comes from Vicia faba, assembly GCA_948472305.1. Classification (NCBI taxonomy): domain Eukaryota; kingdom Viridiplantae; phylum Streptophyta; class Magnoliopsida; order Fabales; family Fabaceae; genus Vicia; species Vicia faba. Next base: position 1,233,071,838 of record OX451737.1, read on the forward strand.
CCCACTTATAAACACAACACATGTCATATCTCAAAGCAATGTGGGACTAAATCAAGCCAAATGTCGCAATTTAGACGACTAGGAGCATACCACAATGAAGGCGGAAATTCCAATTGAAGCTATATATTTTTTGGAAACTACAATGCACAATAATAAAATTCTAAAATTAAAACCTAATGATCATAATTGTACTTGGATGAATAAATACCAATTGTCTCCTGGAACTAACTTGGGACCAATAATAACAAAACAGTGATATAACAAACACAACATAAACATGGAAAGGGACTTACGCAGACACAACTTCCTTCCCAATCCTTGAGTACAGTTTAGCTTTCTTTGCATTGTTGGCTTCCTGAACTAATGGAAAATAAGAAAACTTCGAAGTAGAAAGAATACTTAAAAAAATTGTCTACCTATACTAATCATATCAAAATTGTTTTCTGTCTAACGGGACTTTCATCAAACAGGTAACATGCATTATAATTCAAAAACAAGAATAACATTGTGACGGACCTTTCGACCGGCGATTTTGCTGGAACGTCTGCCCATACAAACAGGAGTGAAAGTCCATATCTTCCTAGCTCGACAGTTGCTATCATAATTCGTAAAGTTTACATTAGCAACATCCATCGACTGTGAAGCATCAACATTCCCTGAGAATGAAGGAGTGACTCTGATTCATTCAGGAAAATCAACAAAACAATTGAGAAAATACAAATGCGAAGTTGAGGGAGGGAGAGTAGTGGTGGTACTGTGGAGAAAGGGTGAGGAAATGGGGCGCGTGGAGGAAACGCGAGATGAGAAAGCGTGGAGGTGGTGCGTCATTCGTGATGCTCTCGACATCATCCTACTGTTGTACGGCTCCAAGTGCAATGCGAGAGAGGGGGAAACATGCAATATTGAGGCAGCGCGCCACTGAAGAAATGACATGGTTATATTTCAATTCAACAAAGTTACATGATAGAACAAAGAGAAACGGGGTTTTCCGAATAAAAGATAAAATAAAATAAATAAGAAATTTTATTTGATTTTATTGTTTTTTATTTTAGAAAATGGTTGCTACACTTATACCACGGGATAATATAGTTTTATAATGTAATTAATCACAATTATGTATTTAAATGAGTTATGTTTTTATTTTTAAATTTTTTTAATAATATGATAGAATATTTATTTTTTATTGAAAGATAATGTAAAACTATTTTATACTGTCATATATTATTTTTAATTTTTTTTTTAGAAAAGGTTGTCAAAGTTTTTTTTACAAAGGTTGTTAAAGTTTTTGAACTATAGTTTTTTCATAACTTTTTTATTTACATTTCTATTATCATGAATATTTTAATATCTATCGTCTATTTATAGAATAGTATATTTTTTATGAAAACTTATTTTAAAATAAATTAAAATTTAAAATAGATTTTGTTTAAACATAACGGTAATAAACTAAAATTTATGAGTATCTAATAATTTATCTTCATTCATTTGTTTTGTGGCACGTTGCAGTGAACGGGACGGGCGGATTATTCGTCATAATCGTGAAGATTTCCAAATTCATTGTTGGGACAAAGAGCTTGATCGTGAGAGGAAGTTGTTTCGACGGAGAGCTTGATCGCAAGAGGAAGGAGCATTAGTAGAAAGTGAAAACTGAAGACAAACCCCTTCTCACCTTGTAGAAGGATTACATTGTTTATAGATTGTGGTATTACTAGGTAGGTAAATATTGTTTCAATTTAGCTTAACAAGCACATATTGATGCTTCAATTTACTATATTTCGCATGAGGACAAAGCCACAACATCCTCTTTTCTTGAACTTCAATCTACTAGTGCACCACTTAGCATAAACACATAACATATTGTTGATTTTCTATCATCAACTTCACCACACCAATTGGAATCAGTGTATCAAACAAGCATACACAACATCCATGTATATGTTGTTGGAAATAAGATGTCATAATAATCTAATGTGCCTTAGTATCCTCTTAGTGATTGTTAGATGTGACAACTTTGACTTTTGCATGAATCAACTTATCATACATATATTGTATGCAAGGTTTGGTATTATGTGACAAACATACCTCAGTGATCCAATAGGCCTTATGTATTGTGTTGTGGATGAATAGGTCATTTATCAATTGCAATAATAGCTCAGTTGGTGTTGTTGCAGAGTTGGAGTGCTCCATCTTAAATCCCGTTAGTATCTCACTTGCATATTTTTTATGATGCATCATGTTATACCCTGAAATTTGCCCTCTCATTTCTCAAGAATTCTCTCACAAGATCTTCCATGACTCAATTTTGCAGCACTGATACATCAATTTAGGTTTGGAATTGGCACAAGGGCAAAATGGTCAAAATGCACACTGAAAAGTCAAACTTTGACTTTTTGATCAAAATCAAGTTTCAAGAATCACATTTCATCAAGACATGTTAGAATATGAAGTTGGTTCATCAAGAAAATCAAAAGTCAAAATCACTTTGGAAAAGTCAAAGTTCTAAACACTTAGAAATTTTTCTAAATATTAAGAAAACATGATAAGTTCAGAACTTTTGGCCAGATTTTCATCATGATGCAAGATGATTCAGGAATAACTTCTGACATAAGAGTTATAGATCCCAATGAGATCTAAAATATTGCAGAACAGAACTCCTCATAGAAATGCTGAGATTTCAAGTTATAAATCCTTGAAGACACGTCCATGAAACTAAAACACTTAGTAAATTCTGAGCATTTCCAAGTCTGAATTTGATTAGAACTTCTGGGTTAGTTTTCACGTAGGTACAATCAGAGTTTGAAAAAATTATTCAAAGAGGGGTTATAAAGCATGTTACAAGCTTTTTGAAAAGTCTGAGAACTCCTTCAGATCATTCTGAAGCAGAGAGATTCAAAGATCAGAAGTTGGACATTTGTTCTTAATCTAAATTACGTTTATATTGAACTTTTGATCCGGTTTCAAGCTATGCTGCATAATATCATAATGCAGGCCTTCTTGCTTGTTAAATCTCATCATAATTTAATGCTTACATTAACTTTTGAGTATGTATCCTAGTGTTTAAGCCTTTATCCAAAAGAGCTTCCCACGTGTGGCATAAAAGTACCAATGTTGTTCCTGAAAAGCAAACTTTTGTACAGTTTATTTTGAGCCCATACTTTACTTTGTTTCTGAGTGTACTTCCCCATAAATCATGCCTACAAACTCAGATTAGGCGTGTTTAAAGCTGCTAACTACCCTACCTTGCCTTGAAACCATGCTTGTCTAAATTTGCTTCAAAAACAAGTCAACGATCCATCACATGATGGTTGTACTCCTGACTTCTCCAAGCTTCTAAATCCTTTGCCTATAAATTAAACTTCATTTGCAAACTGAAGGAGGATATAGAAGAGAAAAGCCCTGAAACCTTGCTGAAAATTCCCAAGAACCTGAAACTGCAACACAAACACAAAACCTGCTAGTTTATGATTTTTGCATCCAAACTCTAATTTTCCTTGTGTGTTTCTTGGCCAAATCATCCACACAGTTTCTGGTATACACGTAGAAGCTTTCCCAACTTCTGTTTTCAAACTGTAATACAGTCTTCACCAATCTCCATTTCAAAAATCAGAACTTTGTATCTTGACTGCTCCAGAGCATTGCAACCATCCATAACTCAATTTAAAGGCTGCTTTAGCTTTCTGAGAACTTGAGGAAGCTGACCAGAACATAACAGCAATCTGAACCAGGCTCTAACCCACGGAATAATTTACAGTTGCAAGGTAAGTTTCTTCTAATTTTCATCTTATTACTTAGGCATTGTTAGGCTTGCAATTTCAAAAACACAATGTAGATATCATGGCTCTGAATCTGTACATATTTATAGATTTTATTTATATGGCCTAAGTAGAGAGAATTTCAGATCAGAACTTCTTGAGAAAATTAGGGTTCATAATTAGGATTAGTAAAATTCATGCTTGCTTCTGGTTTACAGTTTTGATGCTTTGTATTTCTGAAACCATGATGAAATTTGCCATAACTTCTATGTTTGCATTTTCCATTTTTGTTGAGAAATGACTAAGTTGCAGATACTCTGGATGATGCGAAGAAGAAGATAAAGTTCATCATCATAACTTACTTTGTAATATATGTTTATGTTTTTGCTTCTAATACCGGATGTATAGCCACCCCAATGGTAGAGAGCGCGCGCATAAGGCATTAGTGTTAATGGTCCGGGGTTCTAGCCCCAGAAGCATCTTTTATGTTTATTTCTTAACATTTTTACCCCATTATTTGTCAAACAACATTCATGGACCAGAACTTCTAGATACCCCCCCCCCCCCCCCACCTCCCCGTTTGTTTGTCAAAACAGTATTCCTGAACCAGAACTTCTAGATATTCTCATCCAACAGCACAGTCACCTCACTTATCCATTAATAGGACTTCTAGCCTTCCAGTAACACTAGAACTTCTAGGTTTCCAACTGCATCAGAACTTCTAGACTCTCTCAACAATTAGAACTTCTAAGTTTTCCTTTGTTTCCATCAACCCCAGAATTTTAACGCCTCTGGATCCAGAACTTCTGGCTTTCCCATTTCTACTAACATTTTCTTCCTGATTTGCAGCGCGCCTGGGTCAGAACTTCTGCTCTCTCTTATTTCTATTCTTTCGACAACGCGCTGACTCTAAATCTTATTCTCTTATTATTTTTATCATCACTTTTATTTTCATTAATAAAAAACAGTAAAAATACTTTATATTCATATACTTTGTTTTATTTCTTTTAAAACAAAAATACTAAAAACATTTCCTTAAGCAAATTTATTTATTCTCTTAATAAAAACAAAACAAATTTATTTTACATTTCAATTCTTATACATTATTTCAATATGGTTGTAATAGATAATTAGGGCTTTAATTTCTTGCAACCCCCATTTGTAAATTTGTACACCCCATCCTCAAGTGATTGTAATAGCGTAGGATATTTATTTTCCGTAATTTATCACTTTCATATAAATGTTAGTAATTAGGGTTTGTATGGAAAGATGAAATCAATACTTAGAAAGACCTAATTCAAGATAAATCAAGCATGAAATACAAACACTTGCACACTTGCATCTCTAGGGTTAACACCAGTTGTTGCCTTATGAAAAAATGGTGATGTTATGCATGTGAGGCGTCTTAGAAAAAACAATAAAAAAAATACAAGATCATAGTCCCTGGATAACGCTTTGAATGTTGCCTTATAAATGATCTTAGTCCCTCAAGAGAAATGCTAAGATATCTCACAACATTACTATCATGACTATACGATGACTCACACCCGTCCCTTTACATCCTAAGATAAGGCTTCTTATCAATCAATGGTAAGATAGCAATATAAAAGGAAGGAATGAACAAAACACTTTTTGAGTAGGTAGAACGTTCTTAGTTGCTTGCTCACAATCCATCTTCAAAACAAACATCTTTTCAAACACACCAAACACTTTCAAAACATGAAATATTTTCAAAAGTCCAACACTTTGTATGCATTCTTATAGAGACGAGAATCATTACAAAGTTAGCCTAAAACAAAGGCACTTTTTCAACATACTTTCAAAACTCATCCCAAAGCACACTTTCAAACAAAAGCAATGATCTAGCAAGCAACTAAGATCCCATAGATAACTATGGATGAAAAGGGTGCTAACACCTTCCCTTTTCATAATCTACCCCCCGAACTCAAGAAAATAATCTCAAAGGTCCTTCCTGTTTTTTTCACCCCTTCCTTTATTGGATAAAAGAAAAGTCGATGGAGACTCTTGCTATCCGCAATAATTGCGATAAAACGCAAAACACCCAAGTCAATTCTCCCACCGTATTACAGAACTGACGACTCTGCTGAGGACACTTAAAAGTGGGGTTACCTTAGGGCTAGATCAACTTTACTTGCTCTTCTTTGTTTGACTTGTTTGCTTTACATTATGGTTCCTTGTTTGGGCTTATTTTGATCCTCTACCCGGACCTGGGGCACCTTTTAGGTAAGTAGCAATAAGTTATGGAAACTGTGCGGGGTATACCTACATGGTCTAAGAAATAGCTACGTTAGTGTGACACATTTGTTGGTACCGGTAGCCCTTGAGTAGTCAAGAAGAATACGGGGCCGTTGTATGGTGTCATAAAGCACTAACTGACTTTAGAACCTTTACTTGAACAACTTGGCCTTTAGGAAGTAGTGAGGTAGCCGGCTTTGGTGCAGTCCAAAGTTGGTTGATACTCGATACTACGCTCATTGAGATCAGACTTTCGAGATTTTTCGGTCGCCAATAAAGAGGCTTGTACTGAAATAATCCCAATGAAGAAAGATCAGTGATATTGAGATCCCTTAAAACCTGGTTACTATTACTAGGACAGGTTGAGCCAACTAAACTTCAAGAGGGTACTTACCTATCAAACTCCATAAAATCCTAAACATAATGACTTGTCTGCTTTGTGTCTATATGACTATTTGTACATAACAATTTGCTTACTTTGCATACTTGTATGTAACATCATGACATCATACCATAGCATTTTCAATAGTCATTTCAAGGATCTCAATGGCATATGATGTAGGGTCACGTTGAATCAGACGTCTATCAAGGGGCAAGAGGATTTATTTTCCTCTAACCAAACTCCGTCAAAGATCAAATTACAATAACTTTAGTCAGGAGCTATGACCCACTTGACATGGTGAACTTAATTCTCGTGGAAGGATATCCACCAATACGAAGCTCTCCAATCAAAGTTGTAAGTAACTTCTAACATCTTCTTGTGTTTACCCCACGAGATCCTTGAAAACATGCATCATGCATCATATCATGACAGGTCTCTCCCATACAAGTCTTCTTATATTCCTACCGTTTATTTCAGTAAGATGGATATGGAACAAACAGTGAAGGATCTCCAAGCATAAAATGCCCAATTCCAACAAATGTTCCTGGCTATGTCTAAGGGGCAAGAGTACTTGAAGACTCTTCTTCTCAAAGACAAGAAGAAAAAGTCAAAAAAGTCAGTAGGCGTCCTGAACTTGGGAAGAAGACTTAGAGGACCAGTCAAGAGAACTCTAGATCTCTTAACTCCGTCAACCGAAGGGGACAATCAGACAAAAGAAGGAGATAACAGCATGGGGATTGATGAAGATGAAGTTGACTACACTGAAGAGCAGTATTCTCTCGCTGATGATAAATACAAACAGTTGGAGGATCGCCTCAACTCCATAGAGATCCAGAGAGTACCTGGTATGGACTTTGAAGAAATGGGATTGGTTTCTGTAGTGATCATACCACCAAAGTTCAAAATCCCTAACTTTACCACGTATGATGGGGTCTCTTGTCCTAAGATGCATCTAAAGTCTTATGTCCGCAAGATTCAACCATACACAACTGGTCAGAAGCTCTGGATCCATTTCTTTCAATAGAGCTTAACTGGGATGCAACTTGAGTGGTTCTATCAATTGGAGAGTTCCCACATTCGCACTTGGGAAGACCTAGTTGTTGCTTTCTACAAGAAGTACCAATACATCGCTGATCTTGCACCAACTCGTGTGCAGTTGCAGAATATGACCATGCGTTCCAAGGAGGGCTTCAAAGAATACGCCTAAAAGTGGAGAGAATTGGTTGGCAGGGTGCAGCCACCCTTAACTGACAGAGATCTGATTGACATCTTTATGGGAACTTTGACATAACCTTTCTTCAATCATCTAATCGGAAGCTCCTCGGCCTGGTTCACTGAGCTAATACTGACTGGAGAAAGAGTCGAAGCTGGCATCAAAAGCGGTAAAATCCAACGAGGTGCATCTTCGAGTGCAGGGAAACAACCTTTCATTAGGAAGAAAGAGTATGATGCTGTGTACGGTCAAAAAGGTCGTAACCAGGGTAACCACGACCAGCACGTGGGAGGAGTTCTGATCTCTAATCCCACATCGGTGCAACAATGGCAACGAGGGCATCAGCGTAAGGAGGTCGCGCCTAAAATACAATTCACTAAGACTAACGTGCCACCAGCTCAAGCGCTACAACACATGTTGAAAGAAGAGCTGATTACGTTAAAAGCTCCTCTCCGGAACCCCAACACTTATGCTCCTACTTATCATCCCAATGAAAGGTGTGCATACCATTTTGATAGTCCTGGACACGACACGAACAACTGTTGGGCTCTGAAGAATAATATCCAACACACGATTGATGCTAAGGAGATTGAGTTCGACCCTCTAAAGGCTCCTAACCTGATCACTGCTCCTATGGAAAATCATTGAGAGCGTCCTTTTCATTTTGAATTTTCAATTGTAATATCTTTTGTTGTTCAAACATTTATCTATTAATGTCAAACTTTGTTTCATTAATGCATTGCATATGTTTGTCTTGAATTAATCCATTCGTTTTCATTATATTTAAACTATACTTTTTACTCCCTTTTGATCGGGACTTTATAAGTCTGTCGGGATACTAACTGCAAGTATACAGTTCAGTCGTTCTTGTTTTAAAAGATTATCGAACCCACAGAGACTGTGTATCAATCGCATACGATCTAATGCTACAGTTTTGTCTAACTAAGCGATGAATATTCGATATTTGGGGGAGACAGTTTAGTTTTAAAAGTAATAGTACTAATTATACCGGTATGTGATAATCGGACTTAGGGAATTCGATGAATCTCTTGGCCTATAAAGTATTTCGGTAAAAGCTAATTGTTTAAAAACCTGAGACATACACTCCCGTGTTTATGAAATAAGTCATGCTACTAAACCTAGTGGATGCACTTTAAATTTAATAACACTTTTTGAAAACAATTTGAATTTAATTAATTTATTAAAACACTCTCGTGTATTTAAAAATCAATGCTTCGTTACCACTATCTGGGTTGAACCCCAACTCTCGCATGCATGTTCTTGCCTTAATTAATTTCCCACTCTCGTGGCAAATCGTGTTAATTAACCTCTCACTCTCGTGACAAGGATAGTTAAATTAATATTGGAACTTGGAAACCAGAAATTGTTTTATAAATATTTTTGGCCAAGGTATCATTGAATTCTTTCAGTTCTTACGGTCACATACCAGTATTAATAATTTAGCCAGACATAATTAACTTAACAGCAATAAAGTTTAAAATATAATTCATGGTAATAAATGGCATATTATAGAAACTAAATAAATAATAATTGCAATATAAAAAACCTGGAATTAAAGATGCTATAGTAATCTTGAGGTAATACAGTAATCCAATCTTCGAGCTTGACTTGCAGTAGAAATTCGTGTTAATTCTTGAAAGAAGAATTAACACTTAAAAATAGAAACTAAGGCTTGAATGAAAATTACAAGGAAATGAAAAGCAGAATTCCAAAACAAACAAATTGGAAATAACTGTAAAATAAAATAAATCTTTGCTCTGAGTAAAATTCTTCGACCCTTGGACTGTGCCTTGGTACTCATATATATAGCAGGAAAAATCAGCAGTTTAATTTGAATTCTTGATGAAGTCTTCATGGAGAAATTGTAGGAGCAGTAATAGTGGTGGCAATAAAATAGGAGATTCAGTAGAAACATGGAAAACTAGTCTGCCCTTCACGCCCACGTCTCCAATCCATGCGTAACGTCCTCCTTTACGCGCGTGATGGTCTTCACAGGTGGGTGACGGTCGTCACACGCTGAAGTGGTGCCTTACGCTCGTCAGGTGAGTGTGACGAGCGTTTCCTTATGTTGAGGGGTGTTACGCCCGTCACAGGGACGTGACGACCGTCACCTATCCAGAAGTCCCAACTTTGTATTTTTTTATTCTTTTTCTCTTTGTATTTCGTCTAGCCTTCTTCATTTTGTCCTTTTTCATTGGTTTGAGTCAACAAGTGTTATACCTGCAAAAAAGACAAATAATCTTGGAATAATCGGGGGTTAGATGACTTAATGAAACATAAAATCGGTAAAAAGCATGTTAATTATACGATATGTTTTCTTGTTATCAAATTCCCCCATACTTAAACCTTTGCTTGTCCTCAAGCAAATAGTCATTCGAAAGGTCGGACAAGTTTTCGTTAAGCGCATAAGCATGACATACCTTGGATTTTTAAAGTGGTTTCGGGAAATCCTCGTTGGTTCGGCCAATACTCGAGTAAAACACTAAAGATACGCTAATGACGCAAGCAATAAGCTTACCCGTAGACTTCCATTTTAAACGAGCTATCCAACAGTTCCGTTATAACTCTGCCCGGAGTTCCTTGTATCTATTTCACCCGGTTTCGTTCTGGCGCAATCACATTAAGCCCTTTGCCTTAGCACGCACGTAGTGGAGTAACCGGTTAGTGACTTTGATCCTTTAGCACGGGGTCTGGTACATGAATGTGGCAACCCTACATATGTTATCCAAATTGGAGGTTGTGGGGGATCGGGCCGTAGCACGCCCTACCGAGTTCAGAACCAGATACCTCTGAACCAACCAACACTGGATTCCTTCATTATTTGCTCGGCTCTTATATGTGCCCGTATATTTTGGTACACAAGTTTTCTTTTCTTTTAGCAGTGAGATAGGAAGGATAATTTTTTTAGAATCAGGCATCAAACACTTATATTCATCGATTCTCCACGTGGTTTGTGTCAAGACGGTGCTGACTGCTAGTATAAACTACTAGGGGTTAGTTCTAGGACTTGAAACTCCAGATATCGTTATAATGGTTATTGAAACGGATTGCGTAAGTAGGAAGTCTACGGTGACAGAACCGTATCGATCTTGTTATGTCGTTTTCGGCTTCCTTAACTGGGATTTCGTTAAAATATGTATGTCGGGCTAATGCGGAAAAAAAAATCGGTATGGCAAAGTAAAGCGAAGAATTTGAATCGAGACATATCAGAAGAATTTACTAGTTTATTAAAGATTGAAAGGTACCTCTCCCACACAAAATCCGACATTGTCCTCAATGTTGCGGTATATATGCGGGGAAGTACAATTACAAAAACAAAAGGAAAAGAAATGAAATAGAAAGATAACAAATTACATAGAAATTAAAGAAAGACAAACTACTGGTGACCACGTCCTCTGCTCCTGGTGCGAGAGCGTCTGGTAGGAGTGGCTTCAGCGTCGGTGTCTTGGAAGCCGTAGGTGTTCATATCTATCCTCAAGGCGTTGAGCTCTGACAGCGCCTCATCCAACCTCTCATTCATGTTTCGCTGCCCAGTCAAGATCTGAGCGTTTTGGGCGCACAGAGACTCAAACTGCTCAGCTTTCCTCCTTTCAAGCGCCACATTCATTTGATTTTTCATGTGGAGGGCGCGGAGGATGTCTTCAAGATTGATAGGAGGAGGTGCAGATGAGGATCCAGGGATGTCGTGGACAGGCAGAGCACTATCCAACTCTTCTTGTATATCGTCTACGGCGGCCGCAACTTGGTCTTTGTGGGCAGGTGCAGGCTCTGCGGGAACTTCAGGGTCGAACAACCAGTTGGCTTGGTTACTTGGATCGATTCGGTCCCTGTTCGGAAAAATAATATTCTGATAGACAGTATTCCTGATTACGGGGTGGAATCTGCCGTCTTCCCGCTCGTAGATGAGGTGTGCGGCTTTGCAGTGATCCAAGGTTAGCAAAGCTGGTGCCATAGAAGGCAAGGTTGCAAGAGCAGCACCGTAATTCAGACCAATGGCAATTGAAGTAACCAGTCCTCCGAAATAGAAAGGTTTTCCACCTCTAGCACAAATAGAGTGGATGTGAGCAAGTAGGAACGGGGCGGCATTTATCTTTTGCCCAGTGAACGCATAATGTAGAAAGAAGAGCTCCTTGGAGTTGAGCTTATGGTTGCTGTCGCGGGCGAAGATGGTGTTACTAAGAATGCGATGGAAGTAGCGGATGGCCGGATTGTGGATGTGGGTGGCGTTGAGGTGGTCGTAGGATCCGGCACGGATGTTCGTTAAACTGTGCCACAAGTTGAAAGCCTCCTTACCAAAACTATCTGGTACCCGAATATGAGCACCTTCATCCGAACAAAATCCCATAAGCCTCGCGATGTCGGATTGAGGCAATTGGTGCTCAACGCCGAACATGTGAAATTTTGCCACGCCTGATAGTTGGTTTGTGACACCCGGCGGAGTGAGGTAAGCAAACGAACTCAAGAACTCAAGAGTAAGAGTTTCGTAGATTGGTCTTGGTTCGCGACAGAGGTTCCACAAATCCACGCTTTGTAATAATCGGCGGACACTGTCGAGTAGTCCCAAACTCCGTAGGCAGTCGATGTCAACGTACCTTGTGGGTTGGAGACCTCGACGTTGGAATTTTTGATACTTTGCTCGTTGATTCTCCCCAGGTTCGCCGATTCTGAAATTGATAACTTGAGCGTTTTGGTTGTTTGCCATGGTGGAGGTAGGATTTGATTTGGGAATGTGAGAATGGGAGGTTGTAAGGATGTTAATTTGGTGTTGAGAGTTTAGAAATTGGAAGAAAAATGGAGTGAAATGGTGATTTTTCGTGTGGTGTGGTGATAATGGAGGAAGGAAAAATGGGTTTATAAGGAGGAAATTTGGAACGGTTCCCTGCAACAGCCGTTGAGGTTTCTGTCTGCGTGACGGTCGTCACAGGGGTGTGACGCTCGTCACGAAGTAAAGAGGCGCGTTACGCTCGTCACAAGGGTGTGACGGTCGTAACGCAGACAGAGTCATAAATAAGAAGGACGTTACAGGACCGTTGGAGATGAGTTTATTATTTTTCTTGGAATTTGGATTTTTTTTTGAAGAATTTATATTTTTTTGGTTTATTTGAAATGTTTTAATTAATTATTTTAATTAAGAAGAGTATTAATATAAAGGTGATATAATAATTAGATTTTTGTAATACTAGTTACCAGTATAAAAGGAAATAGAGATATTTCGTATAAACATAGCAGTAACAGTAAATAAAACAGTAAACTGGGAAAGAAATTAAAATAAACGTTAATTGAATAAATGAATAAATTCATGATAACTGTTTCAAAATAACTAAAAATAAAATAAAATGATAATGTTGAAATAAAAACAAAACTAAAAATCCCTCCCACACTGAAACTTTACAGTGCCCTCACTGTACGTAAAAATGCAAGAGAGAAGGAAATGAAATAACGATGGCAACTCTAGCCACGGGGAGGTGGAAACAAATGCTGATGCATATAGTCCAACTTATCAGTCACTAAGTCCATGAAGGTAATGAAGTCCACCCTGAGGGAAATCAGCTTGCCCCGTATGTCCGTAATAGCCTCATGTAGGGAGTCCAGGGTAATAGCAGGTGGAGGTGGAGTAGTCTCAGGAGCCTGAGGCGCGTTCTCGGCAGAAGTAGCCTCCTGTTCCCAAGGATCAGGGAGATCATGGTATCCTGGCGGTGTAGCAGGATCTTCTTCATCATTAGTAGTGTTTGGAACCTCATAAATGTCAACTGTAGATGGTGAAGAGGGTGGTGAAGCAGGGTAGTGAAGATCAAACAGCCAGTTATCCCGGTTGTGCACACTGGTTCTTGGGTCCGGAAGCTTAAAATGATGGACGATCTGATGATTAACTAGCAGGTCAAATGAATCTGGTCCAAGGTTTCCAATCATGCTAGTGTTGAAACAAAAGGCAATATCCATCGGCTTTATGCCATAAAGCGGAGCAGAACCGAGCATAGGCCGGAGGAGACCAATGGCATTAGACAACATGGTAACTAACCCACCCAACAAGATAGGTGCATTTGGAGTTTCGATGATCCGCTCCATATTAGCGAGCATATAAGCTGCACCGTTTACCGGACGGTTTTGAGATGCACAATACATAATAAATAGCTCATCGCGGGATACAGAGGTGACATTTTGCTGTTTGCCAAAGATAGTGTGGGCTATGATCTTGTGGAAATACCTGATAGCCGGGTTATGAATGCATTCAGAGTACAGATCTGACGGCTCAGGATGGTTAACACCAGCTATGCTTCCCCAGAAAAAGTCAAGCTCAGATACAGGCAAAAGGTTCTCCTGTATCATACTGATAACATCGGGTCCAAAAGGGAACCCAAGAAGCTGGCTAAACTCCCGCAGGTTGTAAGTGTAATCCATGTTAAACATTCTGAATGTAATCAACCCACGGTTGAATCCCATTCCATGATTTGGAATGAAACTCAAGGTGCTGAGAAACTCCAGAGTCAGCCTTTTGTAGGTACAGAACCTTCGACGGATAGGAGCCGTGTCCCAACCAATCTGGTGCAACAAGTACATGACACTCTCGCGAATGCCAAGGGAAGCCATAGCATGATCATCTGCATATATAGTAGGACACATCTCCCGTTCACCCAGGTCTGCAAACCGTCTTCTCTGGTGTCGGCTTCGCAATTTGACATTCATGAAGTTAGCACAATCCATAGCGCGAGATGTGAAAGAAAAAGAATTACCCCCCTGAAAATATTTGATAAATGTTTGAAAGAAAAGGAAATTAAGTAAGTATTTTCGGGTTAGGAAAATGCCAAAGTTAAAAAGAAAAAGAAAAATGAAAGGGAGAAATAAAAACAGAAGAAAAATAGAAAAGAGTAAGAAGTGCAATAATGAAAATGTTTTAAAAATTAAGAAAAAGAAAAGAAAAAGAAAAGCACATTAAAGCAGAAAAAATAATTAAAGTAAAACATGGGTTGCCTCCCACGAAGCGCCTTTATTTTATGTCGACGGCTCGACAGTAAGTACCTATTCAGTTAGGTAATGGGGTAGGCGGCTCACTTAACTGAAGATAAGCCGAGAAGTCGATATTTCCGACGTTAAAATAGTGTTTTAAGCGCTGGCCATTAACAATGAATGGTTCGATAGAACTACCTTTAATTTCTATCGCGCCACTTGGGAAAACTTTGCTAATTTCGAACGGTCCGGACCATCTGGAACGTAATTTTCCCGGGAAAAGTTTTAGTCTAGAGTTGAATAGGAGTACGATGTCTCCTTCCTTAAAGTCTTTCCGCGAGATACGCTTATCGTGCCATTTTTTTGTTCGTTCTTTATAGATTTTAGCATTTTCATAAGCGTCTAAACGCAATTCTTCTAGTTCATGGATATCTAACACTCGTTTCTCGCCAGCACTCTTATAGTTTAAGTTAAGGGTTTTTATCCAATAAGCTTTATGTTCTAATTCTACTGGTAAATGACAAGATTTTCCATAGACTAACTTGAACGGCGTTGTTCTGATAGGAGTTTTGAAAGCTGTCCGATATGCCCAGAGAGCATCGTTGAGCTTGGAGGACCAGTCTT
The DNA here is from genome assembly GCA_948472305.1 of Vicia faba. NCBI lineage: Eukaryota > Viridiplantae > Streptophyta > Magnoliopsida > Fabales > Fabaceae > Vicia > Vicia faba. Next base: position 1,233,087,031 of record OX451737.1, read on the forward strand.
TTCTGGATGTGGCTACGGTTTTCTCAAGTATCTGTTTGATCTCCCTATTTGACACTTCCACTTGTCCACTTGTTTGAGGATGGTATGGTGTGGCTATGTGATGTTTAACGCCATATTTGGAAAGTAACCTTTCGAAAATTCTGGAGATAAAATGTGAGCCACCATCGCTAATCACTAGTCTTGGTACACCGAATCGTGGGAAGATAATATTCTTGAATAGTTTTAGTACCACACATGTATCGTTTGTGGGTGTGGCGATGGCTTCAATCCATTTTGATACATAGTCGACGGCTACCAAAATATATTTATTTCCAAAAGATGCGGGGAAAGGTCCCATGAAATCAATTCCCCACACATCGAAAACTTCTACTTTGAGGATTCCTTTTAACGGCATTTCGTCACGTCTAGATATATTTCCTGTGCGTTGACATCTATCGCGGTTCATAATTGCTACGTGGACGTCTTTCCATAAGGTTGGCCAAAAGAAGCCAGCTTGAAGTATTTTTGCACAGGTTTTCGATGTACTAGCGTGTCCACCATAAGGGGCGGAATGACAATGGGAAATGACGTCGTTTATTTCATCATTAGGAATGCAGGGACGGTAGATACCATCGGCGCCTCTTTTAAATAGTAATGGTTCATCCCAAAAGTAGTGTTTAAGGTCATGGAAAAATTTCTTCCGTTGTTGGTACGTCAAATCAGGTGGTAAAACACCGGCAGCTAAATAGTTGACGAAGTCAGCGTGCCATGGTAATGTGGTATTAGTACAAATGGATTTTACTACCGCAATTGTGAAAGTTTCATTGTGTGGATCTAAACTGTCGGTAGGGTTTGTCTCTAGCTTGGCAATGAGGCGTTCATAAGGGAAATCTTCGTTTATGGGAACACTCTCGGTTTGGATTCCATCTAATCTCGATAAATGGTCAGCTACCACGTTTTCAGTTCCTCTTTTGTCTTTTATTTCTAAGTCAAACTCTTGTAGGAGTAAGATCCATCTGAGTAATCGCGGTTTGGCGTCCTTCTTGCTTAGTAGGTATCAGATCGCAGCATGATCCGTATAAATAATGATTTTAGCGCCCACTAAGTAGGAACAAAATTTATCCAATGCGAATACCACAACTAAAAGTTCATTTTCCGTAGTGGCATAATTCATTTGTGCGGGATCAAGCGTTCTGCTCGCGTAGTAGATAGCGTGAAGCTTCTTTTCTTTGCGTTGTCCTAGGACTGCGCCTACAGCATAATCGCTCGCATCACACATTATTTCAAATGGTAAATTCCAATCAGGAGGTTGCATAATAGGTGTCGATATTAAGGCCTCTTTTAGTGTCTCGAATGCGTTCAAGCATTTATCGTCGAAAATAAACTCAGCTTCTTTCATTAAAAGTTCGGTTAGTGGCTTGGTGATTTTAGAGAAATCTTTTATGAAACGTCGGTAAAAACCCGCGTGTCCTAGAAAACTTCGTATTTCTCTAACTGTTTTGGGTGGTTGAAGGTTTTTGATAATTTCGATCTTTGCTTTGTCAATTTCAATCCCCCTGTTTGATACAATGTGACCCAACACAATTCCTTGTCTCACCATGAAGTGACATTTTTCCCAGTTGAGCACTAGGTTGACATTAACACAGCATTTCAGTACTAATTCAAGATTTGTTAGACATCCGTCGAAACTTTCTCCATAGACAGAGAAATCGTCCATGAATACTTCCATGATTCCGTCTAAGAAATCTGCGAAGATCGCCATCATGCATCGTTGGAAAGTTGCAGGTGCATTACATAGTCCAAATGGCATTCTCCGGTATACAAAGGTACCATAGGGACATGTGAACGTAGTTTTCTCTTGATCGTCAGGATGAATGGGAATTTGAAAGAATCCTGAATATCCATCAAGATAGCAGAAATGGGAATGTTTTGCTAAACGCTCGAGCATTTGATCAATGAATGGTAATGGGAAATGGTCTTTGCGTGTAGCTTTGTTTAGTTTCCTATAATCGATACACATTCTCCATCCTGTTTGCGTACGTTGTGCTACCGATTCGCCTTTTGTATTTGTTATAACTGTAACACCTCCTTTCTTAGGCACCACATGAACTGGACTGACCCAGTTGCTATCTGATATTGGGTATATGATGCCTGCCTCTAGTAGTTTTTGCACTTCCTTCTTAACGACTTCACTTAGGATATGATTTATTCGTCTTTGATGTTCTCTAGAAGTCTTGCAGTCCTCCTCCAGCATAATGCGGTGCATACAGAGAGAAGGGCTTATTCCTTTTAGGTCTGATATATTATATCCTAATGCGGCTGGATATTTCCTTAACACACTAAGAAGTTTTTCGGTTTCGATCTCTCCTAATTCGACATTGACTATAACTGGTCATTCGAGTTCTTTATCTAAGAATTCATACCTAAGATCTTCAGGTAATGTTTTAAGTTTTATGCCGGGTTTCTTATTAGTTAAGTCAGGATCGGGTGTTAAGGCTAAACATTCGCTTAGGTTGGCATCTAAGTGTTCCTGTTTCCAGTCTTCGTTCTTGAGGATAGTCGGTGTCTGAATTTTCAGCATCTCAGAGTAGGTGTCCTCTTGGCATTCAAGTTCTTTGACACATTCATCAATGATATCTAGGAGACAACATGAGTCATCTATAGCAGGGGCTTTAAAGAATTGGGAAAGAATGAATTCTACTTTTTCTTCTCCTACCTCAAAGGTAAGTTTTCCTTTCTTGACGTCAATGATGGCTCCTGCAGTAGCTAAAAATGGTCTTCCTAGTATGATGGGAATGTTTGAATCTTCCTTGATGTCCATTATTATAAAGTCAGTCGGTATGTAAAATTGTCCTATTCGGACAAGAATGTTTTCTAGCATACCAACAGGAAATTTGACTGATCTATCGGCTAGTTGTAAGGACATCTTGGTTGGTCTCATGTCGCCTAATTTGAGCTTTTCGCAAATAGATAAGGGCATTAGACTGACACTGGCTCCTAAATCGCATAGAGCTTTGTCTATGACAAAATTTCCAATCACACATGGTATGGAGAAACTACCAGGATCTTTTAGCTTCGGAGGCATGTTGTTTTGAATTATGGCGCTACATTCGGCAGTTAGCATAACGGTTTCGTTCTCAACGATTTTTTTCTTATTAGCCAATATTTCTTTTAGGAATTTAGCATATGATGACATTTGGGTTATAGCTTCTATAAACGGAATAGTGACGTTTAGTTGTTTCAGAAGTTCTACAAATTTCTTGAATTGTCCCTCGTTCTTGGATTTTGCAAGTCTTTGAGGGTATGGAATTGGTGGTTTGTATGGTGGTGGAGGCACATAAGATTTTTCTGAGGCCTCTCTGTTCTCATTCGCGTCTTCCTCTACGTTTTCAGATTGATCTTTCGACTTTTCTACTTCCTTTTCGGGCTTTTGATACATGGTCGGGTTTTGGAGTCTAGGATCTACCGGTCCATCAAGGGCTGTCCCACTTCGTAATGTAATAGCATTTGCATGTCCTTTAGGATTGGGTTGTGGTTGTCCAGGAAATGTACCAGCAGGTGTGGCAGAACTAGCTTGGTGTTGTGCTACTTGGGAGATTTGGGTTTCTAACATTTTGTTGTGAGTAGCTAGGGCATCTACCTTGTTCGCTAATAGCTTCAATTATTCACCGGTGTGAACATTTTGATTGAGGAATTCTTTGTTTTGTTGGGCTTGATTAGCGATAAAATTTTCCATTAGGATTTCAAGGTTAGATTTCTTAGGAATGTTAGGGACATTACCAGCGGGTTTTTGATAACCTGGAGGTACAGCAGGTGCTTGGCCAGGTGTATATAAAGCGTTAATGCTCTTGTACGAGAAGTTAGGATGGTTCTTCCAACCAGGATTATAGGTATTGGCATAAGGATTTCCTTGAGCGTAATTTACCTGATCGGCCGTTATTCCTGCTAAGATTTGACATTCGGTTCCAACATGACCAGGTACTCCACAAATTCGCAGCTTGGGGTGACTGCAGCTACGGTAGCTGCAGGAGGTAAGGTCAAGCTTTCTATCTTTTGGGTAAGAGCATCTACCTTAGCATTAACCTTATCTAGGTTACTAACCTCGTACATCCCGCCTTTGGCTTGAGTCTTCTCCACAGATGTTCTTTCTCCTCCCCACTGATAGTGGTTTTGAGCCATGTTTTCAATGAGTTGGTTAGCTTCGTCATAAGGCTTGTCCATCAGTGTACCACCTGCGGCGGCATCTATAGATAGTCTTGTGTTGTACAAGAGTCCATTATAAAACGTGTGGATTATCAGCCATTTTTCTAGTCCGTGATGTGGGCACATTCGCATCATATCTTTGTAGCGCTCCCATGCATCGAATAATGATTCAGTATCCTTCTGCCTAAATCCGTTGATTTGGGCTCTTAGTGCAACGGTCTTGCTTGGGGGAAAGTATCGTGCTAAGAATACGATCTTCAGTCCTTCCCACGTAGTGACGGAATTTGATGGCAAGGATTGCAACCAAGCCCAAGCTCTATCTCTTAGTGAGAAAGGGAAAAGACGTAATCTTATCGCATCTTTACTAACACCATTTGCTATAACTGTGTCGGCAAATTGAACGAATTTTGTAAGGTGTTCATTCGGATCCTCAGAAGGATCTCCAGAGAATTGGCGTTGTTGGATAGCTGATATCAATGACGGCTTTAACTCGAAATCGTTTCGGTTTATTGCTGGAGCAGCAATGCTGTTATGGGGCTCTTGTTGTGATGGAGCTGCGTACTCCTTCAGTGGACGGGTCCTTTGTTCTTCGGCCATGTCTAATTCTGGATTGGTTTCGGTTTCAGAGGAAGAATTAGAATCAGTTTTAGAATCAATCTTGATTTCCGGTTTGGGTAAAGGAATAGCGTGATTTAAACAGTAATCCCTGATTGCACGTCTTACGGAAAGAATGCGTTCAGGTTCGTCCGTCGATTTGTCAAGTGGTTCGCCTTGTGAGCGAGTCCTTGGCATACAAATCGACAAAGGGTGTCTGTTGCTTAGTCTAAACGCGCAACAGAAGAATCGTATTAATTGACTACCAGTCCCCGGCAACAGCGCCAAAAACTTGATCGGGACTTTATAAGTCTGTCGGGATACTAACTGCAAGTATACAGTTCAGTCTTTCTAGTTTTAAAAGATTATCGAACCCACAGAGACTGTGTATCAATCGCATACGATCTAATGCTACAGTTTTGTCTAACTAAGCGATGAATATTCGATATTTGGGGGAGACAGTTTAGTTTTAAAAGTAATAGTACTAATTATACCGGTATGTGATAATTGGACTTAGGGAATTCGATGAATCTCTTGGCCTATAAAGTATTTCGGTAAAAGCTAATTGTTTAAAAACCTGAGACATACACTCTCGTGTTTATGAAATAAGTCATGCTACTAAACCTAGTGGATGCACTTTAAATTTAATAACACTTTTTGAAAACAATTTGAATTTAATTAATTTATTAAAACACTCTCGTGTATTTAAAAATCAATGCTTCGTTACCACTATCTGGGTTGAACCCCAGCTCTCGCATGCAGGTTCTTGCCTTAATTAATTTCCCACTCTCGTGGCAAAATCGTGTTAATTAACCTCTCACTCTCGTGACAAGGATAGTTAAATTAATATTGGAAATTGGAAACCAGAAATTGTTTTATAAATATTTTTGGCCAAGGTATCATTGAATTCTTTCAGTTCTTACGGTCACATACCGGTATTAATAATTTAGCCAGACATAATTAACTTAACAACAATAAAGTTTAAAATATAATTCATGGCAATAAATGGCATATTATAGAAACTAAATAAATAATAATTGCAATATAAAAAACCTGGAATTAAAGATGCTATAGTAATCTTGAGGTAATACAGTAATCCAATCTTCGAGCTTGATTTGCAGTAGAAATTCGTGTTAATTCTTGAAAGAAGAATTAACACTTAAAAATAGAAACTAAGGCTTGAATGAAAATTACAAGGAAATGAAAAGCAGAATTCCAAAACAAACAAATTGGAAATAACTGTAAAATAAAATAAATCTTCGCTCTGAGTAAAATTCTTCGACCCTTGGACTGTGCCTTGGTACTCATATATATAGCAGGAAAAATCAGCAGTTTAATTTGAATTCTTGATGAAGTCTTCATGGAGAAATTGTAGGAGCAGTAATAGTGGTGGCAATAAAATAGGAGATTCAGTAGAAACAGGGAGAACTAGTCTGCCCTTCACGCCCACGTCTCCAATCCATGCGTAACGTCCTCCTTTATGCGCGTGACGATCGTCACATGTGGGTGACGGTCGTCACACGCTGAAGTGGTGCCTTACGCTCGTCAGGTGAGTGTGACGAGCGTTTCCTTATGTTGAGGGGTGTTACGCCCGTCACAGGGACGTGACGACCGTCACCTATCCAGAAGTCCCAACTTTGTATTTTTTTATTCTTTTTCTCTTTGTATTTCATCTAGCCTTCTTCATTTTGTCCTTTTTCATCGGTTTGAGTCAACAAGTGTTATACCTGCAAAAAAGACAAATAATCTTGGAATAATCGGGGGTTAGACGACTTAATGAAATATAAAATCGGTAAAAAGCATGTTAATTATACGATATGTTTTCTTGTTATCACCTTTATGATATTCAACTGTTGTTTTAAAAGTTGCAAGCCTTTAGAGGGAGGATGACGAAAACGATGCCATAATCTCATACATTATGCTTTTGGATAGACCTTGCTGACAATGTACAGGCGTTCTTTCAATTCCTAAACATTAGAGTTATAAGGAGGATAATCCCTAGTCAACCCCTTCACTACTAAAAAAATGACATTTGAGAAAATGTTTTTACATCAGGTATAAAAAAATACGATGTAAAAAATAAAATTAAAAACATTTTACATTAGGTATTTATTTGCAATGATATAAACAATATGAAAATAAATATTTTTCGCTAGCTATTACATCGGGCCAATTAATCCACTGATGTAAAAGGTTTCGTAAAAAAAACACGGTGGTAGTTTTGTAAATAACAAACTAGGTGGTAGAATTGTAAATAAAAAACACGCTAGCTATTATATCGGTTCCTGCAATCCACCGATGTAAAAAAGAGAGTGGCAGATTGGTAATATAAAAACACGCTAACCCTTACATCGGTTCTTGAAATCCACCGATGTAAAAAACCTGAGAACCCTTACATCGGTCCTTTCAATAAACCGATGTAAAAAACCTCAAAATTTGACAATTACATCGGCCATTGTAATGCACCGATGTAAAAAAGATGAGCGTCAGCTAACCCTTACATCGGTTTATAATGTCCACCGATGTAAAAAATATTGTATATATTTGAGAATAAACCCACACTGCGCTTTATTTCATTATTATTCGTCTGTCTCCGCCCGTATCCTTACAACCCTCGCTGCTACAGTTCGTCCGTCTCCGCCCGTATCCACCCGTCTCTGCCTACACGGTTTGTCCGTCTCCGTCTACGAACGCCTCCGCCTATGAACACTGTCCGCCGTTCGCCCTCTTCCGTCTCCTCGCAGATCTGCGTCGCCCTACCGTCACAGGCCACCAAATCTCCAGCCGTCACATTTGCCGCCTGCATAAAGACAGAGGCATTTCTCCATCCATCACACTGCCGCCGTCTTCGAAACCTCCTCCGCCATCCAACTACGATTCCGGTATGAAATTTTCTATTTTGTTCAACTTCATTGTATATCTATGGATTTCTAAGAGTTATATATACAAAAAAGTTTTTAAGATATTCTTGTTTCTTTGCTTGCTACTGAGATTCATTATAAAAAATTAGAAGTACATAGAAAAATAATTAGAAGATTATACTATGAATCCATTACTTTGTTCATATCTATTTTTTAATTACTAAACAATTTATTATTATTAGAGAGGTTAATTAAGTCTAATTAGTTATAAATAGTATATATTTTGTATAAAGTTAAGAATATAGTACATGTTGTGTATAATTAATCATTCTTTTTCATTAGAGAAATTGTCTCCTTAGAAACCTCTGAAAGAAACGTTAATGGTCTTCTCAGAAACACACAGTTTATCTTTAACCTATCAAACTTAATAGAGTTATCACCTTGCCATTGAAATTTGATTCTATTTTTCTTTCTCCACGAAGCAGTGCAACTTGCAATCTCGGAATCTCTGTGAAGTAGCGCAGCCGCGGGCACACCCTTCGTGAGACCTTCCTCCGTGTGAACATAGTTATGGATCATAGTTGGATGAAAGCTAATTGATTAAGTGACGAGTAAGAAGATGGAGTGATGGAATTTCTACAGTTTGCTGAAAGTAATGCTGAAAAAAGTCTTCCTACGCTTTTTCTCTGTCCATGCGTTCATTGTGCAAATAAAGAACCAAAACGTAGTAAGAAAGAAATCATGGATCATCTAATTTGTGTAGGGATTTATCAAAGTTATATAGAATGGATATGGCACGGTGAAGTAGTAGCAAAGTCAAATGTGTCTCAAAGAGATGATGTTAGTGTAGAAATGGATGATCGTCTAGAAGACATGATACGTGATATTGGACAAGATTCGTTTAAGAGGGCACATACGTATGATACTCTATGCAGTGACAAGGATAAAACATTGTAACCGGGATGCAAAAAATTTACACGTCTGTCAGCCGTGTTAAAATTATTTAATCTGAAGGCAAAGAATGGGTGGACTGACAAAATTTTACCGAGTTGCTTGAATTGTTGGCCGAAATGCTTCCAGAAGGTAATGTAATGCCAAGTCGTTATTACGAGGTGAAGAAAATATTGTGTCCGATGGGTTTTGAGTATGAAAAGATACATGCATGCCCTAATGATTGCATATTATACATAAAAGAGTATGTAAACTATAATCATTGTCTGAAGTGCAAGGCGTCACGCTACAGAAAGAAAGATGGTGAATCAATTGATGGTGAGGTGGTCAAAAAGGGTCCTCCTGCGAAAGTGGTATGCTACCTACCAATAATTTCAAGGTTCAATAGATTATTCGCCAATGCAGATGACGTAAAGAATCTTAGATGGCATGCAGAAGAAAGAAAATATGATAGACAAATTCGTCATGTAGCCGATTCTTTGCAATGGAAGAAAATAGATTCTTTGTTTCCAAATTTTGGCCAAGAGTCGAGAAACCTTAGACTTGGACTTGCTACTGATGGAATGAATCCGTTTGGTAATCTGAGTACTAACCATAGTTCTTGGCATGTTCTCCTGATGATTTACAACCTATCTCCTAGGATGTGCATGAAGTGTAAATATATTATGTTATCGATGATGATATCGGGCCCAAAACAACCAGGAAATGACATAGACGTTTATCTAAGTCCACTGATTGATGATTTAAGAGTGTTGTGGGAGGAAGGGGTGGATGTTTTTGATGCGTATTCTGGCGAACAGTTCAATATGCGTGCCATGTTGTTTTGCACCATCACCGATTTTCCGACATATGGTAATATTTCTGCGTATAAAGTTAAAGGGCATAAGGCGTGTCCTATATGTGAAAAAGACACATGTTACCATCAACTTGAAAAAGGAAAGAAGACCGTTTATCTCGGGCATCAAAAATTTCTAAAACGTTATCATCCATATCGTAGATTGCAGAAAGCTTTCAATGGTGAACAAGAGCATGGTGTTGCTCCAAAGCCCTTGTCTGGAGAGGAAGTTTATCAGTGACAATAGGGACTTGATGTTGTCTTTGGAAAGTACCAAAAACGATCTACTGTGAAAAATGTATGGAAAAAGAGATCGATTTTCTTCGATCTTCCATATTGGTCTAGTCTTGATGTAAGACATTGTATTGATGTGATGCACGTGGAGAAAAATGTATGCGATAGTGTAATCGAAACACTTCTCAACATTCAAGGCAAGACAAAATATGGTATTAATTCTCGTCTGTATTTGGGTTTGATGGGTATACGAGAAGAGTTAACTCCATAATATATAGGTAACAAGACATATTTGCCTCCTGCCTGCTACACTTTGTCTAAAAAAGAGAAAACAAGTTTTTGTGAGTGTTTACAAAGTATCAAAGTGTCACATGGTTACTCATCAAATTTCAAGAGGCTTGTATTAGTTAAAGATCTTAAATTAGTTGGCTTAAAATCTCACGACTGTCATGTCTTAATGCAACAACTACTACCATTGGCTATTCGTGGGATATTGCCTAACAACGTTAGGAAGACTATAACTAGGTTGTGCTTATTTTTCAATGCAATTTGTTGTAAAGCCATTGATCCACTAAAGTTAGACGATTTGGAAAATGAGGCTGCAATTATCTTGTGCCAATTAGAGGTGTATTTTCCTCCTTCATTTTTTGATATTATGGTTCACTTGATTGTTCATCTAGTAAGGGAGATTAGATTATGTGGTCCAATTTTTTTACGGTGGATGTATCTAATAGAGCGATACATGAAGATTATAAAAGGGTATACAAAAAACCACACCGTCCGGAAGCATCGATTATTGAGAGGTACATTGCAGAAGAAGCAATTGAGTTTTGTTCTAACTATTTGTCAGGAGTGGATGTTGTAGGGGTTCCTAAGTCTCATCGTGATGGAAGATATGAGGGTGTGGGTACACAAGGTTTAAAAGTCAAGAGCTTAAGTATTGATGTGGTTGTTCAAGCGCATTTGTATATATTGAATAACATAGATGAAGTTCAACCTCACTTATTTGCTCACAAAAGCATCATAAAGAAAAAGTACCCTAAGATGAATGAAAGAGGGTTGTTAAAAGAGCATAATAAGAGTTTCTCTGAGATGGCTTGAAGGAATGATGATGCACTTGCTGCTGCTTTAGAAGCAATGGCTCATGCGATGGAAAATCAGCCGAATGTTGAAGGGAATGATGGATCTCGTATCTTGGCGACTTTCCAGAGAGAGAATCTGCCTACGTTCAAGGGAAAGTATGATCCCGACGAAGCATTGGACTGGTTGAAAGAGATTGAGAGAATCTTCCGTGTGATGGACTGCACTCCAACGCATAAGGTTCAATATGGTACTCATATGCTAGCAGTCGAGGCTGATGACTGGTGGCTAGAGACTTGTCAGAAGTTGGAAGCTGCAGGTGAGAATATCACTTGGGCTATGTTCTGTAGAGAGTTTTTGAAGAAGTAATTTCCTGAAGATGTTCGTGGTAAGAAGGAAATTGAATTTCTTGAGCTGAAGCAAGGGAATATGTTTGTTGTTGAGTATGCTGCCAAGTTTTCCGAGTTGGCTAAGTTTTATCTGCACTAAACTGATGCAGATGCTGAGTTTTCAAAGTGTATCAAGTTTGAGAATGGGTTGCACCCGGAGATCAAGAAGGCAGTTGGATACCAGAAGATCCGTGCCTTTGCTGATTTGGTTGATAGTTGCAGGATTTATGAGGAGGATAATAATGCCCATTACAAGATTATCAGTGAGAAGAGGGGTAAGCACCAACAGAATCGTGGTAAGCTTTATGATACCCCAACTGGTAAAGGTAAACATAAAGTTGCTCAAAGTCAGAGGACTGGTAGGGGAGATGCTCCTGCTGGTGTGGTTTGCTTTAGGTGTGGAAAATCTGGGCACAAGAGTAATGTGTGCACTACTGAAGTGAAGAGGTGTTTCCGTTGTGGCAAGAACGGACATGTTGTATCTGCATGTGAACATAAGGATGTGATTTATTTCAATTGTAGATAAGAAGGGCACATTGGTAGTCAGTGTCCGAAACCGAAGAGGGCTCAGACAAGTGGTAAAGTGTTTTCTTTGGTTGAGGATGAGATAGTTGCTGAGGACAGACTTATCAGAGGTACGTGTTTCATTAATAATACTACTTTAATTACTATTGTTGATATCGGTGCTACCCATTATTTTATTGCTGCTGATTGTGTTGAAAGATTGGGTCTTATGTTGTTATCTTTGAATGGGGAAATGGTCGTCAATACTCCAGCCAAGGGGTCGGTGACTACTCCTTTTGTGTGTTTGAAGTGTCCCTTGTCGATCTTCGACATAGACTTTGCTGTCGATTTGGTTTGTTTACCGTTAAGAGGTTTAGATGTGATTTTGGGTATGAACTGGTTAGATCATAACTGTGTTCATATTAACTGTTATGACAAGTGGTAAAGTTTTCTACTCCTGAAGTAGAAGAAGATGGTTTGTTGTCTGCTAGACAGTTGAGGAAGTTGATGCAAGAGGAAGCATAGATGTTCTCGTTGATGGCGTCACTATCTGTAGAGACTCAAGCTATAATTGAGGAATTGCAGGTGGTGTGTGAATTTCCTGAAGTTTTATCTGATGAGATTCCTAATGTACCGCTGGAGAGGGAAGTTGAATTTGCTATTGATCTTGTACCTGGTACCAGACCTGTGTCTATGGCACCATACAGGATGTCTGCATCTGAATTGTCAGAGTTAAAGAAGCAATTGGAAGAGTTACTTGAGAAGAAGTTTGTAAGACCAAGTGTATCGCTGTGGGGAGCTCCAGTGTTGTTAGTAAAGAAGAAAGATGGAAGTATGGGGCTTTGTGTTGATTATAGACAGTTGAATAAAGTGACCATCAAGAACAAGTATCCGCTTCCAAGAATAGATGACTTAATGGAACAATTAGTGGATGCTCGTATGTTTAGTAAGATTGATTTGAGGTCGGGTTACCATCAGATTAAAGTGAAGGATGAAGATATCCAGAAGTGGCTTTCAGGACGCACTATGGACATTACGAGTATTCGGTGATGCCTTTCGGTGTTACCAATGCGCCGGGAGTATTCATGGAATATATGAATCGTATCTTTCATACTTATTTGGATCAGTTCGTAGTGGTGTTTATTGATGATATTTTGATTTACTCTAAGTCAGAAGAAGAGCATGTTGAACACTTAAGAGTAGTATTGCAAGTTTTGAAAGAGAAGAAGTTGTATGCAAAGCTGTCCAAGTGTGAGTTTTGGTTAGAAGAGGTTAGTTTTCTTGGTCATGTGATTTCAGGTAGTGGCATTACTGTAGATCCATCAAAGGTTGATGTTGTGTTGCAATGGGAGACTCTGAAGTCAGCTACTGAGATTAGAAGCTTTTTGGAATTAGCTGGTTACTATAGGAGGTTTATCGAAGGTTTTTCCAAGTTTGCACTTCTGTTGACTAAGTTAACTTGTAAGGGTAAAGTTTTTGTATGGGATGTTTAGTGCGAAGAAAGTTTTACAGAATTGAAGAAGAGGTTGATGTCAGCTCCGATTTTGACGTTGCCTAATCCAGGAGAATCTTTTGTGGTGTATTGTGATGCTTCTGAGATGGTTTTAGGAGGTGTGCTTATGCAGAATGGTAAGGTAGTTGCTTATGCGTCAAGGCAGTTAAGGACTCATGAGAAGAACTATCCTACGCATGATTTAGAGCTTGTTGCAGTTGTTTTTATGTTGAAGATTTGGAGGCATTATCTTTATGGTTCTAGATTTGAAGTGTTTAGTGACCATAAGAGTTTGAAGTATTTATTCGATCAGAAGGAGTTGAATATGAGGCAAAGAAGATGGTTGGAATTGTTAAAGGATTATGATTTCAGTTTGAATTATCATCCAGGAAAAGCAAATGTGGTACCTGATGCGTTAAGTCGAAAGACTTTACATATGTCAACAATGATGGTTAAAGAGTTGGAATTAATTAAGAGGTTCAGAGATATGAGCTTAGTTTACGAGGTTACGCTGCAGAGTATTATGTTGGGTATGTTGAAGATTAATAATGAATTTCTAGACAGTATCAGAGAAGCTCAAAAGTTGGATGTGAAACTGGTAGATTTGATGGTTGGGATTGATCAATCTAAGAATAGTGATTTTAAGCTAGATGAGCAAGGTGTGTTGAGATTTCGTAACCGGATTTGTATTCCTGATGATGCTGAGATGAAGAAGGTGATGCTTGAGGAGAGTCATAGAAGTAAGTTAAGTATTCATCCAGGAGCTACAAAGATATATCAAGATTTGAAAGGTTTGTTTTGGTTAAGGTGGTTTGGCTAGGAGCTTCCGGAGAAAGCATGACTTGGGAGTTGGAGAGCAAGATGCGAGACTCCTACCCTGAGTTGTTTAATTGAGGTAAATTTTCGAGGTAGAAAATATTCTAAGTGGGGGAGAGTTGTAACGCCCGTAATTTAATTAATTATTTAATTAAATTATTTTTGGAATATTTGAGAATGTGTGTTGTGATTAATTGGATTTAATTATTTTATTAAGTGGAGAAATAATATTAGAAGTATAATATTATTTGATGTGGACTTGTTTTTAAGGAATATAAGTAATAAAGGGGGTGTATTAGTTTTGAGCCCAATAAGGAATAAAGAGAATAATAGGTTATTCTATTGTTGTTAGAAGGAATAGAAAGAGGAGGCAGTAGAAAAATAAGGATTGAGAAGAAGAACGTGAAGCTGTTGGAAAAAAGAGGAAAACGGCAGAACGAGGTTTCAACCGAGAGTTATAGAGCGATCTTCAATCCAAGGTAAGGGTGAGGTTCTGACTCTATAATTGGGTTCATGATGATTGTTATGTGGGGTTAGAGGTGATTGTTGTCTTGTCCATGAATTGAATGTTTATGATGTTGTATGACGTGAAATTGATGAATTATAGATGAATAATGATGTCCCAGAGCTGTTTAATTGATGTAGAATTATAAGGTAATTGTAAGTGATGATTATCTATGATTAGATTAAGTTTTTAGGGCTTAAAATATGAAACCCGTAGTGAAAATGCAGAGAAAATTGCAGAAATTATGCAGGATATAATAGGATGTGTCAACCCCAAATGCTATGTGTCGATACAAGAAGGTGTAGATACTCAGGATGAGTCGACACAGAGAGGTTTTGCATCGATACATGAGGACTTTTAGACTCGGGATGAGTCGATCCATAGGAGCATGTGTCGATACATACTGTGTGTAAGAATCAGGATGAGTCGATCCAAGAGAGGATACATCGACTCATGTTGCGAGTTCAGCGCAGTACGCGTCGATCTAAGGAGATATGAGTCAACCCATGTTGTCTGGTTTTTGGCAGAATCGTTTAGAAAATGCTGTAACTTGAGTTTTAGGATGTCGTTTGAGATGCCATTCGAAACGTTGAATAGCTAATGTGATGAACTTTATTCTAGAGGATTAAAATAAAGAATAGGAAGTGTAATCCTAGTAGCCAATTTGGGATTTAGAGTTAGTTCCCGTGTTGGTCGTTATGTTGGTTTTTATGCAGAATGATGAGGATGAAATGTTTATAGGCTGTTGTTTGATTTGTAACAGTAGGAGTAATGATAATAATGATGTAAGATTATAGAATAGAGGTGTGAATTACTATCGTATTAATGTACAACTAAGTTGTTGATGAGAGTTTTTAATGATGTTGTGTTGATAATTTATGAGAAATAAATGATGTTTGATGAATAAATGATGTTTGATGAATTATTATGAATGATATGAGATGTTTGATGAAGATATGTTGAGATGCTTTTTAGATGTAGGCCTTTGGCCAACGATGATGATGTATTGAGATGTTGTTAATTGTGGTATTGTTATTACATTCATGATTGTGTCGCATACATTACATTTTGAGATGGAGCTTATGCTCGTTGAGATGGCCTGTATTGGCGAATATTGAGATGAAGGCTTATGCCTTGTTGATGCCTCTATTAATTGGCAAATTTTTGAGATGGGAGTTCTGCTCCAATGGTACCACATGCATTTGCATAGTATTGAGTCGTAATATATGACTGCATAAAGAAGTGTGTATTGATGTGGTGAATGTGTATTATTATTGTTGATTTTGAGATGAGAAGTGGTGATGTTATGTGATCTAATTTAATATATTAATTATCATGCGCTTCATTATATTATTAGATATCTCACCCCTTCTGTTTGAATGTTGCCCTTACGTTGGTAACGTGCAGGTAATCGAGAGTGAAGGTTGTATACCTTCAATAGTTAAGTCGGTGTCATTGCTCTGATATGTAACACTCGGGGGGATGAACGCTTGTTGCTTTTGATTGTTGATTATTCAGTTGTTGAACTTTAAGTTGATTATTATTAAGTATTTGTTGGTTTGAAGTTGTTGTAATGATGATAGAGATGTTGTGATACGGTGGGAGAACTGACTTGAGGTTTTGCGTTTGTGTTTGCAAATGTTTCGGTTTAGCAAGAGTCGCCACCGACTTTTTATTTTATCCAAAGGAAAGGTCAAAAAGCACAGGAAAGACCTTTGAGATGTTTTCTTGGGTTCGGGGGGTAGATTATGAAAAGGGAAGGTGCTAGCACCCTTTTCATCCATGGTTATCCATGGGCTCTTAGTTACTTGTTTAGATCACTTGCTTTTGCTTTTCAATTGTTTGAAATGGTGCTTTGTGTGTGGTTTTTAAAAATGCTTTGAAAAGAGGCCTTGTCTAGGCAACCTTTGTAATGATTCTTGTTTGAATATATACAAAGGTGTTTGTCTTTTGAAAAGATATTTCAATGTTTGAAAGTTTGTTTTTGGGAAATGTTTTGAAATTGTGTTGTGAGGTGTGTTTGAAAACAGCAAGGATGTTTTGCAAGTTTTGATCAAGTAACTAAGAGTTGTCTACCCTATTTTACTCAAAGATCTTTCCTACACATTTTTAACCCTTTTGACAGTGTTGTTTTACCATTGCATTTGGTAAACAACCTTGTATTAGGATGTTAAACGGGACAGGCGCGGGTCATTGTATACAATCATTGAAAGCAACTTGTGGGATGCTCTAGCAATTTTGTAAGGGACGAGATCGTTTTATCGAAGGCAACATCGAGGGTCATCGAGGGACTACGATCTTTGTTTATCGAAGGGTCATTTGCTAGAGTGTCGCGTATTCGAGGGACATGATTATGTTTCTGAGGTAACAAGCGAGGTTACCCTAGAGGTGCTTGTGTGAGAAGTGTATTGATTTCAAGTTGTTTATTCTTGGATTAGGTCATCTAGCGATTGATTTTAGAATCTTGTCATACACGCCTAATTACTACACAGTATATGGAAAGCAATAAATTGCGGAAATTGAAAGTTTAAGCTATTACAAAAGTATCCGGGGATGGGGGTACAATTATTACAAATGGGAATGAGTCTCACCATAATAAAATGTCTAAATATCAAGTATTACAACCAAATCGAATTGTCGCGATTCAATATAAAGCTATAACAAATGAAGAAATCAATAAATAAAAATCTATTCTAAAAAAAGAAAGATTAAATATTATATTATTAACATTCTTTGTATTTTATTAATTTTAAAAGGAAAAAGTTTTTTAAAGAAAGAAAATTTAATTTAAACAAAATCTCTATTATTTTTTGGTATTTTTATTAAGTGAAACAAGATTAATTAATAAAAGAAGAAAATAAAACTAAATTAACAAAAATCAAAATTATAATATATTATTTAGTGTTATTATTAACTAAAAGAAAACAAATTAATTAAAATGAATTAATAAAAAAATATTAGCATTTGTTAAACAAAAGAAAAGAAAAGAAAATAAGTTGAATTGAAAGGTGGGCTTAGGATGATATTGGTGTTGGGCCCAAGTACAATACAAGGGAAAGAAATGAGGCCAGAAATAGAGGGGGGTATCAGCAATTCGTGTATTGGCTTTGGTTGGAGCGGATAGGGCCCAATTCACAAAGTTTGCAACGTTTTTTTATTAGGAAAATCAGGGTTTGTGTGTTGCCCCTTACAGCGGCGCCGTTTCTTCGTTCTCCCTCTTCATCTCTCTCACTCATTCAAACGCACTGATTTTCCCCTCACCTAAGCCACCGGAACACCCTCTCCCTCTCACATCCTCTCAATGACCAGTGATGTTGTCTTAAAACGATATGGTTCGTTCTATTTTGATTTTAACAGTTTTTGTTTGATTTGCTTGCTTTGTTCAGTTTCGTTTTTAATTTATTGTACTATGTGCCTGAGATGCAGCAAAGGGTTTGAGAATCATACCTGTGGGATTTTCTCTGTGATGAAAGAGAATGGTGAGGCTTGAGGGAGGTGACGGTGCTTCCTTGGTGGCTAGAGGCGGAGGGGAGGAAATGGTGATGGCCAAGCGCTTCTGGAACTTGTGATTGTTGGTAGTTGATGATGAAGATCGCTTATGAAACTTATGAGGATTATCGCTTCTCTTTTCTCTTTGAACTATGACGATGCTTGCTGCTTCTGACTCTTTGAATATTGATTATTGAAACTGAAACTTTGATTTTTGTAAGTTTGTTGATGATGGTTTCTGAGACTTTTGATTGTTATTGCTTCTCTGAAACTTTAATGATAATTTGTTGCTTTTTGTTGAAGATTTGTTTGAAAACTCTTCTGACTTTGATTTGTTGGTTTTGTTGATGATGATTTCACCTCTGAAACTGATATTTCTTCTTCCGAAACTCTTTTTCCTCTCTCTTTGAATTTTAATGATGGTGCTTGCTGGCTTTCTGAAACTTTGTTATTGGTATGGATTTGTTGATGATGATTGTGGTTCTGAAACTTTTTTTTGAAAAATGAAAGTTGGTTGATGGTGAAAGATGCAAGCTTTGTGATTTGTTTTGCAGCCTGCGGGTTTTGTGGTTGTTTTGGTTGTTGGTCTGTTTGTTTGCTCACAAGGTTTTTCTGGTTGTTTTGGCTGTTGGCCTGTTTGTTTGCTCACAGGGTTTTTCTGGTTGTTTTGGCTGTTGGCCTGTTTGTTTACTCACAGGGTTTTCTGGTTGTTTTGGCTGTTGGCCTGTTTGTTTGCTCACAGGGTTTTTCTGGTTGTTTTGGCTGTTGGCCTGTTTGTTTGTTCATAGGGTTTTTCTGGTTATGTTTTGATAGCAGGTTCTTCTGTTTGGTAGGTTTTGGAAGTTTGTTTGAAACTGATATGCTTTTTTCTGGTTTGTGCAATGTTTGCACAAGTTGTTGGACTATTTGTTAACAGGTTTGTTGCAGTTTCAGGCTTGGCTTGGAGTTTGGGTGCTATGCAGGTTGGGAGTTTTGTGAAACTGTTAACAGTTTGGAGTTTGTGGTTTGAACTTGTGATCGGTGGAAATAGAACTGACTGTTTTGGAATGCTGGTTCGCGAAATGTCGCGGTAAGCAAGAGTCGCCACCGTCTTTTATGTTCTCCAACAAGGAAAGGACAAAAGCACAACAAAATTCCTTTTCAAGATGTTTCTCGGTTCGGGAGGTAGATTATAGAAAGGGAAGGTGTTAGCAACCTTTCTATCCATGGTTATCCACGGGCTCTTAGGTACTTGCTCACTATGTTTTCAAAAATGTTTGCTTTTCTTGTGTTTGTGGGTTTTGAAAAAGTTTAGTTTGAAAAACTTCTAGGTAACTCTTGTATCAGTCCTCAAGAGTGTATGAAGTATTTGTTTGAAAACTTTTTGAAAGTGTAAGTGCGAAGAGTTGTTTTTGTTTTGAAAGAGCAAGTACCCAGGAGAAATCTACCTACTCTAAGGAATTAAGCTGTGTAAGAGTCCTTTGGACAGTACTATCCCACTATTGAGAAGTAGGTAGCACCGTCGTTGGAGTTATTCAGGTCAATTCGATTATCGGGACATGTGGTCACCAAAGCAACAGTAGGACACCTTAGTGGTAACCCTAATGTCCTAGATCCTTTTTATCCGAGGCAACCGTTTCGAGGCAACTGGATCTTTAGACAGGAGGGTGACCTCTAAAACACCCTATACTTGATGACCACCTCGAGGCAACCAAGTGAGGCGTACCCTAGGAGTGGCATGTGCATGTGTGTTGTTTTTCAGTTAAGATTATCTTGTACATGTTATTTGTGAGCTACAGATTGATTTTATTTGTCATACAAGTCTTGCAGGCATAATTAACAGTTTAATAATTTGCGGGAAATAAAGTGCGGAAAAGGTAAATCTACGCTATTACAAGGCGCGGGTCTATACATCGCCAAAAACAAAACCCGTTTGGAAAATAAATGCGAGAAAAGTAAAGAAAGCGGTAAAAGACCTAATTAACTATTACATCCTCGGAAATAGTTACATCAATATAATCAAAAGGAATTAAAGCGCGAAAGAAATTAAATCGGGAACGTCTTAGGGTTTTGACCCTTTTTAAGAAAAGAAAGTAATTTGTCCTTTTTTGCACTTAATTAAATATTAAACCTAAACCTAATTAATTAAATAATTAAAAGAAAAAGTATTTTTTGTGTTTTTTATATTTTAATGAAATAAAAATAAAAAGTTAGTAAAACCCTAAGTCTAATCTATTTTATTTATTGTGAAAGAAAATTGAAATTAAACCTAATTAAAACAACTAAATTAATTAGTTAGAATTTATTTACGAAAATAATAATTAAGGTGAAATTGATAATAATAATAATTAATAAAAATATTTACATTTTTTAATGGTCTGAATTTATTATGAAAAATAATTTGCGAGATAATTAAATAATAATAATAGTTATTAAAAGAGATTAAAAGAAAATAAGAAAAGAAAATGCTAAACCAGGGAGGTGAAGGCCAAATTCTGGAGGTTTTATTTGCAATTTCAGGCCCATTTGTTGGCCAGCCCATTGACTTTTCCTGATTGTCTGCACGTTGCTTTGACTGGGAGTATCATGCTCTTCATCTCCTGGCCATCAAATTGGTGTTAGTGGCCACTTGGCGCGCTTGGATGGGAGGTACATGGTGGAATGCTCATGGAGCGCTACATGTGAATATATTAGGAAAAAATAGAAACAAGTTTTGGGTGGACCTGGGAATCGAACCCAGGTCCCAGTGGTTACCAGACACATCACCTTCCACTACGCCATTCGCTTGCATATGATAAAATATTAACAATTAATCATAATATATGAAAACCAACGCATGTGCTGGAAAATAAAACACGCGCGCCACTTTATTTGAATGGCCCAACCATGAGGTAGCACGTCATCATCTTCATCCTTTCGCCTGTAAAATAAAAGTGAGATAGCGGGGGTTTTTAACCCCCACAAAATAGGACGACAGAAAATAGCGATTAGGCGCACACGAAATATAAATTGTTCGCGAGCATGGCTTTGTGTTCGTCTTGATCAGACGGTTTCAACCATAGGTCTCTTGAGGCCTAATTTTTCCTAAATAATAAAGCCCCAATTTTAGAGCTTGGAAAACCTAGAAATCGTTCATGGTGGTTTATGATTCAGGACGTTTCAAGGCAATTAACTCACACCATTAGCTTCCTGTGGACTCATACAATACAAAACAAACAACAAATCGTGTTAATGATGCATGAACAATGAATTTCGATTCTGAGAAAATTATGCAAACCGTACGACTGTTCTTGGCGTTTCCTTGAGTTCTAACACGTGATTTTGATCCCTACACGTTCCTGGGGATCTATGCAATGTGTTTGAATCCTCAAATTGCTTTGAAAGGGCCTGGAACTTGGAAAACAGTTTTGGCTTTTTTCTTGATTTTTCAATATTGGTTATGGCTCTGTATGCAGCAATCTCACGTGTATGGCATTAGGGTTTGGTTATGCATATGTAATGGAAGGGAATTAGGTCAAGTCTTGGCCCAAAGATCCATGGAATTCATGTTTTTAATATTTGATTTTCAATCAAATCTTTTTGCATATTTTTGATTGAAAAACCTTGCCAAATTGAGAGATCCTTGTCCCCTTGATGTGTACACGAAATCTCCAGCACATGTAGGTCATATTTGCTTCATGAAAAGATTGCAAAACCCTATCTTGATATTTTCCTACAATTAAATGAATTAAATGAATTAATAATCAATTAAAAATCCAAATAATTAATAAAAATAAGAAAATAATTCAATTTAATCTCAATGGGTCGTGCATAGGCCTTGGACAAAGTTTCCAGAAGAAATTTGAGGCCCATTAGCAAAAATGATGTGTTTTGAGCAAAGTTGACTTTTGCAAATTCATGCAATGCATATCTTTCTCAATTTTGATCATATGAACATGTTCTTGGACATTTTGGAAAGGTCTTGAAATCCTCTAACCAATGCCTTTGGTCTCATGTCATTTGGATTTACCAATCTCAAGTTATGGTCCTTGACTTAAAATGCCTTTTTGTTGACTTTTGAAATTGACCTATAATGTAGAAATTGATAACTTTTTGTGAGAGCATTTCTTGGACTTGGAATGTGAAGATGAGTTGTAGGAAATTTCATCCCCCTCAAAATGAGCATTGGATGGGATTTTTCTGATGAACCATGAAAAAGTTAGGCCTTGGTCAATATGCAGTTGACTTTTCAACTTTCCAAAAATAGTAACTTTTGCATCTTTGATAACTTTTGAGCCATGCTTGTGGAATCATGATCAATACTTGATCAAATGATGATTGTGGACTCAAAATAAGATGCTGACCAAATTTTTTGACTTTTGACTGTAAAATGACCATTTTACCCCTACAGTTGACTGTGGATCAAATAGGGCATTTGACTGTGCAAACTGGCATTGTGAGTCTTGAAACTTGGCATGTAGATGCTTGACAATGTACATAGGCCTATGGGACTTGATTGGACCATTGAAAACCTCAAATTCATTGAAGGAACCAAAACCCTAATTTTGACTTGCTTAGGAGGCATTTGGACTGTGCAACCCTTGAGCAATCCTGAAGAATATGGGAGGGCAAATTTTGGGGTACAACAGTTGCCCCTGTTCAATCTTCTTAGACCTGAGGATGTAGATTGGCTTGCGTGCCTTTCGTGATCCGAAGGTGGAAGATGATTGAACACTAGAGTGCCCAGAAATTTGCACTCGCATAGTAGAATATCAGCAATGTGATGTTGGGAATGGACTTACAGATGCCATTTGGAGATATGATTGATAGGAGGATGGGCTTATAGATGCCATCTGGAGATGTGACAGAACCTTGTCGGGAATGGGCTTATAGATGCCATTTGGAAATGTAATGGATAGTTGAATCTGAAAAAGAAATAGAATGGCTTCCGTGTCTGGAGCATATCTAGTCTATATCTAATTGCTGACGTCTGAATAAATAGTAGAATGACCGCCGCGTCTGGGGTATATCCATACTGTATCTGAGTGAGGGATAGAATGTCACCCGAATCTGGATCGTATCTGGAATGTCTTTTGAATGAATTCGGACTAAACAATAGAATAGTATCTGGGTCTGGAGCATCTCTAAGTTGTCTTTAGAAGTTTGAATCTGAATAAGCAATAGAATAGCGTCCGGGTCTGGAGCATCTTTAAGCTATCTCCGAAAGGAAACTCTGAATAAGCAAAAGAATAACGTCCATATCTGGAGCATCTCTAAGCTATCTCTGAGAAGAAATCTGAATAAGCAATAGAATAACATCCGAATCTGGAGCAATTCTAAGCTATCTCCGAAAGGAAACTCTGAATAAGCAAAAGAATAGCGTCCATATCTGGAGCATCTCTAAGCTATCTCTGAGAAGAAACTTTGAATAAGCAAAAGAATAACGTCCATATCTGGAGCATTTCCAAGCTATCTCCGAAAGGAAACTCTGAATAAGCAAAAGAATAGCGTCCATATATGGAGCATCTCTAAGCTATCTCTGAGAAGAAACTTTGAATAAGCAAAAGAATAGCGTCCATATCTGGAGCATCTCTAAGCCATTTCTGGGAAGAAACTCTGAATAAGCGATAGAATAGCATCCGGGTCCGGAGCATCTCTAAGCCATTTCTGAAATCTCTTTAATGTAGATATGCCCTGGCTAGATACAGGTATCGAATCTACAATCAATCGCTCACAGATATGCCCTGGCTAGATACAGGTATCGAATCTGGAACTTCAAAAGGTTGGTAGAGATAGCTTTCCTGGCTGGATACCGGTGTATCCCTCTAATTAGTCGCTCGCAGATATGCCCTGGCTAGATACAGGTATCGAATCTGGAACTGCGACAGTTGATAGTAATCATCTTTGGATTAACCTTTTTCCTGAAAAGGCAAAACATCAGTTGTATGCAATGTCATGATGTATGAAATGCATGATGTCATGATGTTCTAAAAAATAAATGAGATTGTGTCGCATGCACTTTATCATGTATATGAATAGGATATATGAAATGTGATATGTTTATGAATGTATTTTCGTCTAGGAAAATAAATCCTTGACGAATGCCGGAAGCTTGTTGAATCCTGGGCTGATGTTTGAAGAGTGGAGTTCTTCGTTCCTGCTGGGGATGATGATTACAAGAATAAACCGGTAAGAGAAGATGACCCCGTTAGGGAATAAACCTGGTGAAGATTACTCTGCGGGGAGATACTCTGTGGGAAGAGATACTTCACTGAGATTTTGATGAGAACTCCACTGGGGATTCCGTTGATAAGTTTTGTTGAGGAATTTGATGAGCTCCGCTGGGGATAGGAAGAACTTCGCCGAGGACGATCTTTCTGTGGTAATTAGCTGAGGATAACCCAGTTATACCCTGGTGAGGAATAACCTTCTGAATAAAGTCGGGGAGAGGCTTTTGCACTCTGCGGGGGATAAGCTTCCAGAATCTACTGGGGATAAGCTTCCAGAATCTACTGGGAAGGATGATTCAACTCTCCTGGGGGAACTTTTGGACTGCACTGGGGAAGTGGCGCCATTGGGGTATCTGTATTCCACCGGGGAACAATCTTATACTTCTGTCGAGGAATATTAAGACTGTCGGGGATGCTTGCTTAGGAACATCTGTATACTCTACTGGAGAATGTTGAGATCTTCTGGGGATACCCAACTTCCTTAAGGCTGACAGTAGACTAACTCTGCTTGGGGAGAGTGTTGCTGACTTGCTGGAGATATTGTGCCTTTTTCGGGCTGATGGGAGGTCAACTCTGCTTGAGGAGAGTATTGCTGAATCCTGCCTTACTCTGCGGGGAGTGGAGGTAACTTGGTCATGTTCTTCAGCTGAACTTACCTTGGTACCTCGGTGGACAGAGCAACCAGATCGCTTTAGACAATTCTTATTGCCCCAGTTTCTGCGGGAGAAGGTACCTGTGGAGGTGTTTAACAACTGCCGATTGACATATCTTCTTTTGGTAGGCAAGTGACGAGATGACGGGACATAGTCGTACGCTTTTGATCCCTAACTTTTTCCTGGACCGCCCTTTCGGGTTTTCAGTCCGCCGGGATACCCATTTTTGCCCAAGCCGCCTTTTCAGGTTTTCGACTTGCCGGGTGTACAGATCTTTTCATTTTCATCCCCTATTTTTGCCCGAACCCTTTTGGTTCGCCGGGAAGCCCTTATTTTTGCCTAGGTGTGCCAACCTAGCGGGTCTTTGATTATGCGTAGTATTTTTTCGACTATGTCCATGCTCTCAGAACGTAGGGAGTTGTCACTGTCAGTAGTGTTGTGTTGTCATATTACCAGAAGATGTTTGATCGTACCAGATTTGTCACTGGAATTCATGCCCAATGCCTCAGTTGATTCAGATGGAGATCTGCCCCTGGCTATTTGGCATTTTTGAAAGATTCCTTGAATCTTGACTGGACTGCCCCAGATGATGGACCATGATCATGTCTGACCCTTGGTTGGAATTGTTTTTCCACTTGATGTGATCCTTTTTGTTGAGAAGGTTTTTTTTTGTTCACTAGATATTCGTCATGCGAATTTCTCTGCTGTTCGAACAAATAGCCATATGCAAACAATGTTATTCTAAGAATGCAAAGCTTATGTCTGTCTTGAAGTTTTTTGAAAATGCATTTTTCAATAAAACAAGTGAATTTTTTGTAAAATGTGATGTCAACTCAGGATTTTACAACAAGCCTTACAGGAGTCAGGATACCTCTTGTAACAGTATGCTTTCGAACTAACCCGTGCTTCAGCTAGGACTTTTAAGGGTTATAACGTGGCCTGGTTCACGGTTTAAGAAACAAAGGATAAAGGCTCAAATTTTATTTGTACCCACCCACTCTTCGTGATGTTCTTCAAACCTAAACTCAGCTAATCGTGCATTAGATTCTGTTTGAATCTTTGCTCTGATATTCCGGTGATGGTTTAGATACTGATAGTTTATTTTGAACAGGCAGTCATTTTTATAAGAGTTTGCAGGACCTCTTTCTTTTTGATTTTATTATCCCTGTCTTTTTGCCTGAATTGTTTCTTTTGTGATTACAGTCAGCGGGATGCTCCAGTTTTTGTAAGTCTCCTTCATAGGTTTTGACTTATTGGGTTTTTATTCTTTGAGAGATAATGACTGCCTGTCTTTATGATTATTCGGAACCATCACTGTCTTTAGTTTTGTAAGGACTTCTTTGGTGCCATTTGTTGTGCACTTGGATCAACTGAGAGAACTACCCTGCCCCAGGTTATGATTAAGGATTTTAATTTTCGAAAAGAAAAACTCCAACTTCTTTGGCTCGAAGGGGTTGACGAGGGATTATCTTCCTTGTAACTCCACTGTTTAGGATTTGAAACAATACCTGTACCTCATCAGCGGGGTCTGTTCAAAAGCATACTGTAAAGATCGTGGTATCGTTTTCGTCATCCTCCCTCGAAAGGCTTAGAGTTTATTAATTGAGAGTTGAACATCACAAAAAAATGAAAGCAATTTGAATATAGTGAAAACAATTGGATTAATTCAAAACAGACATATGCAATGCATTAATGAAATAACAATGTTTGACATGAATAAATGTTTGAATAATCAAAGAAAAATACAACTTGAACATTCGAATGAACAAAAGTTTTTTTCAATCCTAGCCATGTTGTGGCAAGGGAGCAGTGATCACATTGGGAGTCTCGGGCGCTTCGAACTCGACCTCCTTTGCATCGATTAGGTCCTGAACCTTGTTCCTCAAAGTCCAACAATCATCTGTAGCATGCCCCGGGCTGTCAGAATGATAAGCGCAGCGGGCGTTGGGGTTATACCTAGAAGGTGTCTTGTTGGGATTCTTAGGAGGGTCCCTTAGAGTTACCAACTTGGTCTCCAGCAGCTGTGGCAATATCTGGGACAAGGTCATGCTGAGGGGAGTGAATTGCCTTCTAGGTCTCTCTTCCCTTTGTTGGTTGCGATGTTGAGGAGCACTGGCCGGTTTTGAAATAACCACCGCGTTGACAGCTTGGCGGTGTTCGGACCTATTCTGCCCTCTTGAACCATAGACAGCACTAGATTCTTTCTTGAATGGTTTCTTCTCAGTGTTCGAGGAGTCACCCTTTTGTATCTTCCCTGACTTGATACCAACTTCTATCCTCTCACCAGTCAAGATCAGATCTGTAAACCCGGCAGAAGAATTCCCAATCAGATGGTTGAAGAACGGACCAGACAGGGTCCCCAGGAACATATCAACGAGCTCACGGTCAGTTAGAGGTGGCTGCACCCTTCCAGCCAGGTCTCTCCACTTTTGCGCATACTCCTTAAATCCTTCACCCATCCCTAGTGACATACCCTGGAGTTGGGTACGCGTAGGAGCGAGGTCGGAATTGTACTGATACTGCTTATAGAACGCAGTAGCCAAGTCCTTCCAGTTACGAATACTGGCTCCATCCAGCTGATAGAACCATTCGAGTTGAGTCCCTGAAAGACTTTCCTGGAAGAAATGGATCCATAGATTCTTGTCAGCTGTATACGGTTGGATCTTCCTCACATATGATCTGAGATGCAGCTTAGGACAGGAAGCCCCGTCGTACTTTGCAAAAGCAGGTGCCTTGAACTTGTGTGGGATCACCACCCCAGAAGATAGACCTAAATCTCCAAAATCCAACCCAGGCACATGTTGAATCTCCATCGCACTTAAGCGGTCCTCCAGCTGTTTGTACCTGTCCTCAGCAAGAGGGTACTGCTCATCATTGTAATCTGTCTCGTTGTCGGAGACCACGGGACTAGGAACCCTTCCCCCTTGGGGACTATCTTTGCCTACAGATGAGGTAGTCAGCTCAGCCTCATTCTGTAGTCCATTCCCAGATCTGCGTCTAGCGTTGAACAAAACCGTTCTCTTCTTCTTCTTCTTCCTCTCCTTCAGAATCAGAGTCTTCAAATCCTGTTGACCCTGAGCTAAGCTCATGACCAATTCTTAGAACTGGGCGTTCTGGGCCTGGAGGGCCTTGATAGCTTGTTCAGCGGAAGGTTCGGTAGACATGATGATTGCTGAAATAAACAGCGAAGAAGATAAGTGACCTGTAAAAAGGGTACCTGTAATACAATGATATGTATGATATGCATGCAATGTTTTCAAGGATCTCGCGGGGTAAACAAGAAAGTTGTTAGAATTTGAATTTTTGTAGCTTGATGGAAGGAACTTCATGTTGTTAGGAGTCCTCCTTCAAGAGTCAAAGCTCACCATATCGCGTGGGTCATAGCCCCTGACTCAAGTTACAACCTTGGCTAGAGGAAAATAAATCCCCTTTGCCCCTTGATAGACATCTGGTTCATCGTGACCTGCATCACAAACCCTTGAGAACCTTAAAATGGGTTAGTCCTTATGCAGGATGTATGCGATGTTATGATGCTTATGATGTTATGTACATGCGTGGAGTGATGTAAGTAAACCCTGTTATAAGTCCTGATCAAGGACTGTAAACAAAACCTGCAAGAAACTCGTGTGTCAGATAACAAGAA
Source organism: Vicia faba (assembly GCA_948472305.1). Taxonomy (NCBI): domain Eukaryota; kingdom Viridiplantae; phylum Streptophyta; class Magnoliopsida; order Fabales; family Fabaceae; genus Vicia; species Vicia faba. Next base: position 1,233,115,447 of record OX451737.1, read on the forward strand.
TGTGCAAGTAGTTCAAGTTTCAAAGCACACAAGACACACAAAAGAGCCCTTAGATTTTAGGCCAGCATGAAGTTTAGGTACTACCCTCTTTCAGTTTCGTTGGTTAAGACCTGTCCTAGAAAATAGTAACCAGGTTATAGAGGATCTCAATATCATCGACTACCCTCAATCGGTCATAACTCCAGCGTCACAATCTTTTCTTGCGGCCAGAACCATCACGAGAGTTTAGCCTCAATGAGTGTAGCATACTGCTACTGTTCTATGGCCAAGTTGGGTCAATTTAGGGTTCTAAGGTCGGTTGGTGCTTAATGACTCCTCAGAAGACCCATATTCTCCTTGTTCCAACACAAGGGATATCGGTACAGACCAAGGTGTCACACCAACATAGCCACTGCTTCACCCGTGTCGGTCTACGCCGGACAGGTCCCTCACAGCTTATGCTACCTAAAGGGTATTCCCCAGATCCGGGTTAGGATCTATGAAACTCCGATGCAAGCCCACAAATATAAAAGCAATCAAGACATACAATTGAAAACATAAGAGTGGTCTAATCCTAAGGTACACCTCACTTATTAAGTGTCCCCAGCAGAGTCGCCAGTTTTGTGATCGGTGGAAATAGAACTGACTGTTTTGGAATGCTGGTTCGCGAAATGTCGCGGTAAGCAAGAGTCGCCACCGTCTTTTATGTTCTCCAACAAGGAAAGGACAAAAGCACAGCAAAATTCCTTTTCAAGATGTTTCTCGGTTCGGGAGGTAGATTATAGAAAGGGAAGGTGTTAGCACCCTTTCTATCCGTGGTTATCCACGGGCTCTTAGGTACTTGCTCACTATGTTTTCAAAAATGTTTGCTTTTCTTGTGTTTGTGGGTTTTGAAAAAGTTTAGTTTGAAAAACTTCTAGGTAACTCTTGTATCAGTCCTCAAGAGTGTATGAAGTATTTGTTTGAAAACTTTTTGAAAGTGTAAGTGCGAAGAGTTGTTTTTGTTTTGAAAGAGCAAGTACCCAGGAGAAATCTACCTACTCTAAGGAATTAAGCTGTGTAAGAGTCCTTTGGACAGTACTATCCCACTATTGAGAAGTAGGTAGCACCGTCGTTGGAGTTAATCGGGTCAATTCGATTATCGGGACATGTGGTCACCAAAGCAACAGTAGGACACCTTAGCGGTAACCCTAATGTCCTAGATCCTTTTTATCCGAGGCAACCGTTTCGAGGCAACTGGATCTTTAGACAGGAGGGCGACCTCTAAAACACCCTATACTTGATGACCACCTCGAGGCAACCAAGTGAGGCGTACCCTAGGAGTGGCATGTGCATGTGTGTTGTTTTTCAGTTAAGATTATCTTGTACATGTTATTTGTGAGCTACAGATTGATTTTATTTGTCATACAAGTCTTGCAGGCATAATTAATAGTTTAATAATTTGCGGGAAATAAAGTGCGGAAAAGGTAAATCTACGCTATTACAAGGCGCGAGTCTATACATCGCCAAAAACAAAACCCGTTTGGAAAATAAATGCGAGAAAAGTTAAGAAAGCGGTAAAAGACCTAATTAACTATTACATCTTCGGAAACAGTTACATCAATATAATTAAAAGGAATTAAAGCGCGAAAGAAATTAAATCGGAAACGTCTTAGGGTTTTGACCCTTTTTGAGAAAAGAAAGTAATTTGTCCTTTTTTGCACTTAATTAAATATTAAACCTAAACCTAATTAATTAAATAATTAAAAGTAAAAGTATTTTTTGTGTTTTTTATATTTTAATGAAATAAAAATAAAAAAGTTAGTAAAACCCTAAGTCTAATCTATTTTATTTATTGTGAAAGAAAATTGAAATTAAACCTAATTAAAACAACTAAATTAATTAGTTAGAATTTATTTACGAAAATAATAATTAAGGTGAAATTGATAATAATAATAATTAATAAAAATATTTACATTTTTTAATGGTCTGAATTTATTATGAAAAATAATTTGCGAGATAATTAAATAATAATAATAGTTATTAAAAGAGATTAAAAGAAAATAAGAAAAGAAAATGCTAAACCAGGGAGGTGAAGGCCAAATTCTGGAGGTTTTGTTTGCAATTTCAGGCCCATTTGTTGGCCATCCCATTGACTTTTCCTGATTGTCTGCACGTTGCTTTGACTGGGAGTATCATGCTCTTCATCTCCTGGCCATCAGATTGGTGTTAGTGGCCACTTGGCGCGCTTGGATGAGAGGTACATGGTGGAATGCTCATGGAGCGCTACATGTGAATATATTAGAAAAAATAGAAACAAGTTTTGGGTGGACCTGGGAATCGAACCCAGGTCCCAGTGGTTACCAGACACATCACCTTCCACTACGCCATTCGCTTGCATCTGATAATATAATAACAATTAATCATAATATATGAAAACCAACGCATGTGCTGGAAAACAAAACACGCGCGCCACTTTATTTGAATGGCCCAACCATGAGGTAGCACGTCATCATCTTCATCCTTTCGCCTGTAAAATAAAAGTGAGATAGCGGGGGGTTTTAACCCCCACAAAATAGGACGACAGAAAATAGCGATTAGGCGCACACGAAATATAAATTGTTCGCGAGCATGGCTTTGTGTTCGTCTTGATCAGACGGTTTCAACCATAGGTCTCTTGAGGCCTAATTTTTCCTAAATAATAAAGCCCCAATTTTAGAGCTTGGAAAACCTAGAAATCATTCATGGTGGTTTATGATTCAGGACGTTTCAAGGCAATTAACTCACACCATTAGCTTCCCGTGGACTCATACAATACAAAACAAACAACAAATCGTGTTAATGATGCATGAACAATGAATTTCGATTCTGAGAAAATTATGCAAACCGTACGACTGTTCTTGGCGTTTCCTTGAGTTATAGCACGTGATTTTGATCCCTACACGTTCCTGGGGATCTATGCAATGTGTTTGAATCCTCAAATTGCTTTGAAAGGGCCTGGAACTTGGAAAACAGTTTTGGCTTTTTTCTTGATTTTTCAATATTGGTTATGGCTCTGTATGCAGCAATCTCACGTGTATGGCATTAGGGTTTGGTTATGCATATGTAATGGAAGGGAATTGGGTCAAGTCTTGGCCCAAAGATCCATGGAATTCATGTTTTTAATATTTGATTTTCAATCAAATCTTTTTGCATATTTTTGATTGAAAAACCTTGCCAAATTGAGAGATCCTTGTCCCCTTGATGTGTACACGAAATCTCCAGCACATGTAGGTCATATTTGCTTCATGAAAAGATTGCAAAACCCTATCTTGATATTTTCCTACAATTAAATGAATTAAATGAATTAATAATCAATTAAAAATCCAAATAATTAATAAAAATAAGAAAATAATTCAATTTAATCTCAATGGGTCGTGCATAGGCCTTGGACAAAGTTTCAAGAAGAAATTTGAGGCCCATTAGCCAAAATGATGTGTTTTGAGCAAAGTTGACTTTTGCAAATTCATGCAATGCATATCTTTCTCAATTTTGATCATATGAACATGTTCTTGGACATTTTGGAAAGGTCTTGAAGTCCTCTAACCAATGCCTTTGGTCCCATGTCATTTTGATTTACCAATCTCAAGTTATGGTCTTTGACTTAAAATGCCTTTTTGTTGACTTTTGAAATTGACCTATAATGTAGAAATTGATAACTTTTTGTGAGAGCATTTCTTGGACTTGGAATGTGAAGATGATTTGTAGGAAATGTCATCCCCCTCAAAATGAGCATTGGATGGGATTTTTCTGATGAACCATAAAAAAGTTAGGCCTTGGTCAATATGCAGTTGACTTTTCAGCTGTCCAAAAATAGTAACTTTTGCATCTTTGATAATTTTTGAGCCATGCTTGTGGAATCATGATCAATACTTGATCAAATGATGATTGTGGTCTCAAAATAATATGTTGACCAAAAATTTTGACTTTTGGCTGTAAAATGACCATTTTACCCCTATAGTTGACTGTGGATCAAATAGGGCCTTTGACTGTGCAAACTGGCATTGTGAGTATTGAAACTTGGCATGTAGATGCTTGACAATGTACATAGGCCTATGGGACTTGATTGGACCATTGAAAACCTCAAATTCATTGAAGGAACCAAAACCCTAATTTTGACTGGCTTATGAGGCATTTGGACTGTGCAACCCTTGAGCAATCCTAAAGAATATGGGAGGGAAAATTTTGGGGTACAACAGAACTGCTAGATGTTTTTTTTCTGGTTGTGCAGTTTTGACACACAATGTTCTCTCCTGAAACTTCTTGTTGTTTTTTATGTAGTTATATCCTTTTACTTTTTGTTTTTTGTAACTTGTGACAACCTTTAGCCAAACTGTACACTCTCACCAAAAAGGTGATGTCTTTTCTCTCTTTCTCTCTCAATGACAAAGCATTTTTTTGCTTTTTCTTATTTTCTAAAAAGTTTGCCCATAAATCCCTGGAAAATGATGAAAAGCTATGACAAGCTTTTGACTTGTGATTTGGTTTACCTCCTGCATTTTACTTTTGCCTGCTATTCTGCTGCATTTGTACTTTTCTGACTGCATTACTTGTGCTGCTGCATCCAGTTACTTTGTTCAGTTTGGTTACTTGACAGTTTGCATTCAGTTTGTGTTGCCTTGGTTTGCCTTGTTTCAATGTTTAGACAACATGTTTCAGTTGCTTTGTAACTTGCTGCAATGTTGTTACAATGTTGTTTGGTTTTGTTGCAATGCTGCATTGCTTGCCTTCGTATGCTGCATTATCCAACTTGCCTTTGTACAATTTGGCCTATGTTTTGTAATGCAGTTTGGCGCCTTAATGCTTTTGAATAAATTTGCTTTGTTTGCATTCTTCTTTTTGCATTTTTTATTTTTATCTTTGTGAACAAAGAAGAGCAATCTTCTTGTCATTTGCAAAGAGGAAAATAAAAAAAACATGACGAACAATAGCACTCTGATTCTAGATGGCAAACTTTAATGATGAAAAATTTTCCTTTTCTTTTTTTGTTTGAAAATTAACTGTACTAATCCTCTTTTCTTTGTTTTTTTCTTTCACGTGAGCACAACTTGGGTGATGACAAAGCAGAAGAAGCCGGAGACTTTGTGGTGAGCACGGGAACAATAGAAGTTTAGGCTTAGACTTTTAACTTAGATAGATTTTCCCTTAATTATAATAATTTATTTTTTCAAGTACTATAAGTTGTAAAACCTACAGTATTCAAATAATAAATTATTTTTGTATCAATATCTGAAATAAATGAAAAATCTTTGTGAGACAATCTGATATCCAATAAAATCTTCTACTGTCCAATATCTTGCAATTCTTTCTTTGCATCTTCACTTGATCCTTTAATATTCTCAGATCAAAATAATTGAAATCGCATTCCAACAATTCTAATACAGATAACTTAAATTCCAAGTAATCCAAAAACTTTGTAGTCTCGTAACCTTGCAACAACATTCCAATCAAAATATGCACCGTGTATTCCAATAAATAAGCAAACATTTCATTCCATTAACAAGCAAACGTCTTAATAGACGCACATCATCTGGTTAACCTGGATCAGATAAAACCTGAATATTCCAAATGACCATCTCAGCTCCTATCTCTTATCCCAGATAAATAAGCCTTGAGAACAACCAGTAACCTTTCAGCAAACTTGAAAAAGTGTGAAAACATGTGACAGTTAACTGAATTTCTGAGAATTCAGTTTCTTCTGAGAAATGCGAGAGAAACCCTAATTCTTGATTTACTGCCATAGAAAAGTCTGTTTGATCGATTCCTGAGCCAATCTCGAAAATCTGAGAAAACCCTAGGATTGGGATTTCTTGTGAAAAAGGGAGGGCAAATTTTAGGGTACAACAACTGCCCCTGTTCAATCTTCTTGAACCTGAAGAGTTAGATTGGCGAGTTTTCCGTTCGCGAATCTGTGATCGGTGGAAATAGAACTGACTGTTTTTGAAATGCTGGTTCGCAAAATGTCGCGGTAAGCAAGAGTCGCCACCGTCTTTTATTTTCTCCAACGAGGAAAGGACAAAAGCACAACAAAGTTCCTTTTCGAGATGTTTCTCGGTTCGGGAGTTAGATTATAGAAAGGGAAGGTGTTAGCACCCTTTCTATCTGTGGTTATCCACGGGCTCTTAGGTACTTGCTCACTATGTTTTCAAAATGTTTTTGCTTTTCTTGTGTTTGTGGGTTTTGAAAAATTTTGTTTGAAAACTTCGATTTAACTCTTGTATCTGTCCTCAAGAGTGTATGAAGTGTTTGTTTGAAAACTTTTGTTTGAAAAGTGTAGGTGCGAAAAGTATTTTGTTTTGAAAGAGCAAGTACCTGAGAACCTCTACCTACTCAAAAGAAATTAAGCTGTGTAAATGTCCTTTAGACAGTACTATCCCACTATTGAGAAGTAGGTAGCACCGTCGCTGGAGTTTCGGGTCAATTCGATTATAGGGACATATGTGGTCACCAAAGCAATAGTGGGACGCCTTAGCGGTAACCCTAGTGTCCTAGATCCTTTTTTTATCCGAGGCAACCGTTTCGAGGCAACTTGGATCTTTAGACAAGAGGGCGACCTCTAAAACACCCTATACTCAATGACCACGTCGAGGCAACCAAGTGAGGCGTACCCTAGGAGTGGCATGTGCGAGTGTGTCAGGATTCAGTTAAGTTATCTTTGAACATGTTATGGTGAGCTACTGATTGATTTTAATTTCAGATAAGTCTTGTCATGCATAACAGTTAATAGTTGTGCGGAAAGTAAATTGCGGAAAGTAAATCTACGCTATTACAAGGCGTCGGGTATTTACATCGCCAAAAGCAACCCTTGAAAAATAAATTGCGAGAAAATAAAGAAAGCGATAAAAAGTCCTAATTAAAAGCTATTACATCCTCGGAGCAATTACATAAATATGATCAAAAACAATATGCGCGAAAAGAAATTAAATCGGAGAAGTCCTTAGGGTTTTGACCCTTTTTGAGAAAAGAATGAATTTTTGGTTATTTTGCATTTAATTAAATTAATCCTAGAACTAATTAATTATTTAATTAAAAGAAAAAAAGTATTTTTTGGTTTCTATGTGTTAAGGAAAATAAATAAAAAATAGTCATAAGTTAGTAAGAACCCTAATTCTAATCTATTTTATTTATTGCAAAAAATATTCAAAATTAACCCTAATTAAACTAAATTAATTTGTTAGTATTTATTTACAAAAATAATAAGTTAATAGTAAAATTAATAAATAATAAAAAATATTAAAAATATTTTAGTTTTCTGAATTTTATTATGAAAATAATTAATTATGAGTTAATTAAGTAATAATAATAATAATAATAATTAATAAAAAGATTAAATGAAAAAATGTAAAAGAAAAGAAAAAAAGAATGAATGAACCAGGGGGGTGCTGGCCCAATAAGGAGGTAAGTTAGCAATTTTCAAGCCCATTTGCACACAAGCCTGTTTGACTTCTGAGATCGTCCACATGTGCATTGACTGGGAATATCATGGTCCTTCATCTTTGTCTTTCAGATTTTCTTTGCAAGCCACTTGGCGTATGGACAATTGAGATGCATGGTAGACCACAAGGCATAAGGCATACTGGATAAGCTGCAAGAAAATAGCAATAATAATTTTGGGGGACCTGGGATTCGAACCCAGGTCCCAATGATCAATACTCCAATGCCTTAACCACTCCAACTGCACGCTTTATTCGTTAGTAAAAGAAAAATCAATTATCATATTAACAAACACACAAATATGCTGTAACACAAAAACACGCGCGCCCTTTTTTGAACTGACCAATAGTATATCAACAACTCATCATCTTCTTCCTTCGCTTGCATGAAAACACATTAGATAGCGGGGGTTTTTAACCCCCACTATATGACACGAGGAATAATAGCGATTAGGGCTGTGATTAATATAAATATTTCGCGAATAGTCCAATGAGTTCGTCTGGTTCTCGCGATTCCAACTATCTATCTTAGGAGTCCTGATTTTTATGGGTTTAGAAAGCCCCAATTTCAGAATTCAAGAACCCTAGAAATCGTCCATGGCAACTTTTGATTATGTGCACTATAATTCAATTAGCTTATGCCATTAGATTCATATGGATTCAAGTAATGCAAAACAATCAAAAAATCACTTTAAATGCTCATGAATTAAGAGTTACGATTATGAAAAAAAGTGTCAAACTGTCAAACTGTTTAGGGCGATTCTTGCAGCTTTAAGGCCTGGTTTTGATTGCTACACGTTCCTCACACTTCCTGCAATGGGTTTGAATCAGTATAATGCCTTGGATTGGCTTGGAACACAAGAATCAGTTTTGACTTTTCTTTGAATTTTCTTGAATTGGTTATGGCTTTTTCTGCAGAGATTTCACGTGTGCATGATCAGGGTTAGCTTGTATATTTATAGGAGAATGAGATTAGGTCAGAATCTTGAGCAAAAATCCATGGAATGATGATTTGAATATTTGATTGGAAATCATATATTTTTGAATCTTCATGATTGGAAAAAGTTGCCAATTTTGGAGATATTGCATCTTTGACTTGGTGCACGAAATTTCCAGCCTTTTTAGGTCATTCTTGCTTCACAAAAAGATTGAAAAACTATATCTTTATATTTTCCTACAATTTAAATTAATTAAATGAATTAATATTGATTAAAAATCCAATTAATTAATAAAAAATAAGAAAATAATTCAATTAAGCTTGATGGGTCGTGCACAGGCCTTGGGTAAATTTTCAAGAAGAAATTTGAGGCCCATTAGCAAAAATAAGGTATTTTGAGCAAAGTTGACTTTTGCAAATTCATGGAAATTTCCCAACTTCTCCAATGCATATCTTGCTCAATTTTGATCCTATGAACATGTTCTTGGACATTTTGGAAAGGTCTTGAAGTCCTTTAACCAATGCCTTTGGTCCCATGTCATTTGGATTTACCAATCTCAAGTTATGGTCTTTGACTTAAAGTGCATTTTTGTTGACTTTTGAATTTGACCTATAATGTAGAAATTGATAACTTTTTGTGAGAGCATTTCTTGGACTTGGAGTGTGAATATGGATTGTAGGAAATGTGATCCCCTTCAAAATAAGCATTGGATGGAATTTTTCTGATGAACCATGAAAAAGTTATGCCCTGGTCAAGATACAGTTGACTTTTCTACTGTCCAAAAATAGTAACTTTTGCATCTTGATGATTTTTTTGAGCCATTCTTGTGGAATCATGATCAAGACTTGATCAAATTATGATTGTGGACTCAAAATAAGACGTTGACCAAAATTTTTGACTTTTGACTGCAAAATGACCATTTTGCCCCTGACAGTTGATTATGGATCAAATGAACTTTTTGACTGTGCAAATTGGCACTGTGAGTCTTGAAACTTGGCATGTAGGTGCTTGAGGATGTATATAGGCCTATGAGACTTGATTGAGCCATTGAAAACCCCAAATTCCTTGAAAGAACCAAAACCCTAATTTCAGCTGGCTTAGGAGGTGTTTGACTGTCTAATCCTTGAGCAAATCTTGAACCATTTGGAGATGATTCTTGATAAACCTTGAAGAATATGGGAGGGCAAATTTTGGGGTACAACAGTTGCCCCTGTTCAATCTTCTTAAACCTGAGGATGTAGATTGGCTTGCGTGCCTTTCGTGATCCGAAGGTGGAAGATGATTGAACACTAAAGTGCCCAGAAATTTGCACTCGCATGGTGTGGTATCAGCGATGTGATGTCGGGAATGGGCTTACAGATGCCATTTGGAAAGATGATGGATAGGAGGATGGGCTTATAGATTCCATCTGGGAAGATGATGGATAGGAGGATGGGCTTATAGATGCCATCTGGGAAGATGATGGATAGGAGGATGGGCTTATAGATGCCATCTGGAGATGTAACAGAATCTTGTCGGGAGATGGGCTTATAGATGCCATCTGGAAATGCTTGTTGAATTGTGACTTGGTAGGTTGAAAGAAGGAACCTATGTAGGGTTTCCTGATGATGAGTCCGTGTAAAACTGCATCTTGGAAGAGAAGGAACCAGTATAGGGTTGCTTCATGATGGTCAAGTAGATAGTTGTCCTGTCTGGTTTCAGGTATTAATCTACAATCCGTCGTCCACAGATATTTCCTGGCTAGTTACAGGTGTTGATCTGGAATTTGAAAAAGGCTGGCCGATGAGATAGTTTTCCTGTCTGGTTTCAGGTATTAATCTCTGACCTGAGAAAGAAAGATAGTCTTCCTGGCTTGTTACAGGTATTAATCTCCAATCTCTTCATATAGGTGGTTTTCCTGTCTGGTTTTAGGTGTTAACCTATAATCAGTCGTCCACAGATATTTCCTGGCTAGTTACAGGTGTTGATCTGGAACTTAAGAAAGGTTGGTCGAGGAGATAGTTGTCCTGGCTGGTTTCAGGTATTAATCTCTGACCTGAGAAAGAAAGATAGTTTCCTGGCCTGTTACAGGTATTGATCTTCAATCTCTTCAATGTAGATAACTTTCCTGTCTGGTTTCAGGTATAGATCTACAATCAGTTGCTCACAAATATTTCCTGGCTAGATATAGGTGTTAATCTGGAACTTAAGAAAGGTTGGTCGAGATAGCTTTCCTGGCTGGATACATGTATTAATCTCTGGCTTGAGAAAGAAAGATGGTTTCCTGGCCTGTTACAGGTGTTGATCTTTAATCTCTTCATGTAGATAACTTTCCTGGCTAGTTACAGGTATCGAATCTACAATTAATCGCTCACAGATATTTCCTGGCTAGATACAGGTGTTGATCCGGAACTTAAAAAAAGGTTGGTCGAGATAGCTTTCCTGGCTGGTTACAGGTGTAGATCTCTGACCTGAGAGTGAAAGATAATTTCCTGGCCTGTTACAGGTGTTGATCTTCAATCTCTTCATGTAGATAACTTTCCTGGCTAGTTACAGGTATCGAATCTACAATCAGTCGCTCACAGATATTTCCTGGCTAGATACAGGTGTTGATCTGGAACTGCAAAAGTTGATGGTAATCATCTTTTGATTGACTTTTTCCTGAAAAGGCAAAACGTTAGTTGTATGCAATGTCATGATGTATGAAATGCATGATGTCATGATGTTCTAAAAAATAAATGAGATTGTGTCGTATGCACTTTATCATGTACGTAAATAGGAGGTATGAAATGTGAAATGTTTATGAATGTATTTTCTTCTGGGAAAATAAATCCTTGACGAATGCCGGGAAGTTCGTTGAATCCTGGGCTGATGTTGAAGAGTAGAGTTCTTCGTTTCCGCTGGGGATGATGAACGAAGATGATTGCAAGAATAAACCGGTAGGAGAAGCTGACTCCGTTGGGGAATAAACTGGTGAAGATATTACTCTGCGGGGAATTACTCTGTGGGGAAGAGATACTTCGCTGGGATTTTAACGGTAACTCCGCTAGAGATTCCGTTGATAAGCTCTGTTGGGGAATTTGATGAACTCCGCTGGGGGATAGAAAGAATTTCGCTGGGGACGATCCTTCAGTTGCAACCTGCTGAGGATAACCCAGTTAGACTCTGGTGGGGAATAACCTCCTGACTATGGCTGGGGAGAGATTTTATACTCTGCAAGGGATAAGCTTCCAGAACCTACTGGGGAGATGATTCAACTCTCCTGGGGAAACTTTTGAAGAAATGGCTCCACTAGGGGTATCCTGTATTCCGCCGGGGAACGATCTTATATTTCGTTGAGGAATATTAAGACTGCCGGGGATGCTTGCTGAGGAATATTCTTATACTCTGCTGGAGAATATTAAGATCTTCTGGGGATACCCGACTTTTTCAAGACTGATGGTAGGCCAACTCTGCTCGGGGGAGAGTATTGCTGACTTGTTGGAGATACTGTGCCTTTTTAGGGCTAATGGGAGACCAACTCTGCTTGGGGAGAGTATTGCTGATTCTTGTCTTACTCTGCGGGGAGTGAAGGTATCTTGGTCGTATTCTTCAGCTGAAATTACCTTGGTACCTTGGTGGACAGAGCAACTAGATCGCTTAGACAATTCTTATTGCCCCTACTTCCGATGTCACCTGTAATTAGTCCTTTGTTTCGTATGCAAATATTTATGAACAACAATTAATGTCAAATGCATATATCAAAAATGAACATTGGACGTTCTTTGCAAAACAAAACAGATAAAGGAAAAACAATTTGTAATTTGTCTGAAAAAGTGAACTTGTATTGATTTTGAAGTTTGCCTGTAAATAGGCGTTTTGTATACAAGAGGCTGACGTCCTAGTAAGAGAACGCCACCGGACAAATGGAATTTATACAATTTTGTGAAAAGAAAATAAAACAGCTATGTAAAAAATCCCACTGGGTTCCAACTCTTCTATCGCCTTTATGTCTTCAAGCGTCTCATCACTTTGCTGCTTAGTTGAAGATGAATCTGATTGATTGGTGCCGTCCGAGCCTGATGGTCGACACCAAAGTCTGGATGCAGGGTGATCCAATGAGACATAGTATTACGCTTATCCCTAACTTTTGCCTGGACCGCCCTTTCGGGTTTTCAGTCCACCGGGATACCCATTTTTGCCCAAGCCGCCTTTTCAGGTTTTCGACTTGCCGGGTGTACAGATTTTTTTCATTATTTCATCCCTTATTTTTGCCCGAACCCTTTTGGTTCGCCGGGAAGCCCTTATTTTTGCCTAGGCTAGTCGACCTAGCGGGTATTTAATCATGCGTAGTATCTTTTTACTATGTCTGCATTGGCGGGGTGAGGAAGGTCGTCACCATCCATGGTGGTTAGAATCATCACTCCTCCTGAGAAGATGTTCTTAACCACAAATGGCCCTTCGTACGTAGGGGTCCATTTGCCCTTGGGATCACCTTGAGGTAGAATGATGCGCTTGATTACCAGGTCCCCAACTTGATACTCTTGTCGTCTGACTTTCTTGTTAAATGCCTTGATCATCCGTTTTTGGTACGTCTGACCATGACAAATAGCGGTGAGTCTCTTTTCGTTGATTAGGTTTAGTTGATCAAGCCGAGTCTGGATCCAGTCATCTTCACTTAAACCTGCATCCTTCATTATCCGGAGAGAGGGTATCTGAACTTCGATGGGTAAGACTGCCTCCATGCCGTATACCAAGGAATAGGGAGTTGCCTCTGTTGACGTCCGTGCTGAGGTACGGTACCCATGGAGAGAAAACGGTAACATCTCGTGCCAATCTTTGTAGGTCACTGTCATCTTCTGTACAATCTTCTTAATATTCTTATTAGCCGCTTCTACAGCCCCATTCATCTTCGGCCGGTAGGGAGAAGAGTTGTGGTGCTGTATCTTGAATTGCTCACAGAGCTCAGTGATTATCTTGTTGTTAAGATTGGTACCATTGTCCGTAATGATCCTCTCTGGTACACCGTATCGACAGATCAGGTTGTGCCGAATGAACCGTGCCACGACGTTCTTGGTTACGGTGGCAAAGGAAGCTGCTTCAACCCACTTTGTAAAGTAATCAATCGCTACCAGGATGAAGCGATGCCCGTTGGATGCCGTAGGTCTGATCTCGCCGATCATATCAATGCCCCACATTGCAAAAGGCCAAGGTGATGTCAAGACGTTCAAAGGAACTGGAGGAATGTGCACCTTATCAGCATAGATCTGGAATTTGTGACATGTCCGAGAATGTTGGTAACAGTCGGCTTCCATTGTGGACCAGTAATATCCTGCCCGAAGGATTTTCTTTGCCATGGTATGTCCACTGGAATGAGTTCCGAAGGTACCTTCATGCAGCTCTGCCATGATCCTTTCTGCTTCAGTCTTATCCACACAACGCAGTAAGGTTGAATCATGGTTTCGTTTGTAAGGGATGCCGTTGCTGAGGAAGAACTTTGCCGTGAACCTTCTCAGAAACTTCTTGTCATTAACGGATGCACCCTCGGGGTACTCTTGAGCTTCAAGGTACCTCTTCACTTCATGATACCAAGGCTTTTCTGTTACCTCTTCGGTCTCAAGATCACAACAATGTGCAGGTTCATCCAATTTCCAAATAATGATCCAGGGAGCCTCGTTGTCCCATTTGACTTTGAACATAGAAGACATCGTAGCTAGCGCGTCCGCCAGCTGATTCTCCTCTCTTGGGAAGTGTTCAAAGGTTATCTCCTCGAAATGGGGAAGCAACGTCAACACATACTCCTTGTAAGGAATAAGATTTGGGTGTTTCGTATCCCACTCGCCTTTGATCTGACTGATCACGAGAGCGGAATCTCCAAAGACACTCAGAAACTTGATCCTTAGGTCGATTGCAGCTCGAAGACCCATGATGCATGCTTCATACTCCGCCATGTTGTTGGTGCAGTTGAAACATAGCCGGGCGGTAAGTGGAGTATGAGAGCCTTTAGGGGATATGATCATAGCCCCAATACCGTTACCCAAAGCGTTTGAGGCTCCGTCAAAGTGCATAGACCATCGGGATCCTTCCTCAGGTCCTTCATCCGGTCCAGGGACTTCACAATCAGTCACTACCATGATATTCTCGTCTGGAAATTCAAAGTTCATAGATTGGTAGTCATCCACTGCCTGATGTGCCAAATGGTCTGCCAACACACTTCCCTTGATTGCTTTTTGAGTCGTGTACTGGATGTCATATTCGGTCAAGATCATCTGCCATCTTGCTATTCTTCCGGACAAGGCAGGCTTTTCCAAGATGTACTTGATTGGATCCATTTTTGAAATCAATAGAGTAGTGTGAGTCAACATATACTGCCTCAGCCGGCGAGCAGCCCATACCAAAGCGCATCAAGTTTCCTCGAGCAGTGAGTATCGGGTCACAGTCGGTAAACTTTTTGCTAAGGTAATAAATAACGTGCTCTTTTCGGCCAGACTCGTCATGCTGCCCCAGCACACATCCCATTGAGTTGTCCAGTACTGTTAAGTATAAGATTAGAGGTCTCCCTTCAACCGGTGGTGTTGTACCCCAAAATTTGCCCTCCCATATTCTTCAGGAAATTATCAAGCCAAGCCTCAGAAGTCTCCAAGGGTTGCACAGTCCAAAAGGCTCCTATACAGTCAAAACTAGGGTTTGAGTTCTGGTCAAGAAATTGAACTTTCCAAAGGCCCAATCAAGTCTCATATGCTTACAAAGATGATCAAGCATCCTCATATCAAGTTTCAAGGCATTCAGCTCAAAATTGCACAGTCAAAACCCTAGATTGCACTACAGTCAACTGTAGGGGCAAAATGGTCATTTGACAGTCAAAAGTTCAAATTTCTGGTCAATATATCATTTTGAAGCCACAAACATCATTTGATCAATGCTTGATCATGATTCTCAAAATTTGGCTCAGAAATCATCAAAGATGCAAAAGTTGCTATATTTGGACAGCTGAAAAAGTCAACTGAAATTGACCAGGGCATAACTTTCACATGGATTATCAGAAAAATCCCATCCAAAGCTCATTTTGAAGAGAAAGACATTTCCTACAACTCATCTTCATATTCCAAGTCCAAGAAATGCTCTCACAAAAAGTTATCAATTTCAACATTATAGGTCATTTTCAAAAGTCAACAAAAAGTGACTTTAAGTCAAAGGCCATAACTTGAGATTGGTAAATCAAAATGACATGGGACCAAAGGCATTGGTTAGAGGACTCAAAGACCTTTCCAAAATGTCCAAGAACATGTGAAAAGCTTAAAAATTGACCAAGATATGCCTTGTGGAAGTTGGGAAATTTTTGGAAATTTTTGAAAGTCAACAATGGTTCAAAAGGCCTAAAAATGCAAATGGGCCCATTTTTCTTCCAAATTCCTTCATGCCAAGCCTATGCACGACCACTAGGCCCAAAGGGAAGTATTTTCATATTTTTTAATTATTTATTTGAATTAATATTAATTTATATTCATTTAAATGATTTTAATATATGAAAAATATCAAACTTAACCTAAAAAAATCTTTTCATGCATGTTTATTCATGATATTTCGTGCATATCTCAATTAGGCAAATTTGGATGAGATTGGATCATGATTGAACAAAAACAACATGAAAAAAGATATGAAAAAGATTTTCCAAAATCAAATATTGAAATCCATGAATGCTTGAGATTTTGTGCAAAGTTTTTAACCTAAACCATTCCATACAAGTACTAGATGAGAACCCTAATGCTACAAGACTAGAAGCTGCGCCCCAAACTCCATTGCCATATTGAAAATTTTCATAAAAAAGCTCAATACTGAATTCAAGGTTTTAGGCCGATTCAAGGATCAACTCTCATCCCATTAGCATTCTGAGACGTCATTGAGTGTTTCTCAATCATTAACAACAAGCAAAACACCCTGAACTGGTATCCATGAGCCCAACCGTACCTCAAAAATCTTGAAATCGCATAGCATGAATTAAGCATTATTTTGCATTTTTTTTCATGGATTCATGTTTATATTGATGTTTCTGAACTAACTGATATGTTTAATTATGTTATTTTGCCCTATATGCCAATTCACCATTAGAGAGGCCTAGGGTTCCGAAACTTCCAAATTGGGCGTTATCAGTTCTTGTAAAATTAAGACATACCAATGCTATGATTGAAATCTGCAGGTTGAGACGAAGAAGACAGGATGCTCGCGCTCAATTTATGAGCATTCAGGACCTAATCGCTATTTTGGAAATATGCGTATATGGAGGGGGTTCAAAACCCCCGTTAAACGTTTGTTCTTTTTTCAGGCAGAAAGAAACATGAAGAAGACGAATACATGGCATCATCTGAGTGGCCGTTTCAAATTTTGGCGCGCGTTCCAAGCGTGAATCCACTTTTCTTTTATATTGTTTATATTATATTATATGTTAACTAAACGCGCTTGGTTCAGCTGGTAACATGTGAGATGAATAATTCTCAAGACCTGGGTTCAAGTCCCAGGTCTGGCAAATACTCCATATATTTTTTCAATAATTAATCCCATGTAGGCATCATTCTGAGACTACCATGCACACTCCAAGTTCACCATCCACGCGTCCAAGATGATCAGATCAATGGCCAATATTCCAAGCGTATCATACACTCCCAGTCAACGCGTCCTATTGGATCCAGAAAGTCAACAAATGCTGAATAGCATTGGGCCAGGCCTCTCAAGTTTATACCTCCTTATTTGGGGCAACACCCCACCAGGGTTTGCATTTTATATTTTTTCTTCTCACTTTTATTTATGTTGTTTTATTTATTTTATTGTCTTAATTCAATTAATTTATTTTTCCTACAAAATATAAAAACACTAAAAAAAATCAGAAAAGGCCAAAAATTAATAAATATTTATATATTAATTATTTTCATGAATAAATTAGAATGTAAATTATGTAGTGTAATTAGGTTTTAATTTTAATTCCTTTTTTAAATAAAAATCCAAAAAATGTAGAATTTAGGTTTTAATTGTTAATTCTTTTTATTTCCCTTTAATATTTTTCCCCTTTTTTAGAATAATAATTATTATTTATTTATTTATTTTCCTATTTAAATTGTATATAAATGAATTAGGTTTAATTTAGGTCATATTTTAATTCTTTCTTAATAATTAAAAAATATTAGAATTAGGATTCGCCGTTTAATTTAATTGACTTCTTTTCCTTATTGCATCTAAAAAAACATAAAATACCAAAAAAAAAGCATTTAATCATTTAACTTTTAATTCTCATTAACTTTCAATGTTTTGCAAAAGGGTCCAATGCCCGTCGTTTATAATTATTAATTTGCGCGTTTATTGCTTATAATAATTTTGTAACTGCCCCGAAGCCATGTAACTTTATTTCTTGCATTTCTTTATCGCTTTATTTATTTTCCGCTAAATCGGGTCCTGGAAATTTTGGCGATGTGGACCCGCGCCTTTTGTAATAATCGTAGATTTATTTTTCCCGCAAAATATAAATTGTTAAAAAGCATGAAAGAATGTATGGACTTAAAATAAAATCAATGCGTAGATCGTAACCAAACATGACAAGATAAATATCTGAAAACGACACACGATTCGCACACACCACCCCTAGGGTACGCCTCACTGTTGCCTTGCCTCGAAAGGTGGTCGTCGAGTAGAGGGCGTCTTAGTAAGTCCTCATGATCCGGGAACCTGGCATGAGGGTAGCTTCTAAGGTGTCTTCCCATTGCTCTGGTGATCACCATGTCCTGAACATCGAATTGACCCTAAACTCGAATTGACCCGAACACCTCCAATGGTGATGCTACCTACCTCTCAATGGTGGGATAGCACTACTTTAAAGGACATTTACCCAGACTAATTCCTTAGGGTAGGTAGGTTCTCAAGGATACTTGCTCTAACTTCAAAAACAAATCAAAATACTTTTCACACCGACACATTTTCAAAAGCTTTCAAAGCAAATTTTTCAAACACTCTGACGTACGAGTCGATCTGAAATTTTTCAAAGAAACTTTTAAACCCACATTGAAAAGCAAACAAACAATTTGAAAACACATTGAGCAAGTATCTAAGAGCCCATGGATAACCATGGATAGAAAGGGTGCTAACACCTTCCCTTTCTATAACCTACCTCCCGAACCGAGAGCAATCTCTTTAAGGAATTTTTCTGTGCTTTTGTCCTTTCCAATTGGAGAAAATAAAAGACGGTGGCGACTCTTGCTTCCGCGACATTTCGCGAACCAGCGTTAAACAGTCAGTTCCAGATCCACCGATCACAGAACTGGCGACTCTGCTGGGGATAAACTTAAAGTGAGGTGTACCTTAGGGTTAGTTCATAACTGTGTTTTCAATTGTATTGACTTGTCTGCTTTAAATTTGTGGGTTGCTTGGGAGTTCTATAGATCCTAACCCGGATCTGGGGGATACCTTTCTTAGAAAGTAGCAACAAGGCTGTGAGGGAACTGTGCGGGGTATACCGACATGGTTGAAACAGTCTGCTACGTTGATGTGGCACTTTGGTGTGTACCGGTAACCCTTGAGTTCAGTCAAGGAGAGTACGGGGCCTCCGCGTGGTGTCGTGAAGCATCAACAGACCTTAGGAACCTTAATTGAACTATCTTGGCCTCTTTAGGGTAGTGAGATAACTGACTTTGGTGCAGTCCGAGGTTGGTTGATACTCGATACTACGCTCAATTGAGGGTTGCTTTCCTGGAATATTTCGGTCGCCAGTTCAGTGGCTAAATCGAAACGATGAACAATGAAAGCAATCCCGTGATATTGGGAACCTTAGAACCCGGTTACTTTGATTAGGACAGGTTGAACCCCCCAAACTCAAGAGGGTACTACCCAGACCCCATGCTGGCCTTAAACCTTAAGGGCTTGTCTTGTGTGCCTTGTGTGCCTTACATGTTTGTCTTTGTAAATATCTGTGGTGTGTTTAAGCATAGCATCATGACATCATCCAGCATCATATGCATTGACTAACCATTTCAGGGGTTCGAATTTTCATCTTTGTTCTTGTTTTGTAGGACATGGAAACCGTTCGTAGAAAGACAATTCAGATCAGTCTTGTAAGGATCCCTCCTCAGCTTAAGGAACTTATATCCAGGATTCCCGAGAACTCTTCATTCAGTGAAAGACATGGAAGCCTCATTAGCTTGGTCAACACCAACATTGAGGAAGACATGATCAAGGTCCTGTTCCAGTTCTTTGACCCTCTGCATCACTGTTTCACCTTCTTGGACTATCAGTTGGTACCTGCATTGGAGGAGTTCTCCCGGCTCCTGAAGATTCCTATCCTTGATCAGCTACCCTTCAACGGTACAGAAAGGGAACCTAAGCTTGAAGAGATTGCTAAAGCCTTGCACCTACAGTCATCTGACCTCAAGGGACATTGGGAAGTTAGAAGTGGTATCAAAGGGTTCTTAGCCAGGTTTCTGTTTGAAAAGGCCCTTGAATGTTGGAACTCCCTTGATTTGCAGGCTTTTGAAGAAGTGGTAGCCCTCCTTGTTTATGGTTTGGTGCTGTTTCCTAACCCAGATCAGCTCATTGATATCAGCGCCGTTCAGATCTTTATGTCCAGGAATCCTATCCCTACGTTGCTGGGGGACATCCTTCACTCATGTTACACTCGAACCATGAGAAAAAGAGGTGTCCTTATGTGTTGCACTCCTCTCCTGGGAAGGTGGTTTATTTCGCACCTTCCACAATCAGCCTTGAAGAATGAGCGGGGTTTGAGATGGTCACAACGGTTGATGACTCTTACACATGCAGATATACATTGGTGTCCTCGGTCCAGAGGAGATGTCACTATCATTGATCGTTGCGGGGAGTACCCCAATGTTCCCTTACTGGGAATCAGAGGAGGTATTACTTATAGCCCATGCCTGGCTTGGAGACAATTTGGTTACGCTCGGAGGGACGGTCCCCATGACATGTTAATTCCTGACATAGTTTTTGATTTCGACAACGATACTCAAGGACTTCGCCAGAGATTTATCAGAGCTTGGAGGATGCCAAGTAGGATAGACAGCAAGACACTGGGGCACAGGAACTCCATCCCTTTGGAACCTTATCTCAAGTGGGTACGCGCCCGCTCCCAGAAGCTAGTGATGCCTTATCCTCACATGCTCCCAGTAATCAAAGAACCAGTCTTGGAAGGGGAAGTGTCCTACACTATTCAGCACCCTGATATGCCCACCTCCTGGGAAGAGATGCGGAAGAGCTGGATCCAGCTTAAGGAAGAAAGGAATTCTCTTGAGACTAATCTGCATGCCAGTGAAAAGAAGGTCTTGGAGCTCACCCGGCTGTTGCATGAGGAGAGGAATCTCAACACCTATATAGCTCCAAAGAGGATGCGCAGTGTTTTTTGGGATTGATTTGATTTTTTTTGTATTATTTGCCCATGAGGCTTTGATGTATTAAACAATTATTTCCTTAATGATAACATGTGTGTTCCTTTTTGTCTACAACAAATTTGAACTTCCGAACCCTTGAATGCATTGCATGAACACATATCATTCATCATGTGCATAGCAGGTTTTTCTCTTTTCAGGTTGCTTACAGTTCTTCGCTGTTTATTTCAGCATCATGAATCCCGACTCGTTAGCAACTGAGACAACAATCAAGGCTCTTCAGGCGCAGAATGCGCAGTTTCAGGAACTAATCATGGGCTTGGCTCAAGGCCAGGAAGAACTAAAGGCTATGCTCCTAAAGAAGGAGAAGAAGAAGAAGAGGAGGACAGTTCTGTTCAACTCGGGCCGAAGGTTTGGCAATGCTCTGCAACAGGGAGAGGCTGGTTCTTCTGTTGACAAAAATTCTCCTCAGGTAGAAGCAAGGGTTCCTAGCCCGGTAGTCTCCGACAACGAGACTGATTTTGATGAAGAGCAGTATCCTCCTGCAGACGACAGGTATAAGCAACTGGAGGACAGATTAAAGGCTATGGAGGTACAACAGGTACCTGGGCTGGATTTCGGAGACTTGGGTTTGTCAACCGGTGTGATCATACCTCACAAATTCAAAGCACCAACCTTCTCCAAGTATGACGGGGCATCTTGTCCCAAGCTGCACTTAAGGTCCTATGTTCGGAAAATGCAACCGTACTATGCGGACAAGAATCTATGGATCCACTTCTTCCAGGAGAGTCTTTCAGGGACTCATCTCGAATGGTTCTATCAGCTGGATGGGACCAAAGTTCGTAACTGGGAGGAGCTGGCTACTGCTTTCTACAAGCAGTATCAATATAATGCCGACCTTGCCCCCACGCGTACCCAACTCCAGGGTATGTCGTTAGGCGCAAGCGAAGGTTTTAAGGAGTACGCTCAGAAGTGGAGAGACCTGGCTGGCAGGGTGCAGCCACCTTTGACTGATCGGGAGTTGGTTGACATGTTCCTGGGGACCCTATCTGGGCCATTCTTCAACCATCTCATTGGGAATTCTTCTGCTGGTTTCACTGATTTGATCTTGACTGGAGAAAGGATTGAAGCTGGGTTGAAGTCTGGGAAGATTGCGAAGGGGGCACCATCCTCTAGTTCGGAAAAGAAACCATTCAAGAAGGAGTCTAGTGCCGTGTATGGTTCCAGAAGATCAGAAAGACATGAGCACCGCCAATCTGTCAGTGCGGTCATGATTGCTAAGCCTGCTGCCGCTCCCCGGCCAAACAATGCTCAGAAGGTGGAAAGACCCCGTAGAGAATTCTCCCGTTTAAACATGACTTTGTCGCAGATCCTGCCACAGTTACTCTCAACTAATTTAGTGACTGCCAGGGAGGCGCCAAAATTCCCCAATACTGCGTCCCCCAAGTACAACCCGAATGCTCGTTGTGCTTACCACTCAGATAGCCCGGGGCACTCTACTGATGACTGTTGGGCGTTGAAGAATAAGGTGCAAGACCTTATTGATGCAGGAGAAATACAGTTCGAAGCGCCTGCCAAGCCAAATGTGGTTAATGCCCCTTTGCCTCCACATGGGGTCAATGCTGTGGATGAAGACGTTTATGCTGTTTCTGTGGATGATCTAGCCACTCCCCTAAAAATCATTAAGAAGAACCTACTGCGGGCCGGTTTATTTCCGGGTTGTAGTGAGGGTTGTTTGTTCTGTGCCGTATCTCCATCTGGTTGTCCCTTACTAAAATTAGGTGTCCAAAGCCTAATGGATAGTAAGGAGATTCTATTCAAGAAGTCTGCTGTTCGTATGGTTCCAATGGAAGAAGTCTCCGTGGTAACTATTTTCAACAATCCGATTCCGGCTCTCCCGAAGAAGCCTCTTCAAGTCATTGCACCTGTTATTATCACTATTCCGGGGCCCCTGCCCTATGTATCAGACAAAGCTGTCCCTTGGCACTACGGGGCAGACGTATATGTCAATGGAATTAAACAAGAATTCAACGCTGGCGCCAGCATTTGTGACATCACTGGCCCGGCCAAAGTTACCCGCAGTGGAAGGCTCTTCTCGCCTGATATTGCACCTCCTGTTGCCCGAAGACCGCTCCTGATAATTCCTACAAGTACACCTAGTCCTGTTACTGATCAAGCTGTTATTCCTGCTGCTAATCCAATTGTTTCTCCTGCTGCCGAGTCATCCAACGCTCGGGGCAAGGGAATTGAAGTTGAGCCTGCCCAGATGGAGGCACCTATACCCGTAGCTGCCGAGGCCTCCCCACAAGAGATGGAGGAGATTCTGAAAATCATAAAGAAGAGCGATTTTAATGTTGTGGAACAGTTGGGGCACACGCCCTCCAAGATCTCCATGCTCTCTTTATTGCTGTGTTCCGAGGCCCATGCAAAGGCCCTCATCTCCTTCCTCAAGACGGCCCATGTGCCACATGAAACTTCTGCAGTCCAATTCACTGATTGTGTGGCAAATCTAACGGCTGACAATGGCTTGGGTTTCTCAGATGCTGACTTGACCTCAAAGGGGAGAGACCATAATGATGCTCTGCATGTCTCAATTGAATGCAGGGGCACCACTTTGGCACATGTGTTGGTTGATACTGGGTCATCTTTGAATGTGCTACCCAAGAAGGCTCTGGATCGTCTAGATTGTGAAGGCCTGGAATTGGAGCCCAGCAACATCATCGTCAGGGCCTTTGATGGTTCAAAGAGGATGGTCCATGGAAAGGTGGACATTCCGATTCGTGTGGGTTCTCAGGTGTTCGATTCCACTTTTTATGTGATGGATATCCGTCCATCGTACTCTTGTCTGTTGGGACGACCCTGGATACATAAGGCTGGGGCAGTGACCTCTACCTTGCATCAAAAGCTGAAGTACCCCGTCAGAGGGAAGATTGTCACTGTGCAGGGAGAGGAAGAGTACATGGTGAGCCACCTGAACTCCTTCAGGTATATTGAGATGGATGGGGAGTTTATTGAAACCCCCTTTCAGCATTTTGAGGAAGTGCTTCCTATCTTAGCAGCAGCAGCAGAAGAAACTGTTCCTTTGAAGATGGCATCCCTAAAGGATGCCCGGGCCGTAGTTCAGAAGGGTGAAAGTGCTAACTGGGGCAGACTTCCAGATTTTACTCAGAAGACTGATAAGTTTGGGCTGGGTTTCACTACAGAAGGTCAGAAGGCTATGAGGAAAGCCAAGATCGGAAGACCTCCTGTGTTCATCAAAAATCCAGGAGTGAATGCCATTGGGGACGAAGGCGAAGTGGACGATGCTGAGTTCAATAGCTGGATCTACCCAACAACCGAAGACGGATTGAACAATTGGAGTGCAAAGGACCATACCCCTGTTACCTTTGTGACGCAGTAATAAGTTTCTTCGTTTCGTTATTTTTTGTAATAAACAATGATAAACTCTATGGCCCGGTGTCTTACCCGAGGCACCGTGGTTCTATTTGTGAGGGCATACAAACTGTCATTTTATACATCATGAATGAAAATCTTGGACGTTTTCGCATTGCAAATATTGTGTTCCTTTTCTATCTTTCCTTTCCTTTACATAATTTTCAAAACAGCTGTATTTACACACACACTCACTCATACAGGTTCCAATCCACTCTGGATCTCACTGATAACAACTCTGCTACTGCCAATTATGACTTCGAAAATCCGATCAACTTAGCCGAAGACGAAGGTGAAGATGATTGCGAAGTGCCTGGCGAGCTTGCTAGATTGTTGCTTCAGGAAGAGAGGGCAATTCAACCCCATGAAGAGCCAGTGGAAACTATAAACCTGGGTACTGAAGCAGACAGGAAAGAGGTGAAGATTGGCGCCAACCTAGAGCTCAGCGTGAAGCAACGGTTAACCAAGATGTTACATGACTATATGGAGATCTTTGCCTGGTCCTATGAAGACATGCCAGGGTTGGATACCGATATTGTGGTCCATCATTTGCCAACTAAGGAAGACTGCCCTCCAGTTAAACAAAAGGTCCGTCGGATGCGTCCAGAGATGTCTGAGAAGATCAAAGCCGAGGTCATGAAACAGTTTGATGCCGGGTTCCTTGCAGTGACTTCTTATCCTCAATGGGTTGCTAATGTGGTTCCGGTACCTAAGAAGGACGGCAAGGTCAGAATGTGTGTCGATTACAGGGATCTGAACAGGGCCAGCCCCAAGGATGACTTCCCTTTACCTCACATTGATGTCCTTGTTGATAATACTGCTCAGCACAAGGTATTCTCTTTCATGGATGGCTTTTCAGGTTACAATCAGATCAAGATGGCACCTGAAGACATGGAAAAGACTACATTTGTTACTCAGTGGGGCACCTTCTGCTACAAGGTCATGCCATTTGGATTAAAGAACGCTGGGGCAACCTACCAACGTGCCATGGTTGCCTTGTTTCATGATATGATCCATCACGAGATAGAGGTGTATGTGGACGACATGATTGCTAGGTCCCAGACTGAGGAAGAGCACCTAGATCATCTGCAGAAGTTGTTTGACCGGTTGAAATTATACAAGCTAAGATTGAACCCTAACAAGTGTACCTTCGGGGTAAGATCTGGAAAGTTACTAGGCTTCGTGGTCAGTGATAAAGGAATACAAGTGGACCCTGCTAAGGTCAAAGCTATTCAAGAGATGCCAGTTCCCAGGACAGAGAAGGAAGTCAGAGGCTTTCTAGGGCGCCTGAACTACATTGCTCGATTCATCTCACATCTGACTGCTACTTGTGAACCAATCTTCAAGCTATTGAAGAAAGATCAGGTAGTACGTTGGAACGATGAATGTCAGGCTGCTTTTGACAGAATCAAAGAGTATCTCCAAGAACCACCTATTCTCATGCCACCGGTTGAAGGGAGACCTCTGATCCTATATCTGACAGTACTTGACAATTCAATGGGGTGTGTGCTGGGGCAGCATGACGAGTCTGGCCGAAAAGAGCATGCCATTTATTACCTTAGCAAAAAGTTTACCGACTGTGAGACCCGATACTCACTGCTTGAGAAAACTTGCTGCGCTTTGGTATGGGCTGCTCGCCGGCTGAGACAGTATATGCTGACTCACACTACCTTGTTGATCTCAAAAATGGATCCTATCAAGTACATATTTGAAAAGCCCGCTCTGTCTGGGAGAATTGCAAGATGGCAGATGATCTTGACAGAATACGACATTCAGTACACAACCCAGAAAGCCATCAAGGGAAGCGTATTGGCAGACCACCTGGCTCATCAAGCTGTAGATGATTATCAGTCAATGAACTTCGAGTTTCCGGATGAAAGCATCATGATTGTGACTGATTGTGAAGTACCTGGACCGGATGAAGGACCTGAACCGGGATCCCGATGGTCTATGCACTTTGACGGAGCCTCCAATGCTTTGGGAAACGGTATCGGCGCCATAATCATATCTCCACAAGGTACTCATACTCCACTCACTGCCCGACTATGTTTCAACTGTACCAACAACATGGCAGAGTATGAGGCGTGTATCATGGGTCTTCAAGCAGCGATCGACTTAAGGATCAAGTTCCTCAGTGTCTTCGGAGATTCCGCTCTTGTGATCAATCAGATCAAAGGAGAGTGGGATACGAAACATCCAAACTTGATTCCTTACAAAGAATGTGTGTTGACCCTAATCCCCCACTTCACAGAGATAACCTTTGAGCACTTTCCGAGAGAAGAGAATCAGCTGGCGGACGCGTTAGCTACATTGTCTTCTATGTTTAAGGTCAAATGGGATAATGAGGCTCCCCAAATTACCATTGAGAAACTGGACGAACCGGCATACTGTTGTGATCTCGAAACTGAATCGGTGACTGAGAAGCCTTGGTACCATGAAGTAAAGAGATATCTAGAAGCTCAGGAATACCCTGAAGGTGCATCTGTCAACGATAAGAAATTCCTGAGAAGGTTCGCAGCCAAGTTCTTCCTTAGCAATGGCATCCTGTACAAGCGAAACCATGATTCAACCTTACTGCGCTGTGTGGACAAAGCTGAAGCAGAAAGGATCATGGAAGAGCTACATGAAGGGACCTTTGGTACGCATTCCAGTGGGCATACAATGGCTAAGAAAATCCTACGGGCAGGATACTACTGGTCCACTATGGAAGCTGACTGCTACCAACATTCCAGGACATGCCATAAGTGCCAGATCTACGCAGACAAGGTGCATGTTCCTCCGGTTCCCCTGAATGTTCTGACTGCTCCTTGGCCGTTTGCAATGTGGGGCATAGACATGATCGGCGAGATAAAGCCTACAGCATCTAATGGGCATCGCTTCATCCTAGTGGCGATTGATTATTTTACGAAGTGGGTTGAGGCAGCTTCCTATGCTACGGTAACCAAGACTGTTGTGGCACGGTTCATTCGACACAACCTGATCTGTCGATACGGCGTCCCTGAGCGAATTATTACGGACAATGGTACCAATCTGAACAATAAAATGATCGCTGAGCTTTGTGAACAGTTCAAAATACAACACCACAATTCTTCTCCTTACAGACCAAAGATGAATGGGGCTGTAGAAGCAGCGAACAAGAACATTAAGAAGATCATCCAAAAGATGACAGTCACGTACAAAGATTGGCACGAGATGTTACCGTTCGCTCTGCACGGATACCGTACCTCAGCAAGGACGTCAACCGGGGCAACTCCTTTCTCTCTGGTTTATGGTATGGAGGCAGTCTTGCCGATCGAAGTACAAATTCCCTCTCTCCGGATAATGAAGGATGCAAATCTGAACGAGGATGATTGGATCCAGACACGACTTGATCAACTCAATCTCATTGACGAAAAGAGACTTGCTGCTATCTGTCATGGTCAGACGTATCAGAAACGGATGATTAGGGCATTTAACAAAAAGGTCAGACCACAGGAATATCGAGTTGGAGATCTGGTAATCAAGAGAATCATCCTTCCTCAGAGTGATCCAAGGGGCAAATGGACCCCTACGTACGAAGGGCCATTTGTGGTTAAGCATGTGTTCTCAGGAGGAGCAATGATATTAACCAATATGGATGGTGACGACCTTCCTCACCCCGCCAATGCAGACATAGTTAAAAAATACTACGCATGAAAAAAGACCCGCTAGGCTGACATGCCTAGGCAAAAATTAGGGCTTCCCGGCGAACCAAAAGGGTTCGGGCAAAATGAAGGGATGAAAATGAAAAATCTGTACACCCGGCAAGTCGAAAACCTGAAAAGGCGGCTTGGGCAAAAATGGGTATCCCGGTGGACTGAAAACCCGAAAGGGCGGTCCAGGCAAAAATTAGGGATAAAGCGTAAAACTATGTCTCATTGATCGCTTTGCATCCAGAATCCGGTATCTACATCAAGTTCAAACGGCATCGATCAGTCAGCTTCACCTTCAACCAAGGTCATCAAGTGATGAGACGCTCGGAGTTATAAAGACAATAGCAGAGTTGAAACCCAGTGGATCATTCATCTTTCACACAGCTGTTTTACTTTCTTTTGTACAAAACTTGTATAAACTCTTTTGTTCGGCAACGTACCTCTTACTAGGACGTCAGCCTCTTGTACACAAAACGCCTCTTTTCAGGCCATTCAAAAATCAATACAAATATATTTTCAGTTACAATGTGCCAAGTATTTTTCCTTTTGCTGTTTTGTTTTGCGAAGAACGTCCAAGGTTCAATTTGTGATATATGCATTGACAATAATTTGCTAACTCATAAATAGTTGCATACGAAACAAAGGAATTAATTACAGGTGACACTAGAAACAGGGGCAATAAAGAGTTGTCTGAGCAGTCTAGTTGTTCCATCCTCCAAGGTACCAAGGTAGGTTCGACTAAAGAACATAACCAATATACCATAATTCCCCAGAGAATGGTTCAAACAAAACAGTACAGTCCTCTCCAGGCAAAATTATCAAGGAAATTGAGTGTCCTCCCGTAGATCTCAATACTTCCCCCGCATATTAAAACTTCCCCAGAAGAGTCCAATCCAGGTTCCCCAGGAAAGTTGGAACTCATCTCCCCAAGCAGTAAGCTTATCCCCAGTAAATTCTGGAAGCTTATCCTCGCAAGAGCACGAACGCGTCATCCGGCTTTATTTTAAAGAGTTATTTCCTTAACAGGATATAACTGGGTTATCCTCAGCCAAAAGCCACGGAAAAGATCGTCGTCGACAGAATCTTCTTATCCCCAGCGAAATTTATCAACACTTCCAATACAACAAGGGTATATACTCAGCAAGTCATCAATAACTCAGCAAAGCATTCTCTCTCCCCACAGAATGTTATTCCCCAGCATAGTCGCTAGAGTATTTTTCTCCCCGCAGAATTATCTCATTTACCAAGTCCATTCCGCAACGGAGTCATCTTCTCCTACCGGTATTCTTGCACTCATCATCCCCAGCGGAAGCAAAATCTCTATTCCTCAACATCAGCCCAGGATATGACTTCCCGGCACCCGTCAAGGATTTACTTGCCTAGACGAAAGCATACATTCCTAAAAACAGCACATACATCATTATAGCATGCATATATGCATCATATCTTACAAATCTCATTTATGTTGAGAACATCATTGCTTGATCCATATCATGCATTGCATACGACTGATTTTTACCTTTCAGGGAGGAAGCAGTTTAAATTCTCAATCATATCTCAAGACTTTGTCCGGTTCAGTTAAATCGACCCTAAGATTTTCCTGATGCTTATCCAGTCAAAGGCCTTCTCTTGGTTCAGTCAGATCGACCCTAAGATCTCCCTGATTCTTGTTCAGTTGAAGATATTTCAAGACCTAGACCGGTTCAGTTAAATCGACCCTAAGATTTTCCTGATGCTTATCCAGTCAAAGGCCTTCTCTTGGTTCAGTCAGATCGACCCTAAGATCTCCCTGATTCTTGTCCAGTTGAAGATATTTCAAGACCTAGACCGGTTCAGTTAAATCGACCCTAAGATTTTCCTGATGCTTATCCAGTCAAAGGCCTTCTCTTGGTTCAGTCAGATCGACCCTAAGATCTCCCTGATTCTTGTCCAGTTGAAGATATTTCAAGACCTAGACCGGTTCAGTTAAATCGACCCTAAGATTTTCCTGATGCTTATCCAGTCAAAGGCCTTCTCTTGGTTCAGTCAGATCGACCCTAAGATCTCCCTGATTCTTGTCCAGTTGAAGATATTTCAAGACCTAGACCGGTTCAGTTAAATCGACCCTAAGATTTTCCTGATGCTTATCCAGTCAAAGGCCTTCTCTGGTTCAGTCAGATCGACCCTAAGATCTCCCTGATTCTTGTCCAGTTGAAGATATTTCAAGACCTAGACCGGTTCAGTTAAATCGACCCTAAGATTTTCCTGATGCTTATCCAGTCAAAGGCCTTCTCTGGTTCAGTCAGATCGACCCTAAGATCTCCCTGATTCTTGTCCAGTTGAAGATATTTCAAGACCTAGACCGGTTCAGTTAAATCGACCCTAAGATTTTCCTGATGCTTATCCAGTCAAAGGTCTTCTCTGGTTCAGTCAGATCGACCCTAAGATCTCCCTGATTCTTGTCCAGTTGAAGATATTTCAAGACCTAGACCGGTTCAGTTAAATCGACCCTAAGATTTTCCTGATGCTTATCCAGTCAAAGGCCTTCTCTTGGTTCAGTCAGATCGACCCTAAGATCTCCCTGATGCTTATCCAGTTGAAGATATTTCAAGACCTAGACCGGTTCAGTTAAATCGACCCTAAGATTTTCCTGATGCTGATCCAGTCAAAGGCCTCTTCTGGTTCAGTCAGATCGACCCTAAGATCTCCCTGATACTTATCCCAGTAGAAGACACCCAAGATTTTCTCAACGAGCGTTGTTGAAGTTAAAATCATTCAAGGTGCTCTTCCCATTCATGCTAAGGTAGTAATCATCCCCGGTTCATTCATCATCTTGTGAAGCTCCAGATTCAGCTCCTGTAACCAGTCAGGACACATCTATATCAAGCATCTGAAAATCAGCTCCTGCAACGTGTCAGGTATTCATTTGTTCTTTTGCAGGTATGCAGGTCCTCGCTAAGGAATCTCTTACGCGATCAACATCCAGATGGCATCTATAAGCCCATCATCCTATCCAGCAATCTCCAAATGGCATCTGTAAGCCCATTCCCCCATCACTGCCACTATGTGAGCGCAAATTTCTAGGGCACTCTAGTGTCCAATCATCTTCTACCCTCGGATTACGAAAGGCACGTCAGCCAATCTGCATCCTCAGGTCTAAGAAGATTGAACAGGGGCAACTGTTGTACCCCAAAATTTGCCCTCCCATATTCTTCAGGAAATTATCAAGCCAAGCCTCAGAAGTCTCCAAGGGTTGCACAGTCCAAAAGGCTCCTATACAGTCAAAACTAGGGTTTGAGTTCTGGTCAAGAAATTGAACTTTCCAAAGGCCCAATCAAGTCTCATATGCTTACAAAGATGATCAAGCATCCTCATATCAAGTTTCAAGGCATTCAGCTCAAAATTGCACAGTCAAAACCCTAGATTGCACTACAGTCAACTGTAGGGGCAAAATGGTCATTTGACAGTCAAAAGTTCAAATTTCTGGTCAATATATCATTTTGAAGCCACAAACATCATTTGATCAATGCTTGATCATGATTCTCAAAATTTGGCTCAGAAATCATCAAAGATGCAAAAGTTGCTATATTTGGACAGCTGAAAAAGTCAACTGAAATTGACCAGGGCATAACTTTCACATGGATTATCAGAAAAATCCCATCCAAAGCTCATTTTGAAGAGAAAGACATTTCCTACAACTCATCTTCATATTCCAAGTCCAAGAAATGCTCTCACAAAAAGTTATCAATTTCAACATTATAGGTCATTTTCAAAAGTCAACAAAAAGTGACTTTAAGTCAAAGGCCATAACTTGAGATTGGTAAATCAAAATGACATGGGACCAAAGGCATTGGTTAGAGGACTCAAAGACCTTTCCAAAATGTCCAAGAACATGTGAAAAGCTTAAAAATTGACCAAGATATGCCTTGTGGAAGTTGGGAAATTTTTGGAAATTTTTGAAAGTCAACAATGGTTCAAAAGGCCTAAAAATGCAAATGGGCCCATTTTTCTTCCAAATTCCTTCATGCCAAGCCTATGCACGACCACTAGGCCCAAAGGGAAGTATTTTCATATTTTTTAATTATTTATTTGAATTAATATTAATTTATATTCATTTAAATGATTTTAATATATGAAAAATATCAAACTTAACCTAAAAAAATCTTTTCATGCATGTTTATTCATGATATTTCGTGCATATCTCAATTAGGCAAATTTGGATGAGATTGGATCATGATTGAACAAAAACAACATGAAAAAAGATATGAAAAAGATTTTCCAAAATCAAATATTGAAATCCATGAATGCTTGAGATTTTGTGCAAAGTTTTTAACCTAAACCATTCCATACAAGTACTAGATGAGAACCCTAATGCTACAAGACTAGAAGCTGCGCCCCAAACTCCATTGCCATATTGAAAATTTTCATAAAAAAGCTCAATACTGAATTCAAGGTTTTAGGCCGATTCAAGGATCAACTCTCATCCCATTAGCATTCTGAGACGTCATTGAGTGTTTCTCAATCATTAACAACAAGCAAAACACCCTGAACTGGTATCCATGAGCCCAACCGTACCTCAAAAATCTTGAAATCGCATAGCATGAATTAAGCATTATTTTGCATTTTTTTTCATGGATTCATGTTTATATTGATGTTTCTGAACTAACTGATATGTTTAATTATGTTATTTTGCCCTATATGCCAATTCACCATTAGAGAGGCCTAGGGTTCCGAAACTTCCAAATTGGGCGTTATCAGTTCTTGTAAAATTAAGACATACCAATGCTATGATTGAAATCTGCAGGTTGAGACGAAGAAGACAGGATGCTCGCGCTCAATTTATGAGCATTCAGGACCTAATCGCTATTTTGGAAATATGCGTATATGGAGGGGGTTCAAAACCCCCGTTAAACGTTTGTTCTTTTTTCAGGCAGAAAGAAACATGAAGAAGACGAATACATGGCATCATCTGAGTGGCCGTTTCAAATTTTGGCGCGCGTTCCAAGCGTGAATCCACTTTTCTTTTATATTGTTTATATTATATTATATGTTAACTAAACGCGCTTGGTTCAGCTGGTAACATGTGAGATGAATAATTCTCAAGACCTGGGTTCAAGTCCCAGGTCTGGCAAATACTCCATATATTTTTTCAATAATTAATCCCATGTAGGCATCATTCTGAGACTACCATGCACACTCCAAGTTCACCATCCACGCGTCCAAGATGATCAGATCAATGGCCAATATTCCAAGCGTATCATACACTCCCAGTCAACGCGTCCTATTGGATCCAGAAAGTCAACAAATGCTGAATAGCATTGGGCCAGGCCTCTCAAGTTTATACCTCCTTATTTGGGGCAACACCCCACCAGGGTTTGCATTTTATATTTTTTCTTCTCACTTTTATTTATGTTGTTTTATTTATTTTATTGTCTTAATTCAATTAATTTATTTTTCCTACAAAATATAAAAACACTAAAAAAAATCAGAAAAGGCCAAAAATTAATAAATATTTATATATTAATTATTTTCATGAATAAATTAGAATGTAAATTATGTAGTGTAATTAGGTTTTAATTTTAATTCCTTTTTTAAATAAAAATCCAAAAAATGTAGAATTTAGGTTTTAATTGTTAATTCTTTTTATTTCCCTTTAATATTTTTCCCCTTTTTTAGAATAATAATTATTATTTATTTATTTATTTTCCTATTTAAATTGTATATAAATGAATTAGGTTTAATTTAGGTCATATTTTAATTCTTTCTTAATAATTAAAAAATATTAGAATTAGGATTCGCCGTTTAATTTAATTGACTTCTTTTCCTTATTGCATCTAAAAAAACATAAAATACCAAAAAAAAAGCATTTAATCATTTAACTTTTAATTCTCATTAACTTTCAATGTTTTGCAAAAGGGTCCAATGCCCGTCGTTTATAATTATTAATTTGCGCGTTTATTGCTTATAATAATTTTGTAACTGCCCCGAAGCCATGTAACTTTATTTCTTGCATTTCTTTATCGCTTTATTTATTTTCCGCTAAATCGGGTCCTGGAAATTTTGGCGATGTGGACCCGCGCCTTTTGTAATAATCGTAGATTTATTTTTCCCGCAAAATATAAATTGTTAAAAAGCATGAAAGAATGTATGGACTTAAAATAAAATCAATGCGTAGATCGTAACCAAACATGACAAGATAAATATCTGAAAACGACACACGATTCGCACACACCACCCCTAGGGTACGCCTCACTGTTGCCTTGCCTCGAAAGGTGGTCGTCGAGTAGAGGGCGTCTTAGTAAGTCCTCATGATCCGGGAACCTGGCATGAGGGTAGCTTCTAAGGTGTCTTCCCATTGCTCTGGTGATCACCATGTCCTGAACATCGAATTGACCCTAAACTCGAATTGACCCGAACACCTCCAATGGTGATGCTACCTACCTCTCAATGGTGGGATAGCACTACTTTAAAGGACATTTACCCAGACTAATTCCTTAGGGTAGGTAGGTTCTCAAGGATACTTGCTCTAACTTCAAAAACAAATCAAAATACTTTTCACACCGACACATTTTCAAAAGCTTTCAAAGCAAATTTTTCAAACACTCTGACGTACGAGTCGATCTGAAATTTTTCAAAGAAACTTTTAAACCCACATTGAAAAGCAAACAAACAATTTGAAAACACATTGAGCAAGTATCTAAGAGCCCATGGATAACCATGGATAGAAAGGGTGCTAACACCTTCCCTTTCTATAACCTACCTCCCGAACCGAGAGCAATCTCTTTAAGGAATTTTTCTGTGCTTTTGTCCTTTCCAATTGGAGAAAATAAAAGACGGTGGCGACTCTTGCTTCCGCGACATTTCGCGAACCAGCGTTAAACAGTCAGTTCCAGATCCACCGATCACAGGTGGCATAAGAATGGGTGGCTCTTGGAGATACTCTTTGATCCTTTCAAAAGCAGCCTGACATTCATCGTTCCAACGTACTACTTGATCTTTCTTCAGTAGCTTGAAGATTGGTTCACAGGTAGCAGTTAGATGTGAGATGAATCGGGCAATGTAGTTCAGACGTCCTAGAAAGCCTCTGACTTCTTTCTCTGTCTTGGGAACTGGCATCTCTTGTATGGCTTTCACTTTGGCAGGGTCCACTTGAATACCTTTGTCACTCACGACGAAGCCTAGCAATTTTCCAGATCTCACCCCGAAGGTGCACTTGTTCGGGTTTAACTTCAGCTTGTACAACTTCAGACGGTCAAACAGCTTCTGTAGATGGTCAAGGTGTTCCTCCTCAGTTTGGGACCTTGCAATCATATCGTTAACATATACTTCGATCTCGTGATGGATCATATCATGGAACAGAGCAACCATGGCACGTTGGTAGGTTGCCCCAGTATTTTTCAACCCAAAAGGCATGACCTTGTAGCAAAAGGTACCCCACTGAGTAACAAAAGTGGTCTTCTCCATGTCTTCAGGAGCCATCTTGATCTGATTATAACCGGAGAAACCGTCCATGAAGGAGAATACCTTATGCTGAGCAGTATTGTCAACCAGGACGTCGATGTGAGGCAGAGGGAATTCATCCTTAGGGCTCGCCCTGTTCAAATCCCTGTAGTCAACACACATTCGGACCTTACCATCTTTCTTCGGCACTGGAACCACATTGGCAACCCACTGAGGGTAAGAAGTCACTGCTAGAAAACCGGCGTCGAATTGTTTCATAACCTCAGCTTTGATTTTCTCGGACATCTCTGGACGCATACGGCGGACCTTCTGTTTTACCGGAGGGTAATCTTCCTTGGTAGGCAGGTGATGAACCACAATGTCGGTATCCAACCCAGGCATGACTTCGTAAGACCAGGCAAAGATTTCCACATAGTCATGCAGCATCTGAATCAACCGTTGTTTCACACTAGCCTCCAGATTGGCACCAATCTTGACTTCCTTTCTGTCTGTCTCAGTACCCAGATTTACCATTTCCACTGCCTCTTCATGTGGCTGAATGGCCCTCTCTTCCTGGAGTAGCAGTCTTGCAAGCTCACCAGGCACTTCGCAATCATCCTCACCTTCGTCTTCGGCTAAGTTGATCGGATTTTCGAAGTCATAACTGGCAGTAGCAGAGTCGTTACTAGTGAGATCCAGAGTGGATTGGGACCTGTATATGTGAGTGTGTGTAAATATAGCTGTTTTGCAATAATAAAGAAAGACAAGGAGCATAAGATTTGAAATGCAAAAAACGTCCAATGCTTTTATTAATGATATATGAAAATGACACACAAAATCCCTCACAAATGAAGCCGCGGTGCCCCGGGTAAGACACCGGGCCATAAAGTTTCACAATATTGTTTGTTACAAATTTAAAACAAAGGAGTTCATTACTGAGTAATAAAAGTAATAGGGACGAAGTCTTTCGCTGTCCAGTTGTTTGGTCCACCGTCGGTCGTAGGGTAGATCCAGCTGTCGAATTCAGATTCCTCCACGTCATCTTCAATGGCGTTGACTCCCGAGTTGATGATGAACACAGGAGGTCTTCCAATCCTTGCACGACGAACAACCCTTTGAGCTTCTGCAGTGAAACCCAAACCAAACTTGTCAGTCTTCTGAGTGAAATCAGGAAGTCGGCCCCGGTTTGCGCACTCACCCTTCTCAATAACAGCCCGGGCATCCTTTAAGGAAGCCATCTTCAAAGGAGGATCTTCAATCACAGTCTCTGCTGATGCCAGTGTCGGAGGGACCTCTTCAAAGTGCTGGAATGGAGTCTCAATGAATTCCCCATCCATCTCTATGTACCGGAACGAGTTGAGGTGGCTGACCATATATTCTTCCTCCCCCTGAACTGTCACAATCTTCCCTCTGACCGGGTATTTCAGCTTCTGATGTAGAGTTGAAGTCACAGCCCCAGCCTTGTGGATCCAAGGACGACCCAGCAAACAAGAATAGGATGGTCGGATGTCTATCACGTAGAATGTTGAATCAAAGACCTGCGAACCAACTCTGATTGGAATGTCAACTTCACCGTGCACCATCCTTTTAGACCCGTCAAAGGCCCGGACAACAATGTTACTTGGCTTTAGCTCCAACCCCTCGCAATCCAACCTGTCTAGAGCTTTCTTGGGTAATACGTTCAACGAGGAACCTGTGTCAACCAGCACATGGGCGAGAGTAGTGCCCCTGCATTCAATGGAGACATGCAGGGCATCGTTATGGTTCTTCCCTTTAGCAGTCAGATCAGCGTCAGAGAAACCCAAACCATTATCAGCAGTTAAGTTGGCCACACAATCGGTAAACTGATCAGCTGACGTCTCTTGTGACACGTGGGCCGTCTTCAGGAAGGTAATCAGAGCCTTGGCATGGGCCTCTGAACACAACAACAGTGATAGCATAGAAATCTTTGATGGGGTGTGCCCCAGCTGCTCAACTACATTAAAATCACTCTTCTTGATAATCTTAAGGATCTCTTCCATCTCCTGCTTGGAAGCTTCAACATTGGTTGTCTTCGGTGCCTCCGTCTGGGCAGGCATATCAATGGAGATCCCTTTGCCCCGAGCGTCAGATGACTCGGCAGCAGGGGTAGAAATAGGAACTTGATCAGGCAGAGAAGCAGGCACACTTGCAGGTGTGATGACAATAGGTCTCTGGATAGCTGGTGGTGCAATATCTGGTGAGAAAAGTCTACCGCTACGGGTGACTTTGGCAGGCCCGGTGATATTGCTGACGCCGGTACTAGTATCAAACTCTTGTTTAACTCCAAGCACATAAACATCTGCCCCATAGTGCCATGGGACAGCTTTGTCAGATGTATAGGGGATGGGCCCTGGAACAGTGATGATTATGGGTGCAATCTTCTGAGCAGGCATAATTTTGACAGGCTTCCTCGGGGGAGCCTTGGGAGAGTTGTTGAAAATAGTAACAATAGACACTTCTTCAGTAGGGGTAGCAGGAACAACAACCTTCTCAAACAAGATCTCTTTGTTATCCATCAGGTTTTGGACGCCTGACTTCAACAAAGGACAACCAGCAGGTGAAACAGAACATAGATGGCAACCTTTACTACATCCCGGAAATAAACCGGCTAGCAACAGGTTCCTTTTGACGGTCAACAACGGAGTAACAATATCATCCACAGAGGCTACATACAGGTCTTCCTCAACAGCATTCACTCCATGCTTGGGCATGGGAGCAGTCACAACATTGGGCCTTTCGGGTGCCTCGAACTCTATCTCTTTAGCATTAATCAGGTCTTGGACCTTATTCTTCAGAGCCCAACAATCATCCGTAGTATGCCCCGGGCTGTCAGAATGATAAGCGCAGCGAGCGTTAGGATTGTACTTTGGGGATGTGGTGTTTACAACCTTCAGAGCTTCTTTTATTGTTACCAGATTAGTTGTCAGTAACTGCGGAAATATCTGGGATAAGGTCATACTGAGCCGAGTGAACTGCCTTCTAGGTCTCTCACCCCTTTGCTGGTTATGATGCTGAGGAGAAGCAACAGGTTTTGAAATAACCACCGCGTTGACAGCTTGGCGGCGTTCCGGTTTATTCTGTCTCCTTGAACCATAGACAGCACTAGATTCTTTCTTGAACGGTTTCTTCTCAGTGCTCGAGGAGGCACCTTTCTGTATCTTCCCAGACTTGATACCAGCTTCAATTATCTCACCTGTTAAGATAAGGTCTGTAAACCCGGCAGAAGAATTCCAAATCAAATGGTTGAAGAACGGACCAGACAGGGTCCCCAAGAACATATCAACAAGCTCACGGTCAGTCAAAGGTGGCTGCACCCTTCCAGCCAGGTCTCTCCACTTTTGAGCATATTCCTTAAATCCTTCACCCGTCCCTAGTGACATACCCTGGAGTTGGGTACGTGTAGGAGCGAGGTCGGAATTATACTGATACTGGTTATAGAACGCAATAGCCAAGTCCTCCCAGTTACGAATACTGGCTCCATCCAGCTGATAGAACCATTCGAGTTGAGTCCCTGAAAGACTATCCTGGAAGAAATGGATCCACAAATTCTTGTCAGCTGTATAAGGTTGGATCTTCCTTACATACGATCGGAGGTGCAGCTTAGGGCAGGAAGCTCCGTCGTACTTTGCAAAAGCAGGTGCTTTGAATTTATGGGGAATCACCACCCCAGAGGATAAGCATAGATCTCCAAAGTCCAACCCGGGCACATGTTGAATCTCCATAGCACTTAAGCGGTCCTCCAGCTGTTTGTACCTGTCCTCAGCAGGAGGGTACTGTTCATCATTATAATCCGTCTCGTTGTCGGAGACCACGGGACTAGGAACCCTTCTCTCTTGGGGATTGTCTTTGCCTACAGAGGAAGTAGTCAGATCAACCTCATTTTGTAAATCATTCCCAAATCTGCGTCCAGTGTTGAACAAGACGGTCCTCTTCTTCTTCTTCTTCAGAATCAGAGTCTTCAACTCCTGTTGACCCTGGGCTAGGCTCATAACCAACTCTTGGAACTGGGCGTTCTAGGCCTTGAGGGCCTTGATAGCTTGTTTAGTAGTAGGTTCAGAAGAC
The DNA here is from genome assembly GCA_948472305.1 of Vicia faba. NCBI lineage: Eukaryota > Viridiplantae > Streptophyta > Magnoliopsida > Fabales > Fabaceae > Vicia > Vicia faba. The sequence continues at coordinate 1,233,154,755 of OX451737.1, forward strand.
ATGATGATTGCTGAAATAAACAACGAAGAAGATAAGTGACATATAAAAAGGGTACCTGTGATGCATATGATGACATGAAATGCGTATGATTTATGTTTTCAAAGACAATCGGGATTCAACTTTGTAGACAAAAAGGAAACACACTTTATTAGATTCAACTTTGAATTGTTCAACAAATTGCCCTTAGGCGTTACAAGAATGAAAACTGAAAAGTAAATAAAAGCTGTAAAAGAAACATCCAAGGTCCATCAGTGCTCCCACGGCCTCTTCTTCTCAGTACGGATATAGTCATTCAGGATCCGTTCATTCTCCAATTGTTTAGTCAGCTTCTGGATCTTCTATTCCTGTTTGTTGAACCTTTCCCGATAAGAATCTCGTTCTTTCTGCAGTTGTGCCCAAGACCTCTTTAGTGTGTCAACATCAGTGGGTATCTAAGGATGGAGAACAGTTGGAGGAACCCCGTCTCTATCAGGAACTTCAAGAGTAATAGGCCTGACAGCTTCGTATGGCATACCTAACTTCTGAGCACGGATGCGGACCCATCTGAAATAGGATTCCATTGGTAGAGAAGTTTTTGGTCCCAACTCATGTGGGTCAGCTTTGTGAATTCTGTCCCAAGCCCTGATGAATCTACGGCGCAGCTCGTTGCTATCTACCTGAAACTCAAAACTGATGTGAGGTATCAACATCTCATGAGGCCCTGCTCTTCTGGCTCTTCCAAACTGACGGAGAGCTAAACATGGATTATAAGAGATTCCTCCATGGGTTCCGATCAATGGAACATTAGGGTGCTCTCCGCAACGATCAATAACAGCTACCTCATCCAAACCTCTGAGAGTCCAAATGATGTCATTATCAGTGAGAGACATTATCCTATGAGCCCAACCTCTTCCTTCTTTGTTCTTCAGTACGAACTTAGGGAGGTGCGAAATAAACCACCTCACTAATAAAGGAGCACAACACCACAAAGTTCCCCGTCTTCGGGCAGTACGAGCGTAGAGTTGTTGCAGAATATCACCCAAGAGAGTGGGTACAGGGTTCCGAGAGATGAAGATCCTTATGGCGTTGACATTAACAAAGGTATCAGGATTTAGAAACAATACTAGACCATAGATTAAGAGAGCCAGAATGTCTTCGTACGCCCTGAAGTCTAAGTCATTCCAGAAACTATTAGCTTTGCCAATCAGAAATTTAGCCAAAAAGCCCATAACTCCGCTTCTAGTCTCCCAGTTAGCCACTACCTCTTCTTTGGTCAAAGGAAGGGCTGCAGCAATCTCCTCAGGCCTAAGAGTCTTCTCCCAACCAGTGAATGGAATCTATTCCAACACAGGGATACCAAGCAAATCAGAGAATTCTTCCAGGGTAGGGACCAGCTGGAAGTCTTGAAAGGTGAAGCAATGGTATAGCGGATCATAAAACTGGGCCAGGACACTCATCAATTGTTGGTCCCACTTTGAAGTGACTAAACCGAGAAGAGAACCATGCCTCTTGATGAATGAAGTAGTGTTTGGAATCCTATCAACCAATTCTTTAAGCAGATCAGGTGGTTGAACAAAGTTGAGCCGAATAGTATTCCTTCGCATAGGCATCATGATGTCCTACAAAACAGAGCAAAGATGAAACCCTCTTGTCTTTGAAATGGATTAGTCCTTATGCAGGATGCATGCAATGTTATGATGGTATGATGTTATGATAACGGCACACCACAAGTATTCACAAAGGGCACACATGGTAAGGCACACAAGTCACACAAGACATCCCTTAGAGTTCAGGCCAACATGAAGTTTAGGTACTACCCTCTTTCAGTTTCCGTTGGTTAAGACCTGTCCTAGAAATAGTAACCGGGTTCTAGAGGATCTCAATATCACTGACTACCCTCAATCGGTCATAACTCCAGCTTAGCAACCTTTTCTTGCGGCCGGAACCATCGCGAGAGTTTAGCCTCAATGAGTGTAGCATACTGCTACTGTTCTATGGCCAAGTTGGTCAATTTAAGGTTATAAGGTCAGTTGGTGCTTAATGACTCCTCAGAAGACCCATATTCTCCTCGTTCCAACACAAGGGATATCGGTACAGACCAAGGTGTCACACCAACGTAGCTACTGCTTCACCCGTGTCGGTCTACGCCAGACAGGTCCCTCACAGTTTATTGCTACTTACCTAAAGGGTATTCCCCAGATCCGGGTTAGGATCTATGAAACTCCAATACAAGCCCACAAATATAAATCATATAAAGCATGCAATTGAAAACATAAGTGATCTTATCCTAAGGTACACCTCACTTATTAAGTTTCCCCAGTAGAGTCGCCAGTTCTGTGATCGGTGGAAATAGAACTGACTGTTTTTGAAATGCTGGTTCGCGAAATGTCGCGGTAAGCAAGAGTCGCCACCGTCTTTTATTTTCTCCAACGAGGAAAGGACAAAAGCACAACAAAATTCCTTTTCGAGATGTTTCTCGGTTCGGGAGGTAGATTATAGAAAGGGAAGGTGTTAGCACCCTTTCTATCCGTGGTTATCCACGGGCTCTTAGGTACTTGCTCACTATGTTTTCAAAATGTTTTTGCTTTTCTTGTGTTTGTGGGTTTTGAAAAAGTTTGTTTGAAAACTTCGATTTAACTCTTGTATCTGTCCTCAAGAGTGTATGAAGTGTTTGTTTGAAAACTTTTGTTTGAAAAGTGTAGGTGCGAAAAGTATTTTGTTTTGAAAGATCAAGTACCTGGGAACCTCTACCTACTCAAAAGAAATTAAGCTGTGTAAATGTCCTTTAGACAGTACTATCCCACTATTGAGAAGTAGGTAGCACCGTTGCTGGAGTTTCGGGTCAATTCGATTATAGGGACATATGTGGTCACTAAAGCAATAGTAGGACGCCTTAGCGATAACCCTAGTGTCCTAGATCCTTTTTTTATCCGAGGCAACCATTTCGAGGCAACTTGGATCTTTAGACAAGAGTGCGACCTCTAAAACACCCTATACTCAATGACCACGTCGAGGCAACCAAGTGAGGCGTACCCTCGGAGTGGCATGTGCGAGTGTGTTAGGATTCAGTTAAGTTATCTTTGAACATGTTATGGTGAGCTACAGATTGATTTTAATTTCAGATAAGTCTTGTCATGCATAACAGTTAATAGTTGTGCGGAAAGTAAATTGCGGAAAGTAAATCTACGCTATTACAAGGCGTCGGGTATTTACATCGCCAAAAGCAACTGTGATCGGTGGATCTGGAACTGACTGTTTAACGCTGGTTCACGAAATGTCGCGGAAGCAAGAGTCGCCACCGTCTTTTATTTTCTCCAAATGGAAAGGACAAAAGCACAGAAAAATTCCTTAAAGAGATTGCTCTCGGTTCGGGAGGTAGATTATAGAAAGGGAATGTGTTAGCATCCTTTCTATCCATGGTTATCCATGGGCTCTTAGATACTTGCTCATTGTGTTTTCAAAAATGGTTTGTTTGCTTTTCAACTGTGGGTTTTAAAAAGTTTCTTTGAAAATTCCAGTTCGACTCTTGTATCGGTCCTCAAGAGTGTTTGAAAAATTGTTTTTTGAAAGCTTTTTGAAAGTGTCGGTGTGAAAAGAGTTTTTTTTATTTGTTTTGAATTAGAGCAAGTATCTATGAGTCATCTACCTATCCTAAGGAATTCGTCTGTGTAAATGTCCTTTAAAGTAGTGCCACCCCACCATTGAGAGGTAGGTAGCACCACCGTTGGAGGTGTTCGGGTCAATTCGAAGGTTCGGGACATGGTGATCACCAGAGCAATGGGAAGATACCTTAGAAGCTACCCTCATGCCAGGTTCCCGGATCATGAGGACTTACTAAGACATCCTCTACTCGACGATCACCTTTCGAGGCAAGGCAACAGTGAGGCGTACCCTAAGGGTGGTGTGTGATTCGTGTGTCAGATTCATTTATTTTTGTCTTTTGTCATGTCATGGGTGATCTACGCGTTTGTTTTTATTTAATCATTCATTCTTGCATACGATTTAATTAACAGTTAAAAAAGGGCGAGAAATGTAAAGTTCCTAAACTATTACAAAGGCGCGGGTCCACATCGCCAAATTAAAATCCAGGACCCGATTTGACATAAAATAAAGAGTGCGAGAAATATAAATATCAAATTTACACGGCTTTGGGAGAGTTACATAAATATTATAAGAAAGGAAATAAAAATGTGCGAAACAAATTAATAATCGAAAGCGAGGGCGTTGGACCCTTTTTAATGAAATTAAATTATGATTATGAAATTAATTAAATTAAAGAAAAAAGAAAAGATTTTTGAGTTTTTTGTATTTATGAATTTTTAATGAGAAGATTAAATGAAATTTAAAATTTAATTAACCCTAATTCTAGTTATTTTTAATTTATTAAGAAAAGCATTTAAAATTTAATCTAAAGTCAACCTAATTAATTAATGCAATTTTATTTACAAAAATATAATAATTAATAATTAATGATGATAAAAGAAAAGAAAAAGATAAAAATTGATTAAAACCCTAATTCTACAAATTTTAAGTTTATTAAGAAAAATGTCAAAATTAATCCTAGAATTGAAAACTAAATTGATTAATGATTTTTATTTACAAAAATACTAAAATAAAATATATTTTTATTTTTGTCTTTTCTGGTTTTTATATTATTTTTATATTTTATGAAAGTAAATTAATTTAAAGATTTAAATAAAAATTAAACAAAACAAATAAAATAGAAAAAATATGAAAAAGAATTAAAAAAAAAAAAGCAAACCATGGGGGGTGTCTGGCCCTTTTTGGAGGTTTTTTGGAAGTAATTTGGCCCATTAGACAAAAAGCCTTGTTTGACTTTCTGGCATCACGTGCGTGTTCATTGACTCCTGAGTACCGTGGTCTGCATTCTTTGGCCATTGGATTGGGTTTCATGGCCATTTGTGTTCTGGCTGTTGGTCATTTGTGTTCTGGCCTCAACGTTCCTTAATCTTCTCAGGATGTCTGTCTCGCCATGTATTGGTGTCATGCATAAGTTGTTCTAGTTTGGCCATTTGGCTTTTGGCTTTTGGCCATTTGTGTTTTGGCCTCAACGTTCCTTAACGAACCTGCATGAGATCCTGTCTAAATCTGCAGTGTTGAATCTCATGAACACATTAAATAAAATCATAAAATGCAAATAAAGCCAATATATGAAGAAATTTAATGTTTAGGCACAATATGGCATGTATGAATGATTATACCCTTTTGATCATGGAGATCAAATCAATCATACCCTTACTGGAAAATTAGTGACCTGAATGCTTTTATGCCCTTTGGATCATGGAGATCAAGTCAGCCTTATCCTTACTGAAGAAGTAGTGAGGTGTTGGTTTGTAACTGTGATGGCTTGTTTGTAGTGAGAGAGGGATTTGTAATAAGGATTTCAAGGTTTTAGGGTTCTTGAAAGAATTTGATATTCTAACAGTGTTGTGGCAAGGTTTTTTCTCTCTTTTTCTCCTCCCCGGTTTGTGTGAAAAGAAGGTGATTATATAATGGAAATTAGGGTAAAGAAAATGGGCTTTGAATGTGCAACTGGGCCTCCAATATTCACTTGAGTTCGTCACTTTCCAGGCTAAATCTCAAGGACTTAAGTGCAATTTTTGAAGTTGAAATGTGAAAACAAAATGTAGCCTACATCGATAACTAACTCCTGTCCGAAAATCGACTCAATCGGATAAACGGTGAATTAGTTATGAATTTTTGAAGTTTCAGCTCAGACAAACTTATTTTGGGCTCCAGTGTCGACTCTGACACGTTCTTCAATAAAAAACTGGTATTGATCGGTGCATAATTTGATCTCGACTTTTGAAGCAAAGTTGTAGATCTATGAGTCAGTGACCTTGTGTAAAAATATGAGCCCAATCCAATAAAAATTGACCGAGTTATGAATTTTCGAAGTTTCGGCCCAGATGAAATAATATTCAGCATTCAGGATTTTCAGCGTGTCACGCACTCTGAGCAAAAAACAAAGGCCTTTTGAATACCGTTTGAACTCAATACCTTCTGTGAAAATGTAGCCAACTCAATTTGAGAAATTTTGACGCCGGAACCAGCTCGATACGATGAAAATCGACCAAGTTATGATTTTCTGAACATGACGCAAATAAACTTCTGTCACAAATTTTCTGTATGAAAATACTTGATAAATCCACATTTTTGAAGACCTTCTGATCGAAATTGGCTTCCAGCCGTGAGAGATGAAAACGTAGATAATGTCAAGAAGGAATTTTGGCCACCGGAACGGGTTCAAAACGAGTCACGATCTTCAAGTTATGAATTTTTTAGCGCATAAAAACTGCACTTTCAGCACACTTTTTCACCATATTTCTTCGAGAAAACTCACACAGTCGGATACCTTCTTTAAAGAATTGACTCTTGAGCCGAACCTGAATTTGAGCATACGTTATCAGAGATATCTTGGCGAAAGAACACCTGAATATGATGCGCCGGGTTGGACTTGTGAATTTTTCTTGAAATGTTTTGAGAAATATGGGAGGGCAAATTTTGGGGTACAACAGTTGCCCCTGTTCAATCTTCTTAGACCTGAGGATGTAGATTGGCTGTCGTGCCTTTTGTAATCCGAAGGTGGAAGATGATTGAACACTAGAGTGCCCAGAAATTTGCACTCACATAGTAGAGTATCAGCAACGTGATGGCGGGAATGAGCTTACAGATGCCATTTGGAGAGATGATGGATAGGTGGATGGGCTTATAGATGCCATCTAGGTGTCAATCGCGTAAGAGATTCCTTGGCGAGAACTTGCGTACCTGCAAAAGAAAAATGATTACCTGACCTGTTACAGGAGCTGGTCTTCAAATTCTTTGTGTAGATGTGTCTCGATTGGTTACAGGAGCTGGATCTGGAGCTTCAAAAGGTGATGAATGAACCAGGGATGGTTACTACCTCAACAGGAACGGTGAGAGAACCTTGGGGTGATTACTACCTCAACAGTAATGCTGAGAGAATCATGGATATCTTCTACTGAGTCTTCATTAGAAAAATCTTTTAGGAATCGATTTAACTGGACTAGAGAAGGCCTTTGACTGGATAAGAATCAGTTAAATCTTAGGGTCGATTTAACTGAACCGGACAAGGTCTTGAAATCTTCAACTGGATAAGAAACAAGGAGATCTTAGGGTCGATCTGACTGAACCAGAGAAGGCCTTTGACTGGATAAGAAACAGAAAAATCTTAGGGTCGATTTAACTGAACCGGTCTAGGTCTTGAAATCTTCAACTGGATAAGAAACAGAGAGATCTTAGGGTCGATCTGACTGAACCAGAGAAGGCCTTTGACTGGATAAGAAATAGGAAAATCTTAGGGTCGATTTAACTGAACCGGTCAAGGTCTTGAAATCTTCAACTGGATAAGAAACAGGGAGATCTTAGGGTCGATCTGACTGAACCAGAGAAGGCCTTTGACTGGATAAGAAACAGGAAAATCTTAGGGTCGATTTAACTGAACCGGTCTAGGTCTTGAAATGTCTTCAACTGGATAAGAATCAGGGAGATCTTAGGGTCGATCTGACTGAACCAGAGAAGGCCTTTGACTGGATAAGAAACAGAAAAATCTTAGGGTCGATTTAACTGAACCGGTCTAGGTCTTGAAATGTCTTCAACTGGATAAGAATCAGGGAGATCTTAAGGTCGATCTGACTGAACCAGAGAAGGCTTGAAATATTGCTTGAGAACTTAACTGGATCTTTCCTGAAAGGTAAAGGTCAGTCATATGCAATGCATGATATGGATCAAGCAATGATGTTCTCAACATAAATGAGATTTGTAAGATATGATGCGTATATGCATGCTATAATGTATGAAAATGTGATGTTTATGAATGTATCTTTTCGTCTTAGGAAAATAAATCCTTGACGGGTGCCGGGAAGTCATTCCTGGGCTGATGTTGAAGAATAGATCTTAGCTTCCGTTGGGGATGATAGTTGCAAGAATACCGGTAGGAGAAGATAACTCCGTTGGGGAATAACTTGGCGAATAGAACACTCTGCGGGGAGAAAAGTACTCTAGCGATCTTGCTGGGAAGCAATACTCTGTGGGGAGAGAGGTACTTTGCTGAAATGTTGATGGTAACTTCGTTGGGGATACCATTGTTGGGTTGGAAGTGTTAATAGACTTTGCTAGGGATAAGAAGACTTCGTCGAGGACGATCTTTCCGTGGCTTTCAGCTGAGGATAACCCAGTTATACCCTGGTAGGGAAATAACTCTTTGGATAAGGCCGGGGGACGCGTTCGTGCTCTGTAGAGGATAAGCTTCCAGAATCTACTGGGGATAAGCTTACTGCTTAGGGAGATGGATTCCAACTTTCCTGGGGAAACTGGATTGGACTCTCTTGGGGAAGTTTTGAGATGTTTTGAAAGTGATTCCACCGAATGTTTGATATACCGCCGGGGAACAATCTTTAGACCAAGACTGTCGGGGATGCTTGTTAAGAAGGCGTGTATTATGCCGGGAAATGTTGAAATCTGTTGGAGGATACCCAACTTCCTTAAGGCTGATAATAGCTTTGCTTGGGGAGAGTGCATTGACTTGCTGACTCACTCTCTGGGGATTTAAGATATCTGGTTATGTTCTTCAGCTGAACCCACCTTGATACTTTGGAGGACAGAACAATTAGATTGCTTAGACAACTCTTTGTTGCCCCTGTTTCTGAGGGAGAAGATACTGGTGGAGGCCTGATGATGAGCTCATGTACAACTGCATCTTTGGAGGGAGGAAACCTGTGTAGGGTTTACTGGTAATGAGTATGTATAAGACTGCATCTGAAATGGAGAAGGAACCTGTGTAGGGTTACTTTTGATGACGAGTCCGTGTAAAACTACGTATGGAGAGAGGGAACCTGTGTAGGGTTTCTTGATGACGAGTCCGTGTAAAACTACGTCTGGAATTTGAGAGGGGAACCTGTGTGGGGTTACCTTGATGATGAGTCCGGGTAAAACTGCATCTTTGGAAAGAGAGAACCTGTGTAGGGTTTCTTCGGGATAAGTTCGTGTAAAACTTCTTGATGAACCGGGGTAAGGTTATCTTTGAGATAAGTCCGTGTAAGACTTCTGGAGGAACCGGGGTAAGGTTACTTCAGGATAAGTTCGTGTAAAACTTCTTGATGAACCGGGGTAAGGTCATCTTGAGATAAGTCCGTGTAAGACTTCTGGAGGAACCGGGGTAAGGTTACCTTGGGATAAGTCCGTGTAAGACTTCTGGATGAACCGGGGTAAGGTCATCTTGAGATAAGTCCGTGTAAGACTTCTGGATGAACCGGGGTAAGGTCATCTTGAGATAAGTCCGTGTAAGACTTCTGGAGGAACCGGGGTAAGGTCATCTTGAGATAAGTCCGTGTAAGACTTCGTCTGGAGATTGAGAAGGAAACCGGTGTAGGGTTGCCTGATGATGAGTTTGTGTGAAACTACATCTGAGGTTGAGAAGGAACCGGTGTAGGGTCGCCTGTTGATGAGCCCGTGTAAGACTTCTTCTGAAAGAAAAGGAACCGGTGTAGGGTTGCTTGAGGATGATCAAGTAGATAATTGTCCTGTTTGGTTTCGGATATTAACCCACGATCAGTCGTTCACCGAATTTTCCTGGCTTGTTACCAGTGTTGATCTGAAGCTGTAAAGGTAGATGGTAATCATCTTTTGATTGACCTTTCCTTGGTACTTTGGTTGACAGAGCAACTGGATCGCCTGAACAACCCATTATTGCCCCTGTTTCTGAGGTGAGGGAAGAAGATACCTGTGGAGGTGCTTGATGACTGCCGCCTGACAACTCTTCTTCTGGTAGGCAAGTGACGAGATGCCGGGACATAGTCATACGCTTTGATCCCTAATTTTTGCCTGGACCGCCCTTTCGGGTTTTCAGTCCACCGGGATACCCATTTTTGCCCAAGCCGCCTTTTCAGGTTTTCGACTTGCCGGGTGTACAGATTTTTCATTTCATCCCTTATTTTTTCCCGAACCCTTTTGGTTCGCCGGGAAGCCCTTGTTTTTGCCTAGGTGTGTCAACCTAGCGGGTCTTTGATTATGCGCAGTATTTTTCGACTATGTCCATGCTCTCAGAATGTAGGGAGGTGCCCCTGTTAGTAGCATTGTGTTGCCATACCACCAGAAGATGTTTGATCGTGCAAGATTCGCAGCTGGAATTCATGTCCAACGCCCCAAGTGACTCAGAGGGAGGTTTTCCCCTAGCTATTGGGCATTTGAGAGATTCTCCGAATCTTGACTTAACTGCCCCAGATGACGGACAATGATCACGTCTGCCCCTTGGTTGGAAGTACTTTTGTTCACTAGATATTCTTCGTGCGAATTTCTTTGTTGTTCGAACAAATAGTCATATGCAAACAATGTTATATCAGAAATGCAAAGCTTATGTCTGTCTTGAAGTTTTTGAAAATGCATTTTTTTCATAAAAACAAGTGAATTTTTTTTGTAAACTGTGATGTCAACTCGTTATTTTACCGCAAGCCTTAAGGAGTCAGGATACCTTTCGTGACAGTATGCTTTCGAGCTAACCCATGCTTCAGCTAGGACTTTTTAAGGGTTATAACGTGGCCTGGTTCACAGTTTAAGAAACAAAGGATAAAGGCTCAAAGTATTTGTACCCACCCGCTCTTCGTGATGTTCTTCAAACTTAAACTCAGCTGATCGTGCATTAGATCTTGGTTGAGTCTTTTGCTCTGATATACCAGTGATGGTTCAGATATTGACAGTTTATTTTGAATAGGCAGTCATTCCTTTTTGTTATTGAGGGTTTGTGTGACCTCTTTCCCTTTGATTTCGCTATCCCTGTTTTTTGCCTGAGCTGTTTCCTTTTTGGAATTACAGTCAGCGGGATGCCCCAATTTTGTAAGTCTCCTTCATAGGTTTTGACTTATTGGGTTTTTATTTTTGAGGTATAATGACTGTCTATCCTTATGATTATTCGGAACCATCACTGTCTTTCTTTTTTTTGTAAGGACCTCTTTGGTGTCATTCGTTATGCACTTGGATCAACTGAGAGATTACCCTGCCCCAGGTTATGATTAAGGGTTTAATTTTTGAAAAGAAAAAAAACTCCTACTTCTTTGGCTCAGAGGGGTTGACGAGGGATTATCATCCTTATAACTCCAGTGTTTAGGGATTTGAAACAATGCCTGTACTTCATCAGCGGGGTCTGTTCAAAAGCATACTGTAGATTGTGGTATCATTTTCGTCATCCTCCCTCAAGAGGCTTAGAATTATTGAGAATTGATCATCAGAAAAAATATGAAAATAATTTGCATTTAGTGAATACGAATATATTGCTTCAAAACAGACATATGCGATGCATTAATGAGATAACAACGTTTAACATGAGTAAATGTTTGAACAAAAGAGAATTACAACTTGAAAATCCTAACGAACAAAAGTCTTTTCATCTCAGGGTTTGTCATTTCAAATAGTGAGCCTTGGAGGGACGGTAGAAAAACTCAGCCTGACCATCTTGTGTAAACTCCAATGCCCCTTCATCGATCAGGTCCTGGATTTTGTTCTTCAGAGCCCAACATTCATTTGTGTCATGTCCTGGGCAAGCAGAGTGGTAGGCACACCTTTTATTGGGATCATAGACAGGAGATGCTGTGTTGGGGTTCCGGGGATGAGCCCTTAATGTGATCAGATTCAACCTCAACAGGCGTTGTAAAGCTTGAAACAGCGACATATTGAGCTGGGTGAATTGCCTCCTAGGTTTGTCTGGCTGACGCTGGTGAAGTTGCTGCTGAGTTTGTGACCCTGAAGCCATTTGAGGAGCTCTCCCCTTATCTCCTTGTCTCAAAGATGGTTGAATGATGACTGGCCCTTCAACCTTAGATGTTTGCCCCAGTTGGTTACCCCGAAGCAGTTGGTTGACGAGAACCCCGAACTCTTCTTGTCTTTGAGCTAAGTCTTGGATGATAGTTACCTGCCCCAGCATCTGGGCTTTCATTGCATCCACTTCAGCTTGCAAATGTTTCAGCCGTTCGTCCTCAGCATTGTTCTTGACTAAAGTCCCCATGAGAAGTGTTCTCAGTTCTTCCTGTCCCTTGGATAGATTCAGAAGGATTTCCTCGAACCGAGTCTCTTGAGCATGAAAGTCCTGGTTGTCTTGTGGGCAAGCCATTGCTGAAATAAACAGCGAGGAGGTAAGAGACCTGTCCAAAGGGTACCTGTAATGCAATGATATGTATGATATGCATGCAATGTTTTCAAGGATTTCGCGGGGTAAACAAAGAAACTTGTTAGATTTGGAGTCCGGTGGCTTGATTGAAGGAACTTCATGTTGTTGAGAGTCCTTCTTCAAGGGTCAAAGGCTCACCATATCCAGTGGGTCATAGCCCCTGACAACCTTGACTAGAGGAAAATAAATCCTCTTTGCCCCTTGCTAGATGTTTGATTTATCATGACCTGCATCACAAACCCTTGAGATCCTTGAAATGGATTAGTCCTTATGTAGGATGTATGCAATGGTATGATGTTATGCTATGCATGGGGTAATGTAAGTAACCCTGTTATGAGTCCCAATTAAGGACTGCAAACCAAAACCTGCAAGCAACTCAAGTAAGACCTGTCATGAGTCCCAATTAAGGACTATAAACAAAACCTGCAAGAAACCTGGTAAACCCTGTTAGGAGTCCCAATTAAGGACTATAAACCAAAACCTGCGAGTAGCTCAAGTGTCAGATAACAAGCATACAAATAGTCAAGTTGGGAGGCACACAAGTCACACAAGAGAAACCCTTAGAGTTTAGGCCGGCATGGGGTCTGGGTATTACCCTCTTGAAGTTGGTGGGCTCAAAACCTGTCCTATCAGAAGTAACCGGGTTCTAAGGGTCCCAATATCACGGGATTGCTTTCATTGTTCATCGTTTCGATTTAGCCACTGAACTGGTGACCGGAATATTCCAGGAAAGCAACCCTCAATTGAGTGTAGTATCGAGTATCAACCAACCTCGGACTGCACCAAAGTCAGTTCTCACTACCCTAAAGAGGCCAAGATGGTTCAATTAAGGTTCCTAAGGTCTGTTGATGCTTCACGACACCACGCGGAGGCCCCGTACTCTCCTTGACTGAACTCAAGGGTTACCGGTACACACCAAAGTGCCACATCAACGTAGCAGACTGTTTCAACCATGTCGGTATACCCCGCACAGTTCCCTCACAGCCTTGTTGCTACTTTCTAAGAAGGTATCCCCCAGATCCGGGTTAGGATCTAAAGAACTCCCAAGACAGTCCCACAATTTAAAGCAAGCAAATCAATACAATTGAAAACACAGTTATGAACTAACCCTAAGGTACACCTCACTTTAAGTTTGTATCCCCAGCAGAGTCGCCAGTTCTGTGATTGGTGGATCTGGAACTGACTGTTTAACGCTGGTTCGCGAAATGTCGCGGAAGCAAGAGTCGCCACCGTCTTTTATTTTCTCCAAATGGAAAGGACAAAAGCACAGAAAAATTCCTTAAAGAGATTGCTCTCGGTTCGGGAGGTAGATCATAGAAAGGGAAGGTGTTAGCATCCTTTCTATCCATGGTTATCCATGGGCTCTTAGATACTTGCTCATTGTGTTTTCAAAAATGGTTTGTTTGCTTTTCAACTGTGGGTTTTAAAAAGTTTCTTTGAAAATTCCAGTTCGACTCTTGTATCGGTCCTCAAGAGTGTTTGAAAAATTGTTTTTTGAAAGCTTTTTGAAAGTGTCGGTGTGAAAAGAGTTTTTTTTTTATTTGTTTTGAATTAGAGCAAGTATCTATGAGTCATCTACCTACCCTAAGGAATTCGTCTGTGTAAATATCCTTTAAAGTAGTGCCACCCCACCATTGAGAGGTAGGTAGCACCACCGTTGGAGGTGTTCGGGTCAATTCGAAGGTTCGGGACATGGTGATCACCAGAGCAATGGGAAGATACCTTAGAAGCTACCCATATGCCAGGTTCCCGGATCATGAGGACTTACTAAGACATCCTCTACTCGACGATCACCTTTCGAGGCAAGGCAACAGTGAGGCGTACCCTAAGGGTGGTGTGTGATTCGTGTGTCAGATTCATTTATTTTTGTCTTTTGTCATGTCATGGGTGATCTACGCGTTTGTTTTTATTTAATCATTCATTCTTGCATACGATTTAATTAACAGTTAAAAAAGGGCGAGAAATGTAAAGTTCCTAAACTATTACAAAGGCGCGGGTCCACATCGCCAAATTAAAATCCAGGACCCGATTTGACATAAAATAAAGAGTGCGAGAAATATAAATATCAAATTTACACGGCTTTGGGAGAGTTACATAAATATTATAAGAAAAGAAATAAAAATGTGCGAAACAAATTAATAATCGAAAGCGAGGGCGTTGGACCCTTTTTAATGAAATTAAATTATGATTATGAAATTAATTAAATTAAAGAAAAAAGAAAAGATTTTTGAGTTTTTTGTATTTATGAATTTTTAATGAGAAGATTAAATGAAATTTAAAATTTAATTAACCCTAATTCTAGTTATTTTTAATTTATTAAGAAAAGCATTTAAAATTTAATCTAAAGTCAACCTAATTAATTAATGCAATTTTATTTACAAAAATATAATAATTAATAATTAATGATGATAAAAGAAAAGAAAAAGATAAAAATTGATTAAAACCCTAATTCTACAAATTTTAAGTTTATTAAGAAAAATGTCAAAATTAATCCTAGAATTGAAAACTAAATTGATTAATGATTTTTATTTACAAAAATACTAAAATAAAATATATTTTTGTTTTTGTCTTTTCTGGTTTTTATATTATTTTTATATTTTATGAAAGTAAATTAATTTAAAGATTTAAATAAAAATTAAACAAAACAAATAAAATAGAAAAAATATGAAAAAGAATTAAAAAAAAAAAGCAAACCATGGGTCGACTCTGACACGTTCTTCAATAAAAAACTGGTATTGATCGGTGCATAATTTGATCTCGACTTTTGAAGCAAAGTTGTAGATCTATGAGTCAGTGACCTTGTGTAAAAATATGAGCCCAATCCAATAAAAATTGACCGAGTTATGAATTTTCGAAGTTTCGGCCCAGATGAAATAATATTCAGCATTCAGGATTTTCAGCGTGTCATGCACTCTGAGCAAAAAAAGAAGGCCTTTTGAATACCGTTTGAACTCAATACCTTATGTGAAAATGTAGCCAACTCAATTTGTGAAATTTTGACGCCGGAACCAGCTCGATACGATGAAAATCGACCAAGTTATGATTTTCTGAACATGACGCAAATAAACTTCTGTCACAAATTTTCTGTATGAAAATACTTGATAAATCCACATTTTTGAAGACCTTCTGATCGAAATTGGCTTCCAGCCGTGAGAGATGAAAACGTAGATAATGTCAAGACGGAATTTTGGCCACCGGAACGGGTTCAAAACGAGTCACGATCTTCAAGTTATGAATTTTTTAGTGCATAAAAACTGCACTTTCAGCACACTTTTTCACCATATTTCTTCGAGAAAACTCACACAGTCGGATACCTTCTTTAAAGAATTGACTCTTGAGCCGAACCTGAATTTGAGCATACGTTATCAGAGATATCTTGGCGAAAGAACACCTGAATATGATGCGCCGGGTTGGACTTGTGAATTTTTCTTGAAATATTTTGAGAAATATGGGAGGGCAAATTTTGGGGTACAACAGCAACCCTTGAAAAATAATTTGCGAGAAAATAAAGAAAGCGATAAAAAGTCCTAATTAAAAGTTATTATATCCTCGGAGCAATTACATAAATATGATCAAAAATAATATGCGCGAAAAGAAATTAAATCGGAGAAGTCCTTAGGGTTTTGACCCTTTTTGAGAAAAGAATGAATTTTTGGTTATTTTGCATTTAATTAAATTAATCCTAGAACTAATTAATTATTTAATTAAAAGAAAAAAAGTATTTTTTGGTTTCTATGTGTTAAGGAAAATAAATAAAAAATGGTCATAAGTTAGTAAGAACCCTAATTCTAATCTATTTTATTTATTGCAAAAAATATTCAAAATTAACCCAAATTAAACTAAATTAATTTGTTAGTATTTATTTACAAAAATAATAAGTTAATAGTGAAATTAATAAATAATAAAAAATATTAAAAATATTTTAGTTTTCTGAATTTTATTATGAAAATAATTAATTATGAGTTAATTAAGTAATAATAATAATAATTAATAAAAAGATTAAATGAAAAAATGTAAAAGAAAATAAAAAAAGAATGAATGAACCAGGGGGGTGCTGGCCCAATAAGGAGGTAAGTTAGCAATTTTCAAGCCCATTTGCACACAAGCCTGTTTGACTTCTGAGATCGTCCACATGTGCATTGACTGGGAATATCATGGTCCTTCATCTTTGGCTTTCAGATTTGCTTTGCAAGCCACTTGGCGTGTGGACAATTGAGATGCATGGTAGACCACAAGGCATAAGGCATACTGGATAAGCTGCAAGAAAATAGCAATAATAATTTTGGGGGACCTGGGATTCGAACCCAGGTCCCAATGATCAATACTCCAA
Organism: Vicia faba; assembly: GCA_948472305.1. Lineage (NCBI taxonomy): Eukaryota > Viridiplantae > Streptophyta > Magnoliopsida > Fabales > Fabaceae > Vicia > Vicia faba. The sequence goes on from OX451737.1 coordinate 1,233,171,263, forward strand.
TGCCTTAACCACTCCAACTGCACGCTTTATTCGTTAGTAAAAGAAAAATCAATTATCATATTAACAAACACACAAATATGCTGTAACACAAAAACACGCGCGCCCTTTTTTGAACTGACCAATAGTATATCAACAACTCATCATCTTCTTCCTTCGCCTGCATGAAAACACATTAGATAGTGGGGGGTTTTTAACCCCCACTATATGACACGAGGAATAATAGCGATTAGGGCTGTGATTAATATAAATATTTCGCGAATAGTCCGATGAGTTCGTCTGGTTCTCGCGATTCCAACCATCTATCTTAGGAGTCCTGATTTTTCTGGGTTTAGAAAGCCCCAATTTCAGAATTCAAGAACCCTAGAAATCGTCCCTGGCAACTTTTGATTCTGTGCACTATAATTCAATTAGCTTCATATGGATTCAAGCAATGCAAAACAATCAAAAAATCACGTTAAATGCTCATGAATTAAGAGTTACGATTATGAAAAAAAGTGTCAAACCGTCAAACTGTTTAGGGCGATTCTTGCAGCTTTAAGGCCTGGTTTTGATTGCTACATGTTCCTCACACTTCCTGCAATGGTTTTGAATCAGTATAATGCCTTGGATTGGCTTGGAACACAAGAATCAGTTTTGACTTTTCTTTGAATTTTCTTGAATTGGTTATGGCTTTTTCTGCAGAGATTTCACGTGTGCATGATCAGGGTTAGCTTGTATATTTATAGGAGAATGAGATTAGGTCAGAATCTTGAGCAAAAATCCATGGAATGTTGATTTGAATATTTGATTGGAAATCATATATTTTTGAATCTTCATGATTGGAAAAAGTTGCCAATTTTGGAGATATTGCATCTTTGACTTGGTGCACGAAATTGCCAGCCTTTTTAGGTCATTCTTGCTTCACAAAAAGATTGAAAAACCATATCTTTATATTTTCCTACAATTTAAATTAATTAAATGAATTAATATTGATTAAAAATCCAATTAATTAATAAAAAATAATAAAATAATTCAATTAAGCTTGATGGGTCGTGCATAGGCCTTGGATAAAGTTTCAAGAAGAAATTTGAGGCCCATTAGCAAAAATAAGGTATTTTGAGCAAAGTTGACTTTTGCAAATTCATGGAAATTTCCCAACTTCTCCAATGCATATCTTGCTCAATTTTGATCCTATGAACATGTTATTGGACATTTTGGAAAGGTCTTGAAGTCCTCTAACCAATGCCTTTGGTCCCATGTCATTTGGATTTACCAATCTCAAGTTATGGTCTTTGACTTAAAGTGCATTTTTGTTGACTTTTGAATTTGACCTATAATGTAGAAATTGATAACTTTTTGTGAGAGCATTTCTTGGACTTGGAGTGTGAATATGGATTGTAGGAAATGTGATCCCCTTCAAAATAAGCATTGGATGGAATTTTTCTGATGAACCATGAAAAAGTTATGCCCTGGTCAAGATACAGTTGACTTTTCTGCTGTCCAAAAATAGTAACTTTTGCATCTTGATGATTTTTTTGAGCCATTCTTGTGGAATCATGATCAAGACTTGATCAAATTATGATTGTGGACTCAAAATAAGATGTTGACCAAAATTTTTGACTTTTGACTGCAAAATGACCATTTTGCCCCTGACAGTTGATTATGGATCAAATGAACTTTTTGACTGTGCAAATTGGCACTGTGAGTCTTGAAACTTGGTGTGATCGGTGGATCTGGAACTGACTATTTAACGCTGGTTCGCGAAATGTCGCGGAAGCAAGAGTCGCCACCGTCTTTTATTTTCTCCAACACGGACAGGACAAAAGCACAACAAAATTCCTTATGAGATTATCTCTCGGTTCGGGAGGTAGATTTATAGAAAGGGAAGGTGTTAGCACCCTTTCTCTCCATGGTTATCCATGGGCTCTTAGATACTTGCTCATTGTGTTTTCAAAATGTTTGCTTTTTAAGATGTGAGTGGGTTTGAAAAAAGTTTCGTTTAAGATTTCGGAATAACTCTTGTATCAGTTCTCAAGAGTGTTTAAAAAATTTGTTTTGAAAGCTTTTGAAAGTGTAAGGTGTGAAAAGTATTTTGTTGGTTTTTGAAAAGAGCAAGTACCCATGAGTCATCTACCTACCCTAAGGAATTAGGTTGTGTAAATGTCCTTAAGGTAGTGCCATCCCACCATTGAGAGGTAGGTAGCACCACCGTTGGAGGTGTTCGGGTCAATTCGAGTGTAGGGACAGTGTGGTCACCAGAGCAACAGTAGGACACCTTAGAAGCTACCCTTATGCCATTGATCTTTTTTATTCCGAGGCAACCGTTTCGAGGCAACTATTCCGAGGCAACCGTTTCGAGGCAACTTGTTTTGAGGCAACGGGATCAATGGACATAAGGACTTACTAAGACGTCCTATACTTGACGACCACGTTTCGAAGGTAAGGCAACAGTGAGGCGTACCCTAAGAGTAGTGTGTGAATTTGTGTGTTATTTTCATGTTATGTTTTATCTTGTACATGTATCATGGTGATCTACGCTTGTTTTTAATTTAGGCCATACATTCTTTCATGCAATTATAATTTAAAAATGCGGAAATTTAAATGCGGAAAGTAAAATCCTACGCTATTACAAGGCGCGGGTCTATACACCGCCAAATTAACAAAGACCCGTTTTGAATAAAAATGCGGAAAGTAAATGAATTTCCTAATTACTATTACAAGGCTTGGGCAATTACATAATATTAAAAAAAAGAAAAAAAAAAGAATAAATGCGCGAAAGAATGGAAACAGAACGTTCGAGGGCGTTGGACCCTTTTGAAATTAAGTTGAATTAAAGACTAATTAGTTATTTAATTAAGAAAAGAAATTGTTTTTTATGTTTTTTGTATTTATGAAAAATCAAAAATTAAAAGAAACCCTAATTCTAAGTTGTTTTTAATTATTAATGAAAAATATTAAAGTTTAACCTAATTTACTAAATATTTAAGGTATATGTTTATTTACAAAAAATTAATATTAATTAATAATAATAATAATAATGAGAAAATTATTTATTAAAAAAATGAAAAGGTGAAAAAATATCAAAACCCTAATTCTAGCTATTTTATTTATTTAAGAAAAAAGATTAAAATTGAAAACCTAAATTAACTAAATTTATTATTTAAGGTTTATTTACAAAAATAAATTAATGGTGAAATAATAATAATTAAATATATTTTAGTTTCTGATTTTTTTATTATGACAATTATTTTATGGAATTAAAAGAAATAATTAAAACACTAAAAAGAATTAAAAGAAAGTAAAAATAAAAAGAATAAAAATGCAAACCATGGGGGGTATCAGGTCCATTTAGGAGGTTTTGTGAAGCAAATTGGCCCATCAGAATCCAAGCCCTGTTTGACTTTCCAGGATAGGGTGCATGTTCATTGACTAGTGTGCATCATGGGGTTCCTTCTGAGGCCTTTGGATTAATCACCATGCCATCTGGCAAGTCCACGCGCTAGGATGTATGGTGGAATATTGAGAGCACATTGCATACGAATATGTTAGGATAAAAATTATGAAATAAGTGGGGGGACCTGGGAATCGAACCCAGGTCCCAAGGCTTGCAACGCACATCCCTTGCCAATTGATCTATCATGTTCATTTGTATATAATATAATAAAGAAACATAATATAAAAAAGATGCCCACTATGCTGAAAAACGCGCCAACGTTTAAACCTCCCAATCACATGAAGACACGCATGCTTCTTCTTCGTTTTTGTACCTGCAACATAGACAAATAGCGGGGGTTTTAAATCCCCATTAAGTACAACCAGGAAAAATAGCGATTAGACGATGCCCAAATATAAATTGAGCGCGAGGTTATTAATAACTTCGTCTTGTTGCAACGAGTTTGCCTGTACTGGTTTGATGGTCCAATTTTACACCCTATGCAAAGCCCAAATTTTGGAACTCTGAAACCCTAAAACACGTTAATGGTGAATCACGATACAGGGCCTTACAATGCAATTGAGTTATATCATTAGCTTCAGAAGGTTCATATTAGTATAAATCACCAAAGAAAAATGATTAAAAGTGCATGAATTATGATATGGAATTCAAGGAATTTTGGCAAACCGTGTGATCTATATTCTTCAATTCCTTGCACGTTTTGGCTTGTTCTCAATTGCAAATGCTTCCTCGATCTTTTGGCAATGTATTGGAATGCTTTTCAAGCCTTGAATTGTGCTCTAGGTATGAAATCAGTTTCAAGGTTTTTGGCCAAAAATTGCAAATTGGTTATGCAGCTTCTGAGCAGTTTTTCGTGTGCCTGAGCATTAGGTCATGTTATGCCTTTGTAGGTGAATGGAATTAGGTCAAGAAACAAGCCCAAAGTCCATGTATTGATGATTCCAATATTTGATTCTTTCACATCTTTTTTTCAATCTTTTTACCATGGAAACTTGCCAAATAGGGATGATCTTATCCCCTTGAGATAGTGCACGAAATCTTTTGCATATGTGGAAGATATTTGCTGCACAAAAAAGATTTAAAAACATGATTTGGTATTTTTCTTATATTTAAATTTAATTAAATGAATTAATGATAATAAAAATTCAAATAATTAATCAAAAATAAGAAAATAACTCCCTTTGAGCTTAATGGGTCGTGCATATGCTTTGGGTAATGATTCATGGAAGAATTTGTGGCCCATTAGCAATTTTGAAGCTTTTGAAGCAAAGTTGACTTTTCAAAATTCCCAAAAATTTCCCAACTTCTACAAGGCATATATTGCTCAATTTTTAAGTTATGATCATGTTCTTGGACATTTTGGAAAGGTCTTGAAGTCCTCTAACCAATGCCTTTGGTCCCATGTCATTTTGATTTACCAATCTCAAGTTATGGTCTTTGACTTAAAGTGCCTTTTTGTTGACTTTTGAAAATGACCCATAATGTTAAAATTGATAACTTTTTGTGAGAGCATTTCTTGGACTTGAAGTGTGAATATGAGTTGTAGGAAATGTCCTTCTCTTCAAAATGAGCATTGGATGGGATTTTTCTGATAAACCATGAAGAAGTTATGCCCTGGTCAATTTGCAGTTGACTTTTTCAATTGTCCAAAAATAGAAACTTTTGCATCTTGAGACTTTTTGAGCCATGCTTTGAGAATCATGATAAAGAATTGATCAAATGATGTTTGTGGCTTCAAAATAAGATGTTGACCAAAAATTTGGATTTTTGACTGTCAAATGACCATTTTGCCCCTGCAGTTGACTGTGAAGCAATTAGGGTTTTTGACTGTGCAATTTGATGCTGTGAGTCTTGAAACTTGACATATGAATGCTTGACAATGTTTATGGGAATATGGGACTTGATTGGACCCTTGAAAATCTCAATTTCTTTGCAAGAACCAAAACCCTAATTTTGACTGTGTTATGAGGCAATTGGACTGTGCAACCCTTGGGAGATTTTGAACCTTGATCTTGGCAAATCTTGAAGAATATGGGAGGGAAAATTTTGGGGTACAACAGTTGCCCCTGTTCAATCTTCTTAAACCTGAGGATGTAGATTGGCTGGCGTGCCTTTCGTAATCTGAAGGTGGAAGATGATTGAACACTAGAGTGCCCAGAAATTTGCACTCACATAGTAGAGTATCAGCAATGTGATAGCGGGAATGGGCTTACAGATGCCATTTGGAGACTGTTGGTATGTGGATGGGCTTACAGATGCCATCGGGGTGTCGATCGCGTAAGAGATTCCTTAGCGAGAACTTGCGTACCTGAGAAAGAAAGATAATTACCTGGCCTGTTACAGGAGTTGATCTTCCAACTCTTCATGTAGATGTGCCCTAGCTGGATACAGGAATCGAATCTTCAAACTCTTCAGACGTTCCCTGGCAAGATACAGGAATCGAGTCCGGAGAATATAGTCGTCAACAGATACACCCTGGCAAGATACAAGAATCGGATCTTCGAACTCTTCAGACGTGCCCTGGCAAGATACAGGAATCGAGTCTGGTAATGTTAGTCGTCAACAGATACACCCTGGCGAGATACAGGAATCGGATCTTCGAACTCTTCAGACGTGCGCTGGCAAGATACAGGAATCGAGTCTGGTAATGTTAGTCGTCAACAGATACACCCTGGCGAGATACAAGAATCAGATCTTCGAACTCTTCAGACGTGCCCTGGCAAGATATAGGAATCGAGTCTGGTAATGTTAGTCGTCAAGAGATACACCCTGGCAAGATACAGGAATCGGATCTTCGAACTCTTCAGACGTGCCCTGGCAAGATACAGGAATCGAGTCTGGTAATGTTAGTCGTCAACAAATACACCCTGGCAAGATACAGGAATCGAATCTTCGAACTCTTCAGACGTGCCCTGGCAAGATACATGAATTGAGTCTGGTAATGTTAGTCGTCAACAGATACACCCTGGCAAGATACAGGAATCGGATCTTCGAACTCTTCAGACGTGCCCTGGCAGGATACATGAATCGAGTCTGGAATATAGTCGTCAACAGATACACCCTGGCAAGATACAGGAATCGGATCTTTAGTTGCGACCGTTGATAGTAATTATCTTTGTATTGACCTTTGTCCTGAAAAGACAAAACATTAGTTATATGCAATGTCATGATGTATGACATGCGTGATGTTCTCGAAATAAATGAGATTGTATGTTCATGATGCGTATGTGCATGCTATAGTGTATGAAGATGTGATGTTCATGAATGTATTTTTGTCTAGGAAAGTAAATCCTTGAAGGGTGCCGGGAAGTTAAATCCTGGGCTGATGTTTGAAGGATAGTGCTTTGTTTCCGCTGGGGATGATGATTGCAAGAACACCGGTAGGAGAAGATGACTCTGTTGGGGGACTAAACTTGGCGAATAGATTACTCTGCGGGGAGTGAACTCTGTGGGGGAAAGAGAGGTACTTTGCTGAGATGTTGATGATGACTCCGCTGGGGATACCATTGTTGGGCTGTGTTGAAAGGTTTGATGAATTCCGCTGGGGATAGGAAGACTTCGCCGAGGACGATCTTTCCATGGCAATTGGCTGAGGATAACCCAGTTATATCCTGGTGGGGAAATAACCTTTGAATAAAGTCGGGGGGAGCGTTCGTGCTCTGCAGGGGATAGCTTCCAGAATCTACTGGGGATAAGCTTCAAGACCTGCTGGGGATATGGATTCCACTTTCCTGGGGAAACCTTCTGACTGGACTCTCCTGGGGAAATTTTGAGATATATTGGGGAATGGTTCCACTGGATGTCTGGTATACCGCCGGGGAACAATCTTAGATCAAGACTGCCGGGGATGCTTGTTAAGAATGTTTGTATATTCCTGGGGAATGTTGAGATCTGCTGGGGATAATCCAACTTTCTTAAGGCTGCCAGTGGGCTCACTCTGTTTGGGGAGAGTGTCGTTGACTTGCTGGCTCACTCTCTGGGGAATTAAGATATCTTGGTTATGTTCTTCAGCTGAACTTACCTTGGTACCTTGGTGGGCAGAGCAATTAGATCGCTTAGACAACTCATTATTGCCCCTGTTTCTAATATTACCTGTAATTAATCCTTTGTTTCGCATGCAAATATTTGTGAGTTAGCAGTTAGTGTCAAATGCATATATCACAAGTTGAACATTGGACGTTCCTCGCAAAGCAAAACAGAAAAAAGGAAAAAACAATTGGCAATTTTAGCTGAAAAGTGAATTTGTATTGATTTTTGGATTGCCTGTAAATAGGCGTTTATGTACAAGAGGCTGACGTCCTAGTAAGAGAACGCCGCCGAACAACAGAGTTTATACAATTTTGTGAAAAAAAAAGGGCAAACAAAACAGCTATGTGAAAAGAATAATCCCACTGGATTCCAACTCTGCTATCACCTTTATATCTTCGAGCGTCTCATCACTTTGCTGCTCAGTTGACGATGAAGCTGATTGATCGATGTCGTTTGAACTTGAGGTTGATACCGGATTCTGGATGCAAGGTGATCCAATGGGACATAGTATTACGCTTTATCCCTAAATTTTGCCTGGACTGCCCTTTCGGGTTTACAGTCCACCGGGATACCCATTTTTGCCCAAGCCGCCTTTTCAGGTTTTCGACTTGCCGGGTGTACAAATTTTTTCATTTCATCCCTCATTTTGCCCGAACCCTTTTGGTTCGCCGGGAAGCCCTAATTTTTGCCTAGGTATGTCAACCTAGCGGGTCTTTTATCATGCGTAGTATTTTTTTACTATGTCTGCATTGACGGGGTGAGGAAGGTCGTCACCATCCATGGTAGTTAGAATCATGGCTCCTCCTGAGAACACATGTTTAACCATAAATGGCCCTTCGTACGTGGGGGTCCACTTGCCCCTGGGATCACTTTGAGGAAGGATGATGCGTTTGATTACCAGGTCCCCAACTTGATACTCTTGTGGTCTGACTTTCTTGTTAAATGCCCTGATCATCCGTTTTTGGTACGTCTGACCATGACAAATAGCAGTGAGTCTCTTTTCGTCAATTAGGTTTAATTGATCAAGTCGAGTCTGGATCCAGTCGTCTTCGCTCAGATCTGCATCCTTTATTATCCGGAGAGAGGGTATCTGGACTTCAATCGGCAAGACTGCTTCCATGCCATAGACCAAGGAAAAGGGAGTGGCCCCTGTTGACGTCCTTACTGAGGTACGGTACCCGTGAAGAGCAAACGGTAACATCTCGTGCCAATCTTTATAGGTCACTGTCATCTTCTGCACAATCTTTTTGATATTCTTATTAGCTGCTTCTACAGCCCCATTCATCTTCGGTCGGTAAGGAGAAGAGTTGTGGTGCTGTATCTTGAATTGCTCGCAGAGCTCAGTGATCATCTTGTTATTAAGATTGGTGCCATTGTCCGTAATGATCCTTTCTGGGACGCCGTATCGACAGATCAAGTTATGCCGAATGAACCGTGCCACAACGTTCTTGGTTACTGTAGCGTAAGAAGCTGCTTCAACCCACTTTGTAAAGTAATCGATCGCCACCAGGATGAAGCGATGCCCGTTGGATGCTGTAGGTTTAATCTCGCCGATCATATCAATGCCCCACATTGCGAAAGGCCAAGGTGTAGTCAAGACATTCAGAGGTACTGGAGGAACGTGCACCTTATCAGCATATATCTGGCACTTATGACATGTCCGAGAATGTTGGTAACAATCAGCTTCCATTGTGGACCAGAAATATCCTGCCCGAAGGATTTTCTTTGCCATGGTGTGTCCACTGGAATGCATTCCGAAGGTACCTTCGTGTAGTTCTGCCATGATCCTTTCTGCTTCAGTCTTATCCACACAACGCAGTAAGGTTGAATCATGGTTTCGCTTGTACAGAATGCTGTTACTAAGGAAGAACTTCGCTGCGAACCTTCTCAGGAACTTCTTGTCATTGACGGATGCACCTTCAGGGTACTCTTGAGCTTCCAAGTACCTCTTCACCTCATGATACCAAGGTTTCTCAGTCACTGTCTCAGCCTCAAGATCACAACAGTATGCAGGTTCGTCCAGTTTCCAAATGATGATTCGGGGAGCCTCATTGTCCCATTTGACTTTGAACATGGAAGACATCGTAGCTAACGCGTCCGCCAACTGATTATCCTCCCTTGGGAAGTGTTCAAAAGTTATCTCTGTGAAATGCGGGATCAATGTCAACACACATTCTTTGTAAGGAATAAGATTCGGGTGTTTCGTATCCCACTCGCCTTTGATCTGATTGATCATGAGAGCGGAATCTCCGAAGACACTCAGAAACTTGATCCTTAAGTCAATCGCAGCTTGAAGACCCATGATGCATGCCTCATACTCCGCCATGTTGTTGGTACAGTTGAAACATAGCCGGGCAGTAAGTGGAGTATGAGTGCCTTGAGGGGATATGATCACAGCGCCGATACCGTTACCCAAAGCGTTTGAGGCTCCGTCAAAGTGCATAGACCATCGGGATCCTTCCTCAGGTCCTTCATCCGGTCCAGGTACTTCGTAATCAGTCACTATCATGATGCTCTCGTCTGGAAATTCGAAGTTCATTGATTGGTAGTCGTCTACTGCCTGGTGTGCCAAGTGGTCTGCCAATACACTTCCTTTGATAGCTTTCTGAGTCGTGTACTGGATGTCGTATTCTGTCAAGATCATTTGCCATCTTGCTATTCTTCCAGACAGAGCCGGCTTTTCGAATATGTACTTTATTGGATCCATCTTTGAAATCAATAGAGTAGTGTGAGTCAGCATATACTGTCTCAGCCGGCGAGCAGCCCATACCAAAGTGCAGCAAGTTTTCTCGAGCAGTGATTATCGGGTCTCACAGTCGGTAAACTTTTTGCTAAGGTAATAAATGGCGTGCTCTTTTCGGCCAGACTCGTCATGCTGCCCCAACACACACCCCATTGAGCTGTCAAGTACTGTCAGGTATAGTATTAGAGGTCTCCCTTCAACCGGTGGCATAAGAATGGGTGGTTCTTGGAGATACTCTTTGATTCTGTCGAAAGCAGCCTGACATTCATCATTCCAACGTACTACCTGATCTTTCTTCAGCAACTTGAAGATTGGTTCACAAGTGGCAGTTAGGTGCGAGATGAACCGGGCAATGTAATTCATACGTCCTAGAAAGCCTCTGACCTCTTTCTCTGTCTTAGGAACTGGCATCTCTTGAATGGCTTTAACCTTGGCAGGGTCCACTTGAATACCCTTGTCACTTACGACGAAGCCTAGCAATTTTCTAGATCTTACCCCAAAGGTGCACTTGTTCGGATTCAATCTCAGCTTGTACAACTTCAGACGGTCAAACAGCTTCTGTAGATGGTCAAGGTGTTCCTCCTTAGTTTGGGACCTTGCAATCATGTCATCGACATACACTTCAATCTCATGGTGGATCATGTCATGAAATAAAGCAACCATGGCACGTTGGTAGGTTGCCCCAGCATTTTTCAACCCGAATGGCATGACCTTGTAGCAGAAGGTGCCCCACTGAGTAACAAAGGTAGTCTTTTCCATGTCTTCAGGAGCCATCTTGATCTGATTATAACCTGAAAAACCATCCATGAAGGAGAACACCTTGTGCTGAGCAGTATTATCAACCAGAACGTCAATGTGAGGTAGGGGAAGTCATCCTTGGGGCTGGCCCTGTTCAAATCCCTGTAATCGACGCACATTCTGACGTTACCATCTTTCTTTGGTACTGGAACCACGTTGGCAACCCACTGAGGGTAAGAAGTCACTGCTAGAAACCCGGCATCAAACTGTTTCATGACCTCAACTTTGATCTTCTCGGACATCTCTGGACGCATACGGCGGACCTTTTGTTTAACCGGAGGGCATTCTTCCTTGGTAGGCAAGTGATGGACCACAATGTCGGTATCCAACCCAGGCATGTCTTCGTAAGACCAGGCAAAGATTTCCACATAATCATGCAACATCTGAATCAACCGTTGTTTTACGCTGAGCTCCAGATTGGTACCAATCTTAACTTCCTTTCTATCTGCCTCAGTACCCAGATTTATCGTTTCCACTGGCTCTTTATGTGGCTGAATGGCCCTCTCTTCCTGGAGTAACAGTCTTGCAAGCTCACCAGGCACTTCGCAATCATCTTCACCTTCGTCTTCGGCTAAGTTGATTGGATTTTCGAAGTCATAACTGGCAGTAGCAGAGTCGTTACCAGTGAGATCCAGAGTGGATTGGAACCTGTATGGGTGAGTGTGTGTAAATATAGCTGTTTTGCAATATATAAAGAAAGAAAGAAAGGGAGCATAAGATTTGAAATGCGAAAAACGTCTAATGTTTTTATTCATGATATATGGAAATGACAGTTAATAAGCCCTCACAAATGAAGCCAATGGTGCCCCGGGTAAGACACCGGACCATAAAGTTTCAATTTATTGTTTTTTACAAATTAAAGAAACAAAGGAATTCATTACTGCGTAACAAAAGTAACAGGTATGTGATCCTTTGCGGTCCAATTAGCCAGTCCACCATCGATCGTCGGGTAGATCCAACTATCAAACTCTGATTTCTCCGTATCGCTCTCAATAGCATTCACTCCCGGGTTGGTGATGATCACGGGAGGTCTTCCGATCCTTGCTTTGTGTACAGCCATCTGAGCCTCTGCAGTAAAACCCAGCCCAAACTTGTTAGTCTTAGGAGTAAAATCAGGGAGCCTGCCCCAGTTAGCACATTCACCTTTCTCAATTACAGCCCGAGCGTCCTTTAAGGAGGCCATCCTCAAAGGAAAGTCTTCTTCAATTACCGTCTCATCTGACGCCAATGTTGGAGGTACCTCTTCAAAATGTTGAAAGGGGGTTTCAATAAACTCTCCGTCCATCTCAATATACCGGAATGAATTCAGATGACTAACCATGTATTCTTCCTCCCCCTGCACAGTAACAATCTTCCCTCTGATAGGGTATTTGAGCTTCTGGTGTAGAGTGGAGGTCACAGCCCCAGCTTTGTGAATCCAAGGTCGACCCAACAAACAGGAATAAGATGGACGAATGTCCATCACATAGGACGTTGAATCGAAGACTTGAGAACCAACACTAATCGGAATATCTACCTCACCATGAACCATCCTCTTCGACCCGTCAAAGGCTCGGACAATGATGTTGCTAGGCTTCAACTCCAGACCTTCACAATCCAACTGGTCTAAGGCCTTTTTGGGCAATACATTCAGGGAAGAACCGGTGTCCACCAACACGTGTGCGAGAGTAGTGCCCCTACATTCTATGGAGACATGCAGGGCATCATTGTGGTTCTTTCCCTTGGCGGTAAGTTCAGCATCCGAGAAACCCAAACCATTGTCAGCTGTCAAATTGGCCACACAGTCAGTGAATTGATCTGCAGATGTCTCTTGTGGCACATGAGCCGTCTTCAGAAATGAAATCAGGGCCTTGGCATGGGCCTCTGAGCACAGCAGCAATGATAGCATAGAGATCTTGGAGGGGGTATGCCCCAGCTGTTCAACGACATTGAAGTCACTCTTCTTGATTATATTAAGAATTTCCTCCATCTCTTGCTGGGAGGCTTCAACATTCACAGTCTTCGGTGCCTCCATTCGGGCAGGCACATCATCAGTCCCTTTTCCCCGAGTATTAGATGACTCGGCAGCAGGGGAAGCAACTTGATCAGAAGGGGGAACAGGCGCACTTGCAGGCGTTATTATAAGAGGTCTTCGGATAACTGGTGGCACAATGTCAGGCGAGAAGAGCCTGCCACTGCGAGTAACTTTAGCGGGACCAGTGATGTTACTGATACCGGTACCGGTGTTGAACTCCTGCTTCACTCCAAGTACATACACATCTGCCCCATAGTGCCATGGGACAGCCTTGTCAGATTCATAGGGGAGGGGCCCCGGAACAGTAATGATAATGGGTGCAACGGACATGATTTTAACTGGCTTCCTCGGGGGAGCCTTGATAGGATTATTGAAGATGGTAACAACGGATACTTCTGCAGTAGGAACAAAAGGTACAGCGGTCTTCTTGAACAAAATCTCTTTGCTGTCCATCAGGCTTTGGATGCCTGACTTCAGCAACGGACAACCAGTAGGGGAAACAACACACAGAAGGCAACCTTTGCTACAACCCGGAAATAAACCGGCTAGCAACAAGTTCCTCTTAACAGTCAACAGAGGGGTAGCAACATCATCCACAGAAACTGCATACAAGTCTTCATCAACAGCATTTACTCCATGCTGGGGCATAGGAGCAGTCACAACATTTGGCCTCTCAGGCGCCTCAAACTGTATTTCCTTCATATCAATAAGGTCTTGAACCTTATTTCTCAGGGCCCAGCAGTCGTCAGTAGAATGCCCCGGGCTATCAGAGTGATAAGCACAAGGGCATTTGGATTATACTTTGGAGAGGTCGTGTTCACCACCTTCAGAGCCTCTCTGACGGTCACCAAGTTGGTCGATAGCAGTTGCGGCAAGATTTGTGACAAGGTCATACTAAGCCGAGTGTATTCTCTTCTGGGTCTCTCGCCCCTTGGTTGGTTAGGTTGCCGAGGAGCGGCAACAGGCTTAGCAATTACCACCGCGTTGACAGCTTGGCGGCGTTCTGGTTTGTCCTGCCTCCTAGGCCCATACACAGCACTGGCCTCCTTTTTAAAAGGTTTCTTCTCAGAACTTGAGGATGCACCTTTCTGAATCTTACCTGATTTCATGCCAGCCTCTATCCTTTCCCCAGTCAGAATGAGGTCTGTGAACCCTGCAGATGAATTACCAATGAGATGATTGATGAATGGCCCAGATAGGGTCCCCAAGAACATGTCCACTAACTCACGGTCGGTTAATGGTGGCTGCACCCTGCCAGCCAGGTCCCTCCATTTCTACGCATACTCTTTAAAACCTTCTCCCGATCCTAACGACATACCCTGGAGTTGGGTACGTGTAGGAGCGAGGTCGGCATTATACTGATACTGCTTGTAAAAAGCAGTAGCCAGCTCCTCCCAGTTACGAACCTTGGTTCCATCCAGCTGATAGAACCATTCGAGATGAGTCCCTGAAAGACTCTCCTGGAAGAAGTGGATCCACAAGTTCTTGTCCACAGTGTATGGTTGGATCTTCCGCACATAAGATCTGAGATGTAGCTTAGGGCAGGATGCCCTGTCATACTTTGCGAAAGATGGTGCTTTGAACTTGTGTGGGATGACCACACCAGAAGATAGACCTAAGTCTCCGAAATCCAAACCAGGCACTTGTTGAATTTCCATGGCATTCAGACGGTCTTCCAACTGCTTGTACTTGTCTTCAGCTGGAGGATACTGTTCCTCATTGAAATCAGTCTCGTTGTCAGAGACCACCGGACTAGGAACTCTTCCCCCCTGGGGACTGCCTTTTCCTATAGAAGAACCAGCTTGATCAACCTCATTCTGCAGTGCATTACCAAACCTCCGGCCAGTGTTAAATAGTACAATTCTCTTCTTCTTCTTCTTGACCAGCAGAGCTTTCAACTCCTCTTGACCTTAGGCCAAACTCATAATCAGCTCTTGGAATTGGGCGTTCTGAGCCTGAAGGGCCTTGATAGACTGCTCGGTAGATGATTCAGGGTTCATGATGCTGAAATAAACAGCGAAGAACATTAAGCAACCTGAAAAGAAGAGTACCTGATATGCACATGATGCATGATATGTGTTTATGCAATGCATTCAAGGGTTCGAAAGTTCAAATTTGTTGTAGACAAAAAGGAACACACGTTATCATTAAGAAATAATTGTTCAATACATCAAGGCCTCATGGGCAAAACATTACAAGGTAAATCAATCCCAAAAGACACTGCGCATCCTCTTCGGAGCTATGTAAGTGTTGAGAGTCTTTTCCTCGTGCAATAGGCGAGTGAGCTCCAAGACCTTCTTCTCACTAGCATGTAGACTGGACTCAAGAGAATTACGTTCTTCCTTAAGCTGGATCCAGCTCTTCTGCATTTCTTCCCAGGATGTAGGCATGTCAGGATGTTGAATGGTGTAAGACACCTCTCCTTCCAAAACTGGCTCCTTGATCACCGGGAGAACATGAGGATATGGCATCACTAACTTCTGGGAGCGGGCTCGTACCCACTTGAGATAAGGCTCCAACGGGATGGAGTTCCTATGCCCCAGTGTCTTGCTGTCTATCTTGTTCGGCATCCTCCAAGCTCTGATAAATCTCTGGCGAAGTCCTTGTGCATCGTTGTCGAAGTCAAAAACTATGTCAGGAATTAACATGTCATGAGGGCCGTCCCTCCGAGCATAACCAAACTGTCTCCAAGCCAGGCACGGGTTGTAAGTAATACCTCCTCTGATTCCAAGTAAAGGAACATTAGGAAACTCCCCGCAACGATCAATGATAGTGACATCTTCTCTGGACCGAGAACACCAATGTATATCTGCATGTGTAAGAGTCATCAATCGTAGTGACCATCTCAAACCCCGCGCGTTCTTCAAAACTGATTGTGGAAGGTGCGAAATAAACCACCTTCCCAGGAGAGGAGTGCAGCACATAAGAACACCTCTTTTTCTCATGGTTCGAGTGTAACATGAGTGAAGGATGTCCCCAAGCAACGTAGGTATGGGATTCCTGGACATGAAGATCTGGATCGCACTGATATCTATAAGCTGATCTGGATTCGGGAACAAAACCAATCCATAGACAAGGAGGGCCACCACTTCTTCAAAGGCTTGTAGGTCAAGGGAGTTCCAACATTCTTGGGCCTTCTCAAACAGAAACCTGGCTAAGAACCCTTTAATGCCACTTTTAACTTCCCAATGTCCCTTGATGTCAGATGGTTGTAGGCGTAGTGCTTTAGCAATCTCTTCAAGTTTGGGCTCCTTTTCCGTACCGTTGTAGGGTAGTTGACTAAGGATAGGGATCTTCAGAAGCCGGGAGAACTCTTCCAATGTAGGCACCAGTTGATAAACCAGGGAAGTAAAGCAGTGGTGTAGAGGGTCAAAGAACTGGAAGAGGACCTTTATCATATCTTCCTCAATGTTGGTGTTGACCAAGCTGATGAGTCTTCCATGTCTTTCACTGAATGAAGAGTTCTCGGGAATCCTGGATATAAGTTACTTAAGCTGAGGAGGGATCCTTACAAGGCTGATCTGGATTGTCTTTCTGCGAACAGTTTCCATGTCCTACAAAACAAGAACAAAGATGAAGATTCGAACCCCTGAAATGGTTAGTCAATGCATATGATGCTGTATGATGTCATGATGCTATGATTAAACACACCACAAATATTCACAAGAAGCAAACATGATAAGGCACACAAGTCACACCACAGCCCTTAGAGTTTAGGCCAGCATGGGGTCCGGGTATTACCCTCTTGAAGTTGGTGGGCTCAACCTGTCCTATCAGAAGTAACCGGGTTCTAAGGGTCCCAATATCACTGGATTGCTTTCATTGTTCATCGTTTCGATTTAGCCACTGAACTGGCGACCGAAATATTCCAAGAAAACAACCCTCAATTGAGTGTAGTATCGAGTATCAACCAACCTCGGACTGCACCAAAGTCAGTTATCTCACTACCTTAAAGAGGCCAAGATGGTTCAATTAAGGTTCCTAAGGTCAGTTGATGCTTCACGACACCATGTGGCGGCCCCGTACTCTCCTTGACTGAACTCAAGGGTTACCAGTACACACCAAAGTGCCACATCAACGTAGCAGACTGCTTCAACCATGTCGGTATACCCCGCACAGTTCCCTCACAGTCTTGTTGCTACTTTCTAAGAAGGTATCCCCCAGATCCGGGTTAGGATCTATAGAACTCCCAAGACAGTACCCACAATAATAAAGCAAACAGTTCATACAATTGAAAACACAAGTGATCTTAGTCCTAAGGTACACCCCACTTTATAAGATATCCCCAGCAGAGTCACCAGTTCTGTGATCGGTGGATCTGGAACTGACTGTTTAACGCTGGTTCACGAAATGTCGCGGAAGCAAGAGTCGCCACCGTCTTTTATTTTCTCCAACATGGACAGGACAAAAGCACAGCAAAATTCCTTATGAGATTATCTCTCGGTTCAAGAGGTAGATTTATAGAAAGGGAAGGTGTTAGAACCCTTTCTATCCATGGTTATCCATGGGCTCTTAGATACTTGCTCATTGTGTTTTCAAAATGTTTGCTTTTTAAGATGTGAGTGGGTTTGAAAAAAGTTTCGTTTAAGATTTCGGAATAACTCTTGTATCAGTCCTCAAGAGTGTTTGAAAAATTTGTTTTGAAAGCTTTTGAAAGTGTAAGGTGTGAAAAGTATTTTGTTGGTTTTTGAAAAGAGCAAGTACCCATGAGTCATCTACCTACCCTAAGGAATTAGGTTGTGTAAATGTCCTTAAGGTAGTGCCATCCCACCATTGAGAGGTAGGTAGCACCACCGTTGGAGGTGTTCGGGTCAATTCGAGTGTAGGGACAGTGTGGTCACCAGAGCAACAGTAGGACACCTTAGAAGCTACCCTTATGCCATTGATCTTTTTTATTCCAACGCAACCGTTTCGAGGCAACTATTCCGAGGCAACCGTTTCGAGGCAACATGTTTTGAGGCAACGGGATCAATGGACATAAGGACTTACTAAGACGTCCTATACTCGACGACCACGTTTCGAAGGTAAGGCAACAGTGAGGCGTACCCTAAGAGTGGTGTGTGAATTTGTGTGTTATTTTCATGTTATGTTTTATCTTGTACATGTATCATGGTGATCTACGCTTGTTTTTAATTTAGGCCATACATTCTTTCATGCAATTATAATTTAAAAGTGCGGAAATTTAAATGCGGAAAGTAAAATCCTACGCTATTACAAGGCGCGGGTCTATACATCGCCAAATTAACAAAGACCCGTTTTGAATAAAAATGCGGAAAGTAAATGAATTTCCTAATTACTATTACAAGGCTTGGGCAATTACATAATATTAAAAAAAAGAAAAAATAAGAATAAATGCGCGAAAGAATGGAAACAGAACGTTCGAGGGCGTTGGACCCTTTTGAAATTAAGTTGAATTAAAGACTAATTAGTTATTTAATTAAGAAAAGAAATTGTTTTTTATGTTTTTTGTATTTATGAAAAATTAAAAATTAAAAGAAAACCTAATTCTAAGTTGTTTTTAATTATTAATGAAAAATATTAAAGTTTAACCTAATTTACTAAATATTTAAGGTATATGTTTATTTACAAAAAAATAATATTAATTAATAATAATAATAATGATGAGAAAATTATTTATTAAAAAAATGAAAAGGTGAAAAAATATCAAAACCCTAATTCTACCTATTTTATTTATTTAAGAAAAAAGATTAAAATTGAAAACCTAAATTAACTAAATTTATTATTTAAGGTTTATTTACAAAAATAAATTAATGGTGAAATAATAATAATTAAATATATTTTAGTTTCTGATTTTTTTATTATGACAATTATTTTATGGAATTAAAAGAAATAATTAAAACACTAAAAAGAATTAAAAGAAAGTAAAAATAAAAAGAATAAAAATGCAAACCATGGGGGGTATCAGGCCCATTTAGGAGGTTTTTGTGAAGCAAATTGGCCCATCAGAATCCAAGCCCTGTTTGACTTTCCAGGATAGGGTGCATGTTCATTGACTAGTGTGCATCATGGGGTTCCTTTTGAGGCCTTGGGATTAATCACCATGCCATCTGGCAAGTCCACGCGCTAGGATGTATGGTGGAATATTGAGAGCACACTGCATACGAATATGTTAGGATAAAAATTATGAAATAAGTGGGGGGACCTGGGAATCGAACCCAGGTCCCAAGGCTTGAAACGCACATCCCTTGCCAATTGATCTATCATGTTCATTTGTATATAATATAATAGAGAAACATAATATAAAAAAGATGCCCACTATGCTGAAAAACGCGCCAGCGTTTAAACCTCCCAATCACATGAAGACACGCAGGCTTCTTCTTCGTTTTTGTACCTGCAACATAGACAAATAGCGGGGGTTTTAAACCCCCACTAAGTACAACCAGGAAAAATAGTGATTAGACGATGCCCAAATATAAATTGAGCGCGAGGTTATTAATAGCTTTGTCTTGTTGCAATGAGTTTGCCTGTACTGGTTTGATGGTCCAATTTTACACCCTATGCAAAGCCCAAATTTTGGAACTCTGAAACCCTAAAACACGTTAATGGTGAATCACGATACAGGGCCTTACAATGCAATTGAGTTATATCATTAGCTTCAGAAGGTTCATATTAGTATAAATCACCAAAGAAAAATGATTAAAAGTGCATGAATTATGATATGGAATTCAAGGAATTTTGGCAAACCGTGTGATCTGTATTCTTCAATTCCTTGTACGTTTTGGCTTGTTCTCAATTGCAAATGCTTCCTGGATCTTTTGGCAATGTATTGGAATGCTTTTCAAGCCTTGAATTGTGCTCTAGGTATGAAATCAGTTTCAAGGTTTTTGGCCAAAAATTGCAAATTGGTTATGCAGCTTCTGAGCAGTTTTTTGTGTGCCTGAGCATTAGGTCATGTTATGCCTTTGTAGGTGAATGGAATTAGGTCAAGAAACAAGCCCAAAGTCCATGTATTGATGATTCCAATATTTGATTCTTTCACATCTTTTTTTCAATCTTTTTGCCATGGAAACTTGCCAAATAGGGATGATCTTGTCCCCTTGAGATAATGCACGAAATCTTTTGCATATGTGGAAGATATTTGCTGCACAAAAAAGATTTAAAAACATGATTTGGTATTTTTCTTATATTTAAATTTAATTAAATGAATTAATGATAATAAAAATTCAAATAATTAATCAAAAATAAGAAAATAACTCCCTTTGAGCTTAATGGGTCGTGCATATGCTTTGGGTAATGATTCATGGAAGAATTTGTGGCCCATTAGCAATTTTGAAGCTTTTGAAGCAAAGCTGACTTTTCAAAATTCCCAAAAATTTCCCAACTTCTACAAGGCATATCTTGCTCAATTTTTAAGTTATGATCAGGTTCTTGGACATTTTGGAAAGGTCTTGAAGTCTTCTAACCAATGCCTTTGGTCCAATGTAATTTTGATTTACCAATCTCAAGTTATGGTCTTTGACTTAAAGTGCCTTTTTGTTGACTTTTGAAAATGACCCATAATGTTAAAATTGATAACTTTTTGTTAGAGCATTTCTTGGACTTGAAGTGTGAAGATGAGTTGTAGGAAATGTCATTATCTTCAAAATGAGCATTGGATGGGATTTTTCTGATAAACCATGAAGAAGTTATGCCCTGGTCAATTTGCAGTTGACTTTTTCAATTGTCCAAAAATAGAAACTTTTGCATCTTGAGACTTTTTGAGCCATGCTTTGAGAATCATGATCAAGAATTGATCAAATGATGTTTGTGGCTTCAAAATAAGATGTTGACCAAAAATTTGGATTTTTGACTGTCAAATGACCATTTTGCCCCTGCAGTTGACTGTGAAGCAATTAGGGTTTTTGACTGTGCAATTTGATGCTGTGAGTCTTGAAACTTGACATATGAATGCTTGACAATGTTTATGGGCATATGGGACTTGATTGGACCCTTGAAAATCTCAATTTCTTTGCAAGAACCAAAACCCTAATTTTGACTCTGTGAGGAGGCAATTGGACTGTGCAACCCTTGGGAGATTTTGAACCTTGATCTTGGCAAATCTTGAAGAATATGGGAGGGAAAATTTTTGGGTACAACACTTGGCATGCAGGTGCTTGAGGATGTATATAGGCCTATGAGACTTGATTGAGCCATTGAAAACCCCAAATTCCTTGAAAGAACCAAAACCCTAATTTCAGCTGGCTTAGGAGGTGTTTGACTGTCTAATCCTTGAGAAAATCTTGAACCATTTGGAGATGATTCTTGATAAACCTTGAAGAATATGGGAGGGAAAATTTTGGGGTACAACAGACTCGAAGGTAAAAGATGATTGGACACTAGAGTGCCCATAAATTTGCACTCGTCAAAGCATAGTTTGAGGGAATGGGCTTAAAGATGCCATTTGAAGATGCGACAAAATCTTGTCGGAGATGGGCTTAAAGATGCCATCCAAGAATGTTTATTGAGTTGTATGTTGTAGGTGAAAGAATGAGTATCAGAAAGGTATCCATGTCTGAAATGTCTCTGAGCTGGGGGTCTGAATAAGCAATAGATTAGCATCCGTGTTTGGAGCATCCGTAAACTATTTTCATGAGCTGAATCTGAACAAGAGATAGATTAGAATCCGTGTTTGGAGGCATCCGTAAATTGTTTTCATGATCCTTGAGTTTGAATAAGCAATAGATTAGCATCCATGTTTGGAGTATCCGTAAACTGTTTTCAATGAGCTGAATCTGAACAAGCGATAGATTAACATCCATGTTTGGAGCATCCGTAAACTGTTTTCATGATCCTTGAATTTGAACAAGCAATAGATTAACATCCATGTTTGGAGTATCCGTAAAACATTTTCAATGAGCTGAATCTGAACAAGCAATAGATTAACATCCATGTCTGGAAGCATCCGTAAACTGTTTTCATGATCCTTGAGTTTGAACAAGCAATAGATTAGCGTCCGTGTCTGGAAGCATCCGTAAACTGTTTTCAATGAGCTGAATCTGAACAAGCGATAGATTAACATCCATGTATGGAAGCATCGTAAACTGTTTTCATGATCCTTGAGTTTGAACAAGCAATAGATTAGCATCCATGTTTGGAGCTTCCGTAAACTGTTTTCAATGAGCTGAATCTAAACAAGCGATAGATTAGCATCCGTGTTTGGAAGCATCCGTAAACTGTTTTCAGATTGTATACTGGTAGCTTGCTAATCTTATCCTGAAAAGGGTAAAATATTAGCTGAAACACAAAGTTATATTGCATGAAATGTATGATGCAATATATGTGTTTTATCGATGTTCATGATATATGAATGCAATGTATGCGCATGTAAGCTAATGAGCTGTCTTGCTGAGGAAAATAAATCCTAGATAGCTGGAGATAATAAAATCTTTAACTGCTGCCGGGGAAAATAAATCCTGGACCACTGTTGAAGAGTATGTGTGTCTTCAAGCTTTGCTTAGAATACTTCTACCGGGGATTCCTGTTTTGTTGTTTGAGGAGAACTCCGCTGGGGAATATTTGAAAAACTCTATGGGGAATTGAGAATGAGAATCTTCATTCTGCTAGGGGAATTTGTGCTGAGGAGTCAAGAACGAGAATCTTCGATCTGCAGGGGATTAAAAACTCCGACAAATTTATGCAGTGAGTAAAGAAGGTTCTGGCAACTTTACTGGAGAACCAAAGATGAGAATCTTGATTTTGTTGGGGAGTAAAAACTCTGTGGGGAATAGCTATACTGTTGGGGAGTAGCTATCCTGCCGGAGAGTAAGCTCAGGACTCTGGGAAAAGCTTATTCCTGTTTGGAAGAAGTTCAGGAGTTTAGGTTGTATGCCACTTTGAGAATGAGAATCTTCATTCTGTTGGGACTATCAGGAGCTCAGGTTATATACCACTTTGAGAATGAGAATCTTCATTCTGTCGGGAATATTAGGAACTCGGGTTATATGCCACTTTGAGAATGAGAATCTTCATTCTGTCGGGAATATCAGGAACTCGGGTGTATACCAATCTAATGGGGAAGCAAGAATGAGAATCTTCATTCAGGCGTCTGGGTCAGGAGGTCGGGTGTATGCCAATCTACTGGGGTTTCAAGAATGAGAATCTTCATTCTGTTAACAGTATCAGGAGCTTGGGAGTATGCCAATCTTCTGAGGTTTCAAGAATGGGAATCTTTATTCTGTTAACGGTATCAGGATCTTGGGAGTATGCCAATCTTCTGAGGTTTCAAGAATGAGAATCTTCATTATGTTAAGGATTAACTGTTATCTGGTCAACATCTAGGTTTCATTGTGTTGTATTGCTATCTGGTCAACATCCAGGCTTCATGATACTTTACTTCCTATATGGTCAACGTCCAGTCTTCAGAAGGAAATCAAATGGTTATCCGGTCAACATCCGGGTTTCCCTTTTGATTTTGGGGCCTACTAATATCCAGTTGAATCCGGGCTTCAAAGTAATTGGCCGAGTAAACTGTTATTTGGTCAATGTCTAAGTTTCACAGTATACCTTACTGTTATCTGGTCAACGTCCAGGTTTTACAGTGTTGTATTGCTATCTGGTCAACATCCAGGTTTCACAATACCTTACTTCCTATCTGGTCAACGTCCAGTCTTCAGAAGAATATCAAATGGTTATCCGGTCAACATCCGGGTTTCCCTTTTGATTTTGGGGCCTACTAATATCCGGTTGAATCCGGGCTTCAAAGAAATTGGCCGAGTAAACAGCTATTTGGTCAACATCCAAGTTTCACAGTATACCTTACTATTATCTGGTCAACGTCCAGGTTTCACAGTCTTGCATCGTTATCTGGTCAACGTCTAGGCTTCACGATACGAATTTTGTGGGAAATTGATTGCATCCTTTCTGAAAGGTAAAGGTTAGTGGCATGACATATATCAAACAATGACGTTCTCAAAATAAATGAGATTGCGTTGTATGATGTCCCGATGTACGAATGTGTAATGTTTTTCAAGACAACCTCTCGCTGGGGAAAATAAATCCCGAACTGGTGATGGAGAAAAGAGTTGGATTCTTCGTCTCTGATAGTGAAAAATCTGGAAGTGAATCAGAATAAATCATTGAGAGATTTATCTGAAACAACAAAACCCGAAATATCTTCCACTGGAATAAGAATCAGGGAGATCTTAGTGTCGATCTGACTGAACCAGAGAAGGTCTTGGATTAACTTTGACTCAACCGGATGATGAAGGAATCTTTGACGA
The DNA here is from genome assembly GCA_948472305.1 of Vicia faba. Classification (NCBI taxonomy): domain Eukaryota; kingdom Viridiplantae; phylum Streptophyta; class Magnoliopsida; order Fabales; family Fabaceae; genus Vicia; species Vicia faba. The sequence goes on from OX451737.1 coordinate 1,233,195,499, forward strand.
CTGCTACTCCAAAAGGTGATGAAGGAATCTTTGACGACTGCTACTCCAAAAGGTGATGAAGGAATCTTTGACGACTGCTACTTCAAAAGGTGATGAAGGAATCTTTGACGACTGCTACTCCAAAAGGTGATGAAGGAATCTTTGACGACTGCTACTCCAAAAGGTGATGAAGGAATCTTTGATGACTGATACTCCAAAAGGTGATGAGGGAATCTTTGACGACTGCTACTCCAAAAGGTGATGAAGGAATCTTTGACGACTGCTACTCCAAAAGGTGATGAAGGAATCTTTGACGACTGCTACTCCAAAAGGTGATGAAGGAATATTTGACGACTGCTACTACAAAAGGTGATGAAGGAATCTTTGACGACTGCTACTCTAAAAGGTGATGAAGGAATCTTTGACGACTGCTACTCCAAAAGGTGATGAAGGAATCTTTGACGAATGCTACTCCAAAAGGTGATGAAGGAATCTTTGACGACTGCTACTCCAAAAGGTGATGAAGGAATCTTTGACGACTGCTACTCCAAAAGGTGATGAAGGAATCTTTGACGACTGCTACTCCAAAAGGTGATGAAGGAATCTTTGACGACTGCTACTCCAAAAGGTGATGATAACCTTTACCCGCCGATCAATCTGCATATGTTATGAATGTTGTTGAAATGTAATTTTGTTTTGGAGAATAAATCCTTGACAAGTTTTGGGGAAATAAACTCATGACCGCTGGTATGCTAGAGAGGTGATGAACTTGAATTTCTTTTCGGAAGGATTTTGGAGAGATTCGTCATTGCACCTAGTATCAAATGTTTGTGGCACTGCCAGGAAATTTGGACCGTACGTAACCCTTTGATGAGATTGACGTTTAATGCCCCAGGTGATGGAGATGGAGACTTGCCCCAGGTTACTCTGCAATTGAGAGATTTCTTGAAATCTTGACTGGACTGCCCCAGGTTAACTGGATTTTGAGAGATTTCTTGAAATCTTGACTTGGACTGCCCCAGGTTTACTGGACAATGCCATGCCAAGTCCCCTTTTGTTGATAGGAGATTTTTGCAACGGAAGTGTCATCCCACTTGAAGTGATTTTGTTCACTGAAAGAGCTTTAGTTCATCGGAACATTCACTGTGTGAATTTCTTCGTTGTCAAACAAATAGTCATATGCAAACGATGATATTCAAATAATGCAAAGTTTATGCTTGTCTTGAAATTTAAAAAAAATGCGTTTTTTAGCAGAAAACTTTCTAAAAGAAATAATCAACTCAAGATTTAGAGCAAAGCCTTACAAAAGTCAGGATACCTTTTGTAACTGTATGCTTTCGAACTAACCCATGCTTCAATTAGGACTTTTGAAGGGTTGTAACGTGGCTTGGTTCACGGTTTTAAGAAACAAAGGATAAAGGCTCAAAGTATATTGGTACCCACCCGCTCTTCGTGATGTTCTTCAATCCTAAACTCAGTTAATTGTGCATTTGAACTCCAAATGAGCCTGGAATGACGTTTTGGTGATGGTTCACACAAGTTGAATTTGTTGGAAGGCAGTCATTTTTGCAACATTTTTCATGTTGTTGAGGATTTGTAGTGACCTATTTCTTTCTTTTTTTGTTATCCCTAATTTTTGCCTGACTATTCCTGTTTTTGAGATTTACAGTCAGTGGGATGCCCTAGCTTTCTTAAACCTCCTTTATAGGTTTTGGCTCAGTGGGATTTTCTTTTTGAGAGATAATGACTGCATATGAGATAAGTAACCATCACTGTCTTTTGGTTCCAAAGGAAATTTTGATGTCATTCGTTGTATTATGAACTGAGAGTTTGTGGCTAAACGCACATTTTGAATTAACTCAGAGACTACCCTGCCCCAGGTTTGATTAAAGGCTTCAATTTGTGTTAAAACGAAAAGCTTCTACCTCTTTGGCTCGAAGGGGTTGACTAGGGATTATCTTCCTTATAACTCCAGTGTTTAGGATTTGAAAGAAACGCCTGTACATCGTCAGCAAGGTCTGTCCAAAAGCATACTGTATGAGATTATGGCATTGTTTTCATCATTCTCCCTCTAAAGGCTTGTAACTTTTAGCAAGAGTTAAATGTCATCAAGAAAGTAGAAAGCATAGTTCAAGTATAGTGAAAACGAATGGATGAATTCAAGACAAACATATGCAATGCATTAATGAAACAAAGTTTGACATTAATAGATAATTATTTGAATAACAAAAGAAATTACAACTTGAAAATTCAAATGAAACAAAAGCCTCTTAGTTCGAACTTGTCATTTCAGGTGGAGAACCCTCAGCGGAAGATTTTCATCTGGACATCCTGTGTGAATTCCATCACTCCTCTGTCAATCAAGTCTTGAGTCTTGTTTTTCAAAGCCCAACAATCATTTGTATCATGCTCAGGACTATTGGAGTGGTATGCACATAATGCATTGGGATGATAGCTAGGAGCAGAGGTATTGAGATTCTGAAGAGGATCCCTTAATACAGTCAGCTTGACCTCCAACAAGCATTGCAGTACTTGGGATAATGGCATGTTAATCTCGGTGAAGTGCTTTTCTGATGTATTTCACTTACGCCGATTACCCTGTTGATGTTGGTGAGGTTGTTGTTGGGCTTGTGACCCTGAAGCAAACTGGGGAGACTTTCCCTTGGATTCTTGTCTCAAGGGAGGCTGAATGACGACTTGATCCTCAACCCTAGTTGTTTGCCCCAATGGGTTACATCCATCTTGATGCAGTTTGTTGATGAGGACCTTTAGCTCCTCTTGTCCTTGAGCCAGGTTTTGAATAAGAGCCATCTGGCCCACCAGTTGTCCCATCATCTGAATTCTCATTGTTGCCAACTTAATTTGTAGCCCTTCCAACTGATCATTCCTGATGCCCCCTGGATTCCCTAGGACCATGCCCCTTGTGAGGAGAGCTTTCACTTCTTCCTGCCCCTTGGACAGGTTCAAGAACATTTCTTGAAGTTGAGCGTTTTGAGCCTGGATATCTTTGACAGTCCTCTCTAGAGCCATCTCTACTGAAATAAACAGTAGGAAAATAAGGAGACCTGAAAAGGGGAAACCTGTCATGATACGATGCATGATATGTGGATGCATGTTTTCAAGGATCTCGCGGGGTAAACACAAGAAAATGTTAGAGGTTGAACTTCGATCAACATCTTTGATTGAAGAACTTTGTATTGGTGGATGTCTTTCCACGAGAATCAAGCTCACCATGTCAAGTGGGTTATAGCCCTCGATTCAAGTTGTTGTACTTGATCTTTGACGGTGTGTATTTAGAGGAAAATGAATCCTCTTGCCCTTTGGTAGACATCTGGTTCAACGTGACCCTGCATCAAAGACCCTCGAGATCCTTGAAATGGTTATCGAAAATGCTATGGTATGATGTTATGATGTTATGTACAAGTATGCAAAAGTAAGCAAGTGTATATACAGACAGTCACATTCACACAAAGCAGACAAGTCCTTAGGTTTAGGCTTGCATGGGGTTCGTAGGTAAGTACCCTCTTGAAATTTAGTTGGCTCAACCTGTCCTATAAATAGTACCGGGTTCTAAGGAGCTCAATATCACTGGATTATTTTCTGTGTTCATTGTTTCAGTTTAGCCACTTTACTGGTGACCGAAATATTCCAAGAAAACAATCCTCAATGAGTGTAGTATCGATTATCTACCAGCTTCGGACTGCACCAAAACTGGTCATCTCACTACCCCTAATAAGGCCAAGATGGTCAAGTGAGGTTCTAAAGTCAATTGATGCTTCACGACACCACAGGGCGGTCCCGTACTCTCCTTGATTCAACTCAAGGGTTATCGGTACCAACCAAAGTGCCACATCAACGTATCTACTGCTTCAACCATGTCAGTATACCCCGCACAGTTCCCTCATAGTTTATTGCTACTTACCTAAAAGGTGCCCCCAAATCCGGGTGTAGGATTTAAAACAAACCCAAACAAAAGAACCAAATGTAAAGCAATCAATACAAACAAAGTAAGCATGTAAAGGTGATCTAAACCCTAAGGTAATCCCACTTTTAGAATTTTCCCCAGCAGAGTCGCCAGTTCTGGCGATACGATGGGAGAACTGACTTGAGGTTTTACGTTTGTGTTCGCAAATGTTTCGGTTTAGCAAGAGTCACCACCAACTTTTTATTTTATCCAAAGGAAAGGTCAAAAAGAACAGGAAATACCTTTGAGATGTTTTCTTGGGTTCGGGGGGTAGATTATGAAAAGGGAAGGTGCTAGCACCCTTTTCATCCATGGTTATCCATGGGCTCTTAGTTACTTATTTAGATCACTTGCTTTTGCTTTTCAATTGTTTGAAATGGTGCTTTGTGTGTGGTTTTTGAAAATGCTTTGAAAAGAGGCCTTGTCTAGGAAACCTTTGTAATGATTCTTGTTTGAATATATACAAAGGTGTTTGTCTTTTGAAAAGATATTTCAATGTTTGAAAGTTTGTTTTTGGGAAATGTTTTGAAATTGTGTTGTGAGGTGTGTTTGAAAACAGCAAGGATGTTTTGCAAGTTTTGATCAAGTAACTAAGAGTTGTCTACCCTATTTTACTCAAAGATCTTTCCTACACATTTTTAACCCTTTTGACAGTGTTGTTTTACCATTGCATTTGGTAAACAACCTTGTATTAGGATGTTAAACGGGACAGGCGCGGGTCATCGTATACAATCATTGAAAGCAACTTGTGGGACGCTCTAGCAATTTTGTAAGGGACGAGATCGTTTTATCGAAGGCAACATCGAGGGTCATCGAGGGACTACGATCTTGGTTTATCGAAGGGTCATTTGCTAGAGTGTCGCGTATTCGAGGGACATGATTGTGTTTCTGAGGTAACAAGCGAGGTTACCCTAGAGGTGCTCGTGTGAGAAGTGTATTGATTTCAAGTTGTTTATTCTTGGATTAGGTCATCTAGCGATTGATTTTAGAATCTTGCCATACACGCCTAATTACTACACAGTATATGGAAAGCAATAAATTGCGGAAATTGAAAGTCTAAGCTATTACAAAAGTATCCGGGGATGGGGGTACAATTATTACAAATGGGAATGAGTCTCACCAGAATAAAAATGTCTAAATATCAAGTATTACAACCAAATCGAATTGTCGCGATTCAATATAAAGCTATAACAAATGAAGAAATCAATAAATAAAAATCTATTCTAAAAAAAGAAAGATTAAATATTATATTATTAACATTCTTTGTATTTTATTAATTTTAAAAGGAAGAAGTTTTTTAAAGAAAGAAAATTTAATTTAAACAAAATCTCTATTATTTTTTGGTATTTTTATTAAGTGAAACAAGATTAATTAATAAAAGAAGAAAATAAAACTAAATTAACAAAAATCAAAATTTTAATATATTACTTAGTGTTATTATTAACTAAAAGAAAACAAATTAATTAAAATGAATTAATAAAAAAATATTAGCATTTGTTAAACAAAAGAAAAGAAAAGAAAATAAGTTGAATTGAAAGGTGGGCTTAGGATGATATTGGTGTTGGGCCCAAGTACAATACAAGGGAAAGAAATGAGGCCAGAAATAGAGGGGGGTATCAGCAGTTCATGTATTGGCTTTGGTTGGAGCGGATAGGGCCCAATTCACAAAGTTTGCAACGTTTTTTGATAGGAAAATTAGGGTTTGTGTGTTGTCCCTTACAACGGCGCCGTTTCTTCGTTCTCCCTCTTCATCTCTCTCACTCACTCAAACGCACTGATTTTCCCCTCACCTAAGCCTCCGAAACACCCTCTCCCTCTCACATCCTCTCAATGACCAGTGATGTTGTCTTAAAACGGTATGGTTCGTTCTATTTTGATTTTAACAGTTTTTGTTTGATTTGCTTGCTTTGTTCAGTTTCATTTTTAATCTATTGTACTATGTGCCTGAGATGCAGCAAAGGGTTTGAGAAGCATACCTGTGGGATTTTCTCTGTGATGAAAGAGAATGGTGAGGCTTGAGGGAGGTGACGGTGCTTCCTTGGTGGCTAGAGGCGGAGGGGAGGAAATGATGATGGCCAAGCGCTTTTGGAACTTGTGATTGTTGGTAGTTGATGATGAAGATCGCTTCTGAAACTTGTGAGGATTATCGCTTCTCTTTTCTCTTTGAACTATGACGATGCTTGCTGCTTCTGACTCTTTGAATACTGATTATTGAAACTGAAACTTTGATTTTTGTAAGTTTGTTGATGATGGTTTCTGAGACTTTTGATTGTTATTGCTTCTCTGAAACTTTGATGATGATTTGTTGCTTTTTGTTGAGGATTTGTTTGAAAACTCTTTTGACTTTGATTTGTTGTTTTTGTTGATGATGATTTCACCTCTGAAACTGATATTTCTTCTTCTGAAACTCTTTTTCCTCTCTCTTTGAATTTTAATGATGGTGCTTGCTGGCTTTCTGAAACTTTGTTATTGGTATGGATTTGTTGATGATGAATGTGGTTTTGAAACTTTTTTTTGAAAAATGAAAGTTGGTTGATGGTGAAAGATGCAGGCTTTGTGATTTGTTTTGCAGCCTGCAGGTTTTGTGGTTGTTTTGGCTGTTGGCCTGTTTGTTTGCTCACAGGGTTTTTCTGGTTGTTTTGGCTGTTGGCCTGTTTGTTTGCTCACAGGGTTTTTCTGGTTGTTTTGGCTGTTGGCCTGTTTGTTTGCTCACAGGGTTTTTCTGGTTGTTTTGGCTGTTGGCCTGTTTGTTTGCTCATAGGGTTTTTTTTGGTTGTTTTGGCTGTTGGCCTGTTTGTTTGTTCACAGGGTTTTTCTGGTTGTGGTTTGATAGCAGATTCTTCTGTTTGGCAGGTTTTGGAAGTTTGTTTGAAACTGATATGCTTTTTTTTCTGGTTTGTGCAATGTTTGCATAAGTTGTTGGACTGTTTGTTAACAGGTTTGTTGCAGTTTCAGGCTTGGTTTGGAGTTTGGGTGCTATGCAGTTTGGGAGTTTTGTGAAACTATTAACAGTTTGGAGTTTGTGGTTTAAACTGCTAGATGTTTTTTTTTTCTGGTTGTGCAGTTTTGACACACAATGTTCTCTCCTGAAACTTCTTGCTGTTTTTTATGTATTTATATCCTTTTACTTTTTGTTTTTTGTAACTTGTGACAGCCTTTAGCCAAACTGTACACTCTCACCAAAAAGGTGATATCTTTTCTCTCCTTCTCTCTCAATGACAAAGTACTTTTTTGCTTTTTCTTATTTTCTGAAAAGTTTGCCCATAAATCCCTGGAAAATGATGAAAAGCTATGACAAGCTTTTGAATTGTGATTTGGTTTACCTCCTGCATTTTACTTTTGCCTGCTATTCTGCTGCATTTGTACTTTTCTGACTGCATTACTTGTGCTGCTGCATCCAGTTGCTTTGTTCAGTTTGGTTACTTGACAGTTTGCATTCAGTTTGTGTTTCCTTGGTTTGCCTTGTTGCAATGTTTAGACAACATGTTTCAGTTGCTTTGTAACTTGCTGCAATGTTGTTGCAATGTTGTTTGGTTTTGTTGCAATGCTGCATTGCTTGCCTTTGTATGATGCATTGTCCAACTTGCCTTTGTACAATTTTGCCTATGTTTTGTAATGCAGTTTGGCGCCTTAATGCTTTTGAATAAATTTGCTTTGTTTGCATTCTTCTTTTTGCATTTTTTTATTTTTCTCTTTGTGAACCAAGAAGAGCAATCTTCTTGTGATTTGCAAAGAGGAAAATAAAAAAACATGACGAACAATAGCACTCTGATTCCAGACGAAAAACTTTAATGATGAAAAATTTCCTTTTCTTTTTTTGTTTGAAAATTAACTGTACTAATCCTCTTTTCTTTGTTTTTTTATTTCATGTGAGCACAACTTGGGTGATGACAAAGCAGAAGAAGCCAGAGACTTTGTGGCGAGCACGAGAACAATAGAAGTTTAGGCTTAGACTTTTAACTTAGATAAATTTTCCCTTAATTGTAATAATTTATTTTTTCAAGTAATATAAGTTGTAAAACCTACAGTATTCAAATAATAAATTATTTTTGTATCAATATCTGAAATAAATGAAAAATCTTTGTGAGACAATCTGATATCCAATAAAATCTTCTACTGTCCAATATCTTGCAATTCTTTCTTTGCATCTTCACTTGATCCTTTAAGATTCTCAGATCAAAATAATTAAAATCGCATTCCAACAATTCTAATACAGATAACTTAAATTCAAAGTAATCCAAAAACTTTGTAGTCTTGTAACCTTGCAACAACATTCCAATCAAAATATGCACCGTGTATTCCAATAAATAAGCAAACATTTCATTCCATTAACAAGAAAACGTCTTAACAGACGCACATCATCTGGTTAACCTGGATCAGACAAAACCTGAATATTCCAAATGACCATCTCAGCTCCTATCTCTTATCCTAGATAAATAAGCCTTGAGAACAACCAGTAACCTTTCAGCAAACTTGAAAAAGTGTGAAAACATGTGATAGTTAACTGAATTTCTGAGAATTCAGTTTCTTCTGAGAAATGCGAGAGAAACCCTAATTCTTGATTTACTGCCATAGAAAAGTCTGTTTGATCGATTCCTGAGCCAATCTCGAAAATCTGAGAAAACCCTAGGATTGGGATTTCTTGTGAAAAGGGGAGGGCAAATTTTGGGGTACAACAGATGTTATTAAGAATTTCCACTGCGTAGATGTTGAATTATTTAATCAAATATGTTATGATGATGGTTCATCCGATGTTTTAAAGGTGTTATATATATCCACGAGAATGCAATGAATTTTGATAGAAGAATTTGTGGCATCCCGATTCGTTTGCATGAATGATTTTTATAACTCTGATTTATTTATATAATTTGCCGGGGTAGAATTGGGGTGTTACATGGTCAGTCACTTAAACTCCTTCAGATACGTGGAATTGGATGGTGAATTCATTGAAACTCCATTTCAGCATTTCGAGGAAGTCTCACAAACCGTGGCAGTAACCAATGTTGTTTCCCAAGTCCCAAAGATTACAAGACCTTCGCTAAAAATGTCTTCTCTGAAAGATGCCAAAGCAGTGATCGAAGAAGGCGGGTGTACTATTTGGGGCCAACTCGCAGATATCCCATACAAATCTAACAAATTTGGTTTGGGTTTCACTTCAGGAGCCCAGAAAGCTGTACGTTGTGCTCGTGCCAGGGGACCACCCTTGAAGATCAGCAACCACAGAGTCAACGTAGTGGAGGATGATGAGGACAACTACAACCTGGAGGAATGGATTTTCCCAACTGTCAATGGAGGACTCAGCAATTGGGAAGCTAAATATTTTATCCCAATTACTTATATCTAACAGTAATTATCTTTAAATTTTGTTGGACCTGTAATAATTAAACAATTCAGACTTTTAAAACCTTGTGTCTTACCCGAGGCACAACGGTCCATTTGTAAGGGTTGTTACCTCATTTTCATATGTCATCAATGAATTATGGACGTTTTTGCATACAAACTTTGTGCTCTCTGTCTTTCTTTTTACATTTTTATTTCTTTCAAAGATAGCTATACTCTTACACACACTCACATTCAAAATGCAGATCTACATCCATTCGGGATCCCATGGGTAACGATTCTGCTATGGCTTTCTTGACTCTGAAAATCTAATCTACCAAGCCAAAGACGAAGGTGAAGAAGATTGTGAAGTGCCAGGGGAAATTTCCAGGTTACTACAACAAGAAGAGAGGACCATACAGCCCCACGAAGAACCAATGGACACAGTTAACCTAGGTACCGAGGAGGATAAGAAAGAAGTCAAGGTGGGTGCCAATCTGGAACCCAGTGTCAAGAAGCGTCTAATTCAGTTGCTACACGATTATGTTGAGGTCTTTTCCTGGTCGTACTAAGACATGCCAGGACTGGATGCTGATATCGTGGTACATCGTCTACCAATAAAAGAAGACTTCCGTTTGGTAAAGCAGAAAGTCTGTCGCATGCGACTAGACATGTCAGAGAAGATCAAGGCCAAAGTCATGAAACAATTCAACACCAGATTCTTGGCCGTAACCTCCTATCCATAATGAGTCTCCAATGTTGTTCCAGTGCCTATAAAGGACGGCAAGGTACACGTGTGCATGGACTACAGAGATTTGAATAGGGCAAGCCCTAAGGATGATTTCCCACTTCCCCACATCGATATTCTGGTTGACAATACAACATAACATAAGGTGTTTCCCTTCATGGATGGTTTCTCAAGCTACAATCAAATCAAAATGGCACCTGAGGACATGGAAAAAACAACCTTTGTCACACAGTGGGGCACGTTCTGTTACAAGGTTATGCCATTCGGGTTGAAGAACGCTGGGGAAACCTATCAGCGTGCCATGGTAGCTCTATTTCACGACATGATACATCACGAAATAGAGGTCTATATGGATGACATGATTTCCAGATCTCAAACTGAAGAGGAACATCTTGACCATTTACAGAAACTATTTGAGAGGTTAAAGAAATACAAGCTAAGCTTGAACCCGAATAAATGCACATTTGGGGTGAGGTCCGGTAAACTCCTAGGCTTTGTCGTCAGTGGTAAAGGTATCAAAGTGGACCCTGCTAAGGTGAAAGCGATACAAGAAATACCTGCTCCTCGCACCGAGAAGGAAGTCAAAGGATTCTTGGGACGGTTAAATTACATTGCCAGATTCATTTCTCACTTGACCGCTACTTGTGAACTAATCTTCAAATTACTGAAGAAAGATCAAGTAGTCAAATGGAATGATGAGTGCCAATTTGCCTTCGACAAGATCAAAGAGTACCTGCAAGATCCTCCTGTTTTGATGCCACCAATCGAGGGAAGACCCTTAATCATGTATCTAACTGTTTTGGAAAATTCAATGGGGTGTGTGCTGGGGCAGCATGACGAGTCTGGCCGAAAAGAGCATGTTATTTATTACCTGAGCAAAAATTTTACCGATTGTGAAAGAAGATATTCGCTGCTCGAGAAAACTTGTTGCGCTCTGGCATGGGCAGCTCACCGGCTAAGACAATATATGCTGACCCATACTACCTTATTGATATCCAAGATGGATCCAATAAAATACATATTCGAGAAGCCTGCCCTCTCTAGGAGAATAGCCAGATGGCAGATGATCCTGACGGAATATGATATTCAATACGCTACCCAAAAATAAATAAAGGGTAGTATGCTAGCCGATCACCTTGCTCATCAACCTGTGGATGACTATCAGTCCACGAAGTTCGAATTTCCAGATGAAGACATCATGATGATAAACAACTGTGAGGAACTCAGACCATATGACGAACCTGAACAAGGATCCCGATGGACCCTGGTTTTTGATGGGGCGTCCAACGCACTCGACAATGACATTGGTGTTGTACTCATATCCCCTGAAGGATGTCACACTCCCTTCACTACAAGACTCTGCTTCAACTGTAAAAATAACATGGAAGAATACGAAGCGTGCATTTTTGGTCTCAAAGCTGCGATAGATTTGGGGATCAAGTCCTTAAGTGTATTCGAAGATTCAACATTAGTCATCATCCAGATCAAAGGATAATGGGACACAAAGCACTCTAACCTTATCCCCTACAAAGAACATGTGTTGACATTAATCCCACATTTTGAGAAGATTACCTTCGAGCATTTCCCGCGAGAAGAAAATCAACTAGCAGACACGCTAGCCACAATGTCATCCATGTTTAAACTTAAATGGGATAACGAGGCTCCCCAAATCACCATTGAATGGATGGACGAACCATCTTATTATCACGAGATCGATACTGAAGAAGTAGTGGACCATCCTTGGTTCAATGAAGTCAAGAGGTATCTCAAGACTCAAGAGTATCCGGAAGGAGCTTCAGTCAATGATAAGAAATTCTTAAGGATATTCTCTGCTAAGTTCTTCCTTAGTAATGACATTCTATACAAATGCAACCATGACTCTGTTTTACTCCGTTGCACAGACAAGGTTGAGGAAGAAAAGATCATGGCTGATCTACATGAAGGCACTTTTAGCACCTATTCCAGTGGGCATACGATGGCAAAGAAGATCCTACGGGAAGGTTATTACTGGTCTACCATGGAAGCATATTGCTATCAACATATAGAACCTGTCATAAGTGTCAAATCTATGGTGACAAAGTGCATGTACCTCCAATTCCTCTGAATGTCCTGACTGCTCCCTGGCCATTCGCGATGTGAGGCATCGATATGATTGGAGAAATAAAGCCCACAACCTCTAATGGACACCGCTTCATCTTGGTGGCCATTGACTACTTCACAAAGTGGGTTGAGGCGGCTTCTTTCGCTTCCATTACCAAGAATGTTGTCGCCCGGTTCATCAAACAAAATCTCATCTGTTAGTACGGTATCCCGGAGAGGATCATCATAGACAATAGTACAAATCTCAACAATACTATGATCACCGTATCGTGCATGCAATTCAAGATCCAACACCATAATTATTCTCCTTACCGGCCAAAGATGAATGGTGTTGTCGAAGCCGCAAATAAGAACATTAAGAAGATTATACAGAAAATGACAGTAACCTACAAGGACTGGCATGAGATGCTACCATTCTCTCTCCAAGGTTACCGTACCACAGCGCACACATCAATCGGGGCAACACTTTACTCTCTGGTATACGGAATGGAGGCTATTTTGCCTATTGAGGTCCAGATCCCTTCTCTGAGAATCATGAAGGATGCAGGGCTGAATGAAGATGACTAGATCCAAACTCGACTTGATTAACTGAACTTTATTGATGAGAAAAGGCTTACTGCTGTCTGTCATGGTCAAATGTATCAAAAATGGATGATCAAGGCTTTCAACAAAAAGGTCAGACGCCAAGTGTATCAAGTCAGGGATCTGGTGATCAAGCACATCATACTACCGCAGGGTGATCCCAGGGGCAAATGGACTCCTGCATATGAAGGACCATTTGTGATCAAAAGCATATTCTCTGGTGGAGCAATGATCTTAACCACTATGGATGGCGACTACCTGCCGCACCCTGTGAATGCAGACATAGTCAAAAGATACTATGCATAAGAGACCCGCTAGGTTGACACACTGTTGTACCCCAAAATTTTCCCTCCCATTTCCTCAACATTTTCTCACCACAAGACCCTTGGAGCACAAGATCAAGTTAGGATTTGCTCTGCTCAAGACTCCTCCTTGCACTATTGACCCAAATTAGGGTTTGAGTTTGCACAAAGATGTTTTGACCTAAAAGGCCCAAAGTGACTTTCATGCTTCATGTTGGACTCACAAGTTTATCCATACCAAGTTTCAAGCCTTGATTCCAATCTTTGCCCAGTCAATTGCACAGTTGACCTAAAAATCAGCTGTATTGGGGAAAAAGTCAACTGTGGTCAATTGACAGTCAAACCTCATGATTTTTGACCCACATCAACATTATGAACTCATATGGACCATTTGATCAAGTTTGGATCATAATTCCACAAGAAATTTGATCAGATCACCAAAAGGGCAAAATGGTTATTTTTAGGGTTTTGACTACACAAAGGCAATTTTTGACTGTTTGACCTAACCAATGGAAAATCAAGCTCACATATGGACTCAAGGAATCAATGGCATTGGCTTGACATGTTCAACAAGTTCAAAAGATCCCAAATGCACAAGATTGACAGATGAATTTTCCAGTCAACTGAGCCAAATTTGACTGTATACTGAAAAGTCAAACTTTGACTTTTTGGTCAAAATCAAGTGTCAAGATTCATTTTTCATCAAAACATGTCAAATTGTGAAACTTGTTCATCAAGAAATCAAAAATTTCAAATTAGGGTTTGAAATGAAGAAATTTCATAACTTAGAAATTTTCTAAGTTATGGAATTTCCTAATTTTTTCCTAACTTTGTCCCATTCTTTCATCAAGATGCATTTGGATTCAAACAAAACTCAAAATATGAAAGTTATAGTCCATTGCAAAATCTACAACTTTGATTCACAAAGTTTCCTCAAACGAAGCTTGTAGCTCAAGTTATGATTTTTGGAATAGGGGTGCAAAACATTCTTAACTTAGAAATTTTTTGACCTATTTTAGGCAGGATTTTTGCCTAACTTCATGGCCACTTATCACATGCTTCCACTTGGAATTTCAACTTGCATTACAAAGATGGATTGTAGTACACATTCCAAGCTTTCCAAATTGTCCAAGAACTTCTCAAACACCCTTGTGGTTAGGGAGAATTGAATTTGGCAATATGGGCAAAAGTCACTTTGATTCATGGTCAAATACATGTTCATAACTTTGCATTTTCAAACTCAGCATGGTTCAAGCTAGTTACAGGCCTCTAATCCCATTTGCACTAAATAATTAAATGCCAATCCATTGTGTTCTAGCATTATTTTGTTCATTTGGTCATTACATGAAGAATTAAGCCATAATTAGAAAAAGTAACTTAGCCATTTTTGAAAAGGTGAACTTTATGTCAAGTTTACAATCTATGAGGTACAATGCAGATCTTTGAGGCACTGGTTCATGAGCAAAGTCCACTGATCAAGAGTGATTTATGCAACATACTTGAGGGGCCTGTGTGAGCCTAGAAACCAAGTTGACAAACTTTGCTTACATTAGAAGAAACTTGCATTTTGAAACACATCTCTCATTCCTGCAAGCAAGAACTAAAAAAAACTTTCTCCACACTTTCCATACTCCCTTACAGACCTAAAACACGACCAAAGAACCCTTGATCCCTCCTCATACAGAAAATCACCATCTTGCTGCACAAAACAGGGCATTCTGCACTTTGACTTGGCCAGCTTATTTCCATCGTGCATTTTCATCCAAACCACTTCAAACACACTCCCTACCACCCATACAAACTATCCCAAGCATTCGACACGAACTGTAACATCCCTAACATCATTTGCCATTTTCACTTTTCTCTCTTGCAGGTTGACTTCTGTAGCTTGATATAGCAAGATTCAAAGCACACTAAGCATTGGAATAGCATCCCTGGACTTCAAGCAAGCTATACAAGTCCTCAAGTTCCATTGAAAGTACCTCCATTGTTGTACACGTTTCAAGCTGAACAGGTAAGTTTTTGAACTTCTATCTCTCTATCCATGCATATCTAGGCTTAGGTTTGTGAAGAAGTCATGCTCTACTCATGTCCCTGAAGCTACCTGTATCCTCACTTTTCATTTATATTGCGTGTGCTGCACGAATTTTGGACATGAACATTTGAAAAAAGCTAGGTCAGAAATTGGGGGAGGAGAAATTCTCTCTCATTTCTGAGAGTTAGAACAATTTCTTTACATGTTTAGAATCGTGACATGATGCTCTATAACATTGCTGTTGTAAGTTTTTGTTGAAAGTCAAAGAATCAAGATCTATGCTTGACAAGGGAAAACGCGCGCTTTGTGTTTGAAACTGGTTGGAGGTTGAAGACAAGCCTTCTTGGGCTGGGCCTGACTTGTTCTTTCTTTTTGCACCTTCATTTTTCACATACACCCCCCTGGCCCATTGCTTGATATATTTGTCATTTTTTATTTTTTCCTTTTGATTTGGATTCTATATTTTTATTTAAGCATGAAAAAACATTAAAAATATTTTTCTCACATTTTTTGCATTTTATTTGGATTTTTGTTTGTTTTATTTGAGTTTATACATATAAATAACATATATATCGTTTTATTTAGAATACTAAAATAATACCAATACATTTTTATTCTCTGATTTTATTTTATTTTATCTTTTGAAAACATTTTATAAAAAATATACTTTTTTTGTAAATAATAAATATTTTATTTTTTGTACATATTTAATATATTTAATACATAATATAAATACTTATATATTTATTATAATATTTAGGATAAAAATACAAAAATAATACATTTTTATTTTTATTAATATTTAACCTCAAAAATCACTTTTTTACAATATACTTTTTTTTTGTATATAATTAATAAACATTGTATATATTAAATAATAAATATCTTTTATTTGCAAAATTAGGGTTTTGCCCTAAAACCATGAAAATATCAAAAAATTATCCTTTTTATTTTTGTTTATTTGTCACATGAAAAACACTTTTACATACATATAAAAATCATTTTTTGCATCTTGCATATTTATTGTATTTTATTTTATTATTGTGCAATTAAATAATTTGTAAATTCCATTTGGATTGTAATAGTTTAGATTTAAATTTCTTGCTAAAATATCCCCATTTGAACATTTGTACCCCCCATCCCATAATTGTGTTGTAATAATTTAGGACTTTTAAATTCCGCACTTTAAAGCTTTCTAAAAATGCCATGATAGACTTAGGGCTTTGTATGCAAAAATCAACCAAAAATAGCTTGACCTAATTCAAAGATAAAAGCATGAAAATGGACAACACCAATCACACTTGCACCCCTTAGGGTTACTCCACTTGTTGCCTTCAATATTGGGCCATGTTGCATGTTAGGTGTCTTTGGAAAAACAAAACAATTTCAAATGATCATAGTCCCTCGATGACGCTTTCGAAAGTTGCCTAAAAATGATCAAGTCCCTTAAAGGAAAAATTGCCCAAAGACACTTGGCACCATTGCAATCATGGTCTAAACGATGACCCGCGCCCGTCCCGTTAAACATCCTAACACAAGATTGTCCACCAAATATAATGGTGGAACAAAATTGTTAAAAGGGTTAAAAACATAGAGAAAACCTTTGAGTAAATTTAGGGGTAGACAAAACTCTTAGTTACTTGATAAACTTGCAAAACAATCCTTGCCTACTTTTCAAAACACACATCACAATACACTTTCAAAACAACTTTCAAAACATTAAAAATTTTTCAAAAGACATACACCTTTGTATACATCCCAACATGGATCATTACAAAGGTTGCCACCACATTGGCCTCTTTTCAAAACATTTTCAAACACACACACAAAGCACCATTTCAAACAATTGAAAATCAAGGCAATTTGATCTAAGCAAGTAACTAAGAGCCCATGGATAACCATGGATGGAAAGGGTGCTAATACCTTCCCTTTCTATAATCTACTCCCCGAACCCAAGAAAACATCTCAAAGGTTTTTGTTGTGCTTTTTAACCTTTCCTTAGGATAAAATAAAAAGTCGGTGGCGACTCTTGCTCAACCGAAACATTTGCGAAAACAAACGCAAAACCCAAGTCAGTTCTCCCACCGTATCACAGAATTGGCGACTCTGCTGGGGAAATTTTAAAGTGGAGTAACCTTAGGGCTTAGATCACCCTCTTGCATGACTAATTGTTTGCTTTGATTGCTTTATATCTTGGCTCTCTTGTTTGGGTTTGCAATCCTACACCCGGATTTGGGGAAACATTCATAGATAGCAATACGTTGTGGAAACTGTGCGGGGTATACCGACACGGTTGAAGCAATAGCTATATTAGTGCGACATATTTGTGAGTACCGGTAACCCTTGAGTTCAATCAAGGAGAGTACGGGGCCGCTGAGTGATGTCACTAAGCACTAATGACCTAGAACCTTACTTGACCATCTTGGCCTTTCATTAGGGGTAGTGATATGACCGGCTTTGGTGCAGTCCGAAGTTGGTAGATACTCGATACTACACTCATTGAGGGTTGTTTTCTTGGAATATTTTGGTCGCTAGTTAAGTGGCTAAACCAAAACGATAAACATGGAAAACAATCCAGTGATATTGAGCTCCTTAGAACCCGGTTACTATTTATAGGACAGGTTTTTAAGCCAACTTCACTCAAGAGGGTACTTACCTATGAAACCCCATGCAAGCCTAAAACTAGGGTTTTGTGTGAATTGCTTGTACATATGTTTGTGCATACATCATGAACATCATAAAGCATCATATGCATATACTAACCATTCCAAGGGTTTAGATCTTCATCTTTGTTCTTGTTTTGTAGGTCATGGAAATTCTTCGCAGGAAAACCATCCAAGTCAACCTTGTGAGGATCCCTCCTCAACTCAAGGAGCTCACATCCAGGATTCCGGAAAGCTCTCCTTTCAGTGAAAGACATAGTAGACTGCTCAGCCTAGTCAACACCAACATTGAAGAGGACATGGTAAAGGTGTTGTTCCAGTTCTTTGACCCCCTTCACCACTGTTTCACTTTCCCCGACTATCAGTTGGTGCCCACTTTGGAGGAATTTTCTTAACTCCTGAGAATTCCTATTCTTAATCAACTATCCTACAACGGTACGGAAAAACCAAAGCCTGAAGATGTTGCTCAAGCACTACACTTGCAACCATCTGACATCAAGGGGCATTGGGAAACTAGAAGCGATGTCAAAGGCTTCTTGGCAAAATTCTTGTTTGAGAAGGCACAAGAGTGTTGGAATTCATTGGATCTACAAGCCTTTGAATAAATTGTGGCACTCCTCATTTATGGGTTGGTCCTGTTCCTAAATCCTGACCAGCTTATAGATGTCAACACCGTCAAAATCTTCTTATCCAGAAATCTAATACCAACATTGCTTGGGGATATTCTTCACTCATTTTACACACGAACAATGAGAAAGAGGGGTGTTCTCATGTGTTGTACTCCTCTCCTTGCAAGGTGGTTTATTTCGCACCTTCCACAATCTGTCTTAAATAATGACCAAGGCTTAAGGTGGTCACAACGGTTAATGACCCTCACTCACTCTGATGTACATTGGTGTTCTCGGTCCAGAGAAAATGTCATCATCATCGATCGTTGTGGAGAGTTCCCTAATGTTCCATTACTTGGCATTAGAGGAGGCATTACCTACAACCCTTGTCTAGCTTTGAGACAATTTGGATATGCACGGAGGGATGGCCCTCATGACATGTTGATTCCTGACCTAGTTTTTGACTTCGACAACGATGCGCAAGGACTTCGCCAAAGATTCATCAGAGCTTGGAGGATGCCTAACAAGGTAGACAACAAGACACTGGGGCACAAGAACTCCATCCCTCTTGAGCCTTATCTCAAGTGGGTACGAACCCGAGCCCAAAGTCTAATGATGCCTTATCCTCATGTTCTCCCTGTGATTAAAGAGCCCGTTAAGGAAGGAGAGGTTCCCTATACCATCCTATATCCTGACATGCCTACATCGTGGGAGGAGATGCAGAAGAGCTGGATCCAACTCAAGGAGGAGCGGAACACTTTTGAAGCCAGCTTCTACGCCAGTGAGAAGAAGGTTTTGGAGCTTACCCGCCGACTCCATGAGGAAGAGACCCTCAACACCTACATCGCACCAAAGAGGATGCGCCACGTCTTTTTACCTTGAGAAGTTTTTTTGTAATATTTGGCCCATGGGGCATTTATGTACTGACAAATTTCTTCTTATTAATATGACGCGTGTTCTTTTTGTTTGCAACAATTTTGAATTTTCTAAATCCTTGAATGCATTGCATAAACAAACATATCATTCATCATGCGCATAAGCAGGTCTCCACACCAGGTTTCCTTATCTTTCTGCTGTTTATTTCAGTAAGATGGATCTCGAACAGACGGTCAAGGACTTGCAGTCTCAAAACTCACAGTTTCAACATCTCCTGATGACCTTGGCAAAGGGTCAGGAGGATCTGAAGGCCCTGCTTGGGAACAAAGAGCAAGTGAAAAAGAAGAAGAAAAGAGTCGGGGTGGCTACCCTAGGAAGAAGGTTTGAGGGTAAAGCCAGAAGAGTCCTTGAATTTCCCCCTACTTCTGAAGAGGGAACCAGTAAAGGGAATGCGGCTGTGGTACCTTCCGAATCCGAAGCTGAAGAAGGAGAGGCTGAAGAAGACAAAGACTACTCTGAGCAACAATACCCGCCCGCTGATGATAAGTACAAAGGCTTGGAAGACAGGTTGGCAGCTATAGAGCTGCAGAGAGTTCCCGGCTTAGATTTCGAAGATTTGGGATTAGTTGCTGGAATTGTGATCCCCCCGAAGTTCAAAGTGCCAATCTTTGCAAGATATGACGGGTTGTCTTGCCCAAAAATGCATCTCAGATCGTATGTAAGGAAGATCCAACCTTACACTGCAGATAAGAACCTTTGGATCCATTTCTTTCAGGATAGCCTTTCAGGGGCTCAACTCGAGTGGTTCTATCAGTTGGATGGAGCCAGTATCCGAAACTGGGAGGACTTGGCTACTGCTTTTTACAAGCAATATCAGTATAATTCTGACCTTGCTCCTACGCGTACCCAACTTCAGGGTATGTCACTAGGGACGGGCGAAGGATTCAAGGAGTATGCGCAAAAGTGGAGGGACCTGGCTGGCAGGGTGCAGCCACCTCTATCTGACCGTGAACTTGTTGACATGTTCCTAGGGACCCTGTCTGGTCCGTTCTTCAACCATCTGATTGGTAATTCTTCAGCTGGGTTTACGGACCTCATTCTGACTGGTGAGAGAATAGAAGCTGATATCAAATCGGGGAAGATACAAAAAGGTGCCTCTGCGAGTACTGAAAAGAAGCCCTTCAAGAAGGAAGCCAGTGCTGTTTATGGTCCCAGAAGACAAATTAAACCGGAACACCGCCAAGCTGTCAATGCATTGGTAATTTCAAAGCCTGTTGCTGCTCCTCAGCAGTTTAACCAACCAAGGGGTGAGAGACCCAAAAGGAAGTACACTCGGCTCAGTATGACCCTATCTCAGATATTGCCGCAACTGTTGTCAACCAATCTGGTAACTGTCAAAGAAGCTCCGAAGGTAGTGAACACAACTTCTCCAAAATACAATCCCAACGCCCGTTGCGCTTATCACTCTGATAGCCCGGGGCATACTACTGACGATTGCTGGGCTCTGAGGAATAAGGTTCAGGACCTTATTGATGCTAAAGAAATACAGTTTGAGGCGCCCGAGAGGCCCAATGTTGTGACCGCTCCCATGCCCCAGCATGGAGTGAACGCTGTGGAAGAAGACCGGTATGTGGCCTTTGTGGATGATATTGTTACTCCGTTATTGACCGTCAAAAAGAACCTGTTGCTAGCCGGTTTATTTCCGGGATGTAGCAAAGGTTGCCATTTATGTGTTGTTTCGCCTGTTGGTTGTCCTTTGCTGAAATCAGGTATCCAAAGCCTGATGGACAGCAAAGAAATCTTGTTCGAGAAGATTGTTGTTCCTGCTGTCCCTGCCGAAGAAGTTTCTATTGTCACTATTTTCAACAACCCTCCTAAGGCTCTCTCAAAGAAGCCTGTCAAAATCACGTCCACTCAGAAGATTGCTCCTATCATCATCACTGTTCCGGGGCCTCTCCCTTATACATCTGACAAAGCTGTCCCATGGCACTATGGGGCAGATGTTTATGTGCTTGGAGTTAAACAAGAGTTTGATACTAGTACTGGCGTCAGTAACATCACCGGGCCTGCCAAAGTTACTCGCAGTGGTAGGCTGTTCTCACCAGATATTGCGCCACCAGCTATTCAGAAACCTCTTATCATCACACCTGCAAGTGTGCCTGCTTCCCTTCCTGATCAAGTTCCTGTTTCTACCCCTACTGCCGAGTCATCTGACGCTCAGGGCAAAAGGATTGCTACTGATTTGCCTGCCCTGACGGAGGCACCAAAGACAACCACTGTTGAAGCTTCCCAGCAAGAGATGGAAGAGATCCTCAAGATTATCAAGAAGAGTGATTTCAATGTAGTTGAGCAGCTGGGGCACACCCCATCTAAAATTTCTATGCTATCACTGTTGTTGTGTTCAGAGGCCCATGCCAAGGCCCTGATTTCCTTCCTGAAGACGGCTCATGTGCCACAAGAAACGTCTGCTGATCAATTTACCGATTGTATGGCCAACTTGACTGCTGATAATGGGTTGGGCTTCTCTGACGCCGATCTGACTACCAAGGGAAAGAACCATAACGATGCCCTGCATGTCTCCATTGAATGCAGGGGCACTACTCTTGCCCATGTGTTGGTAGACACCGGTTCTTCATTGAACGTCTTACCCAAGAAGGCCCTAGACAGGTTGGATTGTGAGGGTTTGGAGCTCAAGCCTAGTAACATTGTTGTCCGAGCCTTTGATGGTTCGAAAAGGATGGTACATGGGGAAGTTGACATTCCAATCAGGGTTGGTTCTCAAGTCTTTGATTCTACGTTCTATGTGATGGACATCCGACCATCCTATTCTTGTTTGCTGGGCCGTCCATGGATCCACAAGGCTGGAGTTGTAACCTCCACACTACATCAGAAGCTTAAGTACCCAGTCAGAGGGAAGATTGTGACAGTTCAGGGGGAGGAAGAATATATGGTCAGCCACCTTAACTCATTCCGGTACATAGAGATGGATGGGGAGTTCATTGAAACCCCCTTTCAACACTTTGAAGAGGTGCCTCAGACACTGGCGTCAGCTGAAACTGTGATTGAAGACCCTCCTTTGAAGATTGTTTCCTTAAAAGATGCTCGGGCTGTTATTGAGAAGGGTGAGTGCGCAAACTGGGGCCGACTTCCTGACTTCACTCCGAAGACTGACAAGTTTGGTCTGGGTTTCACTGCAGAGGCTCAGAGGGTTGTTCGTAAGGCAAGGATTGGAAGACCTCCTGTGTTCATCACTAACCCGGGAGTGAATGCTATTGAAGACGACGTGGGGGAATCTGAATTCGACAGCTGGATCTACCCAACAACCGACGGTGGACCAAGCAACTGGACTGCCAAAGACTTCACACCTATTACTTTTGTCACTCAGTAATGAACTCTTTTGTTTTGAATTTGTAACAAACAATATTTTGAAACTTTTATGGCTCGGTGTCTTACCCGGGGCACCGTGGCTTCATTTGTGAGGGCTTTTGTGTGTCATTTTCATATACCATCAATAAAAACATTGGACGTTTGTTGCATTTCAAAATCTTGCGCTCCTTTTCTTTCTTTATTATATATTGCAAAACAGTTATATTTGTACACACTCACCTATACAGGTTCCAATCCACTCTGGATCTCACTGGTAACGACTCTGCTACTGCCAGTTATGACTTCGAAAATCCGATCAACTTAGCCGAAGACGAAGGTGAAGATGATTGCGAAGTGCCTGGTGAACTTGCAAGACTGTTACTCCAGGAAGAGAGAGCCATTCAGCCACATGAAGAGCCAGTGGAAACGGTAAATCTGGGTACTGAGACAGACAGAAAGGAAGTCAAGATTGGTGCCAATCTAGAGCTCAGTGTGAAACAACGGTTGATTCATATGCTACATGACTATGTGGAAATCTTTGCTTGGTCTTACGAAGACATGCATGGGTTGGATACCGACATTGTTGTTCATCACTTACCTACCAAGGAAGAATGCCCTCCGGTGAAACAGAAGGTCCGCCGTATGCGTCCAGAGATGTCTGAGAAAATCAAAGCTGAGGTTATGAAACAATTTGACGCTGGATTTCTAGCAGTAATTTCTTACCCTCAGTGGGTTGCCAACGTGGTTCCAGTACCAAATAAAGATGGTAAGGTCCGAATGTGTGTTGATTACAGGGATTTGAATAGGGCGAGCCCCAAGGATGACTTCCCTCTACCTCACATCGACGTTATGGTCGACAACACTGCTCAGCATAAAGTTTTCTCCTTCATGGATGGCTTCTCCAGTTATAATCAGATCAAGATGGCTCCTGAAGACATGGAGAAAACCACCTTCGTCACTCAGTGGGGCACCTTTTGCTACAAGGTCATGCTATTTGGGTTGAAAAATGCTGGGGCAACCTACCAACGTGCCATGGTTGCTTTATTTCATGACATGATCCATCACGAGATAGAATTGTATGTCGATGATATGATTGCAAGGTCCCAAACTGAGGAGGAACACCTTGACCATCTACGGAAGCTGTTTGACCGTCTGAAGTTGTACAAGCTGAGGTTGAACCCAAACAAGTGTACCTTTGGGGTGAGATCTGGAAAATTGCTAGGCTTCGTCGTGAGCGACAAAGGTATTCAAGTTGACCCTGCCAAAGTAAAAGCCATACAAGAGATGCCAACTCCTAAGACAGAGAAGGAAGTCAGAGGCTTTCTAGGACGGTTGAACTACATTGCCCGATTCATCTCGCATCTAACCGCTACCTGTGAACCAATCTTCAAACTGCTGAAGAAAGATCAAGTAGTACGTTGGAACGATGAATGTCAGGCTGCTTTCGAAAAGATCAAAGAGTATCTCCAAGAACCACCCATTCTTATGCCACCGGTTGAAGGGAGACCTCTAATCTTATACTTGACAGTACTTGACAACTCAATGGGGTGTGTGTTGGGGCAGCATGACGAGTCTGGCCGAAAAGAACACACCATTTATTACCTTAGCAAAAAGTTTACCGACTGTGAGACCTGGTACTCACTGCTCGAGAAAACTTGCTGCGCTTTGGTATGGGCTGCTCGCCGGCTGAGACAGTATATGTTGACTCACACTACTCTGTTGATTTCAAAAATGGATCCAATCAAGTACATATTCGAAAAGCCTGCTCTGTCTGGAAGAATAGCAAGATGGCAAATGATCTTGACGGAATATGACATCCAGTACACGACTCAAAAAGCAATCAAGGGAAGTGTATTGGCAGACCATTTGGCGCACCAGGCAGTTGACGATTACCAGTCGATGAACTTTGAATTTCCAGATGAGGATATCATGGTAGTGACTGATTGTGAAGTACCTGGACCGGATGAAGGACCTGAAGAAGGATCCCGATGGTCTATGCACTTTGATGGAGCCTCGAACGCTTTGGGTAACGGTATCGGCGCTGTGATCATATCCCCTAAAGGCACTCATACTCCACTCACCGCCCGGCTATGTTTCAACTGCACCAACAACATGGCGGAGTATGAGGCATGTATCATGGGTCTTCAAGCTGCAATCGACTTAAGGATCAAGTTTCTGAGTGTCTTCGGAGATTCCGCTCTCGTGATTAATCAGATCAAAGGCGATTGGGATACAAAACACCCAAATCTTATTCCTTACAAGGAGTATGTGCTAACATTGCTTCCCCACTTTGAAGAAATAACTTTTGAACACTTCCCAAGAGAGGAGAATCAGCTAGCGGACGCACTAGCTACGATGTCTTCTATGTTCAAAGTCAAATGGGACAACGAGGCTCCCCGAATCATTATCTGGAAATTGGACGAACCTGCATATTGCTGTGATCTTGAGACCGAAGAGGTAACAGAAAAACCCCAGTATCACGAAGTGAAGAGGTATTTGGAAGCTCAAGAATACCCCGAAGGCGCATCTGTTAATGACAAGAAGTTCCTGAGAAGGTTTGCGGCAAAATTCTTCCTCAGCAATGACATTCTCTACAAGCGAAACCATGATTCAACCTTACTGCGTTGTGTGGATAAGACTGAAGCAGAAAAGATCATGGCAGAGCTACATGAAGGTACCTTCGTAACACATTCCAGTGGACATACCATGGCAAAGAAAATCCTTCGGGCAGGATATTTCTGGTCCACAATGGAAGCCGACTGTTATCAGCATTCTCGAACTTGTCATAAATTCCAGATCTATGCTGATAAGGTGCACATCCCTCCGGTTCCTCTGAACATCTTGACAGCACCTTGGCCTTTTGCAATGTGGGGCATTGATATGATCGGCGAAATCAAACCTACTGCAACTAACGGGCACCGCTTCATCCTAGTAGCGATTGATTGCTTCACAAAGTGGGTTGAAGCAGCCTCCTATGCTATCGTAACCAAGAACGTCGTGGCACGGTTCATTCGGCACAACCTGATCTGTCGATACAGTGTACCTGAGAGGATCATTACGGATAATGGTGCCAATCTCAATAACAAGATGATCACTGAGCTCTGCGAGCAATTCAAGATACAGCACCACAACTCTTCTCCCTACCGGCCGAAGATGAACGGGGCTGTAGAAGCAGCGAATAAGAATATCAAGAAGATTGTGCAGAAGATGACAGTGACCTACAAAGATTGGCACGAAATGTTACCGTTTGCTCTTCATGGGTACCGTACCTCAGCACGGACATCAACAGGGGCAACTCCCTTTTCCTTGGTCTATGGCATAGAGGCAGTCTTGCCTATTGAAGTCCAGATACCCTCTCTCCGGATAATGAAGGATGCAAACTTGAGCGAAGATGACTGGATCCAGACTCGGCTTGATCAATTAAACCTAATTGATGAAAAGAGGCTCACCGCTATTTGTCATGGTCAGACGTACCAAAAACGGATGATCAGGGCATTTAACAAGAAGGTCAGACGACAAGAGTATCAAGTCGGAGACCTGGTAATCAAGCGCATCATTCTTCCTCAAAGTGATCCCAGGGGAAAATGGACCCCCACGTACGAAGGGCCATTTGTGGTTAAACATATCTTCTCGGGAGGAGCCATGATTCTAACCACCATGGACGGTGACGACCTTCCTCACCCTGCCAATGCAGACATAGTAAAAAGATACTACACATGATCAAAAACCCGCTAGGTTGACACACCTAGGCAAAAATAAGGGCTTCCCGGCGAACCAAAAGGGTTCGGGCAAAAATAAGGGATGAAATGAAAAATCTGTACACCCGGCAAGTCGAAAACTTGAAGAGGCGGCTTGGGCAAAAATGGGTATCCCGGTGGACTGAAAACCCGAAAGGACGGTCCAGGCAAAAGTTAGGGATAAAGCGTAATACTATGTCTCATCGGATCACCTTGCATCCAGAATTCGGCATCAACTATCGGGCTCAGATGATTCCAATCAATCAGCTTCATCTTCAACTAAGCAGCAAAGCGATGAGACGCTTGAAGACATAAAGGCGATAGCAGAGTTGGAACCCAGTGGGATTATTTTTCACATAGCTGTTTTGTTTCCTTTTCACAAAATTGTATAAACTCTATGTTTGCTCGGTGGCGTTCTCTTACTAGGACGCCAGCCTCCTGTACATAAAACGCCTATTTATAGGCAAACTTCAAAATCAATACAAGTTTCATTTTCCAGACAAATTACCCATTGTTTTTTTCCTTTTTCTGTTTTGTTTTGCAAAGAACGTCCAATGTTCATTTTTGATATATGCATTTGACATTAATTGCTAATTCATAAATATTTGCATGCGAAACAAAGGACTAATTACAGATGACATCAGAAACAGGGGCAATTTAGAATTGTCTAAGCGATCTAGTTGCTCCATCCACCAAGGTACCAAGGTAGGTTCGGCTGAAGAATGTAACCAAGTTACCTCAACTCCCCACAGAGTAAGACAAGATTCAGCAATACTCTCCCCAGGCAGAGTTGGTCTCCCATCACCCTAAAAAAGGCACAGTATCTCTAGCAAGTCAGCAACACTCTCCCCAAGAAGAGTTAGTCTACTGTCAACCTTAAGAAAGTTGGGTATCCCCAGGAGATCTCAACATTCCCCAGCGGAGTATAGACTTTCCTCAGCAAGCATCCCCGGCAATCTTAATAAAAGATTATTCCCCGACGGAATACCGATATCCAGTAGAGCCACTTCCCCAGTACAGTCTGAAAAGTTTCCCCAGGAAAGTGGAATCCATATCCCCAGCAGATTCTGAAGCTTATCCCCAGTAGATTCTGGAAGCTTATCCCCAGCAGATTCTGAAGCTTATCCCCAGTAGATTCTGGAAGCTTATCCCCTGCAGAGTACGAACGCGCCTCCCCGGTTTCATTCAAAGGTTATTTTCCCACCAGGGTATAACTGGGTTATCCTCAGCTAATTATCACGGAAAGATCGTCCTCGGCGAAGTTCTTCCTATCCCCAACTGAGTTCATCAAGTTCCCCCAACATAACTTATCAGTGGAATCCCCAGCGGAGCTCCCATCAAAACCTCAGCGAAGTATCTCTTCCCACAGAGTAATTCCCCGCAGATTAATCTCTCCAACAAGTTTATTCCCCAACGGAGTCATCTTCTGCTACCGGTTTATCCTTACAACCATCATCCCCAGCGGAAACAAAGAACTCTACTCTTCAACATCAGCCCAGGATTCCACAAACTCCCGGCAATCGTCAAGGATTTATTTTCCTAGACAAAAATACATTCATTATATTATCATACACCATGACACATGCATATACGCATCATATCACACCATCTCATTTATTTTTTGAGAACATCATGACATCATCATGACATTGCATACAACTAATGTCTTGCCTTTTCAAAAAAAAAAAGACAATCTAAAGATGATTACTAGCAACTATCGCAATTCCAGATTCGATACCTGTATCTAGCCAGGGCATATCTGTGAGTGATTGATTATAGATTCGATACCTGTATCTAGCCAGGGCATATCTGCATGAAGAGTTTGAAGATCAACCCCTGTAACAAGCCAGGAAACTATCTTTCATTCTCAGGTCAGAGGTTTACACCTGTATCCAGCCAGGAAAGCCATCTCTACCAACCTTTTACAATTTCCAGATCCAATACCTGTATCCAGCCAGGGCATATCTGTAGACGACAATTCCAGATTCGATACCTGTATCCAGCCAGGGCATATCTGTAGACGACCAATTCCAGATTCGATACCTGTATCTAGCCAGGGCATATCTGTGAGTGACTGATTGTGGATTCGACACCTGTATCCAGCCATGGCACATCTGCATGAAGAGTTTAGAGATTCGATACCTGTATCCAGCCAGGGCACGTCTGTAAGTAACCTTTTGAAGTTCCGGATTCGATTCTTGTATCTAGCCAGGGCACATATGTGAGCAACTAATTATAGATTCGATACCTGTACCTAGCCAGGGCATATCTGCATGAAGAGACTGAAGATCAACACCTGTAACAGGCCAGGAAACCATCTTCCTTTCTCAAGTACGCAAGTTCTCGCTAAGGAATCTCTTACGCGATCAACACTTCCAAATGGCATCTGTAAGCTCATTCCCGACAAGGTTCTGTCACGTCTCCAAATGGCATCTATAAGCCCATCCTCCTATCCACCATCTCTCCAAATGGCATCTATAAGCCCATTCCTGCCATCACATTGCTGATACTCTACCATGCGAGTGCAAATTTCAGGGCACTCTAGTGTCCAATCTCCTTTTACCCTCGAGTCGCGAAAGGCAAACTTGCCAATCTAACTCTTCAGGTTCAAGAAGATTGAACAGAGGAAAATGTTGTACCCCAAAATTTACCCTCCCATTTCCTCAACATTTTCTCACCACAAGACCCTTGGAGCACAAGATCAAGTTAGGATTTGCTCTGCTCAAGACTCCTCCTTGCACTGTTGACCCAAATTAGGGTTTGAGTTTGCACAAAGATGTTTTGACCTAAAAGGCCCAAAGTGACTTTCATGCTTCATGTTGGACTCACAAGTTTATCCATACCAAGTTTCAAGCCTTGATTCCAATCTTTGCCCAGTCAATTGGACAGTTGACCTAAAAATCAGCTGTATTGGGGAAAAAGTCAATTGTGGTCAATTGACAGTCAAACCTCATGATTTTTGACCCACATCAACATTATGAACACATATGGACCATTTGATCAAGTTTGGATCACAATTCCACAAGAAATTTGATCAGATCACCAAAAGGGCAAAATGGTCATTTTTAGGGTTTTGACTGCACAAAGGCAATTTTTGACTGTTTGACCTAACCAATGGCAAATCAAGCTCACATATGGACTCAAGGACTCAATGGAATCGGCTTGACATGTTCAACAAGTTCAAAAGATCCCAAATGCACAAGATTGACAGATGAATTTTCCAGTCAACTGAGCCAAATTTGACTGTATACTGAAAAGTCAAACTTTGACTTTTTGGTCAAAATCAAGTGTCAAGATTCATTTTTCATCAAAACATGTCAAATTGTGAAACTTGTTCATCAAGAAATCAAAAATTACAAATTAGGGTTTGAAATGAAGAAATTTCATAACTTAGAAATTTTCTAAGTTATGGAATTTCCTAATTTTTTCCTAACTTTGTCCCATTCTTTCATCAAGATGCATTTGGATTCAAACAAAACTCAAAACATGAAAGTTATATTCCATTGCAAAATATACAACTTTTATTCACAAAGTTTCCTCAAAAGAAGCTTGTGGCTCAAGTTATGATTTTTGGAATAGGGGTGCAAAACATTCTTAACTTAGAAAATTTTTGACCTATTTTAGGCAGGATTTTTGCCTAACTTCATGGCCACTTATCACATGCTCCCACTTGTAATTTCAACTTGCATTACAAATATGGATTGTAGTACACATTCCAAGCTTTCCAAATTGTCCAAGAACTTCTCAAACACCCTTGTGGTTAGGGAGAATCGAATTTGGCAATATGGGCAAAAGTCACTTTGATTCATGGTCAAATACATGTTCATAACTTTGCATTTTCAAACTCAGCATGGTTCAAGCTAGTTACAGGCCTCTAATCCAATTTTCACTCAATAATTAAAGCCAATCCATTGTGTTCTAGCATTATTTTGCTCATTTGGTCATTACATGAAGAATTAAGCCATAATTAGAAAAAGTAACTTAGCCATTTTTGAAAAGGTGAACTTTATGTCAAGTTTACAATCTATGAGGTACAATGCAGATCTTTGAGGCACTGGTTCATGAGCAAAGTCCACTGATCAAGAGTGATTTATGCAACATACTTGAGGGGCCTGTGTGAGCCTAGAAACCAAGTTGACAAACTTTGCTTACATTAGAAGAAACTTGCATTTTGAAACACATCTCTCATTCCTGCAAGCAAGAACTAAAAAAAACTTTCTCCACACTTTCCATACTCCCTTACAGACCTAAAACACGACCAAAGAACCCTTGATCCCTCCTCATACAGAAAATCACCATCTTGCTGCACAAAACAGGGCATTCTGCACTTTGACTTGGCCAGCTTATTTCCATCGTGCATTTTCATCCAAACCACTTCAAACACACTCCCTACCACCCATACAAACTATCCCAAGCATTCGACACGAACTGTAACATCCCTAACATCATTTGCCATTTTCACTTTTCTCTCTTGCAGGTTGACTTCTGTAGCTTGATATAGCAAGATTCAAAGCACACTAAGCATTGGAATAGCATCCCTGGACTTCAAGCAAGCTATACAAGTCCTCAAGTTCCATTGAAAGTACCTCCATTGTTGTACACGTTTCAAGCTGAACAGGTAAGTTTTTGAACTTCTATCTCTCTATCCATGCATATCTAGGCTTAGGTTTGTGAAGAAGTCATGCTCTACTCATGTCCCTGAAGCTACCTGTATCCTCACTTTTCATTTATATTGCGTGTGCTGCACGAATTTTGGACATGAACATTTGAAAAAAGCTAGGTCAGAAATTGGGGGAGGAGAAATTCTCTCTCATTTCTGAGAGTTAGAACAATTTCTTTACATGTTTAGAATCGTGACATGATGCTCTATAACATTGCTGTTGTAAGTTTTTGTTGAAAGTCAAAGAATCAAGATCTATGCTTGACAAGGGAAAACGCGCGCTTTGTGTTTGAAACTGGTTGGAGGTTGAAGACAAGCCTTCTTGGGCTGGGCCTGACTTGTTCTTTCTTTTTGCACCTTCATTTTTCACATACACCCCCCTGGCCCATTGCTTGATATATTTGTCATTTTTTATTTTTTCCTTTTGATTTGGATTCTATATTTTTATTTAAGCATGAAAAAACATTAAAAATATTTTTCTCACATTTTTTGCATTTTATTTGGATTTTTGTTTGTTTTATTTGAGTTTATACATATAAATAACATATATATCGTTTTATTTAGAATACTAAAATAATACCAATACATTTTTATTCTCTGATTTTATTTTATTTTATCTTTTGAAAACATTTTATAAAAAATATACTTTTTTTGTAAATAATAAATATTTTATTTTTTGTACATATTTAATATATTTAATACATAATATAAATACTTATATATTTATTATAATATTTAGGATAAAAATACAAAAATAATACATTTTTATTTTTATTAATATTTAACCTCAAAAATCACTTTTTTACAATATACTTTTTTTTTGTATATAATTAATAAACATTGTATATATTAAATAATAAATATCTTTTATTTGCAAAATTAGGGTTTTGCCCTAAAACCATGAAAATATCAAAAAATTATCCTTTTTATTTTTGTTTATTTGTCACATGAAAAACACTTTTACATACATATAAAAATCATTTTTTGCATCTTGCATATTTATTGTATTTTATTTAATTATTGTGCAATTAAATAATTTGTAAATTCCATTTGGATTGTAATAGTTTAGATTTAAATTTCTTGCTAAAATATCCTCATTTGAACATTTGTACCCCCCATCCCATAATTGTGTTGTAATAATTTAGGACCTTTAAATTCCGCACTTTAAAGCTTTCTAAAAATGCCATGATAGACTTAGGGCTTTGTATGCAAAAATCAACCAAAAATAGCTTGACCTAATTCAAAGATAAAAGCATGAAAATGGACAACACCAATCACACTTGCACCCCTTAGGGTTACTCCACTTGTTGCCTTCAATATTGGGCCATGTTGCATGTTAGGTGTCTTTGGCAAAACAAAACAATTTCAAATGATCATAGTCTCTCGATGACGCTTTCGAAAGTTGCCTAAAAATGATCAAGTCCCTTAAAGGAAAAATTGCCCAAAGACACTTGGCACCATTGCAATCATGGTCTAAACGATGACCCGCGCCCGTCCCGTTAAACATCTTAACACAAGATTGTCCACCAAATACAATGGTGGAACAAAATTGTTAAAAGGGTTAAAAACATAGTGAAAACCTTTGAGTAAATTTAGGGGTAGACAAAACTCTTAGTTACTTGATAAACTTGCAAAACAATCCTTGCCTACTTTTCAAAACACACATCACAATACACTTTCAAAACAACTTTCAAAACATTGAAAACTTTTCAAAAGACATACACCTTTGTATACATCCCAACATGGATCATTACAAAGGTTGCCACCACATTGGCCTCTTTTCAAAACATTTTCAAACACACACACAAAGCACCATTTCAAACAATTGAAAATCAAGGCAATTTGATCTAAGCAAGTAACTAAGAGCCCATGGATAACCATGGATAGAAAGGGTTCTAATACCTTCCCTTTCTATAATCTACTCCCTGAACCCAAGAAAACATCTCAAAGGTTTTTGCTGTGCTTTTTAACCTTTCCTTAGGATAAAATAAAAAGTCGGTGGCGACTCTTGCTCAACCGAAACATTTGCGAAAACAAACGCAAAACCCAAGTCAGTTCTCCCACCGTATCACACACACCTAGGAAAAACAAGGGCATCCCGGCGAACCAAAAAGGTTCGGGCAAAAATTAGGGATAAAACAAAAATCTGTAAACCCGGCAAGTTGAAAACTCGAAAGGGCGACTTGGGCAAAAAGGGGTATCTCGGTGGACTGAAAACCCGAAAGGGAGGTCCATGCAAAAGTTAGGGAATTAAAGCGTATGACTATGTCCCGTTGAATCACCTTACAGACAACCTTTGGCTTCGACTGACAAACTCAACGAGTCTAATCAATTCAATCAACTTCGGACAAGGCAGCAAGTGGACAAGACGCTCAGAGACACGAAGGCTATAACAGAATAGGAATCCCACTGGATTAGTGCACATAGCTATCTTTTCTTTATATCAAACTTTTATTTTTTACGGCGACATTCTCTTACTAGAATGTTCATCTCATTGTATAAAAAATAATTATTCAAGTTAATACAAAGATATCCCTTTGAACGTATAAAACTATATATTTTTTCTTTATTTCTGCTGTTTTGTTTACAAAAGCGTCCAATGATTTATTTTTGAACATATGCATTTGAACGCAACTACTGTTTACAAATGAACAAAAAATAGAAAGACAATCACTAATGGCTTTAAGAAATAGGATAATGTCTTTAGACTATAAAATCCTCCACAATGTGCAGCTTAAAGATATCAAGCTCTCTCACATCCCTGGCGGAACAAAACTTCCAGTTATCACTCCCCAGTAAAGGTCGCCCAATTTCTCAGGATTCCCCAACAGGATTTCACAAACAATACACGATGTTTCCCTTACAACATATTTTATTTCTCTAACAAATAGAAGCTCATCAACTCATCAACACTTCAAATAATGAAGACTTACACTCCACATCTCCATAAGCAGTCAGAGATTTATTTTCCCTAATCCAACAATATTACAACAGTATAGCTTACATGCCCATACATCGCATCCATACGTCATTAAAAACACGAATGCATACAACATAATCTCATTCATTTTATTGAGAACATCATTGTAATGTATTTCATACATCATGACATTGCATACAACTAATCTTTCATCTCTTCAGGAAAGATCAGCCAGCAGATGGCTATCATCAACAATTTACGAAAGGGTCAGAGATTAATACCTGAAACAAGCCAGGACAATTATCTACACGACCAGCTGAAGCAATCCTGCACGGGTTTCTTCTCATTCAGCTTTCAGATACAGTTCAGATATGCTCCAGATACGGACGCCATTCTGATACTCATTCAGATTCAACTTTCAGATACAGTTTAGATATGCTCTAGATGCGGATGCCATTCTGATACTCTTTCATATTCAACTTTCAGATACAGTGCAGATACGCTCCAGATACGGACGCCATTCTGATACTCATTCAGATTCAGCTTTCAGATACAATTCAGATATGCTCCAGATACAGATGCCATCCTGATACTCATTCAGATTCAACTTTTAGATACAGTTCAGATATGCTCCAGATACGGATGCTATTCTGATACTCATTCAAATTTCAGCTTTCAAATACGAGTCAAATACGATCCATTTATGGATATTATTCTAGTACTTAACAAAACACATCCACTATTTCAGTATAAATCAACCAGAGATTTATTCTGACACTTCTTCTATTCCTGCCAACAATCATTTTTGGATGGCATCTGTAAGCCCATCTCCAACAACTTTCCATCATCTATCCAAATGGCATCTTCAAGCCCATTTCATACACCATCAACCACCATATCATCGAGTGCAAATTTTTGAGCACTCTAGTGTCCAATCATCTTTCACCTTCCAGTCATGAATGGCGGATCTGCCAATTTAACTCTTCAGGTTTAAGAAGATTGAACAGGGGTAGCTGTTGTACCCCAAAATTTTCCCTCTCACTTATCAAATATTTTCTCACAAGATCTCCTTGGGTTCAAGACTGCACAAGGATTGATCAGCTCAAGACACCTCCTTAAGCACTAAGGACTGAAATTAGGGTTTGAGATTGCATAAGGATAATTGAACTTTAAATTCCCCATATGACTTTCATAGATCATTATGGACCCCAAAGATTACTCATGTCAAGTTTCAAGCCTTGAATCACATTTTTGCTCAGTCAATTGAGCAGTTGACCTAAAAATCAGTTGTATTGGGGAAAAAGTCAACAGTGGTCAATTTACAATCAAACTTCATAATTTTTTATCCACATCAACATTTAAACTCGTATATAAAATTTGATCAAGTTTGGACCATAATTCCTCAAGAAATTTGATCAAATCATCAAAAGGGCAAGATGGTCAAAATTAGGGTTTTGATTGAGAAAAGGCAATTTCTGATTTTTGACCTAGAAATGGTTAATTGGTTTGAGGCATGATATTAATAGTTCAATTGAACCATTTTAACCTAATGGCATGACTCAAAACATTGCTCAAGATCAATTGGATTAATAGTGAATTTTCAGTCAACTGATCAAAAGTCAACTATACACTGAAAAGTCAAACTTTGACTTTTTGGTCAAAATCAAGTGTCAAAGATCACAATTCATCAAAACATGTCAAAATATGAAACTTATTCATAAAGAAATCAAAAAGTCAAGATTTCATTTTGAAAAGTCAAAGTTTTCAAACTTAGAAATTTTTCTAAGTGTTGAAAACTTCATGTTTTTTCACAACTTTGAGCAAATTTTTCACCATGATGCAAGATGATTCAAAATAAACTTTTAACATGAAAGTTGTAGATCTCCATGAGATATACAACATTTCTTTACAAAAATTCTTCTAAAAGTGCTTAGATCTCAAGTTATTAATTCATGAACTCATAGTCTTGAAACTAAACACTTAGTGAAATTTTGAACATTTTGGTCAGGATTTTGACCTAACTTCTGACCCAAGTTTCACCTAGTTCCAAGGGGAATTTTAAAAAGTGATTCAAAGAGGGGTTGTAGAGAACATTACAAGATTTCAAAAATGTCCAAGAACTCCTTGAGATCATTTGTGAGCAAGGAGAATCGAAGGTCAGAAGTTGGAGTTTCAAGTTGTTTTACAAGGAAAATTTTGTGATGAACAAAATTCAAATCTCAAACCTATGCTGCATAATATTTGCTTTGCAAGCCTCAAACTTGTTAGGCACTCCATAATTAATTGCTTGCATAGCTGTTAGAGGTCTCAACTCAAACATTCAATGCAATGCCATGCTTTATATCCATTTTAGGAAGAAAGTGCACAATGCCATTTTGAAAAAGTAGCTTTATGCACAAAACTTGTTCTTGAGCCTTGCAATTGTTTTCTTATGATCAGAAACGTCCTATAACTCAAGAGAAGTTTGTCTCAAGCCTTACGATTACTCAGCCCATGCTTGTACTTTATCTTGGAACCATACATTCACTTTTCTTCAAAATCAAGCAACCTAGCCATAACTCTATAACTCAGAAATCCTTTTTGCAAAACCTCTCCAACCTTTTTCTTATACATCCACAAGTCCTTGGCAAGAAAACATACACATGCTAAAGCCCTGAAACTCTCTAAAACACAGAATCACCAAAAACACCTCAAAACTTTCCATTTATGAGTTTTGAACCCAATCTCCAAATTTGCTCGTGCGTTTCTTGGCCTTTTACTTTCAAAAGCTTCTAAATAACATACACAAACAATTCCAACACCTGCAACACCACTGTAACACCTCCATCATCATCCACCATTTTCAAAAATAACACCTTGCGCCTTGAGTTCTCCAGAACTCCTCAGGCACTTTCAGCTCAAGCTAAGCATCACATTAGCTTCCTGGGAACTTGAGGAAGCTAATCCAATCATTGGAACTCACTCAAAGCTGCTCAAACTCAAAACACGATACCCTCTTGCAAGGTGAGTCTTCTGACTTTTGAACTCTTCATACAAGCATCATTAATGGTCTATTTGTGAATAAGAAATGTAGATATCATTGTCCTGAAGCTAACCATGTCTTTAGATTTCATTTATATTGCTTAAGTAGTTAGAATTTTGAATCTGAACATCCTGGAAAAGTTAGGTCAGAATTTGGTACCATTCAAAATTCATGCTCATTTTTTATCTATAGCTTTAGTTATTTACATTTCTGGAATTGTGTTGAAATTTGCCACAAGTTTCATGTTTACATTTTTGCAAATGGATGAGAAATGAGCAAGATGAAGGTGGCCCGACCAGAGGTTGAAGATGAAGTACATTTAGGGAAAGACTTATGTTATATATTTATGGTTTGACATAAGTTAACTGATGTATCACCACCCTAGTGATTAAAGCGCACGCCTGTCACCCTTAGGTCCTGGGTTCAAGCCCTATCATGACCTTTTGCAAAAAAAATTACATTTTTCTCACATTTTCTGACTATTTGCAGCGCTGGGCCTCCCCCCTTTGGGCTTTATTTTTTTTTGCTATTTTTGACCTCCCAGCCTTGTTATTCACACCCCTGACCCATTATTTTATTTTCCATTTTTATTTATTTTCCCTTCACTTTATTTTTATTTCATATTTTCTTTATTGTTTTTATTATTACTATTATTATCATTATTATTATTTTTATTAATAAAAAATCCCAAAAATATTTTTATTTATTATTTTCACTTTTTATTTTTTATTTTTTATTTTTTCTTCACAAAAACCAAAGAATAAAAACATTTCTTTTACTTTTTTTTTAATAATTAAATTTACTTTTTGAAATACTTAGATAATTTATTTTTAAATATTATTATATTATATTATTTATTTTTCTTGTAAATTAAATTCCATTTAGAATTTAGGACTTTTATTTAATAATTTTTATTTACTAACTTAATTAAATTCACCAAAAACCCTAAAAAAACTTGTTTTCTTTAAATTAACTTAGTTTACTAATTTAATCTTAATTTTCCTTTTTTAGTTAATTATTTGATTTGATTAGGTCAAAACTAAACCCTTCACAAATCCAAACAAAAAAATCATTTCTTTTCCATTTATCTTCTTGTACATTATATTTTCAATTCTTGTACATTATTCAATATGGTTGTAATAGCTAATTAGGTTTAATTTTCTTGCAATCCCCATTTGTAAATTTGTATACCCCCTCCCCTAATGATGTAATAGCGTAGTAATTTTATCTTCCGCAATTTATCGCTTTATATACAAATGCTAGTAATTAGGATTTTGTATAGAAAGACTAAAACCAACAAATAGCAAACCCTAATCAAAGATAAATCAAGCATGAAAATCAATACACTTGCACACATACACCCCTAGGGTAAATCCACTTGGTTGCCTTACAAAAATGGCCATATTACGCATGTGAGATATCTTAGCAAAAACAAACGAAATACAAGATCATAGTCCCTCGATGACGCTATCTTTGTTGCCTTTCAAAATGATCTTAGTCCCTTAAAGAGAATGCTAAGATATCTTACGACATTGCTAATCATGGCTATACGATGACCCTTGCCCGTCCCTTTTACATCCAAAGATAGGGTTACTTACCAAATCAATGGTAAGATAACAATGTCAAAGGAAAGAGGAAATAAGAATGAAAGACTTTGAGTAGGTAGAATGTTCCTAGTTACTTGCTCAAATTCAAAACCAAAACATCCTTGCTATTTTCAAAAACAAACACCAACACTTTCAAAAACATCTTTCAAACTTGAAAACATTTTCAAAAGATCAAACACTTTGTATACATTCTTACGAACGAGAATCATTACAAAGTTTGCCTAGACAAAGGCCTCCTTACAAAATACTTTCAAAAACCATACAAAGCATATTTTCAAACAAAAGCAAGTGATCTAGCAAGTAACTAAGAGCCCATGGGAAACCATGGATGAAAAGGGTGCTAATACCTTCCCTTTTCATAATCTACCCCCGAACTCAAGAAAACAATCTCAAAGGTCTTTCCTGTGCTTTTTCACCTTTCCTTTTGGATAAAAGAAAAGTCGATGGCGACTCTTGCTAAACACAACATTTGTGATTAAACGCAAAACATCTAAGTCAGTTCTCCCACCGTATCACAGTGGTCAAAGGTCAGAAGCTTCAAACTCTGATAGGCAGAAGAATGTCCAAAAGGGAAAGGAGAAGTCTGACAAGAAGAATGTTCAGTGTTACTGTTGCAAGAACTTTGGTCACTGTGCCAAAGATTGTTGGTCAAACAAAGAAAGGAAGTCAGAAGAAGCAAATATAGCCAGACGAGAGTCAAATGATGAACCTGTGCTATTGTTGGCTTCTGAACCTGATGATCTGAATGCATCAGAATGGTGGTATATGGACACATGGTGTTCAAACCATCTTACTGGAAACAAGAAATGGTTGGTTGATTTTGACTCTGGGAAGAGTACAAAGATCAGATGTGTTGATGATAAATACCTCAATGCAGAAGGTATGGGAAATGTCATAATCATTCTAAACAATGGGAAAGTAGCAGTGATCCAGAATGTGTGGTATGTACCTGGCATGAAAAACAATTTGATGAGTGTGGGACAACTGATTGAGAAAGGTTTTTCAGTTACCATGAAGGAGAATCTTCTGAAGTGTATGACTGTAATTAGAAGCTGATTATGGAGTCAGAACAGGGAAGGAATAGAACATTCAAGGTGAATGTTAGAATTGAAGACTCTGAATGTCTTAGTGCAATAAGTGTTGTCAGGGAGAGTGAGATGTGGCACAAAATATTTGGTCATCTGAATTTCAGAAGTTTAGGGCATCTGAAATCAAATAATTTGATACATGGACTTCCTACAATCAAGAAGCCTGAAAAGTCATGCAATATGTGCATGGAAGGGAAGCAACCAATATTACCATTTGCATCAGAAGTAGCTCCAAGAGCAAAACATGCCTTGGGAGTAGTGCATTCTAATGTGTGCAGTCCCTTTCTAGTAGCATCAACTGGGGGGAATAAGTATTTTGTGTCATTTGTTGATGAGTTCACCAGAATTACATGGGTATCTCTCATAAATTTTAAACACGAGGTGTTTGTTGAATTCAAGAAGTTCATACTGAAGGTTCAGAATCAGAGTGGCTAGACTATGAAGATTCTTAGAACTGATGATGGTGGTGAGTATAACTCCACATAATTCAGAAGTTTCTGTGAGGAGAATGGAATTGAGCATGAGATTACTGCTCCATGTACTCCTCAACACAATGATCTTGCTGAAAGAAGAAATCGTACTTTGCTTGATATGGTGAGAAGCATGCTGAAAGAGAAGAAGTTTCCTCATACTCTATAGGGAGAAGTTGCTGCAACTGCGTGTTATGTGATTAACAAATGTCCAACGAAGAAATTGAAGAAAATAGTTCCTATTCATAAGTGGATTGGAGATAAGAAAAGTGTTAGTCATCTGAAGGTATTTCGTTATGTATGTTACAAACATGTCCCAGAAGCCAGAAGACACAAGTTGGATGATAGAAGTAAAGTGATGTTGTTGGTGGGGTACCACAGTACAGGTTCGTAGAAACTTTATTGTCCAGAAACTAACAAAGTTGAGTTCATAAGAGACGTCATTATAAAGGAATCATAAGTTTGGAATTGGGAAAGGTCTCGTCCTGGCTCTGATGAGAAAACTCTTGAAGAAAAGTCAGAAACACATGTTTCTGAAGCTGGTAAAGACTCTGACTCTAAAGAAGATACAGAAGGAGAAGATGATTCTGACTCTGACTCTGATGGTGATCCAGACTTTGAAGACAATCAAGGTTCTAGAGAAAGTCTAATTTATGAAGCAAGTTCTTCTAAAGGGGAAAGTTCTGGTGTCCAAAGTTCTGAAGGTCCAGTTCAGAGGTAACAAAGAGTCAGAAGCATCCCAAGAAGATTTGCAGAGTTTGACATGTTGCAAGACACTGAAGTAGACTCTGAAGAAGAAGTTATTCAGTGTTTAATGTTAGTAGACTCTGAACCCGTGAGTACGAAAGAGGCTCTTAAGCAACAAGCTTGGTTACAGGCCATGAAAGAAGAACTTGATGCTATAGAGAGAAACAAAACTTGGAAGCTGACAAAACTTCCAAAAGGCAAGAAAGCCATCAGTGTCATATGGGTTTTCAAGCAGAAGCTAAAACCAGATGGATCAATTGGAAAACATAAAGCAAGATTAGTAGCAAGAGGCTTTCTTCAGAAGCCTGGGCTGAATTAATTTGAAGTATTTGCACTTGTAGCGAGACATGAAACAATCAGACTAGTGATTGCAATAGCTGCTAACAGGAATTGGCCTCTGATGCATTTAGATGTAAAATATGCATTTCTGAATGTTTCATTATAAGAAGAGGTATACGTATCACAGCCTCCTATATTTGAGAAAATGAATTAGGAAGGGATGGTGTTCAAATTACACAAAGCCTTGTATGGATTGAAGCAAGCGCCCAGAGCTTGGAATTTGAAGATTGATTCTTTTTTCAAGGAACAAGGGTTTCAAAAGTGTGAGATAGAGTATGATGTTTATATTCAGCATACTTCAGAAGGTAATATGATTCTGGTCTGTTTGTATGTTGATGACATATTACTCACATGAAGTTCTGAATAAGAGATAGCTGAGTTCAAGAAAGTTCTGATGAATGCGTTTGAGATGACAGATCTTGAGAAAATGAGTTTCTTTCTAGGGATGGAATTTATATACTCTGAGAAAGGAATCGTTTTGCATCAGATGAAGTATGAACTCGAGCTTCTGAAGAGATTTGAGCTAGAAAATTGCAAAGTTTCTATCACATCTGCTGATACGAATCAGAAGTTGGACTCTGATTCTGATGGAGAGGATGTGGATGCTACAACCTTCAAATAGTTGGTTAGTTCTCTGAGGTATTTATGTAATACAAGACCTGATATTTGCTATGCAGTTGGAATGGTCAGCAGATTTATGAGTAAACCAAAGTGGTCTCATTACCAAGCTGCTGTCAGGATTCAGAGGTATGTGAAGGGAACCCTGAAGTATGGAGTGTTATTTTCCGTCTGGAAGAAAGATCAAATCGGAACTTCTGAGTTATTCAGACTCTGATTGGTGCAGAGATAGAGTTGACAGAAGAAGTACATCTGAGTACTTATTCAAATTTATGGGAGGTCCTATTTATTGGTGTTCCAAGAAGCAACCTGTTGTTGCACTGTCAACCCGTGAGGCTGAATATATTGCAGGCGCTCTAACTACATGTCAGGCTGTATGGATTCTGAACTTGCTGCAAGATCTAAAGATTAAAGTAGACAAACCTATGAAGCTGATGACTTATAACAAGTCTGCAATCAATCTTTCCAAGAACCCAGTGCTGCATGGGAGAAGCAAGCATATTGAGACCAAATATCACTTTCTGAGGAATCAAGTTCAGAGTGGAATATTAGAAGTTGTGCACTGTAGCATCCAGAAGCAGCTAGTAGATGTTCTGACAAAGGCTATCAAGGCTGATCAATTTCTTCGTTTGAGGGATGAAATTGGTGTTGTCAGTTTTGGGTAAATATAAATTAAGGGATGGTGTTAGATTTAATTTATATTTTAGATATTGATTTATATTCAGGAATATTTTTTTAGAGGATATTATTATATCTTTTTATATCTTTGTTAGAAGATATAATTTTGTGTATAAATAGCCTAGTGGAGTAGGCTATTGTAATTCATTGTAAAATCCTTATTTTGAAGCTGTCAGTAAATATATTTCTTTTGCCTTTTATCTCTTCCTTGTGCACCAACACCTTTGTTGTTACCATAAACAACACATCCTCATCTTTTTGCTTTGCCATCTTTGCATCATCTTATTGATCTTTCTTGTTGTGATAACATTCATTAGTAAAATGACCATATTTTTTACAATTGTAACCATGAATTTTACTCTTTTCAAACTTCTTTCTTCACCATCTACCTTTATTGCTACCACCACCTTTATGGACACCTTGATTGGTACTTTAATTCTAATTTGATGAATTGGCGTTTTGCTGATAGTTTCTACCATTCTGGTTGTTATGTCCACACCTTTGCCTTTGTTACCATTCCACTTTCCTTTACCCATTTCTCCTTTGTTTTGTTGTGCTTGTAATGCAACCTCTGATTTTGCCTTGCTTGCAATTCTATCTGCCATTCTTTGTTCATGAGATTCAAGAGACCCTTGCAATTCTTCTTTTGTCAAATTTGACAAATCTTTGGACGCTTCTATGGCCACCACGATATGATTAAATTTTAGGGACAAAGATCTCAAGATCTTTAGAACTACATGCCTGATTATTATCACCTCACCACACACCTTGATTTGATTCACCAACCTTGTCACTCTTGTAAAGAAATCATGTATGCTTTCATTTTCTTCCATTTAAAGCAATTTAGCCCATTGTAATTTTGTAACCTCGCGTCTTTCACTATCTTATCACCACCAAATGGTTGTTCTAATATATCTCATGCTTTCTTTGATGAATAAGTATCTCAAATTTTCTCGAAATTGTCTAAATCAACACACTGGTGAATTATAAATAAAACTTTATAATCCTTCTTCTTTAATTCTTTGAACGCATTCTTTTAATCATCTTTGACACAATCACTAATTGGCATAACACCATTTTTCACAAGATTCATTACATCTTGGTAGTAGAACACAACTTTCATCTACTTACACCAATTATTATTCTTTTTCCATCTAAAATCGAAAATATTGCCGTCAAATTACCATTTGGATGTCATTGTTGAAGATCTCCCACAAACCTAACTAGATGTTGCTTAAGCTTTGTTTTCACAGAGACACACACTTTGCCACCATCTCTTAAATATTGAAAAACTAGTTCATAACTTTTCTTTTTAACCCCTTAAAAATAAATGTTTCGGAAAAACCATATTCAAATGTTAGGTGAAATAATTTTTAATTAATATTTTCATAATTAATTTTAGAATGGTGGTTGGCATGATTGAAGGAAACAATGATGCCGTAGTTAAAAATGGCAACGGAATGTGTGCTAGTTAATTACTATGTGATACTATTTGTTTATTCATCTACTTCTAGTCACAATCCTAAATGTGACAAAAGGTGTAAACAGGAAATGGATGAAGTGGTCGCCAAACAAAACAGCACATCCTTGTCTTTCACT
Source organism: Vicia faba (assembly GCA_948472305.1). NCBI lineage: Eukaryota > Viridiplantae > Streptophyta > Magnoliopsida > Fabales > Fabaceae > Vicia > Vicia faba. The sequence continues at coordinate 1,233,239,526 of OX451737.1, forward strand.
GCAACTTCCAATTTTGACATTTTCCCTAATTTATTTTCTTCCATGTGACGTTTGGTGTCTCTATTTTTAACTTTGTATATTACGTGTCCTTTTCAAAAATTAAATAAAATTAAAACTCCCACACCCATGAGTTATCTATAACTTTTCTTCTTTGTTTGTTCCAAAACAACAAAAATGTTTTGTATTTCTTTTCTGATTACGTTAGTACATTTTAATTTTCCCCTTTCTTCTATGTATTTATTAATATTAGTATTATTGTTTATGTTACATCCATTAAAGATTTTAACGAAACTAATAAATATGTTACAATTAACTATTTTTTTCTTCTAATATTAATTTCGTTCAAAGCAACACAATCTTAGGACACGTAACTCTCCAAATTGAAATGTGTTAAAAGAAAAATTTATTAATTGTTTCTTCTCTCAAAATAAATTGATGGAAGTTAAAACAACAATAGTAGTGTTTTCACAATAATGGGGTGTTGTCAATAATGGAAATGATATAAGTCAATAATGGGGTGTTGTCAATAAAGAAAGTTATGTGTGCTGGAGCTTAATACAAACGATGCAATGTTTGTACAAAACAAATTTCTCACATAAATTGTGGAGGAATTGTCAAAGCAATTATCCAAACTTTCACAATAATTCAAAGAGATGCATGAAATTTTTAGTAAGTACAAACTATTTTTTGTGATATTTGTCCAGTTGACCACCCAATTGGGTATTGTCCTCCCAAAACAATTTTCAAGTATGTTGACAAGACACTGAAGTATAATTTGAGAAACAAGTTCAAGCATCTATTAAGAATTTGGAAATTTAAATAGGTCAGGGAAGCAACAAAAACAATTCCCAATGAGGAAACGACTTTCAAAGAGACAATAATTATAGTCAAGTATCTTGAACTAAGTCTTGTGTAAAATGAAGGCATTTGTAGTACAATGATTCAAGAAACTTTACTAGAAAAGGAAATCTATCCATGAAGAGTCACCTTATCAATCTCAATTAGAAACATGGATATTGGGAAAGCTCTTGTAGACTTGGGATCAAGTATTAACCTCAGGCCGGTGTGAGTAGTCAAAAAGCTTAAAGATGTAGAGATTAAAGAAACATAATTAGTATTGCAGTTCGATAACAAAATCATCAAACAACCAATTAGGGTTGCTAAAAATTTAATAATACAAATGGACATAAAAAATTGCACCAATCCATTTAATCTTTCCCTTAGTTAGTTATAGCCTCTTGAAAGGTGGATGAGTCTCTAGAACTAGTAAAAAGTACATAGACTATCAAATCTCCATACCAATATATTTTGAGTGATTTGGTTGAACGGTGCTCTCTGTGACGTACAATAATATAATCATGTACTCAATCTAAAACTTCATGTATGTGGTTAATTTCAATAACAGTGTTTGGTTTCTCTTATGGTTCAACCACTACTTTAATATTATTCACTAGTGGCAGATCAATATTAATATGTGCCAAAATTGCTCTTTTAACATAAACACTTCCCCCCAAATCAATCATAAAAATGCGATAAAACACCAGTGTGAATATTTTTAACTATACCATCATGAGTATAAGTGAAATCATCCAAGAGATCATAAAATGAACAAGATGAGTAACAGAAAACTCGTTGGGCAGAGCAAGGATTTTCCTAGGCAAAGACAAAACTAAAACAGGGCAAAATCAGGCAAACTTGTTGACTCTTCCTCTCTAGGAAAATATACAAGCTCGTTAGGTGAGCACAAATGGGTAAAAATTACCTCTAGACCAAGTTACTTCATACAGAAGCATGATAACTTTTCAAGCAAGGTAGCAAACTCACTAGGCGAGAAAAGGCAGTTCAGAAGACTCATTGGTTAAGTAACTTTGGGGTAAAAGAAGGTTTTTATTGCTTGGAAAGCAATAACATTTTATGGGCGAGATAAGGCGACCAAAGCCCACTTGGATAAGCTATAAATGACTTACATATGAAGAAAATCAAGCTCATTAGGCAAGCTAAAGCCTCGCTGGGTGAAAACACCATAACAAAACTTTATAACTAGAGGCCTCAACCAATTCATTTGATATAAATTCCATAATTTTCAAGATATTTATCTAACTTAGAGATGACAATAGATGGTTGACAGGTAGAACTCCTAAGAGAGAGATTAAAGAATTGAAGGAGGAGGCTTTGTTCGAGAAATTATCGTATATGTGTTTTCTTCTCTTTCTTCCCGATCATCATTGTGAAACTATTATATGTAAGAGCCGTTAAATTTTCTTTTATTGTGGTTGGATGTAGTTATCCAAATACTCATGTATTCATATTGATCATGATATTGTATATGATATAGTTATTCGTTAATATTGATGATTATCTTTGTTCTTAATGCTTGTTATGATTTAGCTACTTATAAATCGTTATAATAGTTTTAAACTGATATTGTAAAATAATTTTATTAATTAGATTAACGATTTTTATATGTAAAAGGGGAATGGTTAAGAAAATATATAATAGTCCACATACCTCCAAGCACTAGGTCTATAGAGGGCGAAGTGGTTAAGAAAAGACATAATAGCCTACAGTCCCCCCAAGCACAGGCTTGTAGGGACGAAGTGGTTAAGAGGGTGATGTTATCAAATATGTTTTTATTGATTGGTAAGAGTTGGGTAAATCATGGAGTTCCAAGTGGTGGAGACATTTTATTTTCCTGATCAAAGGGTGTCTGTATAAACCTTTGGGTTTCCCCTTTAAAAAATTTATGATGAACTTTCATGGGAAAAGGAATTTGATCTAGACATTTTGATTATTGCATATTTAGAAGTATGCACTTAATGGTCTGACACACTCATAATGAGCTCTAGGCTTTAAAAGTTTTGGGTTCTTAATACATTCTATAAACAACACACATCATTTTCACCGTTTCTTGCATGTTTAAAATCAACTTGATCAGTGCATTTTGCTGTACATTCTTCTATGATTATACTTAGGCATTTCTCTAGTTTGTTTTGTTTATTTTACTATTTTATTATATTTTTAGAATTAAGTTTTTGTTTTCCTTTAATTTATTTTCATATGTTGTTTTTCAGCTTTAGCGATTATTTGATACTTGTTCATTGTGTGGATCATAATTGGAGCTATGAGATGTCGTTTTGCGTGTTCTGATATGCATTGGAAAGCTAAGAGAAAGAGCTACAACTTTCACGTTGAAGCCAAAAACTGATTCGGAGTGAAGAAGTCTCAAATAATTTGTTGAAGTTTAACACTTAAGAAAATAATTTGTTTTGGGTCATTTTTGAACCAGGTTTATATTTTCTGACCCGATTTGAATTAGAAGTGAAATCCTTATTTTGTTAAAAGGAAATCAGTTGCGGTACTGTAGTTTTTTATGTTGAGTTTTTTATTCTATTAATTCAATTTTGTTTCTCTTTCAATTTTATTCTATGAAAATTTATTTGCTTAATTTGTTATTTCATGGAATGGTTTTGATTAAATTCATATGATTGTATTTCTAACTTCTAATCGATGTTTACGTTGTTTTGTCGTTGAATCGCGTTTGTTAATCGTGTGTGCTTAATTCACGAATGTGTTAACCCATTTGTTTAATTTAGAATATAGGAATGTCAATCTATTTTATATCTATTTCACTTGTTAATCGATATTGAAATCGAATAGAGATTGAAGTCGCTTAGGGAATTGGTAAGGTAAAAACCAGTGATTAGCTGAAAACCGAAAACAATAGATTGGCTTATTTTTGTAATCACTTATTTTAATCAATTATTTACTCTATTTTCTAAATAAATCCTTAATCCATAAACCCCCTAATCGATTTCAGTAGGTTAATAATAATACAAGAATCCTTGTGATACGACTCGAGTTGTCGTTACCGTAAACTATATTTTAAATTACTCATTTTAGACCTGTGTGTGACAATAGATCACAACCAATAAATGTCCCTTTTAAAATCTAATTTCTTCCTTCAAACTCAATTTTTTTGATCCATGTGCTTGCATGTATAATCACCAAGTGATCCAAGATGATAAAGTTCATGGATAGCAAGATTCAAGAAGAAACTAGTTAGCTTTGATGATGACATGTTTTTAATGATAACAACACTTGAACTGATTTTGATGATGATAACACTTAAAGTCAATCAAGTATTAAAGTTAGCTCAAGCGGTCAAATATGTACAAGGTGGTTGATCAAGATCAAACTATCCTTCTAAATCAAGCTAAAGGATTTTTGTTTAGAGTCAACACTTTAGTCCAACAAATCTCAAGTGATGGATTAGGGTTTATGATCAATGGTGATTTAAAACATCTCAGATTTTGAAAACTAATATGGAAATATCCCAAGCCTCCTCAAGAAAACTCAAGGATCTTTTGTGATAAAGTAAAAGATAATGCCAAGACTTAAAGCTTCAGAGTGTGAAAGAGGAGAATTGTGAAAGTGATGACTTTCTTAACATGTGTACTAATATGGTCAAAGTAATAAAATAAAGATGGACTCCACATAGATTGAAAATTTAACAAGGTTGTAATTGAGAGATTTAAAGTAACCACATGGAGTTTTCAGATTGGTTTTGCAGAAAATAAGTACATGAATAAAGTTGGATAGAATTTAATGTAATGAGAAAGAGATTAGATCTTATTTGATCCCTTAATTTTCCTCTGCTTGTGATTGTGCATAACTTGAATATAATTTACTCTATAGTTTTACAATGAATTAACAATACCATTGTATCCAATTCCTTGGTGAAAAACTCGTTAATTTAGACAACAACTCCCTAATTCCTTAGAAAAATTGGAAGTAAAACTAGGTGATATGCATCCGTTGATTCTCTATCCACAACTTATAATTACCTATTCCTAGTTAATTACTAAGTTGAGCAATTGCTTTATGTATGTTCAATAGACTTACTGTCAATAAACCCTACTCAGATAATTTCACTTTGTGAACTCATCAACACACTAAAAACATTAAGAATAAAGCAATTGAATAAATATTATATAATCAAAATATTCAAATAACATCAAACAATCATATGATTGTTAGCCTGGATATTTTAGTTAAAGAATTAGACAGAGAATGATGATGAACACGTTTGAAAACGCTAAGTGTAAAGAGACTCAATCATAGTTTAAACATACTAACCATGTCGATTAAGATGGTTCAACTAACTTATCAGATGATTTGGGATATAGTGTAGTTCAACGCCCACAAAGCCTAGTTTCGAAGAGTCTCAAGAACAAAACCATAATATTAGGGTCACCCTCTCTTGAAAACATGTATAGAATCTTGTTTGCATAAATAAGTTCTTCGACAAAGTGTCGAGTTCGGCGCGTCTAAAGAAACCTAAAAAATATAAACAATGAAGTCGCCACCGAGATTTATTTATTCCAAAAGGAAGGGAAAATATCGAATAAACCCCGTAATAGAAAATAAACGGTCTTCGAGACCAAAGAGAGGGTTCAGGAATCAGTTATGCAAGGGGGAGGTATTAGCACCCCTCACATCCATCGTACTCGATGGGAACCATTTATTTAGTGTGTGTTCGAGTGTTATATGATAGTTTGCGATCTTTTACTTATTCGAGAAAGGATAAAGAAGGGGAAATGTTTTTGGATTTTTTTATTATTGTGCTTGGAAAGACATTGCATCTTATGCCTACGTACTCCCTCGTGCAATGAGAAAGTCAGAGCCTCGTAGTTCGGCTACAAAACCACATATTTGTTGGTTGATTTTATTTATGAAAATAGGGCCTTAATTGTGCATGGACTTTAAGACTCACTAAGTGGTTTGCATGTGAGTGAAAGATTGAAAAAGAGACTTGCACGTGGGCAAGGTTTGACGAGTTTGGGTTATTTTTATCTTTTGTAAAAGAAGTCATGGAATTCTGGTTGATTATTGAAAAAATACTTGGTATATGGACCAAGGTTTATTTGTTTTTGAATTTTGTTATGAAAAGGACTTGGTTTATTTATGAAAGTGGTGAATGAAGGAGGAGGATGGAGATGCAAAAGCAATCGACTTACGAGGGTTTGAGAAATGAGTTGAATAAGTAGATTGAGATGAAAAAAACAATCGACTTACAAGGGTTAAAAGATGGCTCGATATTGGATCAAGTATTTATTTTGTTCTTTTTGAAAAGGGTTCATTTTAGTTGTTTTTGTCTTTTTTTACTAATAAAAGCAAAATAAATATACATGGTAAATACCTACACCCTAACTGGAACCGTAAATCCCCATCTACTATTTTTGTATCAGTTACATCGGGAGATTACAAGGATAAGTGGAAAAGTAAATTATAAATAAGGGGATGATAGTACATTTATGATAATTGTTGGAAATCCACCAAAATATATGATTAATTTCTATCAATCTTGGAGAACAAGATTGTTATTGTTAAACAATGATAATGAAAATTATGGAAGAAAGAAGTTAGGATTTGAGAAAATATAGAAGACAAAGATGATTTTTCTGCAGAGTTTCTCTCTGTCCACAAACTGTGGAAAAATTTCTTATTCACTTGCAACTGAAAATTCTATGAATATTCAATTTGTTACAAAAATAGGGGTTACTCCCTCTATTTATAAGTGAGTTTTCTTGCTCCCTAAGCCAAAACCCAAAAACTAAAAAAAGCCCAAAATAACTATTTTAGACCTAAATCAAATTTGTGTGAAGCAACTGCTTTGACACAACTCAACACACTTACACCTTGTATCAAGCAACATGCTACTTCGGCACAAGGAATTATACATTTAACACACCACCTAATTCATTGTGTCTAAGCTATCTATATTTATCATAGCTCTTAGTCTTTTGAATACTTCGACCTGCATACGCTTTGTAAGATGTCTAGAACCTGATTCTCAGTTCTGCAGTGTTCCAAGATCATCTTTCCTTCTGCTACCTACTCTCGAAGATGTCCTTGCTTCGACCGTGTGCTATCGGGTTCTTCGCCAAATTCATAGTTGACATGATGTCAATCTTCATCGTAATTGCTCCATGATCTTTTCCTGTGATTTCTTCAAGCAAGTTCACTATCCATGTTGCTTGATATGCACAAAGAGAAGCAACTATGTACTCTTCTTCGCACGATGATAATGCCACTACTGGTTCCTTTCTCGAACTCCAAGCAAATGGTGCACCACCTAGCATGAACACATATCCTGTTGTGGATTTTCGATCATTATCATCACTACACCAACTTGGATCAGTGTATCCAACTAACTTGCATTATTTTCCTTTATCAGCTGCAAGAAACAAAATGCCATAGTCAAGAGTTCCTTTCAGATACCTTAATATCCTATTTGTCATCGTTAAGTGTGATACCTTTGGCTTCTACATGAATCTACTTACCATACCTACATTGTATGCTAAGTTATGCCTTGTATGACAAAGGTATCTCAATGATCCAATAAGTCTTTTGCATTGGGTTGGGTCGACATTATCTTCTTCTGCATCTTTTGACAGTTGCAGTCTTGGTTCTGCAGGTGTCGAAGTCGAGTTGCATTCTTCCATCTTAAATCTCTTGAGAATTTCACTTGCATGCCTTCTTTGATGCATCATCAAACCTCTACTGCTCTTGTAGAATTTGATGCCAAGGAAATATGAAATGTCACCCAAATGAGACATTTGGAATTCCTTGCTGAGATCACCTTTGAAGTCTTCGATCTCATTTTTACAGCTATCTGATATCAACAAATCATCGACATAGAGACATAGTATAGCAATTCAATATTGCTTTTTCTTAGATATACTCAAAGTTGTGCACTTCACAAATTCTTTCTCTCTTAGAAAGTTATCTATCTTCTTATTCTAATCTCTTGGTGCTTGTTTTAATCCATACAATGTTTTATGCAGCTTGTACACCTTTCTCTCTTTGCCATGCTTTACAAACTAAACTGGTTGTGCAACATAAACTTATGTATAAGGGTTCATTCAGGAATGAACACTTCACGTCCATCTGACATATGTGCCAACTATTCATTTTTGTTAGACCAACAACCAACTTGATTGTTTCAAATCTAGCCACAGGTGAAAAGACTTCATCAAAGTTGATTCCTTCCTTCTGTAGAAATCCTTTCGCCACAAGTATTGCATTGTGCCGGGTTACTTCCATTTTGGGATTTAACTTCACCTTGTATACCCACTTGACATCGATTGTCTTCTTTCCTTGAGACAAATCAACAAGTGACCAAGTGTTGTTGTCTTCGATGGAATTCACTTCTTCTTTAATTACTTTCACCCACTTCGAATCTTTCAATGCTTAAGTTACATTAACAGGTTCGGCATATGCATAGAAAGCATAATGTAATCGCTCACCTTTATTATCGACCATATCATCTGATGTAATAACACAATCTTGCAACCTTGTAGACATGTATCTTGTTCTTTGAGGTCTTCTTGGTCCTGGTTGATCTATAAATTCTTATTTTCAAAATTCTATTTTGAATTCAACTGCTGGTTCTTCGAATAAGATTCTTACTAAATCTTTCTTTACATTTTCTGTCCAATCTCATTCCTTAAGCTCATATATGATCACGTCCATGTTGATCACAGTTTGCTTGTTCACTTGGTCGAACAACTTGTAACCTCCTGTCGAATGATATCCTACTATCATCTGAATCGACTTGTGTTGTACCCTAAAATTTCCCCTCTCAATTTCTCAAAGATTCTCTCACAAGATCCCCATTGATTCAAGACTACACAAGGATTGATCAGCTCAAGATACCTCCCTAAACACTGATAACTCAAAATTAGGGTTTGAGTTTGTATGAGGATAATTGGATATTTAATGATTCATATTATTTTCATGGATCATTTTGGACTCCCAAGATTTTCATGTTAAATTTCAGGCTTTGGATCACATTTTTGCTCAATCAATTGATCAGTTGACCTAAAATCAACTATATTGGGCAAAAAGTCAAATGTGGTCTATTCACAGTTAAACTTCATAATTTTTTATTCATCTCAACATTTTGAACTCATATATGTCAATTGGTCAAGTTTGGATTACAATTCCTCAAGAAATTTGATCAAATCACAAAAAGGGCAAAATGGTCAAAATTAGGGTTTTGACTGAGAAGGCTTGATTTTTGACTTTCAACCCTAATACATGACTTGTTGGTTTGAGACATGATATCAAGAATCCAAATGCATCATTTTTACCTAATGACATGGTTCAAAGCATTTCTCAGAATCATTTGATTGATAATTGCAATTTGGTCAATTGATGAAAAAGTCAACTATACACTAAAAAGTCAAACTTTGACTTTTAAACCAAAATCAAGTTTCAAAAATCATATTTCATCAAGAAATATAAAAGTATGAAGATTGTTCATCAAGAAATCAAAATTCAATATTACTTTGAAAAAAGTCAAAATTCTAAACATTTAGAAATTTTTCTAAGTGTTAAGAAAAATATGATAATTTCATAACTTTGTGCCATATTTTCACCATGATGCAAGATGATTCAAGAAAAACTTCCAACATAAAATTTGTACATCTCAATGGGATCAGAAACATCGTAGGACATAACTTCTTCTAGAAAAGCTTAGATCTCAAGTTACAAATCCATGAAGTTATGTCCATGAAACTAAAACACTTAGTAAAATTCTGGGCGTTTTAAGTCAGAACTTTGACATAACTTCTGGGCCAATTTTCATACAGTTACAATGGGAGTTTGCAAAAGTGATTCAAATAGGGATTTAAGAGCATGTTACAAGCTTTCTAAAAAGTATGAGAATTCCTTCAGATCATGCTGGAGCAGGGAGAATCGAAGATCATAAGTTGGACATTCGTTCTTAATTTATAAGTCAGTTTCATGATGAACATCTGATCCAATTCCAAGCAATGCTGCATAATCCACTTTTTAGGCCCTCTAACGTGTGTATCTATCCTTAATCAGAAGATTACACAAGATTTTGAGCTATGAACCATTTAATTTAAGATTTGTCCAATACACCTTGCCATTTAAGGAAGAAAGTTCACACTTCCATTCTGGAAAAGTTAATTTAATCATAAAGTCCACTCTCCTTGAGCTTTGTGTTTGTTCTTTTTGCACAAGCATCCCCTACAAACTCAGAATAGGCGTGTTTGAAGTTTCTAGCCACCCTATCTTTCCTTGAAAACATGTTTGTCTAAGCTTGCTTTAACAACAAGTCAAAATACATAATGTTGTACCCCAAAATTTGCCCTCCCATATTTCTCAAAACATTGCAAGAAAAATCTCCAAGTGGCTCAAGGTTGCTCAAGAGTTGGTCAGACAAGCTATCTCCTAAGGCAGTCTACCCCAAATTAGGGTTTTATGTTGCATCAAGATCTTTGAATCCAAATGACCTCAAGTTCTCCCTAATGTCCTAATATGCTCTCAAGATCATCCATGTCAAATTTCAAGCCTTGCAGAGAAAGTTTGCTCAGTCAATTGCTCAAAGGTCCAAAATCGACTGTGCTAGGGCAAAAGTCAACTGTGACCTATAAACAGTCAAACCTCAAGATTTTTTGTCAACATTCTCATTTTGAAGGTTATTTCATCATTTGATCAAGGGTTGATCATGATTCATCAAGGATTGCTCAAAATTCATCAAGACTCAAAAATTGCTAAATTAGGGTTTTGTAGGAAAAGTCAACTCAACTTTGACCAAGCATAACATTCTCATACTTTATGAGAAATGACCCATCCAAAGCTCATTTTTAAGAGGATGAAATTTCCTACAATCCATCTTCATACCCCAAGATTAAAAAATTCACTCACAAGAAGTTACAAATTTGGACATTATAGGTCATTTTTGAAAGTCAACAAAAACACCTTTTTTGCTAAAGCTTATAACTTGAGAATGAAATATCAAAATGAGATGAGACCAAAAGGGTTGGTTAAAGGACATCTCAAGATTTATAAAAAGTCCAAGAAAACTTCCAAAAGTTCAAAATTGAAGAAGTTTGTTGAAGTTGGACATTTTTGCAAAATTGCCAAAAGTCAACTATCCCCAAAACTTCAAATTTTGTCAAATGGACCCATTCTTTTCCACTTGATTTGAGCTTGCATCATTGCCCACGTGTCCTAGCTTCAGCCATAAGCTCATATTTCATTTTTATTATTTAATTTGATTTTTTTATTGAATTTATTCATTTTAAATCATATAAAATCTAAAACTTTGATAACATGAGATTTTTTTGTTGTTTCAGGCTTTGATTATCATCATTAACATCATCAAATTCGAATCACACCAAATCATGGGCAAAAAGATTGAAATTTGGCAAATTTGGATGGTTTTAAAGAGGAGATCAAATCAAATATGTATGCATTGATATGAGAGGATTTGATTCATAATTCTTACCCTAATACACTATACACTACATAAGCAAGCCAAAGCAATCGAAATAAGGGTTGGCAATTGCAGAGAGAGGCAGAACAAGATTTGAAAAAAGTCACAAAAAGCTTGAGATCGAAATCGTGCTTAGAGGTGTTTTCAAGGGGTGAGACCTATCCCAAAAGCTTCCTGAGTGTTCACTCAATCTACCTGGATCAAAAGCAAGCTTCTTCAGACCCCATAACACGCCGTAAGTATCACGAAATATACCCATGTTCTTGATTTTGTAACTCTGAATTTAAGCATCCTTTTCATGAATCAATACCATATTTTGAATTTACATGACATTTGCAAGCGTTTGGTATTATCCAATTGCTTTTATCTGGCCTGAATGAAGAACCACCATAGCTAGGGTTCTTCGTTCGTTTTTTGGGGTTTTCTATTTCAGGTAAAATCGTGACTCCAGAAGGGCATGGTGTTGATCAGGAAGCTATAACGAATCCAACCATGTTCTTGGAATGGATTTATTTGGCCTGGAATGAATTTTGGAACAGGCCTGCACATTTAGCTGTGGATTCAAATCCGCGGGTATTTTTATAGGTTTTGAAGGACAGGGATGAACTCGTGTCATCCACCTGTTGGCCCTTTCAAAATCACGCGCGCGTTTTCTATTTTGTTGGCATATGATTTTGTTTTTATATAATATATATCATTTATATTCATATAACAATTGAAACAGCGTGTCTGTTGGCTCCTAAATTCGACACCTTTGTTTTGATTGATGTCAGCCATTAAAGCTGAAAGATGTCTTCGACTGGCTAAGTCTGTCGAAATGCCCGTCGAAAGATGGCAAAGTACTTAGAAGATTTCTTCCAAGGAAGAAGGCTGGTTGCCTTCGACGTCGAAGGAGTTTCTCATCGAAGATGTCTCTTGACGAAAGTGTTCGATGGTTCAGGGTGGAGCAGTTTGAAATTCAAAGCTTTTGGAGGGAAAACGGTTTCCAGCAGTTACTACGTGCAAACGTGCAAGGATCTGGAGCATCGAGCATGGAGAACGTGCCAAGTGGATTGATCTCGAAGCAGTGTAACTGCCCGACGGTTACTTGGGATGTTTTAGTATAAATAGTAGTAGACATGTAGTTTCTCGCGTGTGTTCACAGTTCTATACAAAGTCACTCATATAGATTCGAGTACCCAGCGTGTGAGAAAGAATTGTTGAGAAATGTATGTGTGAAACACCAATTTTATTAATCAAAGTCATTTACTTTTCCAGAAATTTACTTGCTTTCCTCTTTACATTCCTGTCGAAACCCTTTACTTTAAGCCTTGTTTATTTTACCAAGTCTTTCCTTCATGCAATTTACTTGAAACCTCTTTATTTAAAGCCTTATCCAATTTAATCAAACTTCAAAATCAACCTATGTCCTAGGATCAATCAGATCGATCCTGCGAGTAACCAAATAAGTAACCATTTGGAGGATCAGCGGTTGTTTACCAAAACCCAAGGTAAACAAATTGGCACACCTGGTGGGACTGTGTGTTGATTGTTGAAAATAATCTCATCTTTTCGAGTTGTATGTTATTGAGAAGTGGTAGAATATACACTAACGATAACAATACTGCCAGAAGAAGGGAAGAGATGGCGAATCCGCCAAACACTAACGAAATCCTACAAACGAATGTGGGAGCAACGGTTAGTATGACCGTAAGTGAAGCGACAAATGTTGGTTCGACACCAGCAGTATCGGTCACAACCACGGGGCCAATACCTTCGTTAACAGGCCCCAGAATGCCTTTGGGAACTCCCCCACCAAGGGGAAATTTAGGCACAAGGCCTTTGGTTCCCCCAGGATTTATTCCATTCTATGGTATGCCAACTTCTGAAGTGGCAAGCCTGACGAATGCTGCGTCCACTTTTTCAGACCCTTTTGTGAGTGCCTCTTCGCCACTCCAAGGCTCTGGAGTAGGCATGGCGAATAGAAATAGGACCCAACTCTTAGGAGGAACGTCCCAAGTAGCCCATGGCCTTACAAATGCCTCGACAGCAGTCTTGAGGCAACAAATGGACGAAAGCAACCATGATATGGTGCAAATGTTGGCACAGACTTTGAGTACAGTGCTAAACCCTCTAATACAAAACACTACTCAATCGAATCAGCAAGTGACAGCGCAAATGACGCGTTTGGCTGACTTCTTTGGAGTACCCCAACCTATTCGACAGCCCCAAAGGGCGCAAATAAGGGGAAACCAGGGGATATTTTTAGAGGAAGAAACCACCATTAACCAGGCTCAACAGCCTGTCGAAGAAAACCTTAGGGCACGATTGGAACAACCTGTCGAAGAACCTAGGGTAATAACCCCAGAGGTAAGGTTAGTTAACAGAAACCAAAATGCTGACGAAGTGGTCCAGCATATCCAATACCAAAACATGGGTTTGGAAAACAATCTGGCAACCATGATTGAACGGATCATGACTCAGAATGGGATGAACATGGGCTTTCGAAGGCCCAACTTTACATCTCCATTGTCAGAATACGTGTTACAAACGGACTTACCTCCTAGATGCAAAGTCCCCAAATTTACCAAGTTCTCTGGGGACACGACAGAATCTACTGTCGAACATGTGGCGAGATATTTGATCGAAGCGGGTGACATTTCGAATAACGAAAACCTAAGGATCAAGTACTTCCCAAGTTCTTTAACCAAGAATGCTTTTACTTGGTTTACAACTCTCCCCCCCCCAATTCGATCCATCATTGGACCCAGTTGGAAAGATTGTTCCATGAACAATTCTACATGGGGCAAACCAAGATAAGCCTGAAAGAACTGGCCAGTGTGAAGAGACGTTTCACTGAACCTATAGACGAATATCTAAATAGGTTTAGGCTGCTTAAGGCGAGATGTTTTACACAAGTGCCAGAACATGAGTTGGTCGAAATAGCCGCAGGCGGTTTAGATTATTCCATTAGGAAGAAGCTAGACACCCAATACCTAAGAGACATGGCCCAACTGGCCGATAGAGTTCGACAGGTAGAACGCCTCAAAGCTGAAAAAGCTAAGGCAACGAAAACTCACAAGAGAGAGAGAGAATAGCGTACGTTGAGATGGATGACGAAGATCTAAAATCCTTCGACGATACTTTAACTGTCGAAGAAGGAGAAGTCGACTTAGCAGAACTGAAACAAGGGCCACCATACTCTTGTAAACAGTTAGTCCCCTCAAATGGGAAAAATCCTATTGGTCCAGAAAGGACCAACGATAGGTTCCCAAAAAAGACTTATAGTTTTGACATCACAAAATGTGATGAAATATTCGACTTATTGGTTAAAGATGGCCAAATGATAGTACCCCCAGGGGTAAAAGTGCCTCCTCTTGATCAAAGAAAGAAGAGAGGTTTTTGCAAATATCATAATTTTTTGGGCCATAAAACTTCTCAATGTTTTCTTTTCAGGAATCTTGTGCAAGACGCTATCGAAGAGGGGAGATTGAAGTTTGCTGACAAATCCCCAATGGCTGTCGACTCAAATCCATTGCAGGCTGAAGCCCACTATGCTGAACCCTCTGAGGTGAACGTGATAGAGGCAACCAGGGTCCAGTCGAAGAAGCCAGGAATTACCATGGTCGAAGTCTCAAAGGACCACATCAACATGCCAATCTTTGGCAGTTTTTCTGGAAATTTATCCAGGAAGACAATTGAAGCTGTCCAGAAAGCGGTCGAAAACCCGAAGCCGGAGACCGCTGAAGCACAAAAAACTGGATCAAAAGTCAGTTCCCACTTGGCCACCGTTCAAGGCCAGACAGAGAATCTGGAGGTACAAATGAAGCAGTTAACTCTTGCTAACAAAGATACAATGAATATCAACATGGTCGAACTTTCTGACCCAAAAGCATCAGAAGAGGCCATGAGGCAAGAACAGGCTAATAAGACTGCTTTCCCTCGGGAAAACGAAAACTTGGCAGATTTTCTACAAAGATGCCAGAAAAAGAAATCAGAGGTGATGCTGTGTCCAAGATGCAGTTCGATCTTTGATAAAAAAGCTGCTGAGCACATTCAAGGCGTAAGAGAAGCGAATAAGAGAAGGGAGAATGCTGACCTTCGACATGATCCCAGAAGAGGTTCTAACCAAGAAAAGAGGCCATTGACTTTTAGGCCTCCAACAAATGTGCCAGTAGACACTTGGTACAAAACCTCTGGCCGGAAAAGGCCAAGTGAGGAGAAATGGCATTCTTTCGATGTGCCAAGAGGTTCCTCTTTGACTCAAAAGAAAGAGCCTCAAGTTGCTGCACCTAAGGTTACACAAGTGTCCAGCAACTACAAAGGTAAAAATCCTATGTCTCGATCTCAGTGGAGGAGATATCAAAGGAGACGAAAAGCTGAAAGGGAGGCTGCCAACGAACCTAAGGCAGAAACTAGTTCGAATGTTCCTCAAAGAAAACAAAGGAAGCCTCTAGAGAGAGAGCCAGTAACCAACAGGCTAGTCTGGCCTAACCAAAGTGAAGTCGAAGACGAGGACGATGCTGAGTCTGACGATACTTTGGACATAATGGTGAATATTGTTTCAGTGCTGCCCAGAGAATTCAATCGACAGGTAGAAGTCGAAGCAAGTGACTGGGAAGTGGAGCAAGAAATGGCCAAACATAGGCCAGTGTGCTATTTTGTCATGGACAATGGCACTACTGAGGAACAAAATGGCTTCTTCGAGCCACCTACAGAGGCGATGAAAAATCACCTCAAGCCTTTATTCATAAGGGCTAAACTCGAAGAAACTACTGTGAATAAAATATTGGTCGATTGTGGGGCAACCATCAATATTATCCCTCACTCTATGCTAAGGAAAATTGGCAAAAGGGATGAGGACATTAAGCCTCACAACATGGTCCTGTCGAACTATGAGGGCGGCATAGGGACCACTATGGGAGTGATCCAGCTAGACATCAAAGTAGGGTCGATCCTTCGACCAACGATGTTCATGGTCATATCGGCCAAACCTAACTACAATCTTTTGTTAGGCCGTGAATGGATTCATGGTGTTGGCGCTGTGCCTTCATCAATGCACCAAAGGCTGCTGCTATGGCGTCCAGATGGGATGGTCGAAAACATAGAGGCAGATCAAAGCTACTACCTTGGCGAAGTAAATCACCTGGGTTTGGCTGATTTCGACAAGAACTTGGCTCACATAGGGCCATGTCCAACACCTGACTTCGACATGGCGCCAACGCCAAACACCTTTTGTTCCCTATACCTGCATCCTGAGCATGGTTTCCAATGGGACAGAGAAGACTTGTCCCACATAGACTTCAGTGGGTTAACTGATATCCAACCAACTGGTTGGGGAAGTGAATTCAGTGATAATGACTGAGTCACAATCTTTGAAGCGAATTTCGGCTTATGTAGCCGAAACCAAGATGATAACGGCTCTCGAAGCCGAAGTAAAGTACATGGCCACACAGGCCAATGATCAACAATTATCTGCTGTAGGCCCAGGAAAGGATTTCGATCCAAAACCTCCTGATATCATGCCAGAAGAAATGCAGGAACAGAGGCTCGACGCCATCTATGACGATGAGCCTTTGGGCTTCGAAAAGGACCCCTTGGCGAACAACATTAAAATGTTAGCGCAAGACCCTTTAGAAGAAATCAACTTAGGCGAAGGATCAGAGAAAAGGCCAACTTACATCAGCGCCAAAATTGATCCAGAACTTAGGTTGGAAGTAATCCAATTGCTGAAAGAGTTTAAAGACTGTTTTGCATGGGATTATGACGAAATGCCTGGTCTCGACAGAGGATTGGTAGAACTTCAGTTGCCAATCAAACCTGGGAAGAAGCCAATCAAGCAAAACCCAAGGCGCTTCGCTCCAGAAATACTGTCGAAGATCAAAACGGAGGTCGAAAGACTTCTGAAATGCAAATTCATCCGTGTTACAAGGTATGTCGAATGGATTGCAAATATTGTGCCAGTAATTAAGAAAAATGGTACGTTAAGGGTGTGCATAGATTTCAGAGATTTGAATGCTGCCACCCCCAAAGATGAATATCCTATGCCTGTGGCGGAAATGCTAGTCGATTCTGCCGCTGGTTATGAATACCTGAGTATGCTCGATGGTTATTCAGGATATAATCAAATATTCATTGCTGAAGAGGATGTGTCGAAAACAGCTTTTCGATGCCCTGGGGCCTTAGGCACTTACGAATGGGTAGTGATGCCTTTTGGCCTAAAAAACGCTGGGGCAACGTACCAGCGAGCAATGAATACTATCTTCCATGATTTTATTAACACGTTTATGCAAGTATATATTGATGATATTGTTATAAAATCTGTTTCCAGGAAGAATCATATTGACCACCTTCGACAATCATTCGAAAGAATGAGAGAACATGGTCTGAAGATGAACCCTTTGAAGTGTGCGTTCTGCGTGAAAGCTGGAGATTTCTTGGGCTTCGTTGTCCACAAGAAAGGAATCGAAATCAACCAGAACAAGACGAAGGCAATTCTGGAAGCGAAAGCGCCATCGAATAAGAAGGAATTGCAATCTCTCTTAGGCAAGATAAATTTCTTAAGGAGGTTTATATCTAATCTAAGTGGGAAAGCTCAGGCCTTTTCACCCTTACTTCGACTGAATAAAGAGGGGTTCGAATGGGGGCAAGAGCAACAAGAAGCCTTCGACAAAATCAAAGGGTACCTCACAAAGCCACCTATTCTGGTGCCTCCTTGTAGCAATAGGAGTATGAGATTGTACATAGCTGCATCCGACAAAACTCTGGGAAGTATGTTAGCCCAAGAAGATGAGAATGGAGTCGAAAGACCTATTTACTATCTCAGTAGAGTTTTGAACGATGCAGAAACTAGATATAGCGAAGTTGAAAAATTGTGTCTATGTCTGTATTTTTCTTGTACAAAACTCAAGCAATATATAAAACCAGTCGATGTTTATGTTTCGTCTCATTTTGATGTTTTCAAATATATGTTGTCGAAACCTATCTTGCATAGTCGAATTGGCAAGTGGGCATTAGCATTAACTGAATACTCCTTGACCTTTATGCCTCTTAAGGCAGTAAAAGGACAAGTGGTGGCAGACTTTATAGTCGACCACTCAATTCAAGTTGAGGATATTAATTATGTGGAGATAGAGCCTTGGAAATTCTACTTCGATGGTTCCAGCCATAAAGATGGAACAGGGGTAGGAGTCTTGATTATTTCTCCAGATAAAATTCCAACAACATTCAAGTACAAAATAGCAGGTTCTTGTTCGAACAATGAGGCTGAGTATGAAGCTCTAATTACTGGCCTTGAGATATTGTTGGAATTGGGGGCAACTCGAGTCGAAATAATGGGAGACTCAGAGTTAGTCATTAAGCAGGTCACAAAGGAATATAAATGCATAAGAGAAAATCTCATTATGTACTTTGTGATAGCAAATCGTTTATTAAAAAAATTTGAAGCGGTCAATATTCGACACATACCCAGAGTCGAAAATCAAATAGCCAATGACTTGGCACAGATTGCATCTGGGTATAAGATTTCAAAAACGAGATTACAAAGAGCAATCGAAGTTCGAGAAAAGATAAAAGCAACTTGTCTATCACCAACAGACTTGGAATCGACGAGACTAGGATATGCTGATCACAGTAACTTCGAGATTTCGTTCATTGATAATTTGTCAGAGCAAGATTGGAGGAAATCCATTGTGGACTATCTTCAAAATCCAGGAGCTTCGACAGAACGAAAAACAAAATACAGGGCGTTGAGTTATGTACTCATGGGTAATGAGTTATTCAAGAAGACGCCTGAAGGGGTGTTGCTGAAATGTTTAAGTGAAACTGAAGCATACATAGCCCTTTCGACGACGCATGCTGGGGCATGTGGGGCTCACCAAGCAGGCCATAAGATGAAATGGTTGTTGTTTCGACAAGGACTATATTGGCCTACTATGCTGAAAGATTGTGTTGAGTTCGCCAAGGGTTGTCAAGAATGTCAAGTTCATACAGGCATCCAACATGTACCAGCAAGCGAACTTCACTCGATAGTGAAGCCTTGGCCCTTTAGAGGATGGGCGTTGGATCTCATTGGAGAGATTCGACCAGCATCATCAAAGAGTCAGAAATACATATTGGTAGGCATTGGTTATTTTACTAAGTGGATCGAAGCTGTCCCTTTAGTCAATGTAGACCAAGAAAATGTCATTGAATTTATTCAAAAGCACATTATCTATAGGTATGGGATCCCTGAGACGATAACAACTGATCAAGGGTCAGTTTTCACTGGTCGAAAGATGCAGGAATTTGCTCAGGAAACAGGTTTCAAACTCCTAACATCAACGCCTTATTATGCACAGGCGAATGGTCAAGTCGAAGCAGCTAACAAAGTGGTGATTGGCTTGATAAAGAAACATGTTGGGAAGAAACCAAAGAATTGGCATAAGACGTTAGACCAGATTTTATGGGCTTGTCGAACGTCCCCAAAAGAAGCCACTGGTACAACACCGTATAGGCTAACTTTTGGCCATGATGCAGTGTTGCCAGCAGAAATTTGTCTTCAATCTGCAAGGGTTCAAAAGCATTATGATATTCCTTCTGAAGTCTATTGGAACATGATGTTAGACGAACTGGTGGATTTAGACGAAGAGAGATTACGCGCTCTCGACCTACTCAGGCTTCAGAAGAAAAGGGTAGAAGACTCTTATAATAGAAAGGTAAAACCTAAGGTATTTTTGCCTGAAGAACTAGTTTGGAAGGTAATTCTTCCCATGGATCGAAGGGATCGAAGCATGGGGAAATGGTCACCCAAATGGGAAGGACCCTTCAGAGTTATCCAAACTTTTTCTGGTGGAGCCTATGAAGTCGAAGAGTTAAGTGGAGATAAAAGACTCTTGAGAGTAAATGGTAAATATTTGAAAAAATACAAACCTATACTTCAAGAGATAAAAATAAAATAATAAAAGAACAAGACTAAATTAACCATAAAAATGCCAAAATGGAAATTTTATAAATTTCAGCCAAGATGGCAATTATTGTCGAATATGGATTACAAAGTATGGTTACAAAAGAGAATCAATCAAAAGGGAAGAGAGTCCTTGAGTCGAAGATACTTGGCTTGCTGCAGCTCCAACCTCTTCTTGCACCAGGCGTTCTCCTGCACTAGTTTGGCAATCTGAGCGTCGAGGCTTTGGGCCCTCTCAGCGAATTCCAGGCCTTGTTTGATCTCAGTTTGGCTCTCGGTGTCTGAGATGGTCGAAAGAAGTTCCTCCTTGCGTACAGTGTTGGCGTTTATCTTCGCCTCTATTTCTTCGATTTGTGCCCGGAAGGAAGCGTTCTCTCGATCAATGGCATCGACTTCTTCCTGCGTAGATGCTCTTTGCTTCGACAACTCCGCAATTCGAGAAGTCGAATCCGAAACAGCAGTCCACGCAGAGGAGCTTTTGCCATACAACACCTCAAGCTGACTGTTAAACCCCCTTTGGCGCCTGTAATCTGCTGAGACTTGATCAATCATAGAGTGTAACTCCATGATCAAGCCTGAAACGTCTGGGGCTACAGCTTCAAAGTCGATAGCATTCAAGACATCCTTCAAACATGATGGAGCAGTGGGGTCCCCCTCTAAATTCTTCATCAAGTCCCTCTTGAAGAACTGGTCCTTAACCTTCGCCAAAGCATCATCAAGGGGAGAAGTTTCAGTAGACTTCCCCGACAGGGTAGGAACTTCCTGACTAGCGTCAGACGAACTCTTGCTCTCGATGATTGCGTTGAGATAGCTAACAGGGTCAGTTTGTTTCAAGAGTTCTAAGTCCTCTTTTGACCCGTGCTTCGTGGAGGTAACCCTTGCAACAGTATTGTCTTGGGTTTGAGGCTGTTAAATGTTAGGTGTCTCGACTTGTTGCTCTTCGACTCGGACTGAGGCAGTACCAGCGTCGACTTGTGGCTCTTCGCTAGCATCACCCTGGTGCCCTTCGCCAGCGTCATCTTGGTGTTCTTCGCTGGCGTCACCCTGGTGCTCTTCGACAGTATCACCTTGGTTCTCTTCGTCAGCAGCACCTTGATTTTCTTTGCCAGCATTGCCTTGGTCCCTTTCTTCATGATTCTCTTCTGATAGATCCACCACCTGAACCGCTTCTGGCTGGTGTTCCTCCGTTTGAGGCTCCTCCGCTGGTTTTTCTACTGTTTCAGCATTGGTCTCATTTTCAGTATAGGCTTCGTCATTTCCCAAGCCTTTTTCTTGTGGCCTGCTGAGTTCAGCAGACTCCAGCGTTTTAGAGGTCCTTGGCGGAGAACTTTCAGTGGTGTCCTGAAAAAGGAAAGAAGACAAATCTTCAGAGGTCGAAAGAGACACAATCGAATATGGGTATCTATACCTAAGTTTTAAAAGGGTCTAAGAGATTACCTGTGGATTAGCTTCAGCCCCAGGGCTGGAATTGTCACTTTCGACAGGCTTGTTAAGAAGAATGTTTAGTTCCTCCTCAGTTGGCTCCTCAATGATCACTAGAGGTGGCCTAGGCTTTCTCACAGCAACCTTTATTCTGACGGTTCGACCTTCAGGAGCAGGAGCAGGAACAGAAGCATCCTTCGTCAACTTTCGCCTCTTTAAAGGGGCAGGAGGAGAGTCACTTTCTTCATCACTCCCAGATTCGACCACCAGTGCTGGCCGTTTCTTGGGCGAAGGTGCCTAGAAAACCAATAGGAATTCGATTTAATAATTGAATCGAAAGTGAAAAGTCGAAAGCCAGGAAAAAATGATGAAAGTTTGGTTACCGATATAGAAGGCTTCTTCGAAGAGCCTTCCCCCTGTTGGTTGCTTATGGTCTTCGCCGGCGCTGTAGTCTTCGCCGGCGGTGGAGGTTTTGTTGAAGGGCCTCCTCCTTGTTGGCCTTCTGTAGCCTTCTTGGCTACAGGCTTTCGAACAACTGAAAGCAAATAAAAAGTTAACAGGCTAGCAGTCGAAGAGAAAGACAAAAAGTAATGTGAGAGCATGAACTTACATTTCTTTATTTTGTCCAACACAAGGACAAAAGACTTCTGCAGCTCATCCATGAAGTCCTTCTCGTCGAAGAAGTACTCAGCATAATAGCTTTTCCACCACTCCTCGAAGGATGGTGAGCAAAGGAAATTGAGCTGGTAGTCAAACAACGAGAGAACTGTTCGACCAGCATATCTTCCGATATGCTTGATGGCAGCTTCTTCTGTGTAATCATTGCAGAAGTACAACATTGACTTCTCTCTTTGAAAAATCGGAGAAGGTAGGGTTTGGATAATACCAAACTGGCGAGATACCAGGTTTGGTTGGTATGCAATTAGACTCAAATGAGTCTTAGAGCTCCTGAATCGAAGAGGCATGATCCTTGGTGTAAGGAACGCCTCCCAAAGTATTGTATGTTCATCAACATTAGGACCACTCGACGTCTTTGGATGTGGCCTTGTGAACCATGCTGGGCCTACCTGCCGTCGAGCAAATGGAGCCATAGTTGAAACAAACTCCTTCCTTCGAGCAAACATCAGAACGAAGTTGGTGAAGGTTTGCTGAAACTCCAGTCCATCTTCCATAGGTGTCAACAGAGCCAGCCTGGTTCCTTCGACGCGTCTGTTCGCTATCGCTGGAGCCTGCTCATTTATCTGAACCTTCTTAGGTAAGAAAGATTCGAAAGTGGCATTGAGCCACAGTTGGAGCAGCCAAAAAGGCCCAGCAAGTAGCAAACTGGCCCTGTCCTCGATATGTTTCAGAAGAGTTGCCCCATTGCTGATCGAATCATAGAGGCTAGCCAGAATCAGTTCTGCCAAATAGATGTTTTGGCGATGATGCAGTTGAGTAGCAAGAGTGACCATCTTTTTGGTCACCTGTAAAGACTTCGAGCAAAATACAAAGCGAGTCAGCCATAAGGCTAGAAACGCTATGTGTTCGACATCCGACACAGCATCTGTCGACCTGTCATGATAATGGTTGATGAAAGTGGTGTATGTTGGTTTGGTCTCAGAGAAGCCAATTTGGTCCTCCGACATCTCCTCCGGATCGAAGTAATCCCCGGTGGGTCGAAGGCCAGTAATAGCGGCCACATCGAAGAGTGTGGGGGTTAGCATCCCACAGGGGAGATGGAAAGTAAAGTGGGAGTAGTCCCAGAACAGCAGAGAAGCTATCAGCATCTCCGGGGAATAGTTCAAACCTGTCTTCGACAACATCACTAGGTCGAAGATCCCCATATCCTTCCAGATCGAAGTTTGGTGCTTCTCCATCTTTACTAGCCAAGCAACGTAATCTGGGGTAAGGTTAGGGCAAGACCTGAAGGCCCTAACACCTCTGTTGAAGAAGCGGAGGTCGATTTTTTCATGTGCAGGGTCTTCATTGTCTTCTGCGTCTTTCTTGGCGCATGCGACTGGTTTGAGTTTCTCGACTATCGGGAAATAGCTCTTGATCTTCAAAGCCTCAGAGATACTTGGATTCATGGGGCCAGACATTGCAAAGATCTGGTTGGAGTATCCAACCGGGATCATAAGATGGCGTGAGTAGGCATCGCGAACGGCGATATCCGAGGGTTCAGGAACTCTTCGTTTGCCTGTAGAATTTACTACCGGAGCAGTGACGAAAACCTTGGGTTTAGCATTTTCAGTTGGTACAGTAGCGCCAGGAGCATTGGAAGCAGATGCCATTGTTAGAGTTGAGGTTGAAGACAAAGTGAAAGAGGAAGAGTTTCTGCAAAGATAACAAGCTTGTATGAAAACAGAGAAGTTTGAAAGGCTAGATGGCGTAAAAAGTCCCACAATGGGGTACTTGCTGCTATTTATAGTAGTGGGGAAAAATCCCCAATAACGAGGACATTAAATGCCATTTAATTGCTGCAGGAGTTAGTGGGACGCGTGGCAGTCCCCTGTTGTTTTAGCCGTTCTGCAGAAATAGAGGGACGCAGCGTGCGTCCTCGTTTTTGGGAATTGTCATAATGACAAATCCTGAAATGACGTTTGGTACTGCGCGCCGTACTGAAAGTGACGTCCTAGGTACGGAACAATGATGGTTTTCTTGGGATTGCCAATAGTTGGTAAAAAACAACAAAAAGTGCACAAGTTAATTTGTGACTAAGCGTGGAAAGACAGGTGTCGAATGGCGTTTCAAAGAATGCCTTTTTCTTTCAGAGTCGAAATAAGGCATTCTTGGGGGGAAATTTGTTGGCTCCTAAATTCGACACCTTTGTTTTGATCGATGTCAGCCATTAAAGCTGAAAGATGTCTTCGACTGGCTAAGTCTGTCGAAATGCCCGTCGAAAGATGGCAAAGTACTTAGAAGATTTCTTCCAAGGAAGAAGGCTGGTTGCCTTCGACGTCGAAGGAGTTTCTCATCGAAGATGTCTCTTGACGAAAGTGTTCGATGGTTCAGGGTGGAGCAGTTTGAAATTCAAAGCTTTTGGAGGGAAAACGGTTTCCAGCAGTTACTACGTGCAAACGTGCAAGGATCTGGAGCGTCGAGCATGGAGAACGTGCCAAGTGGATTGATCTCGAAGCAGTGTAACTGCCCGACGGTTACTTGGGATGTTTTAGTATAAATAGTAGTAGACATGTAGTTTCTCGCGTGTGTTCACAGTTCTATACAAAGTCACTCATATAGATTCGAGTACCCAGCGTGTGAGAAAGAATTGTTGAGAAATGTATGTGTGAAACACCAATTTTATTAATCAAAGTCATTTACTTTTCCAGAAATTTACTTGCTTTCCTCTTTACATTCCTGTCGAAACCCTTTACTTTAAGCCTTGTTTATTTTACCAAGTCTTTCCTTCATGCAATTTACTTGAAACCTCTTTATTTAAAGCCTTATCCAATTTAATCAAACTTCAAAATCAACCTATGTCCTAGGATCAATCTGATCGATCCTGCGAGTAACCAAATAAGTAACCATTTGGAGGATCAGCGGTTGTTTACCAAAACCCAAGGTAAACAGTGTCCCATTGGTCAGCAAGTCCAATTCCAAGGCGTTAGTGGCTGGAGGTTAGGGGTTTGATCCCTGCCTCCAGTGCTTTGCATTTTCTCTTTGTTTTTCATGTAATCAGGTGTTTGTTCAAGCGTGCAATATACCATGCGTCATCAGTTGTCTAATTGCCAGATGGCCAAAGGCCAAATCCAAAGGTCCAAAGATGAAGGTCCACCCTAGACCAAGTCCAAGCGTGCACATTGGATTCCACAAAGTCAAACAAGGCCAGCTGCAATTGGGCTACAGAATTGCTAGTCATACTCCCATTTTAGGCCTATACTCCCTCTTTTTATTTACTTTGTTTATTTATTTTATTTGTTTTATTATTTTTTGTTTAATTTACTAACCAATCACAAAAATTCTTTTTCTTATCAAATAAAAACCACAAAAAATATTTTATTCAATCAAATTTTTATTTTTTATTAATAAGCACTAATTAATTAATTTAGGTTTTAATTAGAAATAACTTTAACCTATTTTTTGTAAATAATTAAAATTAAATTAGATTTAATTAGGTTTTAATTACTAACATTAATTATTTTATTTTTCTTTCTTAAAATAACAAAAAAATCCAAAAATAATTTATTTTTATTAATTAATTTATTAATTTAGTAATTAATTTAGGTTAATTTCTTTCTTAAAATAAAAACAACAAAAAGATGTATTCTTTAAAGGGTCAAAACCCTAATCTTACGTCCGATTAAATTTTGCGCCGCGATTTATTTTCTTTTATCCAATAATGTACTTGCTTCCGAATTGTAATAGCAAATAGGACTTTTATTTATTTTTATCGCTTTATTTATTTTTAAAGGGTTTGTCTTTGGCGATGTAAATACCCGACGCCTTGTAATTTAAATTCCACATTTTAATTCCGCAAATTATACAACTTCTAGATGTTTGATAATAGGGTTTGTATGACAAGACTGAATGTTTAAATCTTAAAATCAAATTAGATCACCCTTAACATGTGCAAAGATAAAAATAACTGAAAACAACATTCTAGCACATGCGCACTCTTAGGGTACACCCCACTTGGTTACCTTCGTACATGGTCATTGAGTATAGGTCATTTTAGAGGTCGTCCTCTTGTCTAAAAGATCATAGTCGCCTCGAAATGGTTGCCTCAGATATTGTTGCCTCAAATAAATGACCTAAGACATTAGGGTTACCTCTAAGGCGTCCTAACATTTCTTTGGTGACCGTATGTCCCTCATTCAAGTTGACCCTTAAACTCCAACGACGGTGCTACCTACTCATCAATAGTGGGATAGCATTGTCTAAAGGAAATTAGCATAGAACGATTCCTTTTTCGAGTAGGTAGATGGTTCTTAGATACTTGCTCTTTCAAAAAAACAAAAACTTTTCACACTTACACTCCTTTTCGAACAAAGTTTTTAAAACACTTCATTACACTCTTGAGGACAGAAGCAAGAGTTAAATCGAAGTTTTAAACAAAAACTTTTTCAAACCCACAAGCACAAAGAAAACAACTTTTTAAAACAATTGAGCAAGTACCTAAGAGCCCATGGATAACCATGGATAGAAAGGGTGCTAATACCTTCCCTTTCTATAATCTACCCCCCGGACCCGAGAATATCTCGAAAAAGGAATTTTTCTGTGCTTTTTTCCTTTCCTTGTTGGATAAAATAAAAGTCGGTGGCGACTCTTGCTTACCGCGACATTTTGCGAAAACAAACGCAAAACGCAAACCAGCATTCCAAAAAAAGAACAGTCAGTTCTTCCCACCGTATCACAGAACTGACGACTCTGCTGGGGAGCTTATAAGTGGGGTGTACCTTAGGAATATTTTATATTGTTTTCAATTGATTGACTTGTATGCTTTATCTTTATGGGTTTGAATCAGAGTTACTATAGATCCTAACCCGGATCTGGGGGATACCCTTTAGGTAAGTAGCAATAAACTGTGAGGGAACTGTACGGTGTAGACTGATACGGTTGAAGCAGTAGCTACATTAGTGTGGCACTTTAGTATGTACTGATATCCCTTGTGGCGCAACAATGAGAATATGGGTCTGCTAAGGGGTGATTAAGCACCAATTGACCTTAGAACCTTTAAATTGACCAACTTGGCTATAGAACAGTAGCAATATGCTACACTCATTGAGACCAAACTCTCGCGATGATTCCGGCCGCAAGAAAAGGTTGCTAAACTGGAATTATGACCGATCGAGGGTGGTCAGTGATATTGAGATCCTCTAGAACCCGGTTACTATTTTTAGGACAGGTTTGAACCAACTGAACTGAAAGAGGGTAGTACCTAAGCTCCTTGCCAGCCTGAAATCTAAGGGCTATCTGTGTGACTTGTTTTCCCTTACCATGTTTGCTATTTGTGGATACTTGTGGTGTGTTTTCTATCATGACATCATGACATCATGACATTGCATGCATCTTGCACTGGACTAACCTATTTCAAAGACAGGAGGGATTCATCTTTGTTCTGTTTTGTAGGTCATGACACCCATGCATAAAAACACTATTCGGATCAACTTTGTCCAGATTCCCACTCATCTTAAAGAGTTGGTTGCAAAGGTTTCAGATACTTCCTCCTTTATCAGAAGATATGGGCACCTCCTTGGTTTGGTCACTTCTAAGATGGATGAACAAATGATGAGTGTCTTAGTCCAGTTCTTTGATCCACTGTACCATTGCTTTACTTTTCCGGACTACCAGTTGGTCCCTACCTTGGAAGAGTTCTCTGATCTACTTGGTATCTCTATTCTGGAGCAAACCCCGTTCACAGGTTGGGAGAAATTCCTTAGGCCAGAAGAGATTGCTTCAGCCCTCCATCTGACAAAGGCTGAGGTAATGTCTAATTGGGAAACTCGTAGTGGAACAAAGGGCTTCTTGACTAAATTCTTGGTTGGTAAGGCTAATCAGTTCTGGGACAGCCTAGACTTCCAGGAATTTGAAGACATTCTGGCTCTGCTTATATATGGTTTGGTGCTGTTTCCCAACTCGGATTCTTTCGTCGACGTGAATGCAGTGAAGATTTTTATGTCCGGTAATCCTGTGCCCACTCTCTTGGGTGAAATTTTGCACTCTCTTTATGCCCGTACTGCTCGGAAACGGGGAACCCTTATGTGCTGTGCGCCATTGCTGGCGAGGTGGTTTATTTCTCACCTCCCCAAATCAGTTTTGAAGAACAAGGAAGGCATGGGTTAGGCCTATAGGATTATGTCTCTCTCTCATAATCACATCATTTGGACTATTAAAGGCATGGAAGATGTGGCTATTATCGATTGTTGTGGGGAGTACCCCAATGTTCCACTGATAGGAACCAATGGAGGGATCACTTATAACCCGTGCTTGGCCTTACGTCAGTTTGGGCGAGCCAGGAGGGAAGGACCTCATGAGTTGTTGATGCCAAGTATTGTCTTTGATTTCTAAGGGGATAGTGACGAGCAACGCCGCAGATTCATAAGGGCTTGGGATAGAGTACACAGGTCTGATCCACACGAGCTAGGTGCGAAGACTTCTCTTCTGATGGAGCCATATCTCAGATGGGTTCGAATCCGTGCCCAGAAGTTGGGAATGCCGTATGAAGTCGTCTTGCCTATAATTGTTGAGGTTGCTGATGAAGAAGGGGTTCCTCCTACCATCCTCCACCCTTACATGCCTACTGACATTGGGGAACTAAAAAGGTCTTGGATGCAGCTAAGAGAATAGCGGGATACTTACAGAGAAAAGTATCACGAGCAAGAGCAGAAGATTCAGAAGTTGACAAGGCAGTTGGAGAATGAGTAGATCCTCAATGACTATGTCAGCACCAAAGGGAAACGACCATGGGAGCACTGATGTCCTTTGATTATTTCTAGTTTTTATCTACTTTTCAGTATTTCCTTTTTTGTAACGCCTTAAGGGTATTTGTTGAACAATTGAATTCAAAGTTTATCTAATAAAAGTGTGTTTCATTTTGGTTTACGAATTTGAATCTCTCGATGTCTTTGAAATCATATCATACGCATTTCATTCCATGCACCTCATAACATGTACCCTTATAGGTTTTCTCATCTTCTTCGCTGTTTATTTCAGCATCATGTCTTCTGAACCATCAACTGAACAAGCAATCAAGGCTCTGCAAGCTCAAAATGCCCAATTCCAGGAATTGTTCATGAATTTGGCTAAGGGTCAGCAAGATCTGAAGACCCTTATCCTGAAAGAGAAGAAGAAGAAGAAGAAGAAGAAGAAGAAGACAGTCCTACTTAAAATGGGTCACAGGTTTGGAAATAGGCTGCAAGATGAAGTTGATTTGTCCCACTCATCTAGAAGGGGAGAAAACCAAGAAGAAAGGAGGGCTCCTAGCCCTGTGGTTTCAGACAACGAGACTAACTTTGACGAAGACCAGCATCCTCCGGTTGAGGATAGGTATAAACAGCTTGAAGACCGGTTAAGTGCCATGGAGATCCAGAAGATCCCTAGTATGGACTTTGGTGATTTGGGTTTGTCATCTGGGGTGGTAATTCCCCACAAGTTCAAAGCACCAGCCTTTGCTAAATATGATGGAGTTTCTTGCCTAAAATTGCACCTTTGTTCATATGTTAGGAAGATTCAGCCATACACCGCTGACAAGAACCTCTGGATCCACTTCTTTCAAGATAGTCTCTCAGGGACTCAGCTTGAATGGTTTTACCAGCTGGAAGGAGCTAGTATCCGTAATTGGGAAGATTTGGCTGCTGCTTTCTACAAGCAGTACCAATACAATGCCGACCTCGCTCCCACGCGTACCCAACTCCAGGGTATGTCTATGGTTGCGGGTGAAGGGTTCAAAGATTATGCTCAAAAGTGGAGGGACCTTGCTGGAAGAGTGCAACCACCCCTGGCTGATAGGGAGCTAGTGGATATGTTTCTGGGGACCTTGTCTGGTCCGTATTTCAACCATCTGATTGGAAGTTCATCGTCTAGTTTTACAGAGCTGATTATGACCGGGGAAAGGATTGAGGCTGGTATCAAATCTGGTAAAATACAGAAGGGTGCTTCATCAAGCACCGAGAAGAAACCTTTTAAGAAGGAATCCAACGCAGTTTACAGTGCGAAGATCCATAATAGACCTGAACGCCGCCAAGCTGTTAATGTGGTGGTTATATCAAGACCTGCTGGTGCTCCTCAATGCAACAATCAGCCAAGGACCGAGAGACCGCGAAGACAATTCACTCAGCTCAACATGACATTATCTCAGATTCTGCCGCAGTTATTGAAAACCAATCTGGTGATTCCAAGGGAGGCCCCGAAGAATCCAAATACTACATCATCGATATACGATCCGAATGCCCGCTGTGCTTTTCACTCTGATAGCCCGGGGCATGATACAGATAACTGTTGGGTCTTGAAGAACAAAGTACATGACTTGATTGATGCGAAGGAGATCGAGTTCAGAGCACCAGAAAATCCTAAACAGGATGTGGGAGTGAATGATATTGGGGATGACGATGATGAAGAGTTTGATATTGACAGTTGGATCTACCCGACTGCCAACAGTGGATTAAGCAATTGGACAACGAAGGATTCTATTCTCGTTTCTGTTATCACCCAGTAATGAGACTTTTGTTTTTGAATTTGTAACAGACAATTTTTAAACTTTACGGCCCAATGTCTTACCAGGGGCACCATGGCTCCATTTGTGAGGGCTTTATGTGTGTCATCTACATATATCATTAATAAAAGCATTGGACGTTTTTTGCATTTCAAATTTTGCGCTCCTTGTTTTTCTTTTATTATATATTGCAAAACAACTATTTTACACACACTCACATATACAGGTCTACATCCACTATGGATCTCACTGGTAACGACTCTGCTACTGCCAGTTATGACTTCAAAAGTCCGATCAACTTAGCCGAAGACGAAGGTGAAGATGATTGCGAAATGCCTGGTGAACTTGCTAGACTTCTACTTCAAGAAGAGAGGGTTATTCAGCCACATGAAGAGCTGGTGGAATCAGTAAATCTGGGTACAAAGATAGACAAGAAAGAGGTCAAGATCGGGGCAAATCTGGAGCTTAGTGTGAAGCGACGGTTGATTCAGATGCTGCGTGACTACGTTGAGATATTTGCCTGGTCTTATGAAGATATGCCTGGGTTGGATACCGATATTGTGGTTCACCGATTGCCTACCAAGGAAGACTGTCCTCCAGTGAAACAGAAAGTACGCCGAATGCGCCCGGATATGTCTGAGAAAATCAAAGCTGAAGTGATGAAACAGTTCGACACCGGTTTTCTAGCAGTCACTTCTTACCCTCAGTGGGTTGCCAACGTGGTTCCAGTGCCTAAGAAGGATGGTAAGGTTAGAATGTGTGTTGACTATAGGGATCTGAACAGGGCGAGTCCCAAGGATGATTTCCCTCTACCTCATATCGACGTTATGGTTGACAACACCGCACAACATAAAGTCTTCTCCTTTATGGATGGTTTCTCCGGTTATAATCAGATTAAAATGGATCCCGAAGACATGGAGAAGACGACCTTTGTTACTCAGTGGGGTACCTTTTGCTACAAGGTCATGCCCTTCGGATTGAAGAATGCTGGGGCAACGTATCAGCGCGCCATGGTCGCTTTGTTCCATGACATGATCCATCATGAGATTGAGGTATACGTCGATGATATGATTGCAAGGTCCCAGACTGAAGAAGAGCATCTTGACCACCTTCAGAAGTTATTTGACAGGTTAAAGTTGTACAAGCTGAGGTTAAACCCAAACAAGTGCACCTTCGGGGTGAGATCTGGTAAGCTGCTGGGTTTCGTCGTAAGTGATAAAGGTATTCAAGTGGATACTGCAAAGGTGAAGGCTATACAGGAGATGCCAGCTCCCCGAACAGAAAAAGAAGTCAGAGGCTTTCTGGGACGTTTGAGTTACAATGCCCGATTCATCTCACACCTGACTGCTACTTGTGAACCAATCTTCAAGTTACTGAAGAAAGATCAAGTGGTAAGATGGAGAGATGAATGTCAGGCCGCTCTCGAAAGGATTAAAGAGTATCTCCAAGAGCCACCCATTCTGATGCCTCCAGTTGAAGGGAGACCCTTGATCTTATACTTGACAGTACTCGACAATTCAATGGGGTGTGTGCTGGGTCAGCATGACGAGTCTGGCCGAAAAGAGCATGCTATTTATTACCTTAGCAAAAAGTTTACTGACTGTGAGACCCGATACTCACTGCTCGAGAAAACTTGCCGCGCTTTGGCATGGGCTGCTCGTCGGCTGAGATAGTATATGTTGACTCACACTACTCTATTGATATCAAAGATGGATCCAATCAAGTATATCTTCGAGAAGCTCGCCTTGTCCGGAAGAATAGCAAGATGGCAGATGATCTTGACTGAGTATGACATCCAGTACACGACCCAAAAGGCAATAAAGGCAAGTGTGTTAGCAGATCATTTGGCACATCAGGCAGTGGACGATTATTAGTCTATGAACTTTGAATTCTCGGATGAGAGCATCATGATAGTAACTGACTGTGAGACACCTGGACCGGATGAAGGACCTGAGGAAGGATCCCGATGGTCTATGTACTTTGATGGAGCTTCAAACGCTTTGGGTAATGGCATTGGTGCCGTGATCATATCTCCTAAAGGCTCTCATACTCCGTTCATCGCCCGACTGTGTTTCAACTGCACCAACAATATGGCGGAGTATGAAGCGTGCATCATGGGTCTTCGAGCAACAATTGACCTAAGGATTAAGTTTCTAAGTGTTTTCGGAGATTCCTCTCTCGTGATCAGTCAGATCAAAGGCAAGTGGGATACGAAACACCCTAATCTTATTCCTTACAAGGAGTATGTGTTGACGTTTCTTCCATATTTCAAGGAGATAACCTTTGAACACTTCCCTAGAGAGGAGAATAAGTTGGCGGACGCGTTAGCTATGATGTCTTCTATGTTCAAAGTCAATTGGGACAATGAAGCTCCCCGAATTATCATTGAGAGGTTGGACGAACCTGCACATTGTTGCGACATTGAGACTGAAGAGGTAGCAGATAAACCCTGGTTTCATGAGGTGAAAAGGTATCTTGAAGCTCAGGAGTACCCCGAGGGTGCATCTGTTAATGATAAGAAGTTTCTAAGAAGGTTCGCGGCAAAGTTCTTCATCAGCAATGGCGTCCTTTACAAGCATAACCATGATTCAACCTTACTGTGATGTGTGGATAAGAACGAAGCAGAAAGAATCATGGCAGAGTTACATGAAGGTACCTTCGGAACTCACTCCAGTGGACACACCATGGTAAAGAAAATCCTTCGGGCAGGATATTTCTGGTCCACCATGGAAGCCGACTGTTATCAGCATTCTTGAACCTGTCATAAGTGCCAAGTCTATGCTGATAAGGTGCACATACCTCCAGTATCTCTGAACGTATTGACAGCTCCGTGGACTTTTGCAAAAATACCTCTGAGTGGTTGTTGTACCCCAAAATTTGTCCTCTTTTCATACACGCATATTATTGGTTTTATGGTTATGGAATAAAGATATATTTATCAAGCTTCTTCAGGTTACAAGTGACGTTTATTTCGTCAATGGATATTCTCAGAGTATTTTCCGTACTGAAGATCGGTTCGCCGTTTTGCAACGATTCGGGGTTCAAAGATTCATAAGTCCAACCCGACGCGTCATATTCAGGTGTTCTTTCGCCAAGATATCTCTGATAACGCATTCTAAAATTCAGGTTCGGCTCAAGATTCAATTCTTTAAAGAAGGTATCCGAATGTGTGAGTTTTCTCGAAGAAATGTGGTGAAAAAGTGTGCTGAAAGTGCAGTTTTTACGCGCTAAAAAATTCATAACTTGAAGATCGTGGCTCGTTTTGAACCCGTTCCAGTGGCCAAAATTCCGTATTGACATCATCTACGTTTTCATCTCTCACGGCTGGAAGCCAATTTCAATCAGAAGGTCTTCAAAAATGCGGATTTATTAAGTATTTTCTTACAGAAAATTTGTGACAAAAATTTATTTGCGTCATGTTCAAAAAATCATAACTTGGTCGATTTTCATCGTATCGAGCTGGTTCCGACGCCAAAATTTCAAAAATTAAGTTGGATACGTTTTCATAGGAGGTATCGAGTTCAAATGGTATTCAAAAGGCCTTCGTTTTTTGCTTAGAGTGCGTGTGACGCGCCGAAAATCCTGAATGCTGAATATTATTTCATCTGGGCCGAAACTTTGAAAATTCATAACTCGGTCAATTTTTATCGGATTGGGCCCATCTTTTTACACAAGGTCACTGACTCAGAGATCTACAACTTTTCTTAAAAAGTCGAGACTGAATTATGCTCCGATCAATACCAATTTTTTATTGAAGAACGTGTCAGAGTCGACACTAGAGCCCAAAATAAGTTTGTCTGAGCTGAAACTTCAAAAATTCATAACTAATTCAGCGTTTATCCTATTGAGCCCATTTTCGGACAGGAGTTAGTTCTTGATGTCAGCTACATTTTGTTTTCACATTTCAACTTCAAAAATTGCACTTAAGCCCCTGTGATTTTGCCTAGAACGTGACGGACTCAAGTGAACATTGGAGGCCCAATTGCACATTCAAAGCCCATTTTTTCTCTCTAATTTCCATTATATAATTCGATTCTTTTCAGACAAACAAGGAGGAGACGAAAAAAAACTTTACCACAACGCTGTCAGAATATCAAATTCTTTCAAGAACCCTAAAACCTATAAATCCTTATTACAAACCCCCATCTCACTACAAACAAGTCATCCTTATTACAAACCCACATCTCATTACTTCTCCAGTAAGGGTAAGGCTGGTTTGATCTCCATGATCAAAAGGGCATAGAAGCATTCATCTCACTACTTCTCCAATAAGGGTAAGGCTAGTTTGATCTCCATGATCAAAAGGGTATAATCATTCATACATGCCATATCGGTTTTAACATTAAATTTTTTCGTATATTGACTTTATTTGTATTTCATGATATATAGTAATTTATTTAATGTGTTCATGAGATTCAACACTGCAGATTTAGACAGTGTCCCATGCAGGTTCATTACAGAACGTTGAGGCCAAAATACTAATGGCCAAAATAGAACAACCAACAAATGTATGATGAGGCAGACATCCTAAGAAGGTTAAGGGCGTGAGTTCAACAACCACCCCTATTGGTATTGGTTTTCTTCCTTTCTATATTTATCTTTTTACTTATTTTCATATTTTCTGTTTAAAACTTTTTTTTCCCATAAAACTTAACATTTTTCACAAACCTTTGATTTTTCCTCCTAAACTTGAATAATTAATTTTAGGTTTTAATTTAATTCTAGGTTTTTAATTTCATTGTTTGTTTTTGGTTTCTAACCAATTTGTCTTTTTCAATCTTAAATTCATTTAACCACAAAACTTTTTCACAAACCTTTTTTTTTTATAAAAAAACCTAATTCAATTTTTAGGTTAATTAATTTTATATTTTTTTAAACTTTTTTTTCAAAATTAACCTTTTTTTATTAATTAAAATTAATTAGGATTTAGGTATTTTAATTTACTTTTTTTTTAAAATTAACATTTTTTACTAATTAAAATTAATTAGGTTTTTTTAGGTTTATTTAATTAATTATCCTAAATCACTTTTTCATAAAAAAAAATCACCAAAAACATTAACTTAGAATTTTAAATTTTAATTTTTCCTTAATTTCTTTTTATTTATTCTTTTACATTTTAATTTCTAGAAAAATTGTATAGGTCGCATTATCAATGTAATAATGTAGATTTATCTTTTCTCGTGTTTTTTTTCTAATTATGTAATTGCTTCCGGGTTGTAATAGTAATTAAGGTTTAAATTCTACATTTTTATTTTCAGTCTAAAATAATTATGTATCTGCAAAAGCCTTTTAATAGCTAGGACTTTAAACTTTCTGCATTTTATTTTCGTAAACTATAAACTGCTTAGATGTATGTTAATAGGATTGTATGGAAAGACTAATTGAAAATTAAAAACAGTAGATCACCTTAATTGTGCAAAGATTAAATAACGGAAAACAAACACATGCACATACTCACTCTTAGGGTATGCCTCACTTGGTTGCCTCAGAAAACAATGGTCATGTCCCTCGAACGTAGGGATATCTTAGCAAAAGACCCTAAATCTAAAAGTCATCATAAAGATCATAGTCCCTTAACGTCCCTCGAAGTTGCCTACGGTATATGATCTTGTCCCTCGATGTTGCCTACAAATATATGATGACAGTCCCTTCGAAATGCTAAGGTATCCTTACATGTTATCTTCAATGACCATTACGTCCCTTTCGAATTGACCCTTACAAATTCCAACGACGGTGCTACCTATTTCTCAATAGTAGGATGACGCTGTCTAAAGGAAATGAGAATAGAAACAATCATTTTTCGAGTAGGTAGATGCTAGTAGGTACTTGCTCAAACAAACAAACTCTTTTTACACCATACACTTTCAAACAAACTTTTCAAACTAAGTTTTCAAAACACTTCGTAACACTCTTGGGGACAGAAGCAAGGGTTAAATCGAAGTAAAACAAAAACTTTTCAAATCACACAACACAGAAGCAATTTTAAAAATGATGAGCAAGTACCTAAGAGCCCGTGGAAAACCACGGATAGAAAGGGTGCTAATACCTTCCCTTTCTATAATCTACCCCCCGTACTCAGAATATCTCGAAAAAGGAATTTTTCTGTGCTTTTTTCCTTTCCAGTTGGATAAAATAAAAGTCGGTGACGACTCTTGCTTACTGCGACATTTGCTAATACAAAATGCAAACCAGTATTAAACAGTCGGTTCTGCCACCGTATCACAGAACTGGCGACTCTGCTGGGGATTAATAAGTGGGGTATACCTTAGGAATAGATCATCATATTGCTTCTATTGTATGATTTGATTGCTTTACTTTTGAGGGTTTTGTATTGGAGTTACTATAGATCCTAACCCGAATCTTGGGGACACCCTTTAAGTAAGTAGAAATAAACTGTGAGAGAACTGTACGGCGTAGACTGATACGGTTGAAGCAGTAGCTACGTTGATGTGGCACATTGGTTGGTACCGGTATCTCTTGTGGAGAAACGAGGAGAATACGGGGCCGCTATATGGGTCGTTAAGCATCAACTGACCTTAGAACCTATAATTGACCAACTTGGCCATAAGAAGTAGTGAGATAGCCGGCCTCGGTATAAAGCTGAGAACTGGTTGATACTCGATGCTACACTCATTGATACCATACTCTCGAGATAGTTCCAGCCGCAAGAAAAGATTGCGTGAGCTGAAACCATGACCGATAAAGGATGGTCAGTGATATTGAGAACCTCTAGAACCTGATTACTATTATTAGGACAGGTTGAAACCAACTGAACTTCAAGAG
Organism: Vicia faba; assembly: GCA_948472305.1. Lineage (NCBI taxonomy): Eukaryota > Viridiplantae > Streptophyta > Magnoliopsida > Fabales > Fabaceae > Vicia > Vicia faba. The sequence continues at coordinate 1,233,277,095 of OX451737.1, forward strand.
GGTAGTACCTAGACCCCATGCAAGCCTGAAACTTAAGGGCTCCTGTGTGACTTGTTTGCCTTTATCATGTCTGTTATCTGCTATACCTGTTGTATACTTTTATCATGACATCATGCATCATAATATAACATAGCATATCATACTAACCATTTCAAGGATCTCAAGGGTTTGCGATGTAGGTCATGGCGAACCAGACGTCTAGCAAGGGGATTTATTTTCCTCTAGCCAATGTTGTCAAAGGATCTTGAGTCATGGGCGATGACCCACTCGATATGGTGAGCTTGACTCTTGAAGAAGGACTCTCAATGACACGAAGTTCCTTCAATCAAGCTATAATAAAATTCCAACAGTTTCTTGTTTACCCCGCAAGATCCTTGAAAACATTGCATGCATATCATACACATCATTACAGGTACTAGTACAGGTTTCTCATCTTCTTCGCTGTTTATTTCAACACAAAATGTCTTCTGAAATACCTTATGATCAAGCTATCAAAGCTCTTCAGGCACAGAATGCCCAATTCCAAGAGATGTTCTTGAATTTGGCTAAAGGACAAGAGGATTTGAAGACTCTCATCCTGAAGGAGAAGAAGAAGAAGAAGAAGAAGAAGAAGAAGAAGAAGGTGGTTCTTCTAAATATGGGTAACAGATTTGGGAATAGGTTGCGACAAGAAGCTGATCTGTCTCTTTCATCCAAAGGAGGAGAGAATCAAGAGGAAGAAAAGGGTCCTAGCCCTGTGGTCTCTGATAATGATACTGATTTTGATAATGAACAGTACCCTCCTGCCGAGGATAGGTACAAACAACTTGAGGACCGTCTAAGTGCTTTGGAGATTCAGAAGATTCCTGGTTTGGACTTCGGAGATCTGGGGTGGTGATCCCTCACAAATTTAAAGCTCCGGTTTTTGCTAAGTACGATAGAATATCCTGTCCAAAACTCCATCTCCGCTCGTACGTCAGGAAAATCCAACCCTACACTGCTGATAGGAATCTGTGGGTACATTTCTTTCAAGATAGTCTGCCAGGGACTCAGCTTGAATGGTTTTATCAATTGGAAGGAGCTAATGTCCACAACTGGGAGGACCTTGCTGCTGCTTTCTACAAGCAGTACCAGTATAACGCCAACCTTGCTCTCACTCGTACTCAGCTTCAGGGTATGTCCATGGGTGCAGGCGAAGGCTTTAAAGACTATGCTCAGAAGTGGAGAGATCTGGCTGGAAGAGTCCACCCCCCTCTGTCTGATATGGAGTTGGTTGATATGTTTCTAGGGACATTGTCTGGTCCGTTTTTCAATCATTTGATCGACAGCTCGTCAGCGGGTTTCATCGAGCTGATTCTGACTGGAGAAAGAGTAGAAGCTGGGATCCTGAGTGGTAAGATCCAGAAAAATACCTCTTCAAGTACAAAGAAGAAGTCATTTGGTGGAAAGAGGGAAGCCAATGTTGTGCACGGCCAGAAGAGGCGTATCAAGGCAGACTACCACCAATCTGTGAGGGCAGTGTTGATCTCTAATTCGGCACGCACACAACGACCACCACAACGAAACAATCAACCAAGGGTGGAAAGACCTCAAAGGCAGTTCACCCAAATCAACATGCCATTGTCACAAGCATTGCAACACATGTTGAAGATGAATCTGATTACAATGATAAACCCTCATCGGAACCCTAAGACTTCTTCTCCTAACTACAACCCGGATGCAAGGTGTGCTTATCATTCTGGTAGCCCGGGGCACGATACTAACGATTGTTGGGCGCTGAAATACAAGATTCAGAATATGATTGACGCAAAGGAGATCGAATTCGACCCTCCTGAGACTCCCAATGTGATCACTGCTCCCTTGCCAAAATATGGCTAGGATTGAAAGCATTTTTGTTCATTTGAATTCTGAAGTTGTATTTTCTTTGCTTATTCAAACAATTATTGTCATGTCAAACTTTTTTATTTCATTAATGCATTACACGTGTCTGTCTTGAATTAATTTTCATTATGCGTAAATTGCTTTATATTTCCTTTTGTGATATTAAACTCTCGATTAAAAACTCTAGGCCTTAGAGGGAGGATGACGAAAATGATACCACAATCTCTATAGTATGCTTTTGAACAGACCCTGCTGACGATGTACATGCGTTGTTTCAAATCCTAAACAGTGGAGTTATAAGGAAGATAATCCCTAGTCAACCCCTTTGAGCCAAAGAAGTAGGAGTTTTTCTTTTCACACAAATTAAAACCCTTAATCATGACCTGGGGCAGGGTAATTTTCTCAGTTAATCCAGGTGCACAATGAATAGCATCAAAGACGTCCTTCCAAAACAGAAGACAGTGATGGTTCCCTATAATCGTCAAGACAGGCAGTCATTATCTCTCAAAATAAAAGCCCATTAAGTCATAACCTATGAAGGAGACTTAAGAAGAAAAAAGCTAGGGCATCCCGCTGACTGTAATCACAAAAGAAACAGTTCAGGCAAAAAACAGGGATAGTAAAACCAAAAGAGAGGTTACTACAAATCCTCGGCAAAAAAAAAAGATTACAAAATGACTACCTTTTTCAAGTAAACTGTCAGTATCCGAACCATCACTGGAATATCAGAGCAAAGACTCAAATGGATTCTAAACGCGCAATTACTGAGCATAGGACTGAAGAACATCACGAAGAGCGGGTGGGTACAAATAAATTTTAAGCCTTTATCCTTTGTTTCTTGAACCGTGAACCAGCCCATGTTATAAACCTTAAAAGTCCTAGCTGAAGCATGTGTTAGTTCGAAATCATACTATTACAAAAGGTATTCTGACTCCTGTAAGGTTTGCCGTAAATCATGAGTTGATATCACTCTCTTACAAAATTTGTTTGTTTTACTAAAAAATGATTTTTTTAACTTCAAGACAGACATAAGCTTTGCATTATTAAAATACCATTGTTTGCATATGACTATTTGTTCAACAGTAGAGAAATTCACACGATAGATATTCGATGAATAAAAACCTTCTCAATAAAAAGGATCACCTAAAGTGGAAAAACACTTCCAACCGAGGGGCATGACATGATCACTGTCCATCATCTGGGGCAGTCAAGTCAAGATTCAAGGAATCTCTCAAAGATGCCAAATAGCTAGGGGCAAATCTCCATCTGAATCACTTGGGGGAATTGGGCATGAATTCCAGCAACGAATCCTGTACAATCAAACAAACATCTTCTGGTAATGTGACAACACAACACTACCGACAGTGATAACTCCCTACACCCCGAGAGCATGGACATAGTCAGAAAATACTGCGCATGAACAAAGACCCGCTAGATTGACTGGCCTAGGCAAAAATAAGGGCATCCCGGCGAACCAAAATGGTTCGGGCAAAAATTAGGGATAAAAACAAAAAGATATGTACACCCGGCCAGCCGAAAACATGAAAAGGCGGCTTAGGCAAGAAAGGGTATCCCGGTGGACTAAAAATCTGAAAAGACAGTCCAGGAAAAAGTTAGGGATTAAAGTGTACGACTATGTCCCGTTATATTGTCACTTGCCTATCAGTAGAAGACTTATCATTCTGATCGGCAGTTACCAAGAACCTCATAGGTTGGGATGACACTCAATCCACAAGGCCTCCACAGGCACTTTCTCCAGCAGGTACAAGGGCAGAAAAGTCTTGATGCAAAGTCATTGTCATATCCTCAGCATGCATCCCAATAACATATACACTCCCCACAGAGTAGAGGTAACCAAAGTTTTGATCTCTTCTTCCCCAAACAGGAGTTACTTTCCCCAGCCAAGCTCTTTTAGAGAGTCGACGTCTATATTCCCCAGCCCAATTTTGTAATCGCAAGCGGTTCATAAAGTTTTCTCCCGAACAAAGTTTATTTCTCTGAATACAGAAGCTCAATCCCCGACAGAGTTTATCCCTTCAGCTATGGAAGCTTCTCTCTCCAACGGAATTATTCCCCCGCAGAGTTGTTCTCAAGCAAAGTCTCTCCTCGGTAGAATATCCATAAACAAGGGGAAAATACCCAACATAGTCATCTCTGGTTCACCATCTCCAGAGGAAGTAGAAGAACCACTTTTTCTACGACAGTCAGGAACTCAATTTCCGTTACTCTCCAGCAGCGGTCAGGGATTTATTTTCCCACTCGGACGTGCCACAATAGCATTTCATGTTCATATATCATGGCATGCGCATACATATTGCATATGGCATAATCTCATTTATTTTGAGAACATCATCATACAATGCATGTCATGCATCATATACGACTAATCATGTACGTTTTCAGGAAAGATAGTTATCATCAACAACTTCCAGCAAGTTCAAGATTAGCTCCTGAAACTAAACAAAATAATTATCTGCGTGACCAAATGCAGCTTTACACGGGTTCGTCACGAAGCAATCTTACACGGGTTTCTCCTAAACGCAGCTTCACACGGGTTTATCTTGAAAAATCTTACACGGGTCCTTTTCTCATACATTTCCAAATTAATTTTACACGAGCTTATCACAAAGTAACCTTACCCAGGTTCCCCCTGAAGTTTTACACGAACTTATCACAAGGTAACCTTACCCAGGTTCCTCCTGAAGTTTTACACGAACTTATCTCAAGGTGACCTTACTCAGGTTCCTTCTGAAGTTTTACACGGACTTATCCTAAAGTAACCTTACCCAGGTTCCTCCTGAAGTTTTACACGAACTTATCACAAGGTAACCTTACCCAGGTTCCTCCTGAAGTTTTACACGAACTTATCCCAAGGTGACCTTACCCAGGTTCCTTCTGAAGTTTTACACGGACTTATCCTAAAGTAACCTTACCTAGGTTCCTCCTGAAGTTTTACACGAACTTATCACACAGTAACCTTACCCAGGTTCCTTCTGAATTTTTACACGGACTCATCCCGAAGTAACCTTACCCAGGTTCCTCTTGAAGTTTTACATGAACTCATCCCCAAGTAACCTTACCCAGGTTCCTTCTGAAGTTTTACACGAACTTATCACATAGTAACCTTACTCAGGTTCCTGGCGAAGTTTTACATGAACTTATCCCGAGGTAACCCTACCCAGGTTCCTCCTAAAGCCCTACACAAACTCATCACAAGCAACCTTACCCAGGTTCCTTCTCGGTTCAGATGCAGTTTTACCCAAACTCCTCACAAAGCAACCTTACCCAGATTCCTTCTCGGTTCAGATGCAGTTTGACCCAAACTCCTCACAAAGCAACCTTACCCAGGTTCCTTCTTGGTTCAGATGCAGTTTTATCCAAAATCCTCACAAAGCAACCTTACCCAGGTTCCTTCTCGGTTCAGATGCAGTTTTACCCAAACTCCTCACAAAGCAACCTTACCCAGGTTCCTTCTCGGTTCAGATGCAGTTTTACCCAAAATCCTCACAAAGCAACCTTACCCAGGTTCCTTCTCGGTTCAGATGCAGTTTTACCCAAACTCCTCACAAATCAACCTTACCCAGGTTCCTTCTCGGTTCAGATACAGTTTTATCTAAACTCCTCACGAAGCAACCTTACCCAGGTTCCTTCTCATATCTTTACCATCCAGGTTTCTTTTCTCTTATCTCCAGACATCAGTCCACAACACTGTAAGACCTGGACCTGATCAAACACGATTGGTTTCGCATTTCCCCAGTAAGTCACTATGCAGCCTGGATCACAACCAGATAGTAGTTCATTTTCACCTCTTCGACCAAGAGATGGTTCCCCAGTAGAATAACGGACGACTGAAGCTCCTAAAATTCAACTTTCTCAAGACAGAGACCAACAATCCCCAGCAGAATCTTCCTCAACAACAGGTATACGAACTCTCGCTAAGGAATGTCTTAGGCGATCGACACTTCTTCTGATGGCATCTTTAAGCCCATCTTCCAACACCAACTTCCAAATGGCATCGATAAGCTTATTCCCGATACTACCTACATAGTCAAGCATCATTATAGACGAGTGTAAATTTATAGGCACTCTAGTGTTCAATCATCTTCCACCTTCAGATCACGAAAGGCAGACGAGCCAATTTAAATCTTCAGGTTTAAGAAGATTGAACAGGGGCAACTGTTGTACCCCAAAATTTGCCCTCTTTTCATACACGCATATTATTGGTTTTATGGTTATGGAATAAAGGTATATTTATCAAGCTTCTTCAGGTTACAAGTGACATTTATTTCGTCAATGGATATTCTCAGAGTATTTTCCGTACTGAAGATCGGTTCGCCGTTTTGCAACAATTCGGGGTTCAAAGATTCACAAGTCCAACCCGACGCGTCATATTCAGGTGTTCTTTCGTCAAGATATTTCTGATAGCGCATTCTAAAATTCAGGTTCGGCTCAATATTTAATTCTTTAAAGAAGGTATCCGAATGTGTGAGTTTTCTCGAAGAAATGTGGTGAAAAAGTGTGCTAAAAGTGCAGTTTTTACGCGCTAAAAAATTCATAACTTGAAGATCGTGGCTCGTTTTGAATCCGTTCCAGTGGCCAAAATTCCGTATTGACATCATCTACGTTTTCATCTCTCACGGTTGGAAGCCAATTTCGATCAGAAGGTCTTCAAAAATGCGGATTTATCAAGTATTTTCGTACAGAAAATTTGTGACAAATTTATTTGCGTCATGTTCAGAAAATCATAACTTGGTCAATTTTCATCGCATCGAGCTGGTTCTGGCACCAAAATTTCACAAATTGAGTTGGTTACGTTTTCACAGGAGGTATCGAGTTCGAACGGTATTCAAAAGGCCTCCGTTTTTTGCTCAGAGTGCATGTGACGCGCCGAAAATCCTGAATGCTGAATATTATTTCATCTGGGCCGAAACTTCGAAAATTCATAACTCGGTCAATTTTTATCGGATTGGGCCCATCTTTTTACACAAGGTCACTGACTCAGAGATCTACAACTTTGCTTCAAAAGTCGAGACCAAATTATTCTCCTATCAATACCAAATATTTATTGAAGAACGTGTCAGAGTCGATACTGGAGCCCAAAATAAGTTTGTCTGAGCTGAAACTTCAAAAATTCATAACTAATTCAACTTTTATCCGATTGAGCCCATTTTCGGATAGGAGTTATTTCTCGATATCGGCTACATTTTGTTTTCACATTTCAACTTCAAAAATTGCACTTAAGCCCCTGCGACTTTGCCTAGAACGTGACGGACTCAAGTGAACATTGGAGGCCCAATTGCACATTCAAAGCCCATTTTTTTCTCTCTAATTTCCATTATATAATCTCATTCTTTTCACACAAATAAGGAGGAGACGAAAAAAACCTTTGCCACAATGCTGTCAGAATATCAAATTCTTTCAAGAACCCTAAAACCTATAAATCCTTATTACAAACCCCCATCTCACTACAAAGAAGCCATCCTTATTACAAACCCACATCTCACTACTTCTCCAGTAAGGGTAAGGCTGATTTGATCTCCATGATCAAAAGGGCATAGAAGCATTCATCTCACTACTTCTCCAGTAAGAGTAAGGCTGGTTTGATCTCCATGATCAAAAGGGTATAATCATTCATACATGCCATATCGGTTTTAACATTAAATTTTTTCATATATTGACTTTATTTGTATTTCATGATATATAGTAATTTATTTAATGTGCTCATGAGATTCAACACTGCAGATTTAGACAGTGTCCCATGCAGGTTCATTATAGAATGTTAAGACCAAAGCACTAATGGCCAAAATAGAACAACCAACCAATGCATGACGAGACAGACATCCTGAGAAGGTTAAGAGCGTGGGTTCAACAACCATCCCTATTGGTATTGGTTTTCTTCCTTTCTATATTTATCCTTTTACTTATTTTCATTCTTTCTCTTTTAAAACTTTTTTTCCATAAAACTTAACATTTTTCACAAACCTTTGATTTTTCCTCCTAAACTCGAATAATTAATTTTAGATTTTAATTTAATTCTAGGTTTTTAATTTCATTGTTTGTTTTTGGTTTCTAACCGATTTGTCTTTTTCAATCTTAAATTCACTTAACCACAAAACTTTTTTCACAAACCTTTTTTTTTACAAAAAAACCTAATTTAATTTTTAAGTTAATTAATTTTATATTTTTTTAACTTTTTTTTTCAAAATTAACCTTTTTTTATTAATTAAAATTAATTAGGATTTAGGTATTTTAATTAACTTTTTTTCAAAATTAACATTTTTTACTAATTAAAATTAATTAGGTTTTTTTAGGTTTATTTAATTAATTATCCTAAATCACTTTTTCATAAAAAATATCACCAAAAACATTAACTTAGAATTTTAAATTTTAATTTTTCCTTAATTTTAAAATATCACTTTTAGGTCGCATTATCAATGTAATAGCGTAAATTTATCTTTTCTCGCATTTTTTTTCTAATTATGTAATTGCTTCCGGGTTGTAATAGTAATTAAGGTTTAAATTCTGCATTTTTATTTTCAGTCCAAAATAATTATGTATCTGCAAAAGCCTTGTAATAGCTAGGATTTTAAACTTTCTACATTTTATTTTCGCAAACTATAAACTGCTTAGATGTATGTTAATAGGATTGTATGGAAAGACTAATTAAAAATTAAAAACAGTAGATGACCTTAGTTGTGCAAAGATTAAATAACTGAAAACAATGGTATGCCTCACTTGGTTGCCTCGGAAAACAATGGTCATGTCCCTCGAACGTAGGGATATCTTAGCAAAAGACCCTCAATCTAAAAGTCATCATAAAGATCATAGTCCCTTAACGTCCCTCGAAGTTGCCTACGGTATATGATCTTGTCCCTCGATGTTGCCTACGAATATATGATGACAGTCCCTTCGAAATGCTAAGGTATCCTTACATGTTGCCTTCAATGACCATTACGTCCCTTTCGAATTGACCCTTACAAATTCCAACAACGGTGCTACCTATTTCTCAATAGTAGGATGATGCTGTCTAAAGGAAACGAGAATAGAAACAATCCTTTTTCGAGTAGGTAGATGCTAGTAGGTACTTGCTCAAACAAACAAACTCTTTTTACACCATACACTTTCAAACAAACTTTTCAAACTAAGTTTTCAAAACACTTCGTAACACTCTTGAGGACATAAGCAAGGGTTAAATCGAAGTAAAACAAAAACTTTTCAAATCACACAACACAGAAGCAATTTTAAAAATGATGAGCAAGTACCTAAGAGCCTGTGGAAAACCATGGATAGAAAGGGTGCTAATACCTTCCTTTTCTATAATCTATCCCCCGTACTCATAATATCTCGAAAAAGAAATTTTTCTGTGTTTTTTCCCTTTCCAGTTGGATAAAATAAAAGTCGATGGCGACTCTTGCTTACTGCGACATTTTCGAATACAAAATGCAAACCAGTATTAAACAGTCGGTTCTGCCACCGTATCACAGTGGTATGTTAGTATTGGTATTGGAATATGATACTTCTCACGATTTACCTTCTTTATTTTTGGTCTTATTCAAAGGGGGAGAAGCATATGCAAGATGAAGTTGGGAAGCACAAAGTCAGAAGGAGCCTTCGATAACTACATGAAATGCATCACCGCAAGTTTTTCCATCATCAAAAGGGGCAGTATGTGAGTGCAACTTCACCATTGGATATTTTGTATGATGTAAAACTAGGAAAACTTATTATTTCTGTATATTGGACGGTATCTCTATGTCATGCGGCAGTTCCTTGCATTAGAGATCTTACGAATAATTTAAAACAAGTTTAAAATTGGTCTCAATCATGAAAAATCAGTTTCTGCACAAAAAACATGTTTATGTGTCGACTTGAAATTTATATGTGTCGATATATAAAATAAAAATTTCTATAATTTCTTAAAAGCTTCAGTATGTATCGACACATATGAGTTTTTCACCAACAGATGTGCTTTAATATTAAAGCCTTCAACATTTCTGCTTTAAAACACATGCACATGTGCCGACACATACGATTCATGTGTCGACACATGTACAATATTTTTAAAGCATGTAGTTACTGTTTTATATGTGTCGGCACATAAAATTTTCAAGTAGGAACAACTATTTTGTGGGTCATTTTTTCATAATTTTTTCATTCTGAAACTTTCCTCTTTTGCCTAAAAATATCCCAACTATAAATATATCATTCATGTATTATTCCAACTCGATTATGCCATAAAATTTTCCTACAATTGCTCTTCATCTTCAACCTCTAACTTATGCATACACACTAACAAACCATTGTAACAATATTTTATTGTGGTTCCATCTAGACGAGGTTCGATAACATCCAATTAGGTTCTTGTGTAGCCAAGAATATTGGATTGAAATTTGCAGGGGTCTTCATCTGGAAAAATTATGGGTTTGTCCTTTAAGATCATTGATTGATTTGGGGGTTTTCGTGCAAGGCATTCAAGAGAGGATTGTAGCCTAGATAAAGCCTTGGGAGATAAAGAATGCAAACGATCCTTTGGAGATAAAGAATACAAAGTAAGTAGCACAAGAACGACAAATCAAATTGAAGTCTTGTGTTGCAATAGGTGCAATTGATGGTGCACGGAAGCTTAGGAGATAAAGAAAGCAAAGGAGTAGCAAGATCCAGATAATCAATTGAGAATATATTGTATGCTTGATCTTGTTGAAGATAAAAAGAAGAGAAGTGGTTGGTTGAATCAACATCAAACGGTTATGGTTTATAGGGTAGCTCTTGAGCACTTCTCTTGTAGTCATACTTTTTCTAAAGTACGAAAGTATCCTAATTTCATATTGGAATTGAGCGCAGATGTACCCACATGCAATGACGAAAGTGGGGAACTGTGTAATTACTTGTGTCTCTTTTCCTTTATTGTTTTACTTGCTTTAATTTTCATATATCAATTTTTCAAATAGCATTGTTTAATAGATTGACTCGTAAGATTTTTTTTGCAATTGTTTTGTTTAAAGTGGTGTGTTGATTAGCTTATAATCACTTCGATTACAAGTGTTTTTCATATCAACATAACTCAAAGAAAAATTCTGAAAATTCGAACCCACATTAAGTGTTTGATAAATTGCAATGTTCTATCTCTTAGTCTCATTTACTCTATATATGCAATTTGTTGAATGTTTTATTTGATTGATCTTTTCATATAGGATTTCTATTTGATTGTTAAAGTTTAAATTGATTTATTGATTAGCCTATAATCACTTTGATTTTAATAGATTTTTCATATCAGCAAATGTTAAAGAAAATTCTGAAAAATTGATTGTGCGCCACATGTTCGATAAATTGTTAAGTTAGGTTTCTTATGTGATTTCTTTGAAAGTTGGAAACCGTTGTGCTTGATATCAAACTATTAATTGAGATATTATTATGTTGATTGGTTTTATCATTATCTTAATTCCATATGGCTTGTGCATATCCGAGTTTTCAATAACTAGGTTCGTTTAAACTATTATTTTGATCTAAGTCAAAAACCTTCCGTTCAACATTGTTTATCAAATAAGTTTTTAAATAACCATTTTTGAACGGTTATTTTAATTGGGGGTCAATTCAACCCCCTCTAGATAAGTCTCCTTAGTTTAACAAGTGGTATCAGATACTGGTTAATTCCGTCCTTCAAAACTCTTATTAGAAAAATGCGTACGAACCTGAAGTGGATTACAAAACAACCCCAATTTTTTCGGGAGAAAACTATAGTTATTGGAAAGTTGTATGCACATTAATGTTAATTAATATGACAAGGGTATGCGTGACAATATTACTCAATTAGATGTTAATGGTGTTTTCACACCTAAGGCGAAAGCACTATGGAATAATGACGATAAGAAAAATTCATTAAATCTCATTAATTGACTGAAAGCACTTGGTAAGCCTATTTCCAATGTAATTGCTACTAACAAAGTTTTGAGATGTCTTACTAGGAATTGGCTATAGAAGGTCACCGTGATTAAGGAAGCTAATGATCTTACAACACTTGATCTCGCTATATTGGTTGGTAAGCTTGAAGAGCATGAGTAAGAACTTCTTGCTTAGACGAACATGAAAGGAAACTTGAGAAAAAAAAAAAGAAAAAAAAGACACAGATAAGGAGGAAAGAAAGAAGTATAAAGCTCTTAGGACTTCAAGTTCAAGGTCCTCAAAAAGTTAGCATATATACGATAATGATTTTAGTTATGGTGACGATTTAAATTGTCACTATGGTTGTATGAAAGGCTTGCCCAAATGTAACCAATTTTTCATTAACCCCCGAGGGCCCAATAAAGATTGGTACCTAGATTGTCTTGTTGTTTTTATAGGAGCATTGTCTTAACTCTATGAGGAGAATATGGATTCTCATTTATGGTAGCTCAAGACATATGAACATATTCTAATTTTATTGTATATGTGGCAAGAAGATGGATTATGTGATCTAGAAAGCAACAACAAGTTTTGTTTTATTAGTAAAAGATGCATAAATTACTTTTGATGTCGTATTCGAGAATGCTTGAAAAAGGTATTTCATTTCATGATGTAGGTGTATCTTCAATAGACATACTCAATGATGTCGAAGATGAAATTGATCAACCCGAATCGGTGAAACATGAGGAGGAGAACGATAACTAACATGAAAAGGATAAAGATGAAAGTTCAATCAAGATGAATGATCCTCAAATCAATGACCTTTCATGGCTTCATCACAAGTTATACTTTTGGGTACTTTGTCGAAGTAAAAATTAGTTAGATTATGGTTTTCTAAAGTCTTTGTGGCATACTTTGCATTTGGTTTAACTTTCTTTCAAGAGTTTTGATCTTACTTGATCAGACTTGGACTGTCACGACTGGCTCAGAGCGGAAGTTGAGCGAGATGGGGGGGGGGGTACCTGTAAGGCACTCCGATGCTAAAGTGAGTGATGGTACGAGCAGGCAAAAAGTGTATGTATGGGTAAGAGAATGAATACCTGACCCTCTAGGAATATAGGGTATTTATAGCCCCCAACGCGGGGCCAAGGTCCCTTCATTGGGCCGACCAAGACTGGCCCAATAAAGGAACTGCCAGGCTCTACGTGTGTAGTGGGGACCCGCACGTGGTCCCCTTCCTGGTGATGCTCTGTGAGGAGTACGGAGGGACAAGGACGCGGTCTTTACGGAGTTCAGGTGATGGAGTAACGGTCATAGTCTGCCCTACGAGGAGGGTGCTCGAGCTGGGCTCGAGCTAGATTTCATGTGGTCGAGGACGTCATGTTCGTGGGCAGCGGCGGGCACGGCTGCAGCTTCTGGTCGACGCGCTGGCGGGAATCTTCGGGCGCGCCCTCCTTGAAGAGTTGCTTGGATTTGGCCTTCGTTCTTGCTCTTGGGCCAGGACGGGCCCAGTCCAGAACAAGAGCCCCCCAAGTCGTGGCTCCTGGAGCAGGAGTTATGACTTGATCTCAGCTCGTCTTTGTCACGGGGCCTTATGCTCGACCAGGATATTTGCTTCCCCGTGGTTGCTCGAGGAGTTTCTCATGTGTTGCATTTGTGAGATAATCCCCTTCGAGGCGGGCTCGGGGGATTCTTTGCGGGCTGTGCTCGTTGGGTATACGAGGCAACCCTTGGGAACCGTGATGCCACCCTAGTGAAAGTAGAGTCATCATTGCCTACGGGAGTAGACGTCAAGGAGGGGAAGCTCGTGGTTCCCCGGGGTGACGTTTCGTATTCCACGTCATCCCTATAAATAGGATCCTTGGGTCCCATAATCTGTTTTTCCTCTTCGCGCTTCTCCTCCTTCCTCTGCCTTTGCCACCGCTGTTTTTCCAGAATTTTGTAGGACCACCGTGCCTTCCATCGTTGATTTTCTTCTCTGCCGCTGTACATCCTTCCTAACTTCCAAGTAAGTGTTTATCCCTCATATTTCTCTCTGCTGTAGGTAGCAATTTTCGTTATTCGTATGTTAGAAATCCGCATCTGGGATTAGCGCCCGGTAAATTCGTGTTCAAGCCCGATAGATCCATGTTTGTGCTCGGTAAACACATGCTTGTGCCCGGTAAACGCATAGCTTTAGGTATGTGACTCGTGATGCTGCCCAGGATCTTCATGGTTTTGGGCGTATAACCTATGATATTGCCCAGTAAACCCATAGTTCTAGGTTCAGGATTCATGATATTGCTCTTCATATTCATAGTTTAGGTCGACGTACTCATGACTGTCGAGGACGTTGGCCCTTTTAGGAAGTAAGTAGGATGACTCGTCGCGGCACCTTAGCGTCGGGGAGGTGAAACCAGGCTCTTGTTCGAGTCCTCGACGTCTTAACGCGCGCAGAGTGTGACTTGGCTTGTCGTGCCCTTCTTCCCATCAGTTACGGCGAGCATATGGATTTGCTCTCGAATTTCACCGGTTTCCTGTGCTTTGCAGGTAAAATGGCTGATGAACCGGAGTCTTCGGGGTGCAAAGAGGTCGAGGACCAGAGTGCCGAGGAGAATGTAACTCTAATTGATACCGTTGATGACCCTTTGCTGGATTGGGTGGGCGCCGAGCCCAGAGGGATTGCCTCGGCATATAGTCGACGCAGTCGGAGTGCCTACACTATCGTCGAACACGGCGCTAGTCAGCCGGGATTCCAGAAAAACTTTGTGGTCACCAGACCGTCTCTTGATGCGCGGATATGCTCGGAGTTCTCTGAGTATGGATTTCCCATGTATGAGATCGCGTTCAAGGATCTCGGTCTCAAGCTCCCCTTTAGTGATTTCCAGGTCGGGGTATTCAGTCATCTGGAGTTGGCCCCCCTCGCAGCTTCACCCCAACTCGATCGGCTTTCTTCGGGCGTTCGAGCTGACGTGTCGCTTTTTAAGGATTGGGGCGACCATCCCTCTCTTCTTAAGAGTTTTTCATTTGCAACGCCAGTCTCGGGGAGGTAGGCATAGTTGGGTTTCCCTGAAACAGTCGAAGAGGCTGTTCAGGATGTACATGGATTCGGTCAGGGGTTTCAAGGACAAATGGTATATCGTGCGGCCGATCACCCAGACCGCTCTGGATTCTGTATATGAAGAAGAGACTGCAGTGACCGACGATAACGGGGAGCCTCTTATGGATGATGAGGGTCGCCCGGTATTGGGGCGCGTAGCTAAGTTCCCATTGCATTGGAGCTTGCGCCACTATGAGCATGGTACCGGGCATTACCATACGCCCGCGGGAGGGATGAGTATCGAGGACGAGGAAGCCTACGGTACCCTTTGCAAATATGTTGATAGTTTCTTCCCTGCCCGGTGGGCCACGAGGGAGGGAAAGGACATTCTCGACGAGGATGGTTACCCGACCTTCGAGGCCCGTCCCATAGATACCAAGGCGCTTGTGGAGTGCCAGTCCTACGGGCAGGCCGCGAACTTACTAGGTTACTTTTTATCTTATAGTTTTGTTCTAGTTTCTTAGTTTGTTACTTGCTCGTAACTAACCCAGGTTTTCTTTTTTGCAGGTCATATGGCCGGACGAAAGAAGAGGCTTCTAAAATTGACACAGGATAAGAAAGTCAACAAAAGGATGGTGCGAGCTCCACAGGCGACGAGGATGGGCCCGCCAACTAGTTCGGGTGATGCTTCTGGCGGGTCCCCAGACTCCCAGGACGTCGAGCAGCATATTAATTTGATACCGAGGAAGAGAAACCGGGTAGAGAGCTAGCCGGAAGTCGGCGACGAGTCTGGCGCGGTGAGGGCCTTTGGCTTGCCCCCTACTTTAAAGAGGAGGGCTTCTTCGAGGGGTTTCCCTTGACAGTAAGTGCCGAGGAGGCTGAGACCATCAAGCGGCTAAATAAAGAAAGTCGGAGAAAGCATCTGGCCGCCAGTATGGTCGGGATGGTCAAGATGGACGAGATGGCCGTTGTCCTCGCAGAGGAGGGGGCAGACTCTGACCGCGTCAAAGAACTGGAGCTGGAGAAAGCTGCCCTTGCTGCGAGCTCTCAAAAGTTGAAGGCTGCTCTGGAGCGATCTGAGGAGATGTTTCGCGAGCAGGCCGAGCTACTGGCCGTGGAGAAGGAGAACTCGGGGAAGGTTGCCGAGGAGAGGGACTGTTTTCGCCTGGATCGGGAACGCTTGGGGACTTATAACGATCGTCTGGCCAAAGAAGTCGAGGATCTGAAGGCCGCCATGCTCCCCACCGAAGATGAGTCGGAGGAGACAGCCCCCTTGCGGAGTTGCTCGAAACTGGTCGCTCGTATTCAACTCCTCGAAACGGACTGTGTTGGCGCCTTGGCGGATGGTTTTGAGGCCGCGGTTAGCCATCTCACTTTATTGAATCCTGGTCTGAATACCGAAGGAGCGGGTTTCATGTCCCAGATCATCGATGGCCAGGTCGTACCTCCTTTCGAGTCTCCTGTCGTGGATGCTGGTAGCCCCGGGGAAGTCTAGCCGTGGAATTCTGGTCAGGCCTGCGTGCCTGTTTTTGATAGTTGTTTTTGGGGCCTGCGTGCCCGTGCATATTTTTTGGGGCCTGCGTGCCCGTTCCTGTAATTTCTGAACATCGATGGCTTTCTTGGTCGGTTTATTTTTATTTGTTTTTTGCTTACGAGCCTTTGAATGAATGTTTGTTTCGTCCTTTATTATTTGCCCGTGCCTACGTTTTTATATTTTGTGATAAAATTTTTCTAAGTTATGTCCCCGAGTCTCGCCTGTGCTCAACTGTTACTTTATGGTGAAATTCGCCTAAGTGTTTTCCTCGGGGCATGCTTGTGTTCGGCTTGCCATTTTGTGGCGAAATTTGTCTGAGTGTTTTCCTCGAGTGGAGATTCTTTCGACCCATTTGGTGATCCGACGTACTTCGAAATGCGCCAGGCGTGCAGAGTAAAGCCGCTTACTCTAGCGTATGACCCAGATCGGGGTCGCTTGCCCGTGGTGTGAACTGCCCATCACGAGCCGGGTGTTCTGCCATACGGGTACTTCGACGGTGGAGCTCGATTGAGGTGTCCATGTCGGGCACTGTCGTTCGTGCTCGTTTTGGTAGAACGAAGTTGTGCCGTTTGGGCGTAGATCGGGCCCGTACCTTGGCCTTTCTACGTGGTCGAGACATTTCTCTCTGTTGACTAGGTGAGGATGTCCGATGATGAGAGTCCTTGGTTTTAAGGGTTTTAAACTATAGTACTGCTTTAGTTTAGCAGCGTTCCAGGGTCATGGCAGTGGTTCTCCGTCTAGTTGCTCGAGGTAGTACGCCCCGGTACCTGTGGTACCGTGGACGAGATAAGGCCCTTCCCAGTTCATGGCCAGTTTCCCTTTGCGGGAGTCTTTCTGGTTTCTTCGTAACACCAGGCTGCCGATTTCGAACTCGCGTTTAATGACCTTGTCGTTGTGACGCAAGGCCACTCGTTGTTTTAGGGTGGCCTCGCGCAGGGCCGCCCCCGATCGAATTTCCTCGACTAAGTCGAGCTCGTCCCTGAGTGCCTCGTCGTTCATCTCTTCGTCGAGGGGAGTTTCCGTCCGCCTGGAGGGTTCCCTAATTTCTACTGGGATGACGGCCTCGGTGCCGTATGTCAGTCGGAAAGGGGTCTCGCCCGTCGTCGAATAGGGCGTGGTGCGGTATGCCCACAAGACACTGTGCAGCTCCTCGACTCGGCCTCTCTTAGCTTCGCCGAGCCGTCATTTGAGTCCCCGGAGGATGACTCTGTTAGCGGCCTCGGCTTGCCCGTTGGTTTGAGGGTGCTCGACCGAGGTGAAGTGTTGTTTTGTTCCCAGTTTGGTGACGAAGTCTTGGAATCCGTGGTTGGTGAATTGGGTGCCGTTGTCGGTGACCAGTGCTCTCGGGATCCCGAATCTGGCGAGGATGTTTCTTTTGTAGAAACAAAGGATGTTGTGCGAGGTGATCTTCACGAGAGCCTCGACCTCTATCCATTTCGTGAAGTAATCCATGGCCACAATGAGGAACTTGTTTTGGTAAGTTCCTTGCACGAAAGGACCGAGGATATCCATCCCCCACCATGCAAACGGCCACGGGGATGACAGTATGCTCAACTTGTGAGGGGGAGCGAGGTGCATGTCGCTGTGCCTCTGGCACTTGTCACACTTCTTGACGTGTTCCTTGGTGTCCTGCTGCATTGTCAGCCAATAGTACCCCGCTCGAAGGGCTTTCCTCGCCAGGGACTTACCGCCTATGTGCTGGGCGTTAATCCCTTCGTGTATCTCCCGCAGCACCTCGAGGACCGTGGATTCGTCGATGCACTTCAGAAGGGGGATGGAGAATCCCCTGCGGTATAGTTTATGCTCGAGCACCACGTAGGAGCATGCTCGTCGCTTCGTGGTGGTTGCTTCTGTCTGGTCCGAGGGGAGTTCGCCTTTTGTCAAAAAATTGTACACCGGGGTCATCCAGGACGAGGCATCCCCTATGGCGTGTACCTCGACGGGTACCGAGGATCTTTCGATGCTCCGGCGTGACAGGGATTCTTGTATAATAGACTTGTTTCCGCCCTTCTTTCTCGTGCTTGCGAGTTTGGACAATATGTCTGCCCTTATATTTTGCTCGCGTGGGACGTGTGATATTTCTGCCCGCTCAAACTTTGTCATGTGTTTTTTGACTAAGCTTAAGTATTTGACGAGGCTGTCATTTTTAGCTTGGTAACTCCCTTGGACTTGGGAGGCAACAAGTTGCGAGTCCGTGAAGATTTGTACCTCCGGGCTCCCAGGTCCTCGGCTAGCCTCAGTCCTGCGAGCAGGGCCTCGTACTCTGCTTGGTTATTCGATGTCGGACAAGAGAGGGTTAACGAGTTTTCGATCACTACGCCTTCCTCGCTTTCCAGGAGGATCCCCGCGCCACTTCCGGACGAGTTGGAGGCTCCATCGACGAAGATGGTCCATTTGTGTTCCTTCCCGACGGGCGGGTCGTGAGCGGTCATTTCCGCGACGAAGTCGGCCAGGGCTTGTGCTTTTAGAGCTTTCCTGCTCTCGTATTGAATGTCGAATTCAGAGAGCTCTAGGGACCATTTTAGCATTCGGCCCGCCATGTCAGGTCGACCCAAGAGTTACTTCACTAGTTGGTCGGTTCGCACGATGACCGTGTGGGCCAGAAAATAGTGTCTGAGTCTCCTCGCCGCGTTGACGAGGGCTAGAGCTACCTTTTCTATCTGTTGGTACTTGCTCTCGGGTCCTTGTAGGGCTTTGCTCGTGAAATAAACGGGTTTCTGCCCGTCAGTGGTCTCGCGGATGAGAGCCGCGCTGACGGCTTCATTTGAGACAACCAAGTATAGCAATAATGGCTCCCCGTCGACTGGTCGAGATAGCACGGGTGGTTGAGATAGACTTTGTTTTAGGTGGCGCAGTGCCCGTTCACATTCCTCGGTCCATTCGAAGGCCGCTTCTTTGCGAAGGAGTCTGAAGAAGGGGAGGTCATGCTGAGCGGACCTTGCGATGAAGCGGGACAATGACGTGAGCATGCAGTTCATGACTTGTATTGATATCTTTGACGTCGGGGTCGGGAGGTCGGAGAACGCTCGACACTTGTCGGGGTTGGCTTCAATTCCTCGTTCCGTCAGGTAGAATCCGAGGAATTTCCCCGCCTTGACTCTGAACGTGCATTTTTCGGGGTTGAATCTCATCTTACATTGTCTTGCTTGGGCGAAGACTGCCTTGAGGTGTGCTGCATGATCGGTGTCTGCTCTGGATTTGATGATCATGTCGTCCATGTAGACCTCGAGCATGTCTACAATCTGCTTGTGGAACACCCTGTTCATCATACGTTGGTAAGTTGCCCCGACGTTTTTCAGTCCAAAGGGCATTACGTTGTAGTAATAATTGCCCGAGCTGGTCATGAAAGTCGTGCAATGTTTGTCGCCCATGGCCATTGGGATTTAGTTATAGCCCAAGTAGGCATCCATGAACGGCAACGTTTTGTAGCCGACCGAGTTGTCGACCAGCACATCTATGTTCGGTAAAGGGAAAGCATCTTTCGGGCAAGCCCGGTTGAGATCGGTATAGTCAACACATCCTCCATTTTTCATTATTCTTTTTAACTAGTACAACATTTGACAGCCAGGTTGAATACCGGGCTTCAGAAATAAAATTCGCCTCTAGGAGGTCTTTTACAGCTTTTTTAGCTGCCTCTGTTTTCTTCGGAGACTGCCTACGCCTATGTTGTACTACGGCCTTAGCGGCAGGATCTATGGCGAGACGGTGACAGGCGACCTCAGGGTCGAGTCCGGGTATCTCCGCGGTGCTCCAGGCGAACAGGTCAACATTCTCGCGCAAGCAGGCTTTGATCTGTTTCCTCGCCAGGTCGGGGAGGTCGATACCAATCTTCACTCCCTTGCTCGGGTCTACGCCGAGGGGGACGAGCTCAAAGTCCCCGTCTGGGATTGGTCAGAGGGGAATTTGCTCGCTGTTGGGAGGTTCGTCCTAATCGAAACGAGCATCCAGAGCTATGGAGTCGACCTTTGGTGGAGCTCTCTGGACTTCCTCTTTGGCGGGATCTGGCTTGTCGGGTTCCTGTCGCGTTGTCGCTGGTCTCTTGGCGGGCCTTGTCCCGGTGTCGACCGTGTCGCGTCCTTTAGATGTGGCGTTAAAACATCTTTGAGCAGCGGCTAGGTCCCCCTGGATGGTAGCTACCCGTGCCCTCTTAGTGTAGAACTTCATCTTCAAATGGACGGTGGAGGGTACCACTGTCAGTTTTGCCAGTGTTGGTCTCCCCAGGATGCAGTTGTAGAGGGACGGGCAGTCGATGACGAGGAAGTGTACTTTAACCTGTTTTGTCGCCGTACCCTCACCGAAGGTGTGATCGGTGGAAATAGAACTGACTGTTTTTTAAGCTGGTTTCGCGAAATGTCGCGGTAAGCAAGAGTCACCATCGTCTTTTATGTTCTCCAACATGGAAAGGACAAAAGCACAGCAAAATTCCTTATTCGAGAATGTTTCTCGGTTCGGGAGGTAGATTTATAGAAAGGGAAGGTGTTAGCACCCTTTCTATCCATGGTTATCCATGGGCTCTTAGGTACTTGCTCTTATGTTTTCAAAAGATTTTTTTGCTTTTCAAGTGTGTGTGGGTTTTGAAAAAGTTTCGTTTTGAAAAATTTCTAAGTAACTCTTGTATCAGTCCTCAAGAGTGTGTGAAAAATTTGTTTGAAAACTTTTAGAGAGTGCGGGTGCGAAAAGTTGTTTTTTGTTTGTTTGAAAAGAGCAAGTACTTAAGAGAATCTACCTACTCTAAGGAATTAAGCTGTGTAAGAGTCCTTTAGATAGTGCTATCCCACCATTGAGAGGTAGGTAGCACCATCGTTGGAGGTATTCGGGTCAATTTGATTATCGGGATAATGTGGTCACCGAAGTAATGGTAGGACACCTTAGAAGTAACCCTAATGTCCTAGATCCTTTGTATCCGAGGCAACCGTTTCGAGGCAACTGGATCTTTTGGACAGAAGGGCGACCTCTAAGACACCCTATACTTGATGACCACGTTCGAGGCAACCAGTGAGGCGTACCCTAGGAGTGGCATGTGCTTTGTGTGTTGTTTTTCAGTTAATGTTATCTTGTACATGTCATTTGTGAGCTACGGATTGATTTTATTTACATACATTCTTGCAGGCATATTAGCAGTTAGGGGTGCGGAAAGTAAATTGCAGAAATGTAAATCTAGCTATTACAAGGCGCAGGTCTATACATCGCCAAAAACAAAAACCCGTTTTTGAAAAGTAAATGCAGAAAATTAAAGAAAGCAATAAAATCCTAATTACTATTACATCCTCTGTAAAGATACATAAATATAGTCAGAATAAATAAATACGCGCGAATGGAAATTTAATCGGGAACGTCCTAAGGGTTTTGACCCTTTTAAGAAAAGAATTGAATTTTTGTCCCTTTTTTGTAATTAATGAAATTAAAATTAATAACTAATTAATTAATTAATTAAGAAAATGTTTTTTTTTGTATTTTTGTGTTTTTAATGAAAATAAAGAGAAAATAAATAGAAATTAAAAGTTAGCAAAAACCTAATTCTAAATTGTTTTTATTTATTGTAAAAAGTATTAAAGTTAATTAATTAAGCTAATTTAATTTAATTTACATTTATTTACAAAATAAGTTAATAAATAATAAAATGTTTTTTTTTGGTTTTTCTGAATTTTATGGGGAAAATTAGTTTGGGTTAATTAAACAATTAATAAAACTAATAATTAATAAAAGGGAAATTATAAAAGAAAAGAAAATAAAAAGAGAAAAAAGAAAAGAAAATAAGAACCCAGGGGGTGTTGGACCCTTAGGGAGGTGAATCAGGAATTTAGGCCCATTGTCTCAAGCCTTTTTGACTTTTGAATCGTCCAGAGGCGCGTTGACCAGGGAGCATGGTGTGGAGCACCCTTTGGCCTTTGGATTGATCTTTTGAGACACTTGGCGCGCATCTGTATGAGGCCTATGGTGGAACGCGTCTAGGAAGCTGCATGGGAATTTGTTAGAAAAAATAATATTGAGACTTGGGGGGACCTGGGAAAACTTACAGCGCGGTATGATGGACCTTAGGACGTGGCAAGGGTTGCTTTAGCTTCAGAGTATGGCAAAGAAGAGAGTCACGTTCTCCTTTTGGCCTGAAAATGCTTGCAACACTCCTTTTGATCTCACACTTTTTTTGACACTTTTTGGATTTTGCTCTGGCCATTTGTGCACACTCTAGGTCGTGAATGAGGCTTTGTTACACTTGCATATGTAGTAATGAATGAGAATAGGTCACATTATGAGCTAATGATCCCTTGCAATTAAGTTTTTGGATTCTTCATAACCACCATTAAAGAAACATTCCAAGTTTGTTCAAATTTTGAATTTTTATGCATAAAATGGCCCTAGCACGAAATTGGTAGGTTGTTCATGACACATAAAAGTCATTCAAATCAAAAGATGTTATTTAATTAATTTTTTTGATTTTATTTGAATTTTATGGATTTAAAATGAATTAAATCAAATAAAATTAAATAAAAATAGAAAAATTAATGTTTAATCTTGAAATTGATCATGGGACACGTGGGTGGCATGACAAGGCTGAATCAAGTGGAAAAAAGTGGACCCTTTTGTCAAAAATTGAAGTTTCAAGGATAGTTGACTTTTGCCATTTCACAAAAATTTCCCAACTTCTCCAATGCATATCTTGCTCAATTTTGATCATATGAACATGTTCTTGGACATTTTGGAAAGGTCTTGAAGTCCTCTAACCAATGCCTTTGATCCCATGTCATTTGAATTTACCAATCGCAAGTTATGGTCTTTGACTTAAAATGCCTTTTTGTTGACTTTTGAAAATGACCTATAATGTTGAAATTGGTAACTTCTTGTGAGAGCATTTCTTGGACTTGGAATGTGAATATGAGTTGTAGGAAATGTCACCCCCTTCAAAATGAGCATTGGATGGGATTTTTCTGATGAACCATGAAAAAGTTATGCCCTGGTCAAATTACAGTTGACTTTTCAACTGTCCAAAAATGGAAACTTTTGCATCTTGATGATTTTTGAGCCATTCTTGTGGAATCATGATCAAGACTTGATCAAATGATTATTGTGGCTTCAAAATAAGATGTTGACCAAAATTTTTGACTTTTGACTGCCAAATGACCATTTTGCCCTTGTAGTTGACTGTGGATCAAATGGAGCTTTTGACTGTGCAAATTGGCATTGTGAGTCTTGAAACTTGGCATGTAGGTGCTTGAGAATGTATATAGGCCTATGAGACTTGATTGAACCATTGAAAACCCCAAATTACTTGAAAGAACCAAAACCCTAATTTCAGTTGTCTTAGGAGGTGGTTTGACTGTCTTTTCTTTGAGCAATCTTGAGCAATTTTGAGGATCATTCTTGACAAATCTTGAGAGATATGGGAGGGTAAATTTTGGGGTATAACAATTGCCACTGTTCAATCTTCTTAAACCTGAGGATGTAGATTGGCTTGCGTGCCTTTCGTGATCCAAAGGTGGAAGATGATTGAACACTAAAGTGCCCAGAAATTTGCACTCGCATGGTGTAGTATCAGCAATGTGATGTCGGGAATGGGCTTACAGATTCCATTTGGAGATACGATGGTAGAAGGATGGGCTTATAGATGCCATCTGGAGATGTGACAGAATCTTGTCGGGGATGGGCTTATAGATGCCATCTGGGAATGTTTGTTGAATTGTAACTTGGTAGGTCGAATGAAGGAACCTGTGTAGGGTTGCCTGATGATGAGTCCGTGTAAAACTGCATCTGAAAGAGAAGGAACCGGTGTAGGGTTGCTTCATGATGGTCAAGTATATAGTTGTCCTGTCTGGTTTCAGGTATTAATCTACAATCAGTCGTCCACAGATTTTTCCTGGCTTGCTACAGGTATTAAT
Source organism: Vicia faba (assembly GCA_948472305.1). Classification (NCBI taxonomy): domain Eukaryota; kingdom Viridiplantae; phylum Streptophyta; class Magnoliopsida; order Fabales; family Fabaceae; genus Vicia; species Vicia faba. Next base: position 1,233,301,261 of record OX451737.1, read on the forward strand.
TTGGAACTTGAAAAGGTTGGCCGATGAGATAGTTGTCCTGGCTGGTTTCAAGTATTAATCTCTGACCTGAGAAAGAAAGATAGTATTCCTGGCTTGTTACAGGTATTGATCTTCAGTCTCTTCATGTAGATAACTTTCCTAGCTAGTTACAGGTATAGATCTACAATCAGTTCATATAGGTGATTTTCCTGTCCGGTTTTAGGTGTTAACCTATAATCAGTCGTCCACAGATATTTCCTGGCTAGTTACAGGTGTTGATCTGGAACTTTAAGAAAGGGTGGTCGGGGAGATAGTTGTCCTGGCTGGTTTCAGGTATTAATCTCTGACATGAGAAAGAAAGATGGTTTCCTGGCCTGTTACAGGTGTTAATCTTTAATCTCTTCATGTAGATAACTTTCCTGTCTGGTTTCAGGTATAAATATACAATCAGTCGTCCACAGATATTTCCTGGCTAGTTACAGGTGTTGATTTGGAACTTTAAGAAAGGGTGGCCGATGAGATGGTTTTCCTGTCTGGTTTCAGGTATTGATCTCTGACCTGAGAAAGAAAGATGGTTTCCTGGCCTGTTACAGGTGTTAATCTTCAATCTCTTCATATAGGTGGCTTTCCTGTCTGGTTTCAGGTGTTAACCTATAATCAGTCGTCCACAGATATTTCTTGGCTAGTTACAGGTGTTGATCTGGAACTTAAGAGAGGTTGATGGTAATCATCTTTGGATTGAATTTTTCCTGAAAAGGCAAAACATTAGTTGCGTGTAATGTCATGATGTATGAAATGCATGATGTTCGTGTCGTATGCATTTTGTTATGCATGAAATGTGAAATGTTTATGAATGTATCTTCATCTGGGAAAATAAATCCTTGACAAATGCCGGGGAGTTTGTTAAATCCTGGGCTGATGTTGAAGAGTAGAGTTCTTCGTTTCTGCTGGGGATGATGAACGAAGATGATTGCAAGAATAAACTGGTAGGAGAAGATGACTCCGTTGGGGAATAAACCTAGTGAAGATATTTCTCTGCGGGGAATTACTCTGTAAAGAGATGCTTCGCTAAGATTTTAACGATAACTCCGCTGGGGATTCCGTTGATAAGCTCTGTTGGGGATTTTAATGATGAACTCCGCTGGGGGATAGAAAGACTTGCTGGGGATGATCTTTCAGTTGCAACTTGCTGAGGATAACCCATTTAGACTCTTGTGGGGAGGGTAACCTCTGAACTCTGCAGGGGACAAGCTTCCAGAATCTACTGGGGAGATGATTCAACTCTGGTGGGGAAGCCTTTTAAACTGCGTTGGGGAATGGCTCCACTGGGGGTATCTTGTATTCCGCCGAGGAACATTCTTATATTCTGCTGAGGAATATTAAGAACGCCGGGGATGCTCGCTGAGGAATATCTGTGTACTCCGCTGGGGAATATTAAGACTTGCTGGGGATACCTAACCTTTTTAGGGCTGATGGTAGACCAACTCTGCTTGGGGAGAGTATTGCTGGTTTGTTCATGGTTGTAAGTCTCGGTGGTGAGAGCTACCATTACTGTTTTAACCTGCGGGGAGTGACGGTATCTTGGTCAAATTCTTCAGTTGAACTTACCTTGGTACCTTGGTGGACAGAGCAACTAGATCACTTAGACAATTCTTATTGCCCCTACTTCCGATGTCACCCGTAATTAGTCCTTTGTTTCGCATGCAAATATTTTGTGATCAACAATTAATGCATATATCAAAAATGAACATTGGACGTTCTTTGCAAAACAAAACAGATAAAGGAAAAACAATTTGCAATTTGTATGAAAAATGAACTTGTATTGATTTTGAAGTTTGCCTGTAAATAGGCGTTTTTGTACAAGAGGCTGACGTCCTAGTAAGAGAACGCCGCCGAGCAAAATAGAGTTTATACAATTTGTGAAAAGGAAAACAAAACAGCTATGTGAAAAGTCCCACTGGGTTCCAACTCTGCTATCGCCTTTATGTCTTCAAGCGTCTCATCACTTTGCTGCTTAGTTGAAGAGGAATCTGATTGATTGGTGCCGTCCGAGCCTGATAGTTGATACCGAAGTCTGGATGCAGGGTGATCCAATGAGACATAGTATTACGCTTATCCCTAACTTTTGCCTGGACCGCCCTTTCGGGTTTTCAGTCCACCGGGATACCCATTTTTGCCCAAGCCGCCTTTTCAGGTTTTCGACTTGCCGGGTGTACAAATTTTTTAAATATTTTCATCCCTTATTTTTGCCCGAACCCTTTTGGTTCGCCAGGAAGCCCTTATTTTTGCCTAGGCCAGTCGACCTAGCGGGTCTTTAATCATGCGTAGTATCTTTTTACTATGTCTACATTGGCGGGGTGAGGAAGGTCGTCACCATCCATGGTGGTTAGAATCATTGCACCTCCTGAGAATATGTTCTTAACTACAAATGGCCCTTCGTACGTGGGGGTCCATTTCCCCCTGGGATCACCTTGAGGTAGGATGATGTGCTTGATTACCAGGTCCTCGACTTGATACTCTTGTCGTCTGACTTTCTTGTTAAATGCCTTGATCATCCGTTTTTGGTACGTCTGACCATGACAAATAGCAGTGAGTCTCTTTTTGTCGATTAGGTTCAGTTGATCAAGCCGGGTCTGGATCCAGTCGTCTTCGCTCAAACCTGCATCCTTCATTATCCGGAGAGAGGGTATCTGAACTTTAATGGGCAGGACTGCCTCCATGCCATAGACCAAGGAAAAGGGTGTTGCCCCTGTTGACGTCCGTGCTGAGGTACGGTACCCATGGAGAGCAAATGGTAACATCTCGTGCCAATCTTTGTAGGTCACTGTCATCTTCTGCACAATCTTCTTAATGTTCTTATTAGCCGCTTCTACAGCCACATTCATCTTCGGCCGGTAGGGAGAAGAGTTGTGGTGCTGTATCTTGAATTGCTCGCAGAGCTCAGTGATCATCTTGTTGTTAAGATTAGTACCATTATCCGTAATGATCCTCTCTGGTACACCGTATCGACAGATCAGGTTATGCCGAATGAACCGTGCCACGACATTCTTGGTTACAGTGGCAAAGGAAGCTGCTTCAACCCACTTTGTAAAGTAATCAATTGCTACCAGGATGAAGCGATGCCCGTTAGATGCCGTAGGTCTGATCTCGTCGATCATATCAATGCCCCACATTGCAAAAGGCCAAGGTGCTGTCAAGAAGTTCAAAGAAACTGGAGGAATGTGCACCTTATCAGCATAGATCTGGCATTTGTGACATGTCCGAGAATGCTGATAACAGTCGGCTTCCATTGTGGACCAGTAATATTCTGCTCGAAGGATTTTCTTTGCCATGGTATGTCCACTGGAATGCATTCCGAAGGTGCCTTCATGCAGCTCTGCCATGATCCTTTCTGCTTCAGTCTTATCCACACAACGCAGTAAGGTTGAATCATGGTTTCGTTTGTACAGAATGTCATTACTGAGGAAGAACTTTGCCGCGAACCTTCTCAGAAACTTCTTGTCATTAACAGATGCGCCCTCGGGGTATTCTTGAGCTTCAAGGTACCTCTTCACTTCATGATACCAAGGCTTTTCTGTTACCTCTTCAGTCTCAAGATCACAATAATGTGCAGGTTCATCCAATTTCCAAATAATGATCCGGGGAGCCTCGTTGTCCCATTTGACTTTGAACATAGAAGACATCGTAGCCAACGCGTCCGCCAACTGATTCTCCTCTCTTGGGAAATGTTCAAAGGTTATCTCCTCGAAATGGGGGATCAACGTCAATACATACTCCTTGTAAGGAATAAGATTTAGGTGTTTCATATCCCACTCGCCTTTGATCTGACTGATCACGAGAGCGGAATCTCCGAAGACACTCAGAAACTTGATCCTTAGGTCAATTGCAGCTCGAAGACCCATGATGCATGCTTCATACTCCGCCATGTTGTTGGTGCAGTTGAAACATAGCCGGGCGGTGAGTGGAGTATGAGAGCCTTTAGGGGATATGATCACAATGCCAATACCGTTATCTAAAGCGTTTGAGGCTCCGTCAAAGTGCATAGACCATCGGGATCCTTCCTCAGGTCCTTCATCCGGTCCAGGTACTTCACAATCAGTCACTACCATGATATTCTCGTCTGGAAATTCAAAGTTCATGGACTGGTAGTCATCCACTGCCTGGTGTGCCAAATGGTCGGCCAATACACTTCCCTTGATTGCTTTTTGAGTCGTGTACTAGATGTCATATTCGTTCAAGATCATCTGCCATCTTGCTATTCTTCCGGACAAGGTAGGCTTTTCGAAGATATACTTGATTGGATCCATTTTTGAGATCAACAGAGTAGTGTGAGCCAACATATACCGTCTCAGTCGGCGAGCAACCCATACCAAAGCGCAACAAGTTTTCTCGAGCAGTGAGTATCGGGTCTCACAGTCGGTAAACTTTTTGCTAAGGTAATAAATAGCATGCTCTTTTCGGCCAGACTCGTCATGCTGCCCCAGCACACACCCCATTGAGTTGTCAAGTACTGTCAAGTATAAGATTAGAGGTCTCCCTTCAACCGGTGGCATAAGAATAGGCAGCTCTTGGAGATACTCTTTGATTCTTTCGAAAGCGGCCTGACATTCATCATTCCAACGTACCACTTGATCTTTCTTCAGTAGCTTGAAGATTGGCTCACAAGTAGCAGTTAGGTGCGAGATGAATCGGGCAATGTAGTTCAGCCGTCCTAGAAAGCCTCTGACTTCTTTCTCTGTCTTGGGAACTGGCATCTCTTGTATGGCTTTCACTTTGGCAGGGTCTACTTGAATACCTTTGTAACTTACGACGAAACCTAGTAGTTTTCCAGATCTCACCCCGAAGGTGCATTTGTTCGGGTTTAATCTCAGCTTGTACAACTTCAACCGGTCAAACAGCTTCTGCAGATGGTCAAGGTGTTCCTCCTTAGTTTGGGACCTTGCAATCATATCATCGACGTAGACTTCAATCTCATGATGGATCATGTCATGAAACAAAGCAACCATGGCACGTTGGTAGGTTGCCCCAACATTTTTCAACCCAAAAGGCATGACCTTGTAACAGAAGGTGCCCCACTGAGTAACAAAAGTGGTCTTCTCCATGTCTTCAGGAGCCATCTTGATCTAATTATAACCGGAGAATCCGTCCATGAAGGAGAATACCTTATGCTGAGCAGTGTTGTCAACCAGAACGTCAATGTGAGGCAGAGGGAAGTCATCCTTAGGGCTCGCCCTGTTCAAATCCCTGTAGTCAACACACATTCGGACCTTACCATCTTTCTTCGGTACCGGGACCACATTGGCAACCCACTGAGGGTAAGAAGTCACTGCTAGAAAACCGGTGTCAAATTGTTTCATAACCTCAGCTTTGATTGTCTCGGACATCTCTGGACGCATATGGCGAACCTTCTGTTTTACCGGAGGGCATTCTTCCTTGGTAGGCAGGTGATGAACCACAATGTCAGTATCCAACCCAGGCATATCTTCATAAGACCAGGCAAAGATTTCCACGTAGTCATGCAGCATCTGAATCAACCGTTGTTTCACACTAGACTCCAGATTGGCACCAATCTTGACTTCCTTTTTGTCTGTCTCAGTACCCAGATTTACCGTTCCCACTAGCTCTTCATGTGGCTGAATGGCCCTCTCTTCCTGGAGCAGCAGTCTTGCAAGCTCACCAGGCACCTCGCAATCATCTTCACCTTCGTCTTCGGCTAAGTTGATCGGATTTTCGAAGTCATAACTGGCAGTAGCAGAGTCGTTACCAGTGAGATCCAGAGTGGATTGGGACCTGTATATGTGAGTGTGTGTAAATAGCTGTTTTGCAATAAAGAAAGACAAGGAGCGCAAGATTTGAAATGCAAAAAACGTCCAATGCTTTTATTAATGATATATGAAAATGACACACAAAAGCTCTCACAAATGAAGCCACGGTGCCCCGGGTAAGACACCGGGCCGTAAAGTTTCATAATATTGTTTGTTACAAATTCAAAACAAAGGAGTTCATTACTGAGGAATAAAAGTAATAGGGACGAAGTCTTTCGCTGTCCAGTTGTTTGGTCCACCGTTGGTTATAGGGTAGATCCAGCTGTTGAATTCAGATTCTTCCACGTCATCTTCAATGGCATTTACTCCCGAGTTGCTGATGAACACAGGAGGTCTTCCAATCCTTGCCCTACGAACAGCCTTCTGAGCTTCTGCAGTGAAACCCAAACCAAACTTGTCAGTCTTCTGAGTAAAATCAGGAAGTCGGCCCCAGTTTGCGCACTCACCCTTCTCAACAACAGCCTGTGCATCCTTTAAGGAAGCCATCTTCAAAGGAGAATATTCAATCACAGTCTCAGCTGATGCCAGTGTCTGAGGGACCTCTTCAAAGTGCTGAAATGAGGTCTCAATGAACTCCCCATCCATCTCTATGTATCGGAATGAGTTGAGGTGGCTGAACATGTATTCCTCCTCCCCCTGAACTGTCACAATCTTCCCTCTAACCAGGTATTTCAGCTTCTGATGTAGTGTGGAGGTCACAGCTCCAGCCTTATGGATCCAAGGACGACCCAACAAACAAGAATAGGATGGTCGAATGTCCATCACATAGAATGTAGAATCGAATACCTGAGAACCAACTCTGATTGGAATATCAACCTCACCATGTACCATCCTTTTAGACCCGTCAAAGGCCTGGACAACAATGTTACTTGGATTTAGTTCCAACCCCTCGCAGTCCAACCTGTCTAGAGCCTTCTTGGGCAAGACGTTCAATGAGGACCCCGTGTCGACCAACACGTGTGCAAGAGTAGTGCCCCTGCATTCAATGGAGACGTGCAGGGCATCGTTATGGTTCTTCCCTTTAGCAGTCATATCAGCGTCGGAGAAACCCAAACCATTATCAGCAGTTAAGTTGGCCACATAATCGGTAAATTGATCAACTGATGTCTCTTGTGGCACGTGGGCCGTCTTCAGGAAGGTAATCAGAGCCTTGGCGTGGGCCTATGAACACAACAACAGTGATAGCATAGAAATTTTGGAGGGGGTTTTCCCCAGCTGCTCAACTACATTATAATCACTCTTCTTGATGATCTTAAGAATCTCTTCCATCTCCTGCTTGGAAGCTTCAACATTGATGGTCTTTGATGCCTCTGTCTGGGCAGGCATATCCGTGGCGATCCCTTTGCCCCGAGCATCAGATGACTCGGCAACAGGGGTAGAAATAGGAACTTGATTAGGAGATGAAGTAGGCACACTTGCAGGTGTGATGGCAATAGGTCTCTGGATAGCTGGTGGCGCAATATCTGGTGAGAAAAGTCTACCGTTGCGGGTGACTTTGGCAGGCCCGGTGATGTTGCTGACGCCGGTACTAGTATCAAACTCTTGTTTAACTCCAAGCACATAAACATCTGCCCCATAGTGCCAAGGGACAGCTTTGTCGGATGTATAGGGGATGGGCCCCGGAACAGTGATAATTATAGGTGCAATCTTCTGAACAGGCGTAATTTTGACAGGCTTCCTCGGGGGAGCCTTGGGAGAATTGTTGAAAATGGTGACAATGGAAACTTCTTCAGTAGGGGTAGCAGGAACAACAATCTTTTCAAACAGGATTTCTTTATTATCCATCAGGTTTTGGATACCTGACTTCAAAGATGGGCAACTAGTAGGTGAAACGGAACACGGATGGCAACCTTCACTACATCACAGAAATAAACTGGCTAGCAACAGGTTCCTCTTGACAGTCAACAACGGAGTAACAATGTCATCCACAGAGGCTACAAACAGGTCTTCCTCTACAGCATTCACTCCATGCATGTGCATGGGAGCAGTCACAACATTGGGCCTTTTGGTTGCCTCAAACTCTATCTCTTTAGCATCAATTAGGTCCTGAACCTTATTTTTCAGAGCCCAACAATCATCCGTAGTATGCCCCGGGCTGTCAGAGTGATAAGCGCAGCGAGCGTTAGGATTGTACTTCGGGGACGTGGTGTTTACAACCTTCGGAGCTTCTTTTATGGTTACCAGATTGGTTGTCAGTAACTGCGGAAATATCTTGGACAAGGTCATGCTGAGGCGAGTGAACTGCCTTCTAGGTCTCTCACCCCTTTGTTGGTTATGATGCTGAGGAGCAGCAGCAGGTTTAGAAATAACCACTACGTTGACAGCTTGGCGGCGTTCCGATCTATTTGGTCTCCTTGAATCATAGACAGCACTAGATTCTTTCTTGAAGGGCTTCTTTTCAGTGCTCGAGGAGGCACCTTTCTGTATCTTCCCAGACTTGATACCAGCTTCAATTCTCTCACCAGTCAAGATAAGGTCTGTAAACCCGGCAGAAGAATTTCCAATCAAATGGTTGAAGAACGGACTAGACAGGGTCCCCAAGAACATATCAACAAGCTCACGATCAGTTAAAGGTGGCTGCACCCTTCCAGCCAGGTCTCTCCACTTTTGAGCATACTCCTTAAATCCTTCACCCGTCCCTAGTGACATACCCTGGAGTTGGGTACGCGTAGGAGCGAGGTTGGAATTATACTGATACTGCTTACAGAACGCAGTAGCCAAGTCCTCCCAGTTACGGATACTGGCCCCATCCAGCTGATAGAACCATTCGAGTTGAGTCCCTGAAAGACTATCTTGGAAGAAATGGATCCACAAATTCTTGTCAGCTGTGTAAGGTTGGATCTTCCTTACATACGACCGGAGGTGCAGCTTAGGACAGGAAGCTCCGTCATATTTGGAAAAAGCAGGTGCCTTGAACTTATGGGGAATCACCACCCCAGAGGATAAGCCTAGGTCTCCAAAGTCCAGCCCAGGCACATTCTGTATCTCCATAGCACTTAGGCGGTCCTCCAGCTGTTTGTACCTATCCTCAGCAGGAGGGTACTGCTCTTCATCATAATCCGTCTCGTTGTCGGAGACCACGGGACTAGGAACCCTTCTCTCTTGTGGACTGTCTTTGCCTACATATGAGGTAGTCAACTCAACCTCGTTCTGTAGTCCATTCCCAAATCTGCGTCCAGTGTTGAACAAGACGGTCCTCTTCTTCTTCTTCTTCTTCAGAATCAGAGTCTTCAACTCCTGTTTACCCTTGGCTAGGCTCATAACCAACTCTTGGAACTGGGCATTCTGGGCCTGGAGGGCCTTGATAGCTTGTTCAGTAGTAGGTTCAGAAGACATGATGATTGCTGAAATAAACAACGAAGAAGATAAGAGACCTGTAAAAAGGGTACCTGCTATGCATATGATGAAATGAAATGCGTATGATTTATGTTTTCAAAGACAATCGAGGTTCAACTTTGTAGACAAAAAGGAAACACACTTTATTAGATTTAACTTTAGAATTTAAACGGTTCCACAAATTGCCCTTAGGCGTTACCAGAATGAAAATACTGAAAAGTAAAAGAAAACATCAAAGGCCCATCAATGCTCCCATGGCCTCTTCTTCTCAGTGCGGATATAATCATTCAGGATCCGCTCGTTCTCCAATTGCTTTGTCAGCTTCTAGATCTTCTGTTCCTGTTCATTGAACCTTTCCCGATAGGAATCCCGTTCTTCCTGCAGTTGCGCCCAAGACCTCTTTAGTGTACCAATATCAGTGGGTATCTGAGGATGGAGGACAGTTGGAGGAACCCCGTCTTTATCAGCAACTTCAAGAGTAATAGGCCTGACAGCTTCGTATGGCATACCTAACTTCTGAGCACGGATGCGGACCCATCTGAAATATGACTCCATAGGCAGAGAAGTTTTTGGTCCCAACTCATGTGGGTCAGCTTTGTGAACTCTATCCCAAGCCCGGATGAATCTACGACGCAACTCGTCACTATCTACCTGAAATTCAAAACTGATGCAAGGTATCAACATCTCATGAGGCCCTGCTCTTCTGGATCTTCCAAACTGACGGAGAGCTAAACATGGGTTATAAGATATTCCTCCCTGGGTACCGATCAATGGAACATTAGGGTACTCTCCGCAACGATCAATAACGGCCACCTCATCTAAACCTCTGAGAGTCCAAATGATGTCATTATCAGTGAGAGACATTATCCTATGAGCCCAGCCCCTTCCTTCTTTGTTCTTCAGGACGAACTTAGGGAGGTGAGAAATAAACCACCTCACCAATAAAGGAGCACAACACCACAAAGTTCCCCGTCTTTGGGCAGTACGAGCATAGAGTTGTTGCAGGATATCACCCAAGAGAGTGGGTACAGGGTTCCGAGAGATGAAGATCCTTATGGCGTTGACATTAACAGAGGTATCAGGATTTGGAAACAATACTAGACCATAGATTAAGAGAGCCAGAATGTCTTCGTACGCCCTGAAGTCTAAATCATTCCAGAAACTATTAGCTTTGCCAATCAGAAACTTAGCCAAAAAGCCCTTAACTCCACTTCTAGTCTCCTAGTTAGCCATTACCTCTTCTTTGGTCAAGGGAAGGGCTGCAGCAATCTCTTCAGGCCTAAGAGTCTTTTCCCAACCAGTGAATGGAGTCTGTTCCAAAACAGGGATACCAAGTAAATAAGAGAATTCTTCCAGGGTAGGGACCAGCTGGAAGTCTTGAAAAGTGAAGCAATGGTATAGCGGATCATAAAATTGGACCAGGACACTCATCAATTGTTGGTCCCACTTTGAAGTGACTAAACCGAGAAGAGAACCATGCCTCTTGATGAAGGAAGTAGTGTTTGGAATCCTATCAACCAATTCTGTAAGCAAAGTAGGTGGTTGAACAAAGTTGAGCCAGATAGTATTCCTTCGCATGGGCATCATAATGTCCTACAAAATAGAGCAAAGATGAAACCCTATTGTCTTTGAAATGGGTTAGTCCTTATGCAGGATGCATGCAATGTTATGATGGTATGATGTCATGGTAAAGGCACACCACAAGTATTCACAAAAGGCAAACATGGTAAGGCACACAAGTCACACAAGAGCCCTTAGATTTCAGGCCAGCATGAAGTTTAGGTACTACCCTCTTTCAGTTTCAGTTGGTTAAGACCTGTCCTAAAAATAGTAACCGGGTTCTAGAGGATCTCAATATCACTGACTACCCTCAATCGGTCATAACTCCAGCTTAGCAACCTTTTCTTGTGGCCAGAACCATCGCGAGAGGTTAGCCTCAATGAGTGTAGCATACTGCTACTGTTCTATGGCCAAGTTGGTCAATTTAAGGTTCTAAGGTCAGTTGATGCTTAATGACTCCTCAGAAGACCCATATTCTCCTCGTTCCAACACAAGGGATATCGGTACAGACCAAGGTGTCACACCAACGTAGCTACTGCTTCACCCGTGTCGGTCTACGCCGGACAGGTCCCTCACAGTTTATTGCTACTTACCTAAAGGGTATCCCCAGATCCGGGTTAGGATCTATGAAACTCCGATACAAGCCCACAAAATTTAAAGCATACAAGGCATACAATTGAAAACATGAATGATCTAATATTAAGGTACACCTCACTTATATTTCCCCAGCAGAGTCGCCAGTTCCGTGATCGGTGGAAATAGAACTGACTGTTTTGAAATGCTGGTTCGCGAAATGTCACGGTAAGCAAGAGTCGCCACCGTCTTTTATTTTCTCCAACAAGGAAAGGACAAAAGCACAGCAAAATTCCTTTTCGAGATGTTTCTCGGTTCGGGAGGTAGATTATAGAAAGGGAAGGTGTTAGCACCCTTTCTATCCGTGGTTATCCACGGGCTCTTAGGTACTTGCTCACTGTTTTCAAAAATGTTTTGCTTTTCTTGTGTTTGTGGGTTTTGAAAAAGTTTGTTTGAAAACTTCAATTTAACTCTTGTATCTGTCCTCAAGAGTGTATGAAGTGTTTGTTTGAAAACTTTTGTCAGAAAAGTGTAGGTGCGAAAAGTATTTTTTGTTTTGAAAGAGCAAGTATCTAAGAACCTCTACCTACTCAAAAGAAATTAAGCTGTGTAAATGTCCTTTAGACAGTACTATCCCACTATTGAGAAGTAGGTAGCACCGTCGTTGGAGTTTTTCGGGTCAATTCGATGATAGGGACATGTGGTCACTAAAGCAATAGTAGGACGCCTTAGCGGTAACCCTAATGTCTTAGATCGTTTTATCCGAGGCAACCGTTTCGAGGCAACTTGGATCTTTAGACAGGAGGGCGACCTCTAAAACACCCTATACTTAATGACCACGTCGAGGCAACCAAGTGAGGCGTACCCTAGGAGTGGCATGTGCGAGTGTGTCAGGATTCAGTTAAGTTATCTTTGCACATGTTATAGTGAGCTACAGGTTGATTTTAATTTCAGAGATAAGTCTTGTCATGCATAGCCTAGTTAACATACATCTAACAGTTAATAGTTTGCGGAAAGTAAAACTAAACTATTACAAGGTGTCGGGTATTTACATCGCCAAAAACAAACCCTTGAAAAGTAAATGCGAGAAAATAAATAAAAGCGATAAAAGTCCTAATTAAAGCTATTACATCCTCGGAACAATTACATAATAGTGAATAAAAAATATGAATAAAAAATAAACATGCGCGAGAAAAATTGAATCGGAGAAGTTTTTAGGGTTTTGACCCTTTTTTGAGAAAGAAAGAAGTTTTTGTTATTTGGCATTCAATTAAATTAATCCTAAAACTAATTAATTAATAAAATAAAAAAAGATATTTTTGAGTTTTTTAATGTTCAAGGAGAATAAAATAAAATAAAAAGATGATTAAAATTATCAAACCCTAATTCTATGTTGATTTTAAATTATTGAAAAAATATTAAAATTAACCTAACTAACTAAATTAATTTATGTTAGTATTTATTTACAAAAATAATAAATTAAAGATGAATTTAATAAATAATAAAAATATATTATATTTTAGTTTTCTGATTTTATTATGAAAATAATTAATTTGGGTTAATTAAGTGATAATAATAATAATTAATGGTAAAATAATTAAATAAAGAAGAAAAAAGAATAATAAAAGAAGAATAAACCAGGGGGGTGCTGGCCCAATAAGGAGGTATCTTTGGCAATCTGAAGCCCATCAATACTCAAGCCTGTTTGACTTTGATGATTGTCCACGCGCTGGTTGACTGGGGAGTATGGTGATCACCCAACTTTGGCCACTGGATCTATGCTGGAAGACACCTGGCGCGTTGATAACTGGAGGTATATGATGGACCTCACTATGAAACCTGCATGGGAACATACAAAGGAAAAGGAAATAAAGGTTTTGGGGGACCTGGGATTCGAACCCAGGTCCCAATGCTTCCAAGCTAACGCATCAACCACTACACCACTTGCACGCTTTTGATATTATAATAACAAGCAATTATTATATTAAGAGTTTAATCAATATGGTGTAAAACACAAAAAAACGCGCGTGTTTTCAAGTTGCCCAATGGTGTATCAACACACCATCGTCTTCCTCATTGTTCCTGCAAGAATAAACGTTAGATAGTGGGGGTTTTTAACCCCCACAAACTAGTTGCACGAATAATAGCGATTAAAGATACAGCACATATAAATATTTCGCGAGGGGTCCTTTATGTTCATCTTGGTTCAACGATTCCAACCATGTGTATCACTGGTCCTAATTTTTCTTGGTTCATAAAGCCCTAATTCAAAGCTTGGGAACCCTAGAAAATCGTTCATGGCATTCTTCGATTCAGTGCATTATAATTCAATTAAATGATATCATTAGCTTCATATGGTTCCTAGCAATGCAAAACAATCAAGAAATCATGTTAAATGCTCATGAATTAGGCAATACGATTTTGAATAAGAAAAGCAAACCGTGGTTCTGTTTTCAGTGATTTCTTGAGCTTTGACGTCTGAATTTGATTGCAAAACCTTCCTGGGATCTCCTGCAATGTATTGGAATCAATAAAAACTCTTAAATCGCCCTAGAGTAAAAAAACCAGTTTTCAATTTTCTTGGAATTTCTTGAAATTGTATGGGGTGTTTCTGCAGTTTTTTTCACGTCCATGAGATTAGGATTTGCTTGCATATATATAGAGGAAACGAATTAGGTCAAAAACTTGAGCAAGAATCCATTGCAATGATGATTAGATCTTTGATTGAAAATCAAATATTTTTGAATCTTCATGATTGAACAAAGTTGCTAATTTTGGATTTTTTGTATCTTTGACTTTGAGCACGAAATTGCCAGCATTTCTTGACCATATTTGCTTCACAAATTGATTGAAAAACCAAATCTTGCATTTTCCTACAATTTACATTAATTAAATGAATTAATATTAATTAAAAATCCAATTAATTAATAAAAATAAGAAAATAAATTCAATTAATCTTGATGGGTCGTGCATAGGCCATGGATGAAGTTTCAAGAAGAGATTTGAGGCCCATTAGCAAAAATAAGGTGTTTTGACCAAAGTTGACTTTTGCAAATTCATAAAAATTTCCCAACTTCTCCAATGCACAACTTGCTCAATTTTGATCATATGACCATGTTCTTGGACATTTTGGAAAGGTCTTGAAGTCCTATAACCAATGCCTTTGGTCCCATGTCATTTGGATTTACCAATCTCAAGTTATGGCCTTTGACTCAAAGTGCATTTTTGTTGACTTTTGAATTTGACCTATAATGTAAAAATTGATAACTTTTTGTGAGAGCATTTCTTGGACTTGGAGTGTGAAGATGGATTGTAGGAAATGGCATCCCCTTAAAAATGAGCATTGTATGGAATTTTTCTAACAAACCATGAAAAAGTTATGCCCTGGTCAAGATACAATTGACTTTTCTACTGTCCAAAAATAGTAACTTTTTGCACCTTGATGATTTTTGAGCTATTCTTGTGGAATCATGATCAAGACTTGATCAAATGATGATTGTGAACTCAAAATAAGATGTTGACCAAATTTTTTGACTTTTGACTGCAAAATGACCATTTTGCCCTTGTAGTTGACTGTGGATCAAATGGAGCTTTTGACTGTGCAAATTGGCATTGTGAGTCTTGAAACTTGGCATGTAGGTGCTTGAGAATGTATATAGGCCTATGAGACTTGATTGAACCATTGAAAACCCCAAATTCCTTGAAAGAACCAAAACCCTAATTTCAGCTGTCTTAGGAGGTGGTTTGACTGTCTTTTCTTTGAGCAATCTTGAGCAATTTTGAGGATCATTCTTGACAAATCTTGAGAGATATAGGAGGGCAAATTTTGGGGTACAACAACCGCGAATAGTGCGCGGGTTGTGGCATCTGACCCGGCAGGGACAGGAACTTCTTGAAATTGGGCAGCTCGATGGCTCGTGGGAGCTGCGTTGTCTTTTTCGAGCGGCGGAGGGACTGAAGAGGATGATGCAGTAACTCTGTCACGGTGGACTGAGGGACCGGGGTTGGCGCCCCCGATGAGTATGTTATGACCGGGGTTACCGGCGTTATCGGGGTGTCCATTTTTATCTGCGAGACTGTTGTTGGTGTCGATGACGCGGATGTTTTGGTCATCACGAACCTGGTCAGCCATGACAGTAGGAGGTGATTTGAGCTTTGGTCTTCAAGGTTTTGCAAGACGGGGAAACTAGATTCCCACAGAAGGCGCCACTGATCTTACCTGATCCGACTTGGACCGTCACGACTGGCTCCGAGCGGAAGTTGAGCGAGATGGGGGGGGGGGGGGGGGTACCTGCAAGGCACTCCGATGCTAAAGTGAGTGATGGTACAAACAGGCAAAAAGTGTATGTATGGGTAAGAGAATGAATACCTGACCCTCTAGGAATATAGGGTATTTATAGCCCCCAGCGCGGGGCCAAGGTCCCTTCATTGGGCCGACCAGGACTGGCCCAATAAAGGAACTGCCAGGCTCTACATGTGTAGTGGGGACCCGCACGTGGTCCCCTTCCCGGTGATGCTCTGCGAGGAGTACGGAGGGACGAGGACGCGGTCTTTCCGGAGTTCAGGTGATGGAGTAACGGTCATAGTCTTCCCTACGAGGAGGGTGCTCGAGCTGGACTTGAGCTGGATTTCATGTGGTCGAGGACGTCATGTTCGCGGGCAGCGGCGGGCACGGCTGCAGCTTCTGGTCGACGCGCTGGCGGGAATCTTCGGGAGTGTGCTCCTTGAAGAGTTGCTTGGATTGGGCCTCCGTTCTTGCTCTTGGGCCAGGACGGGCCCAGTCCAGAACAAGTTCCTTGTGAAATGCAAGTGTATCCTCCATCATAATGTATGATGAGGTAGTATCGATTTAACTTTCACTTTGTTAGTAAGTTCTATCTTTTACTTGTTTATTTCTCTAAATATATGACATACTCGGTGTATGGTATATATTATGAGTATTCAATTGCAACATAATTCTGAATTAATAATCATGGTGACTTATCAATTTATATATTTGGAATGACTTCATCATATTATATTTTTATGTATTTTTTATTTTTTATAAACACTTATGTGTACACAAGCATGTTTAGCTTCATTAAACATCAAGTATAACACATTTGATATTATATCATATTTGATTCTACTAGTATGCAACTTGCCAAAGAGTTCTCTAAGCTTATGTAGATAGTGTTTGAAATGAGTCTTATAGGGAGTTGAATTACTTTTTGGGCTCCAAATAAAGTAACTCAAGGAAGGAACACATGCGTGGAGAATTACCTTCACAATCATGTTGAAAAAGGGGATGTTGTGTTCGAGCATTTTGATAGTAAAAATCAACTTGATGACGTTTTCACAAAACATTTACAACCAAACAATTTTTCAACAAACATGAGGAATTTGGGATTATTAATGTCTTCAATATTGCTTTCTTTATTATGATGCTTGCACTTATATAATTTTGCTCTAACACTTTGTTTGATTATTTTACATAATATGAGTGCAACTTCCATTCCATCAAGAGTGAGGTAATATTGTTCCAAATTTCTCCTTGAAAGTAAGATCTTCTTAGTACATGTTTTAGTTGATGAAAAATGATTGATATGTTCTCAAATTATGAAAACCATGAAGGATCATTTGCAAAATTTTTGATTGATAACTATTGTGTGTTCTCAATATATATGCTTATAATGACTTCATGTATTAATTCTTTCACATTTGTATAAGTTTGCTCTTGTGTGTACAACCATGTATTTCTATTATTATTTCTTGTATTTGTGCATGAGTTGAATGTAATCATGATAATTACATGTATAATTTTTGTTGTAGTTGAGTCACATTTTATGACAATATTTTCATTTTGTATTGAGTAGTGGAATGTTCTTGTCTCTATGCTAGGCACATGCGTATGTGGCCTCAGAAGTTCCATTGTGTTGTGTTACGTAATTGTGACGCTATAGAAGCAACTTGACTTGCTTGATCTTGCATCATATTCATTATTATTCATGCAATTGCATTATATGTTTGGTAATTTTTATGCTTGTTATCTGTTAACTTTGAATCATCACACACACACACACACACACACACACACACACACACACACACACACACACACACACACACACACACACACACACACACACACACACACACACACACACACACACACACACACACACACACACACACACACACACATATATATATATATATATATATATATATATATATATATATATATATATATATATATATATATATATACGGGGATATGTAATTATATGCTCTTCTTTGCAAAAACGCATCTGAGTGATATATTAGTATTGGTATTAGAATGTGATACTTCTCACAATTTGCCTTCTTTTTTTTAAGATATTGTCAAAGAAGGAGAAGCATATGCGAGAAGAAGTTGGGAAGCATAATGTCAGGGGAGCCTTCAATAAATACATGAAATGAATCTTCGCAAGTTTTTCCATCATAAAAAAGGGGGAGTATGTGAGTGCAACTTCACCATTTGATGTTTTCATGATGTCAAAACTAGGAAAACTTAGCATTTCTGTATATTGGATGATATCTCTATGTCATGCGGTATTCTCTTGCATTAGAGGTGTTAGGAATAATTTAAAACAAATTTAAAATTGGTCTCAATCATGAAAAATTAGTTTCTGCATAAGAAACATGTTTATGTGTCGACCTAAAATTTGTATGTGTCGACACATAAAATAAAATTTTCTACAATTTCTTAAAAGTTTCAGTATGTGTCGACACATATGATTTATGCACCGACACATGTGCTTTAATATTAAAGCCTTCATCATTTCTGCTTTAAAACACAAGTACATGTGTCGACACTTATGATTTATATGTTGACACAGGTATTGCATTTTTAAAGCCTGTAGCTACTATTTTGTATGTGTCGACACATGGCCTTTTCAGGTCGGCACATACTATTTTATGGGTCATTTTTTCAAAAAAATTTCATTCTGAAACTTTCCTCTTTTGCCTAAAAAGATGCCAACTATAAATATATCATTCATGCATTATTCCAACTCGATGATACCATACAAATTTCCTGCAATTGCTCTTCACCTTCAACCTTTAACCTATGCACACACACTAACATACCATTGTAACAATATTTTATTGGGTTTCCATCTAGACGAGGTTCGATAACATCCAATTAGGTTCTTGTATGGCGAGAATATTGGGTTGAAATTTGCGGAGTTCATTTAGAAAAATCGCGGGTTTGTCCTCCAAGATCATAGATTGATTTGGGGGTTTTCATAGAAGACGTTCAAGAGAGGATTGCCGCCTAGTGAAAGCCTTTGGAGATAAAGAACTCAAACGATCCTTTGTAGATAAAGAACACAAAGGAAGTAGTGCGAGAACGGGGAATCAAATTGAAGTCTTGTGTTGTAATAGGTGTAATTGATGGTGCACGAAAGATTTGGAGATAAAGAATGAAAAAGAGTAGCAAGATCTAGATAATCAATTTGCAATCTATTGTGTGCTTGATCTTGTTGATTAAAAGAAGAGAAGGGGTTGAATCAACATTAAACGGTTATGGTTTATAGGGTAGCTCTTAAAAACTTCTGTTGTAATCATACTTTTTGCAAAGTAAGAAAGTATCCTAATTCCACATTAGAATTAGGCGCAAATGTACCCACATGCGAGGACAAAAATGGGGAATTGTGTAGATAAATTCTTGTGCCTGTTTTCCCTTATCATTTTACTTGCTTTAATTTTCATATATCAATTTGTTGAATAACATTGTTTAATCAATTGACTAGTAAGAATTTTTCTGCAATTGTTTTGTTTAAAGTGGTTTTGATTAGCTTATAATCACTTTGATTACAAGTGTTTTTAATATCAACACAACTCAAAGAAAAGTTCTAAAAAGTCGAACGCACATCAAGTGTTTGATAAATTACAATGTTCTATCTCTTACTCTCATTTACTCTCTATATGAAATTTGTTGAATGTGTTGTTTGATCGATCGATTCATATAGAATTTCTATTTGATTGTTAAAGTTTAAATTGCTTTATTAATTAGCTTATAATCACTTTGATTGTAAGTGTTTTTTCATATTAATAAAGCTCGAAGAAAGTTCTGAAAAATTGATTATGCGCCACATGTTTGATAAATCGTCAAGTTATGTTTTTTTATATGATTTCATTGTAAGTTAGAAACTGTTGTGTTAGATATTAAACTATTGATTGAGATATTATTATGTTGATTGATTTTATTATTATCTTAATTCTATATGGCCTGTGCATATCCTAGTTTTGAATAACTAGGTTCGTTTAGACTACTATATTGATCTAGGCCAAAATCCTTCTGCTCAACATTGTTTTTCAAATAAGTTTTTAAATAACAATTTTGAAATGTGATTTTTAATTGGAGATCTATTCACCCCCCTCTAGATAAGTCGTCATAGTCTAACAATTTGTATCAAAGCCTGGTTAATTTTGGGCTTTGAAACTCTTATTAGAAAATGACGTACGAACCTAAAGTGGATTACAAAACAACCTCAATTTTTTTTCGGGAGAAAATTATAGTTATTGGAAAGCTTGTATGCACATTCATGTTAATTTATATGACAAGGGTATGTGTGACGTTATTACTCATTTCGATGCTAATGGCATTGTCACACCTAAGTTGGAAGCACTACGAAATAATGATGATAAGAAAAATCCATTAAATCTCATTAGTTGTCTGAACGCACTTGGTAAGCCTATTTCCAATGCAATTGCTACTAACAAAGTTTTGATATGTCTTACTAGGAATTGGCTACCGAAGGTCACTCCGATCAAGGAAACTAATGATCTTACAACACTTGATCTCGCTACATTGATTGGTAAGCTTGAAGAACATGAGCAAGAACTTCTTGCTTAGACAAACATGAAAGGAAACTTAAGAAAAAAGAAGAAAAAAGAGAAAAAACACGGATAAGGAGGAAAGAACTAAGTCTAAAGCTCTTAGGACTTTAAGTTCAAGGTCCTCAAAAAGTGAGCATGTACACGATAATGATTTTAGTGATGGTGAAAATTTAAATTGTCATTATGGCGGTATGAAAGGCTTGCCCAAATGCAACCAATTTTTCACTAACCCCTAAGGAACCAATGAAGATTTGGTACCCAACTTGTCTTATTGTTTTTGTAGGAGCATTTTCTTGACTCTATGAGGAGAATTTGGATTCTCATTTATGGTGGCTTAAGGCATATGAGCATATTCTAATCCTATTGTATATATGGCAATAAGATGAATTATGTGATCTAGAAAGCAACAATAAGTTTTGTTTTATTGGTAAAAGATGCATAAATTACTTTTGATGTTGTATCCAAGAATGCTTGGAAAAGGTATTTCATTTCATGATGCATGTGTATCTTCAAGAGACATACTCAACGATGCCAAAGAAGGAATTGATTACCACAAATCGGTGAAACATGAGGAGGAGAAAGATAACTAACATGAAAAGAATAAATATGAAAGTTCAATCAATATGAATGATCATCAAATCATTGACCTTCTTGGCTTCATCACAAGTTATATTTTTGGGTACTTTGTCAAACTGAAAATTGGTTATATCGTGGTTTTTTAAAGTCTTTATGGAATACTTTTCATTTGATTCAACTTTATTTCGAGAGTTCCTTGTAAAATGCAAGTGCATCCTCCATCATATTGTACTGTGAGGCATTATCGATTTAACTTTCGCTTTGTTAGTAAGTTATCTCTTTTACTTATTTATTTCTCTAAGTACATGACATACTTGGTGTATGGTATATATTATGAGTATTCATTTGGAACATAATTTTTAATTAATAATCATGGTGAATTATCAATTTTTATACTTGAAATGATCTTATAATATTATATTTTGATGTATTTTTTATTCTCTATAAACACTTATGTGTATAGAAGCATGTTTAGCTTCATTAAACATCAAGCATAACACATTTGATATTATATCATATTTAATTCTACTAACATGCAACTTGTCAAAGAGTTCTCTAAGCTTATGCAAGGAGTGTTTGAAATAAGTCTTATGGGGTGTTGAATTACTTTTCCAACTCTAAATAAAGCAACTCAAGGAAGGAACTCATGTGTGGGGAATTACCTTCACGATCATATTGAAAAAGGGGATGTTGTGTTCGAGCATTTTGATGGTGAAAATGAACTTGACGACATTTTCACAAAATGTTTGCAACCAAACCATTTTCAACAAACATGAGGAATTTGGGATTATTAGTGTCTCAAATATTGATTTCTTTATTATGATGCTTGCACTTTTATACTTTTTCTCTAACACTTTGTTTGAGTATTTTACATCATGTGAGTACAACTTCTATTCCATCAAGAGTGAGGTAATACTGTTCCAAATATTTCCTTGAAAGTAAGATATTTCTTAGTATATGTTTTAGTTGATTAAAAATGATTAATATGTTCTCAAATGATGAAAACCATGAATGTTCATTTCCAAAAAATTTGATTGATAATTATTTTGTGTTCTCAGTATATATGCTTATAATTATAGCGGTAAAAAGTTGAGACTAGGCTATTGGTTGACTTAACTCACAAAGTGAAAGTCGCCATCGCACTTTAATGTTCCAAAGCAATTGGAAAAGAGAGAATAAAACCCAAAATAAGATAGAGTTCAAGGTAAGGGGGTTGGTTATACAAAGGGAAGATGTTAGCACCCTAAACATGTACGACACTCTGGAGAAACCTCTTTGAAAATTTGTGTATTTGACTAAAAAGAAGTATGTATAAAATAGATTATGGAGATGAGAAAATAAGTATTTTTTTACATTTTTTTAATTGATAAAGCTTCAAATGATCTCTAGGACTACATACCAACAATGTGAAATATTGAAATCAAAACCCATGTAGTTCAGATGAAAAATACCAAAATTGGTGTGTTGGTTAATTTTAAAGAAAATGTTTTAAAGTGAAAAGCCAAAGTGGCAAAAAAGTTTTAATTTGTTTTGAATTTTTAAGTATTAAAGAAAAAAGTCATATCTTGATTATGATTGATTGACGAATTTATTATGAAAATAAATTTGAAAAGGGCACGAGCCTAAATCCAAATTTATTATGAAAGTGGTTCAAGTTAGAATTTTGAAAAAGGCATGGACCTCACCCGGTTATTCAGCCCAAATGGGGTTGATCCCCAAACGTCGTCCAAATAAGGATAATATATAACTGCAAAGTTTGAAAATTTCATCGGTAATTAAAAGTAGCAAATATGCTCATTTGGCGCCTAAGCAAAAAATTCTTGATTAGTCTTGTGCATGTGATGATCATCATAATTCTCATTGCCTTAAGTTGATTGTCTGAATGAAAAAGGATGAAAACAGAAAGAGACTTAAGTACAAAGCATATTTAGAGAGGTATCTGAAGAGGAAGCTCAAGTTTAAAAGGTTCTTACAAAAACTCTCCGCGTCATGTGAATACCGAATGAACTACCTCTTGAAAAATGTGAACAAAGGTCTCACGTATGAGTACCAATATGCTGTGAATTTTATGAGCTCTTTTAATCATCACTTGAGGTCAAGCAACGATTTAAGTTTGGGGGGGTTTGATCAGTGGTTTTTACATCTTTATTTATCGTTGATTTTAGTCATCCTTTTTTTATATTGTCAAGGGTTTCATTTCAATCTTCTATGTTTTATGCATTGGTTGTGTGTTTTACTATTTTTAGGCTCACAAGAATAAATTAGGACAAATCAGTGTGAAAAAAGTGCAAAAATCAGAGTTTCGAAAAAGTTTTCAGCATGCTCCAGGAGGTTTGACATGGCCTTCCATGTCAGCTGACACTGCCCATATCAGCCAATGCGCTGATTGATCTATCATTAGCAGTTTTCACTAAAAAATTCATAACTGGAGCTACGCAAATCAGATCAACGCGTTTTGATATTCGTTGGAAAGCTGAGAGAAAGAGCTACAACTTTCATGTTGAAGTCAGAAGTTGATTCGGATGTAGAAGGCTAAAAAATTAAATCAAGTTGCAGATTTTAGAAATTAAGTTGTTTCAAGTCATTTTACGGGTCTGGTTTATGCTTCCGACCCAGTTTGAGTTAGTAGTGAAAACCCTTATTTGGTTCATAAGACTTTTTGCCAGCGAAGAACAATTTAGACGATTGAAGATTGGAGAGACCAAGGTTATTGGAAGGTAAAAGATTCTCATGAGTGGAACCAATTGAGGATCGAAGCTATCCAAATTCTTGTAATGTCTAATTTTCATCTTGTAATTATTTTGAACAATATGAGTAGCTAAACCCCACAATGCCATGGGGTGTCCCTGATTTAATTCTGTAAACAACTTTGAGTTCAAATTTCCTTAATGCATTAGTTTTTCATATTAAATTTGATCGTGCAATATTTTTAAGGTTTTTGTACGATTAAATTGTAGTAGATATCACCTAGGACTAGGGATATCCTATAGTTACCGGTTAAAATTTTGATAAAACAAAGGCTTGATTTCATCATAATTCTCTAAGGACTTATGATTTAGGATGAATGTTCAATGGCTTTCCCACCAAGGACTTAGGGGAAAATAACCTAAATAGTGGTAATTGAATGTTATGAACTTGTTGAAGAAATCATGATTCAAGGTTGTTACAGGGAAAATTATACACTTTACCCTAGCATGTTGCTCATAATTGTGAAAAAACCAATTTATATTTCTTTTTAGTTTACAGTAACAATAACCAAACCCCAAATTAAGTTTTTGTTTAATTGAACCACAAATTGAACTCGGTACTTCTGTGCAGCCCTTGAGATCAATATTCGTGGAATTTTCCCTATCATTACAAAAGGCAAAATAGTACACTTTCTATTTTTCCGATCAAGTTTTTTGCGTTGATGCGAGAGACTGCCAAAATATGGAGTTTTAGTTTTGGTTCAATTGAAATTTTTTTGCTCGTCAACTGAAATTTTGGTTTAGTTTTTTTTTTAATTTGAATTTTATTTTATTATAAAAAAGAAAAAAAGGGGTCAGATTTATGTTTCTTCGTGAATTTTTCTATACTTTGTAGCTAATAAAGTGTCTGAGTTTTGCAGCTATGTATTGTTATTATACATTGCCACATGTTTCTCCTGCATGATGGTCACCTGATTCAGAAATCACTTTGGAAGAGGCGACTAAATTTTTTAAGGAATATAAGAAGGAGGTAAGAATTCTTATGAATGAATGTAAGAAGGCTAACTTTTATCCATATAGGTATATTTGGCGAGAGGTAAAGTTGGAAGAAGAATATGTGAAACCAGAAGAAGAATGCATAACGTCAGATGAAAAAGATGCAATAAGAATAGAAGAATTTGAGGTAAACAAGAAATATGGGGAAGAAGAAATAAGGAAACTTGAAGATGATCTAGTTTTGGATGAGATTACAAATTTAACAATTTGTGAAGATGTAGACATACAACAAGAAATTCTTCAACAAAAGAGTATCCCTAAAAACTATTTTCATAACAAGGAAGATGAAAAACAAGAAAATGACAAAGTATTGGATGTCATTTATGCCTTGTTCAATAAAATCAAGATAAAAATGATTTGGAAGCAACATCATCAGTACTTTAAGTTCATGGGATTTCTACCAAACAAAAGAAATAAAAAAGACAATGTGTTCTTTGTGTCATATATACCACCCTAACAAGGGGAATGAACCGTCGAGCCATGCGACGTTAAACAAAGCGCTTCGTGGGAGGAAACCCACGCTTTTAATAAATTAGTTTTTCTTTTTGTTGCTTGTTTGTTTTGTTTTCAGGTAATAAAAAAAGGGGCTTTACTGGTGGAAGCTAGGAGGAAGCAATGGTGTTGCATTACCCTCTGTGAGTCACCCTTCTCGATCTTGTTCTGAAACATTGGGGCCAATGTTTAGTTCAAGTTTGGGGGATATTATGTTTTCTGCTTTGCGGTTTATTTGTTTGTTTTATGCTATTTTATTGGTAAAACCACACGTTGAAGTTCGTCCCAAATTTTGACAGAAAAGTTGTGGTTTGCGCAAGAGCTTGGGTTTCAAAGAGATCGGGAATAGTATATAGAGATGAAGTTATAATTGTTTAAAGGTAGGAAGTTCAGAATAATATGATAGTGATACGAGTCTAATATATAGATTTGTACCATAGTACTTGAATCTTGAGAAGTACTTCTTGAGTAGTTTATTTTGACAGTCTGGCATAATCTAAATTCACATGCACGTATGTTGATTAAGAAATAAATAATTTTGGCACCAAATGATGAAAAGTAAATAAAAGACATTCGACCCGCTAAGTTGGGTGACCCTCACATGGTTATTCAGTCCAAATTGGGTTGATCCCCAAACATCGTCCAAATAAGGACAATATATAACAGCAAAGTTTGAAAATTTTATCGGTAATTAAAAGTAGCAAATGCTTCTCATTTGGTGCCTAAGCAAAAAATTCTCGATTTGTCTTATACATGTGATGATCATCATAATTCTCATTACCTTAATTTGATTGTCCGAATGAAAAAAGGAGGAAAATTGGAAAGAGACTTAAGTATAAAGCATAGTTAGAGAGGTATCTGAAGAGGAAGCTCAAGTTTAAAAGTTTCTTACAAAAACTATTCGCGTCATGTGAATACCGAATGGGCTACCTCTTGAACAATTTGAACAAAGGTCTCACATATAAGTACCAGTATGCTATGAATTTCATGAGCTCTTGTAACTGTCACTTGAGGTCAAGAAAGAATTTAAGTTTGGGGGAGTTTGATCAATGGTTTTTATATCTTTATTTACCATTGATTTTAGTCATCCGTTCTTTATATTGGAAAACATTTCATTTTGTTCTTCTACATATTATGCGTTGGTTGTGTATTTTACTGTTTTTAGGCTTATAGGAATAAATCGGGACAAATCAGTGTGAAAAAGTACAAAAACCAGAGTTTCGAAAAAGTGTCCAGCATGCTCCCGGAGGTCTGACAGGGCCACCTGTGTCAGCTGACACTGCTCGTATCAGACAATGCGCTGATTGATCTATCATTAGCAGTTTTCACTAAAAAATTCATAACTGGAGCTACAGGAATTAGATCAACGCATTCTGATATTCGTTGGAAAGCTGAGAGAAAGAGATACGACTTTTATGTGGAATTCATAAGCTGATTCAGACTGTGGAAGCCTCGAAAAATCCAATCAAGTTGCAGACTTTAGAAATTAAGTTATTTCAAGTCGTTTTACGGACCTGGTTTATGTTTCCGACCCAGTTTAAGTTTATAGTGAAAATCCTTATTTAGTTTATAAGTCTTTTGCCAGCGAAGAATAATTTAGACAATTGAAGATTAGAGAAAACAAGGTTATTGGAAGGCATAAGATTCTCATGAGCGGAAGCAATTGAAGATCGAGGCTATCCAAATTCTTGTAGTGTCTAATTTTCATCTTGTAATTATTTTGAACAATATGAGTATCTAAATCCCCCAATTCTGTGGGGTGTTTCTAATTTAATTCTGTAAACAACTATGAGTTCAAATTTCCTTAATGAATTAGTTTTTCATATTCAATTTGATCGTGCAATATTTTTAATGCTTTTCCTGTCAGACCAACAAGGATTGATTTACGGTTAACAATTAGCTAGACCGTGGTTAAGGTTTTTGTACGATTAGATTGTAGTAGATATCACCTAGGACTAGGGATACCCTATAGTTACCGATTAAACTCTTGATAAAACAAAGGCTTGATTTAATCATAATTATCTAAGGACTTAGGGTTTAGGATGAATGTTCAAAGATTTTCCCGCTAAGGACTTAGGGGAAAATAACCTAAAGAGCAGTGATTCAATATTATGAACTTGTTGAAGAAATCAAGATTCAAGGTTGTTACATGGAAAATTATACACTTTACCCTAGCATGTTGTTCATAATTATGAAAAATCCAATTTACATTTATGTTTAGTTTACAGTAACAATAACCAAACAAAACCCCAAATTAGTTTTTTGTTTAATTGAACTACGAATTGAACTCAATACTTCTGTGCAGTCCTTGAGATCGACATTCGGGGAATTTTCCCTATTATTACAAAAGGAAAAATATTTGCGGGATGTGCGATTTGTGGAGTATGTTTTGCTTGTGTAGAGTTGTTTTGTGTAGAGCAATTATCTTGATGCGATGTGTTTTCCGTATGTGATTTATTCTCACACGGTGATGTCTTGATTCTTATATTGGATACCTTTTCTCATTATTTCTATTTTTCTTGGTGAAGCTTGCATGAAAACCGCCAGGTTTCCTTTACTTTGATATAGCTTTGCTACGGACTTGTTGTTCGTTTGGTATTATTTCTAATTCTGTTTATATTATGCATTGTATTTTCTTTTCCTTTCCATGAGAAGTAGTAATAAGGATGCATGACTGAGAGTCCCTACTTTAGGTGGGAAGTTCTGTATAAAGTCCTCAAAGGAGGCAACGTTTGTGTTTGTTTAAAGACCTCAAAAGAGGCAATGTTTGTGTTTGTTTAAAGACCACAAAAAGAGGCAATTTTGCTAAAGTACTCAAAGAAGGTAATTCCCCTGCCCTTTTACTTTGTGCTTGCAATCGAGTCAATAAGTAGAGCAAAGGGCTTGCAATCAGCCCCCACACTTTCTAGTTTGTGTCATTATTAACTCACGTTGTAAGTTGATTCTTTGAACCATTCTTATTATTGTACATTGAGTCAAATAAAGTGGAAAAGGGTTCGTAACCAACCCCCACATTTTATCATTTGTTTCCACGATGTTACCTCATGTTTCTTTAAACATTGATGCATCAAGTTATTACTCGGTATCGGTGCTTGAGCAAATCAAGTGGAAATATTTACTTATTCCCACTTTGAAATCTATTGGATTCATTTTTTGTTGCTAGCTCGCACTTCATTTTTGTTTTGGTTTTGGTTCGACTTTTTTCCATTGCACTTGTGTTTGTGCTTTTCTTTATACCTTTGCATATTCCCTTAGGATTGCTTGTTTTGTTTTCGATTCAAGTTGGACATTAGGTTGTAATCTATTCATGTTCCCTCAAGATTACTTGTTTCGTTTTCGATTCAAGTTGGACATTAGGTTGTAACCTATGCATGCTAACTTAGGTAGAGATTTCCCTTTGTTATCCAAACCTTAGGACCATCATTGCATGACATCACTAGGATCGTTAGTCTCCCTTAGACTTTTTCATTCCCCTTTTGCATTCTTAAAACTAAAACTCTCTTTTTCCTTGTTAAAACCTCAAAATACTCTAACATTATTAAACCCTTTTTCAAGGTAAAAAACACTAACCAATGCAAACTCTTTTTGTCTTTAGACCTTTTTCTTTTAAAACCTTTTCGATAAAGGTTTGTTGTTTCAAGTAGGAGCAACCTGGAAATACTAAGTGTGCGAGTGGTCGAGCATGAGTCTCTTACGAGTTTCAACACCAAGCACGAGTTGCAATCCTAACCGCAAGGATGCAAACATAAAATTATCCATAAAAAACATGCAACCGACCAAAACTTTTGAGGTGAACTACGAGTGCCTTGATCCCCATTGCATGGTAGGTGGTACGTAGGCCCAAAGATTCACAACTGAGGCATGCACGCCTAATAAAACCTTTTCTTTTTTTGTACATAATACTTTGCATTCATGAATTCCCTTTATAGCTTAGATTTATATTTAAATGTACTCATTAGATTAGACAACAAGAGTGGATCCCGTGGAGTACCACTGACGTGAGGGATGCTAATACCTTCCCCTCGCGTAATCGACTCCCTTACCTGATCTTTTGGTCGCAAGACCTTGATTTCACCCTCTTTAGGTTTTCTTCGATGTTTTCCTTTCCCTTCCGCGGGATAAATAAATGTTTGATGGTGACTTCATTATTTTTTGAGAGATTTATTTTCTCGGGTTGCTTCACATAGAAACTTCGTTGTTCATGGTTCGTAATTCAAAACAACTTAAATACCATGAAAGGTAGTTCAAAATATCATAATAAAACAAAATAACATCAAGTTCAAAATCAAACGTTCCTGACCCCGATGTTACATATTTGAGCAAGACCTTCTAAAATTAACCAGAAAGAAAACAACACACTCTGAGCTATCTTCTAAGCTCTTACGAATTACTCCTGATCACCTGCGCAAAGGACGAGTAATCACATTGATTAAAAAAGATACATAAAATAAACATAGTAGTTCAACATCAATATCATGGCATCAAAATCAACAATCATCATCATAATACATCAATTAGAACAACATCGTATACAACATAATCTAAGAAAAAATTATGCAATACCACATAAAATGTAGTGCAATAAAATAGACTCATGTATGTGGTACCAAATTGTTACGAATACTAGACTCATCACCCTCCAAAGATCCCCACCATAGGATCGATTCCCTCTTAAAACCGGAGCACAATATAAAATGCACTCGATCCACACAATGGGATTGAGGCCAGCATTAGACTAACGTCTTCAACAACACTGGACTTATATCCTAAATCAACACTGGACTTTCGTTCTAACAATTCTATGAATGTATGATGCACAATCAACATAATTATTTACGACTACATCTAATCAAGTGTATTACCATTCACCGATTCATAAACAATATTCACATGGCATAAATACACATCACAAATTAACATCAACATCATTCAACACTTCAAAGTCATAACGGATTATCATCTTATCAAACACAATTCATCATAGCAACATGCATCGTTGTAGCCTACCTCTTAAGGATCTAAGTCTATCTTAGCCTAGGTACTAGAAATATACATCTTCTTACTCATTTTATTCCACCCACATGTATTTCATCGCATTAGCTATCCAACATTTCGAACAACGCCTCAAACAGAGTTTTAAAACTAACGTTATGGCACTTTAAAAAATATTTTACTGTTGTCCATCGCCTAGTGCTCGCCCGGAGATGCAGCCTGCTCTCCTAAGGCTCGCTCGGAAATGTGGGAGCGATAACACCACTTCACTTCTGCATCGCCCGATGACACACCCTTCACTTATGCATCGCCCAATGATGCACGAGGGAGACAACCCTATCCATACAAAAATTTAGGAGCACCTCTTGTCCACCAATTCCTTTGCTCATTGGCTCGCCCGACGACGACCATACAACGTTGCCTTGTCTGACGATGCCTCTCTTCGCCCGACGATGCGCACTAGACAACAACTCTCTGTTGCGATTCTGCACGTGTTTAGTCCCAAATCCTCTTACGATTTCATACCAATATAGTCCATATTTTCATATTTTTCTTTATAGAATCATCATATAAAAACCACACAATATTATAAGCATTATATACATAAACTCATGGCAAATCAACATGGTATTTTCATCAATTTCAACATAATTTCATCACAATGCAACATATCATCAAAATCATCATAAACCCCAACAAATCCCTACATGCCTCTAAACCCCATATCAATTAATGAAAGATCACCCCCTTACCTTAGTTCCTGGCTTGATCTTTCCTCTTCATGATCTACCGAATTCCTCTATGTTCTTTGTGCCCTAACTTTTTCTTTGCTTTTCCAATGTTTTCACGATCGTACCTAATGACATTCCTTTCCTTTTATTCCTTGTTTAACCTTAGGGCCTGTGATACGGTGGAAGAACTGACTATTTTTGGAATGCTGGTTTGCGTTTTGCGTTTGTTTTCGCAAAATGTCGCGGTAAGCAAGAGTCACCACTGACTTTTATTTTATCCAACAAGGAAAGAAAAAAAGCACAGGAAAATTCCTTTTTTCGAGATGTTTCTGAGTACGGGGGGGTAGATTATAGAAAGGGAAGGTATTAGCACCCTTTCTATCCGTAGTTATCTACGGGCTCTTAGGTACTTGCTCATTGTTTTCAAAATTGTTTTCTTTGTGTTTGTGGGTTTAAAAAAGTTTTTGTTTTTAACTTCGATTTAACTCTTGCTTCTGTCCTCAAGAGTGTAATGAAGTGTTTTTTGAAAACTTGTTCGTAAAAGTGTAAGTGTGAAAAAGTTTTGTTTTGAAAGAGCAAGTACTTAAGAACTAATCTACCTACTCGAAAAAGGAATCGTTCTATGCTAATTTCCTGTAGACAATACTATCCTACTATTAGTGAGCAGGTAGCATCGTCGTTGGAGTTTGAGGGTCAATTCAAAACGGGCTTACAGTCACTAAAGCAATGTTAGATTGGCTTAGCGGTAACCCTAATGTCTTAGATCATTTATTTGAGGCAACAATATCCGAGGCAACCATTTCGAGGCAACTTATGATCTTTTAGGCAAGAGGGCGACCTCTAAAACAACCTATACTCAATGACCGTGTACGAAGGCAACCAAGTGGGGTGTATCTTAGGAGTGCGCATGTGCGAGTGTGTTGATTTCCGTTATTTTTATCTTTGCACATGTTTAGGGTGATCTAACCATTTTAAGATTAAGCATTCATTCTTGTCATGCAAACCCTATTATCAAACATCTAACAGTTGTATAATTTGAGGAATTAAAATGCGGAATTTAAAACTAAATTATTACAAGGCGTCGGGTATTTACATCGCCAAAAACAACCCTTTGAAAATAAAAAGCAGAAAAATAAATAAATGTCCTATTAAAAACTATTACAAGCCGGGAGCAGATACATCAATAATTGAATAAGGAAAAATAAAGCGCGCGATGCGAAATTGAATCGGATACGGAATTAGGGTTTTGACCCTTTTAATTAAAGAAAATGTTTTTGTTGTTTTTATCTTTAAGAAAAGAAATTAAATCCTAAAATTAAATACTAAATTAATTATTAAATAAGTTAATTAAATGAAAAAATAATTAATGACATATTTTTGGAGTTTTTGTTAATTTAGGAAATAAAATTAAATAATTAAATTAATGATTAAAACCTATTAAATTCTAATTGATTTTAAATACTTGCAAAATAAATTAAAGTTGCCTAATTAATGTCCTAATTAAATTAGTTAATATTTATTAATAAAAAATAAAATTCTGAAATTTAATTGGGTAAAAATATTTTTGGTGATTTTTGATTAAAAAAAATTATGTTATTGGTTAGTAATTAAATTAAAACAAAATAAAAATATTAAATGAAAATAAACAAAATAAAAAAAGAGTGAGAATGGGCCTGATTATTTGGAGGTGTCAAAAGAAATTTTGTTGGCCCAATAATGCTGATCCAATTGACTTTTTTTCAATCCAGTGCATTGCGTTGACCTGCCTATGGTGTGCCTCCAATGCTTGACAACCAGATCTGGCCATCTGGCCATCTGGCACGCTGAAGAGTGAGAGTCCATGGTGAATGATAGGCTAAAGTGCACACTAGATTTCCTGAAAACAAATATTAAGGAGAAAATGGGGGGACCTGGGATTCGAACCCAGGCCCTGAAGGGATATCCAGGCCACCCTTGCCACTACACCACTTGTTTTAAATTGTCAATATAATGCAAACAAATGATAATATGATAAAACAGATATTATTGGATAAATAAAAAAACGCGCCAATATTTGGATGGATGAGTGGTAGCATGACAACGCATCGTCCCTGTCTTTGGACCGTGGCTAAAAGTCACAACATATATACCTACAGACAAATGTACGTCGCTACAGACAGGGGTTCCTCCCAAATCTCCTACATGCCATGGAAATGAATTCTAAGACCATGGTTAGATTCGTCCTCTTCAGCTGATCACAACCATGCCCATTATTAGGGCCAATTTTCCTGAAACGAAAATCCCTAAAACCAAACGCAAAACCCTAGCAATGGTGATTCATGATATAGGTCACATAAACGAAATTGGTTATTACAAAAAGCTTGCAAATGATGTGTAGATTAAGAATATGCAATTATTTCATGTTAACAATGCCTAATTTCCAAAATACAAAATCAAGAACAGGGCGGCTTCGTGAACGACTTACAACGCTTGGGAGGGTCTGAAAATGCCTGGTTTTGCTTGCTTTTGCTTGTGGAGATTGCCAGGAAGAGATTGAGACCAACACCAAGCCTTGAAACTGCCTCTAGACTTGATTTCGATCTCACACTTTTTTGGTATTTTTGCAAATTTTGTTCTTTCCCTCCAACTGATCTCTAACCCTTATTCTTGTCTGCACATGACCCTTATGTAATGTACAAAGCATTAGGTTTGTTTTTGCTGTCCAAATCTCTCTCTTTCAATGCTTGGATATTTGATTTGATTTCCTTTTACAACCTTCCAAATTTGGCTTGATTTTCAATCTTTTTGTACCCAATTGCTTTGATACGAGTTTGATATGGTGCAAACTGTCCAATGAATCCTGAAATCATCAAAAGATCTTTGGTTTTCAATACTTTTGATTTAATTTAATTTAAAATGAATTAATTCAAATAAAAATCAAATTAAATAATAAAAATACGATATGGACACATGGCCAAAGCTAGAGCACGTGGGCAATAATGCCAACTCAAAACAAGTGAAAAAGAATGGGCCCATTTGGCAAAATTTGAAGTTTTGGGGATAGTTGACTTTTGGCAATTTTGCAAAAAATTCCAACTTCAACAATGCATAACTTCCTCAATTTTGACTCTTTGGAGGTGTTCTTGGACTTTTAGAAAGCCTGAGATGTCTTATAACCAACCCTTTTGGTCTCATCTCATTTTGATATTCCATGCTCAAGTTAGAAGCTTTGACAAAAAGGGTGTTTTTGTTGACTTTTCAAAATGACCTATAATGACCAAATTCATAACTTCTTGTGAGTGAATTTTTTGATCTTGGGAGATGAAGATGGATTATATGGAATTGCATCCTCTTCAAAATGAGCTTTGGATGGGTCATTTCTCATGAAGTATGAGAAAGTTATGCTTGGTCAAAGTTGAGTTAACTTTTCCTACAAAACCCTAATTTAGCAACTTTTGAATCTTGATGAATTGCGAGCAATCCTTGATGAATCATGATCAACACTTGATAAAATGATGAAATATACTTCAAAATGAGAATGTTGACAAAATATCTTGAAGTTTGACTGTATGTAGGTCATAGTTGACTTTTGCTCTAGCATAGTCGACTTTTGGACCTTTGAGCAATTGACTGAGCAAAATTTCTCTGCAAGGCTTGAAACTTGGCATGGAAGATCTTGAGAACATATTAGGACATTGGCGAGCACTTGGGGCACTTGGACTCAAGGATCTTGATGCAACATGAAACCCTAATTTGGGGTAGACTGCCTTAGGAGAGAGCTTGTCTGGCCAACCCTTGGACTACCTTGAGCAACTTAAGGATCTTTCTTGAAACATTTTGAGAAATATGGGAGGGAAAATTTTGGGGTACAACAGCTTCCCCTGTTCAATCTTCTTAAACCTGAGGATGTAGATTGGCTTTCGTGCCTTTCAGGATCCGAAGGTGGAAGAGGATTGAACACTAGAGTGCCCAGAAATTTGCACTCACATGCAGTGGTAATTGTCTTGTGATGTCGGGAATGGGCTTACAGTTGCCATTTGGATATTGCTGACGGGAGGATGGGCTTAAAGATGCCATCTGAAGGAGTGTCGATTGCATAAGAGATTCCTTAGCGAGAGCTTGTATACCTGTTGTTGTGAAAGATTCCCTTGAGGAAGTCTAATCTTTGTTGAGGGAAAGGAACTCGTCCGTAATTCAACTGAGGTGTCGAGATTTAGGAACTTGCCTGTAACTCAACTGAGGTGCCGAGATTTAGGAACTTGCCCATAATTCAACTGAGGTGTCGAGATTTAGGAACTTGCCCGTAATTATACCGAGGTGTCGAGATTTAGGAACTTGCCCGTAATTCAACTGAGGTGTCGAGATTTAGGAACATGTCCGTAATTCAACTCGGGGGAAACATCTTCGTCGAGATTTAAGAACTCGCCCGTAATTCAACTGAGAAAAACTTCTCTGCTGAGATTTAGGAACTTGTCTGTAATTCAACGGAGGAACACTTTCGTCGAGATTTAAGAACTCGCCCGTAATTCAACTGAGAAAACTTCTCTGATGAGATTTAGGAACTTGTCTGTAATTAAACTAGGGAAACATCTTCGTCGAGATTTAAGAACTCGCCCGTAATTCAACTGAGAAAACTTCTCTGCTGAGATTTAGGAACTCGTCTGTAATCCAACGGAGGAACATTTTGCTGAGATTTAGGAACTTGCCTGTACTTCAACTGAGAAAACATCTCTGCTGAGATTTAAGAACTTGTCCGTAATTCAACTGGAGGGAAATATCTTCGTCGAGATTTAAGAACTCGCCCGTAATTCAATTGACAAAACTTCTCTGCTGAGATTTAGGAACCTGCCTGTAATTCAACGGAGGAACACTTTTGCTGAGATTTAGGAACTCGTCTGTACTTCAACTGAGAAAACATCTCTGCTGAGATTTAAGAACTTGTCCGTAATTCAACTGGAGGGAAACATCTTCGTCGAGATTTAAGAACTCGCCCGTAATTCAACTGAGAAAACTTCTCTGCTAAGATTTAGGAACCTGCCTGTAATTCAACGGAGGAACACTTTTGCTGAGATTTAGGAACTCGCCTGTACTTCAACTGAGAAAACATCTCTGCTGAGATTTAAGAACTTGTCCGTAATTCAACTGGAGGGAAACATCTTTGTCGAGATTTAAGAACTCGCACGTAATTCAACCGAGAAAACTTCTCTGCTAAGATTTAGGAATCTGCCTGTAATTCAACGGAGGAACACTTTTGTCGAGATTTAGGAACTCGCCTGTATGTCAACTGAGAAAACATCTCTGCTAAGATTTAAGAACTTGTCCGTACTTCGACTGAGGTAAAAGCTTCAAAACTTTTGAATTTTGTGAGAATTTAACCGTCTCCTTCCTGAAAGGTAAAGGTTAGTTGTATGTAATGCATGATACGTATCAGGCAATGATGTTCTCAAAATAAATGAGATTGTTCGGTATGATGCGTATATGCATGTGTCATGATGTATGGAAATGTAATGTTTTTAGCTGGGGAAAATAAATCCCGGATAGCTGTTGGAGAAAAGAGTTGAATTCTTCGTTTCTGCTGGGGATGGCGAATGAAGATGATTGTGAGAATAAACCTGCAGGAGAGGATAACTCTGTTGGGGAATAAACTGATGAGGAGATTACTCTGTGGGGAAGAGATGCTCTGCTGAGGATTCCGCTGATAAATTCAGCTGGGGATGAATTACCGTTGCAGGTGATACCGAATCCTGTTGGGGATTTGAGTTTCTGTTTGTGAAAGGCATGAACTCCGCTGGGGATGATTTTTCAGTTACGACTTCACTAGGGATAACCTTTTAGACTCTACTGGGGACAAACTTCCAGAGTCTACTGGGGATGATTCTCCAAACTCCATTGGGGAATCTTTTTCAGACTTCGCTGGGGAAAATTTTCAAACTCCACTGAGGATATTTTATACTCCGCTGGGGATGATAAGACTTCTCAGTGCTGATGGTAGATAAACTTTGCTTGGAGAGAATATTACCGATTCATTCATAGTTGCGAGTCTCAGCTGGGGAGAGTTAACGTTATTGTCTTTCCTTACTCTGCGGGGAGTGAAAGTATTTCAGCCATACTCTTCAACTAAATTTATCCTTGTACCTGGTGGACAGAGCAACTGTAAGGCTTGGACAATCTTAATTTCCCCTGTTTCTGATATTACGAGTAATCGTCTTTTGTTTCGCATGCAAATATTCATGAGCAGCAATTAATGTCAAATGCATATATCAAAAATGAACATTGGACGTTCTTTGCAAAACAAAACAAATAAAGGAAAAAAAGTTTGAAATTTTTTGAAGATGAATTGTATTGATTTGAATTTTAGCCTGTAAATAGGCGTTTTTGTACAAGAGGCTGACGTCCTAGTAAGAGAATGCCGCCGAACAATAGAGTTTATACAATTTGTGAAAAAACAAAACAGCTATGTGGATAATCCCATTGGGTTCCAACTCTGCTATTGCCCTTATGTCCTCGAGCATCTCATCACTTTGCTACTTGGTTGAAGGTATATCAGATTGATTAGTGCCGTCCGAGCTTGATGGTTGATACCGAAGTCTGGTTGCAAGGTGATCTAATAAGACATAGCGTTACGCTTTGATCCCTAATTTTTGCCTGGACCGCCCTTTCGGGTTTTCAGTCCACGGGGATACCCTTTTTTGCCCAAGCCGCCTTTTCAGGTTTTCGAATCTGGAATTGCGACAGTTGATAGTAATCATCTTTGGATTGACCTTTTTCCTGAAAAGGCAAGACATCAGTTATATGCAATGTCATGATGTATGAAATGCATGAGGTCATGATGTTTTCAAGAATAAATGAGATTGTGTGATATGATGCGTATATGCATGCGTTATGATGTATAAAAATGTGAAATATCTATGAATGTATTTTCGTCTAGGAAAATAAATCCTTGACGAGTGTCGGGAACTTGTGGAATCCTGGGCTGATGTTTTAAAGAGTAGAGTTCTTCGCTTCCGCTGGGAATGATGGTTGCAAGAATAAACCGGTAGGAGAAGATGACTCCGTTGGGGAATAAACTTGTTGGAGAGATTACTCTGCAGGGAATTACTCTGTGGGAAGAGATACTTTGCTAAGGCTTTGACGAGAACTCCGCTGGGGATTCCACTGGTAAGTTAGGTTGGGGAATTTTGATGAACTCCGTTGGGGATTGACAGTTGGAAGTTTTAGCTCCGCTGGGGACTTTGAAACTTGAATCTGAGGGGAATTAGATTCTGTAAGGCTCTCTGGCTGGGGAAATCAGCTTTGAGAAAGCTCGTGTTTTGCTGAGGATCCTGAAGATAAACTCTGCTTGGGGAATTGAGAACTCAGGAGAATCTTCATTCTTGAGAGAAACAAATTTTTTAGTTGTCTGTTATCTTGTTGGTGGTTGTAATTTTCAGCAGGTGATGAAGAAATTTTTTGATGATTAATACTTCAAAAGATGAAGGAACCTTGATGATTACTACTTCAAGATGAAGGAACCTTGATGATTACTACTTCAAGATGAAGGAACCTTGATGATTACTACTTTAAGATGAAGGAACCTTGATGATTACTACTTCAAGATGAAGGAACCTGGATGATTACTACTTCAAGATGAAGGAACCTTGATGATTATGACTTCAAGATGAAGGAACCTTGATGATTACTACTTTAAGATGAAGGAACCTTGATGATTACTACTTCAAGATGAAGGAACCTGGATGATTACTACTTCAAGATGAAGGAACCTGGATGATTACTACTTCAAGATGAAGGAACCTGGATGATTACTACTTCAAGATGAAGGAACCTGGATGATTACTACTTCAAGATGAAGGAACCTTGATGATTTCTACTTCAAGATGAAGGAACCTGGATGATTAATACTTCAAGATGAAGGAACCTGGATGATTACTACTTCAAGATGAAGGAACCTGGATGATTACTACTTCAAGATGAAGGAACCTGGATGATTACTACTTCAAGATGAAGGAACCTGGATGATTACTACTTCAAGATGAAGGAACCTGGATGATTACTACTTCAAGATGAAGGAACCTGGATGATTACTACTTCAAGATGAAGGAACCTTGATGATTACTACTTCAAGATGAAGGAACCTGGATGATTACTACTTCAAGATGAAGGAACCTGGATGATTACTACTTCAAGATGAAGGAACCTGGATGATTACTACTTTAAGATGAAGGAACCTGGATGATTACTACTTCAAGATGAAGGAACCTGGATGATTACTACTTCAAGATGAAGGAACCTGGATGATTACTACTTCAAGATGAAGGAACCTTGATGATTACTACTTCAAGATAAAGGAACCTGGATGATTACTACTTCAAGATGAAGGAACCTGGATGATTACTACTTCAAGATGAAGGAACCTGGATGATTACTACTTCAAGATGAAGGAACCTTGATGATTACTACTTCAAGATGAAGGAATCTGTCGATCAATCTGCATATGTTAAGAATGTTGTTGAAAGGTAACTTGTTCTGGAGAATAAATCCTTGACAAATATTGGGGAAATAAACCCATGACTGCAGGTCTGCTAGAGAGGTTTCACCACTGCCCCCAGTATCAGATGCATGTGATATTGCCAGGAGACTTGGTCTATTCGTAACCCTTGAGATTGACATTCGAATGCCCCAAGTGACGGTGACGGAGACTTGCCCCAGGTTAATCTGCAATTGAGAGATTTTGTTGAAATCTTGACTGGACTGCCCCAGGTTATCTGAACTTTGAAAGATCTGTTGAAACCTTGACCGGACTGCCCCAGGTTAATTGAATGGTGTCTTTTCATGCCCCTTGTTGATAGGAGATTTGTGTCGTTGGAAGTGTCATCCTTTTTGAAGTGATTTTGTTCACTGAGAGAGTTTTCGTTCCTCCGAACATTCGCTGTATGAATTTCTTCGCTGTCAAACAAATAGTTAAATGCAAACAGTGATATTCAAGCAATGCAAAGTTTATGTTTGTCTCGAAGTTTTGAAAAATGCGTT
Organism: Vicia faba; assembly: GCA_948472305.1. Lineage (NCBI taxonomy): Eukaryota > Viridiplantae > Streptophyta > Magnoliopsida > Fabales > Fabaceae > Vicia > Vicia faba. Next base: position 1,233,340,939 of record OX451737.1, read on the forward strand.
TTTTAGCAGAAAACTTTTCATAAGATAAATTCAACACAAGATTTTAGAGCAAAGCCTTACAGGAGTCAGGATATCTTTTGTAACAGTATGCTTTCGAACTAACCCATGCTTCAATTAGGACTTTTGCAGGGTTGTAACGTGGCTTGGTTCACGGTTTAAGAAGCAAAGGATAAAGGCTCAAAGTGTATTTGTACCCACCCGCTCTTCGTGATGTTCTTCAATCCTAAGCTCAGTTAATTGTGCGTCGCACTCTATTCGAGTTTGGAACGACTTTTTGGGTGATGGTTCACCAGTTGAATTTTGGGAGACAGTCATCATCTCCTTTTTATTTTTCAACATTTTTCATGTTGTTGAGGATTTGTAATGACCTATCTATTTTGATTTGTTATCCCTAACTTTTGCTTGACTGTCTCTATTTTTGGGATTACAGTCAGCGGGATGCCCCAACTTTCTTAAGCCTCCTTTACAGGTTTTGGCTTGGTGGGCTTTTCTCTTTTTGAGAGATTGACTGCCTATGTGATAGGGAACCACCCTTGTCTTTTGACTCCAAAGGAATGCTTTTCTTTTTTGATGTCATTCGTTGTGTTATGAACTGAGAGTTTGCGACTTTAATGCGCACCTTTTTGAATTAACTGAGAGACTACCCTGCCCCAGGTTTATATCAAAGGTTTTGATTGTTTAGAACAGAAAACTCCTACTTCTTGGGCTCGAAGGGGTTGACTAGGGATTATCTTCCTTATAACTCCAGTGTTTGGGAATTGAAAGAAATGCCTATACATCATCAGCGAGGTCTGTTCAAAAGCATACTGTATGAGATTATGGTATTGTTTCGTCATCCTCCCTCTAAAGGCTTGCAGCTTTTTATCAAGAGTTAAATATCATAAAGAAAGCATAAGAGTAGTGAAAATGAATGGATGAATTCAAGACAAACATATGTAATGCATTAATGAAACAAAGTTTTGACATTAATAGATAATTGTTTGAATGACAAAGAGATTACAACTTGAAAATTCAAAGAAGCAAAAGTCTCTCAATGATTTGGCATAGGAGCAGTGATCACACTTGGAGGGTCAAAACTTGATCTCCTTGGCATCAATCAAGTCTTGAATCTGGTTCTTCAAAGTCCAACAGCTGTCGGTGTCATGCCCAGGGCTGTCAGAATGGTAGGCACATCTCTCACTCGAGTTGTACTTGGAAGAGGAAGTATCAGGATTTTGAGGAGGATCCTTCAGCGTGATTAGCTTCAACTCCAACAAATGTTGTAATGCTTGAGACAAAGGCATGTTGATGTTAGTGTACTACCTTTCTTGATATCTCACCCTACGTCTCTTGCCCCATTTTTGTTGAACAATCGTGGGATCAGAGATCAGGATTGCCCCAGCATGTTGATCAAGACGACTCTTTTGACCAGTCACTGCATTAGACTCTTTCTTCCCATTGTAGGGGATTTTCTGAACATCAGAGGGAGTAGCTCCTTGGATCTTCCCACTTTTGATGCCCGCTTCGACCCTTTCGCCGGTCAGTATTAGCTCGGTGAACCCGGCTGAGGAGCTTCCAATTAAGTGATTGAAGAAAGGCCCTGATAAGTTCCCATGAAGATATCAATCAACTCTCTGTCAGTTAAAGGGGGTTGCACCCTACCAGCCAGATCTCTCCATTTTTTAGCGTATCCTTTGAAGCTCTCGTTAGAACCCATGGTCATGCTCTGCAATTGCACACGAGTTGGTGCAAGATCAGCATTGTACTGATATTGTTTGTAGAAAGCAGTAGCTAAGTCCCCCCATGTGTGGATGCGAGAACTCTCCAATTGATAGAACCACTCGAGTTGAGTCCCTACCAGGCTTTCTTGGAAGAAATGGATCCAAAGCTTTGGATCAGCTGTGTATGGTTGAATCTTGTGGACATAAGATCTTAGATGCATCTGAGGGCAAGAGACTCCATCGTACAGAGCAAAGGTAGGGACTTTGAACTTTGGTGGAATGATCAATCCAGGAACTAAACCCATGTCTCCTAGATCTAAGCCAGGTATTTGTTGAATCTCCATAGCACTGAGGCGATCCTCCAACTGTTTGTACTTGTCATCAGCGGGAGGATATTGTTCCTCAGAGTAGTCAGCTTCATCAATCCCCATACTGTGGTCTTCTTCAAGATTGACCTCCTTGTCTTTGAGAAGGAGAGCTTTCAGATCCTCTTGCCCATTCCCCATAGCCAGCAACATTTGTTGGAATTGAGCATTTTGAGCCTGGAGATCTTTCACTGTTTGCTCCATATCCATCTTACTGAAATAAACAGTAGGAAGATAAGGAGACCTGTATGGGAGAAACCTGTTATGCAATGATATGTATGATATATATGCAATGTTTTCAAGGATCTCTTGGGGTAAACACAAGAGAATGTTAGAGGTTGAACTTCGATCTTTGATTGGAGAACTTTGCCACGGCGGATGTCTTTTCACGAGAATCAAGCTCACCATGTCAAGTGGGTTATAGCCCCTGATTCAAGTTGTTGTACTTGATCTTTGATTGGAGAACTTTGCACCGGTGGATGTCTTTCCACGAGAATCAAGCTCACCATGTCGAGTGGGTCATAGCCCCTGATTCAAGTTGTTGCACTTGATCTTTGATGGCACTTGTTTAGAGGAGAAACCCTCTTGCTCTTTGGTAGACGTCTGGTTCAACGTAACCCTGCATCAAAAGAACCCTCGAGATCCTTGAAATGGTTATTGAAAATGCTATGGTATGAAGTTATGATGTTATGTACATGTATGCAAAAGCAAGTAAGTGTATATACATGCAATCATATTCACACAAAGCAAACAAGTCCTTAGGTTTAGGCTTGCATGGGGTTGTAGGTAAGTACCCTCTTGAAGTTAGTTGGCTCATCCTATCCTAAAATAGAAACCGGGTTCTAAGGAGCTCAATATCATTGGATTGTTTTCTGTGTTCATTGTTTTGGTTTAGCCACTTAACTGGCGACCAAAATATTCCAAGAAAACAACCCTCAATGAGTGTAGTATCGAGTATCTACCAACTTCGGACTGCACCAAAGTCGGTCATCTCACTACCCCTAAAAGGCTAGGATGGTCAATTAAGGTTCTAAGAGTTCGTTAGTGCTTCACGACATCACTCAGTGGCCCCGTACTCTCCTTGACTGAACTCAAGGGTTACCGGTACTCACAAATATGTCACACTAACATAGCTTACTGCTTCAACCGTGTCGGTATACCCCGCACAGTTCCCTCACAGTTTTTTTGCTATTTACCTAAAAAGGTGCCCCAAATCCGGGTGTAGGATTTACAACAAACCCAAACAAGGAACCAAAAAGTAAAGCAATCAAGGCAAGAGTAAAGGTGATCTAAACCCTAAGGTAACCCCACTTTTAAATTAATCCCCAACAGAGTCGCCAGTTCTGTGATACGGTGGGAGAACTGACTTGAGTTTTTGCGTTTGTATTCACACTTGTTCGGTTTAGCAAGAGTCGCCACCGACTTTTTATTTTATCCTAAAGGAAAGGTTAAAAAGCATAGGAAAAACCTTTTGAGATGTTTCGTGGGTTCGGGGGGTAGATTATGAAAAGGGAAGGTATTAGCACCCTTTTCATCCATGGTTATCCATGGGCTCTTAGTTACTTGGTTTTAGATCACTTGCCTTTGATTTTCAATTGTTTGAAATGGTGCTTTGTGTGTGGGTTTGAAAATGTTTTTGAAATAGATGCCTTGTCTTAGGCAACCGTTGTAATGACTCGTGTTTGAGTGTTTTACAAAGGTGTGTATCTTTTCGAAAAGATGTTTCAAATGTTTTTTGAAAGTTTGTTTTTGAAAGTGTTTGTGGAGTGTGGTTTGAAAAGTAGGCAAGTGTTTTTGCAAGTTTGATCAAGTAACTAAGAGTTGTCTACCCCTATTGTACTCAAAGGTTTTTCTCATGTTTTAACCCTTTTTAACAATTTTGTTCCACCATTGTATTTGGTGGACAATCTTGCGTTTAGGATGTTTAACGGGACAGGCACGGGTCATCGTATGGACCATGAATGCAATGGTGCCAAGTGTCTTTGGCAATTTTTGCTTGAAGGGACTATGATCATTTTGATAGGCAACTTTCGAAAGCGTCATTGAGGGACTATGATCATTTGATTCATTTTGCCAAAGAAACTCAACGTGCAAGCATGGCCCATTTTGGAAGGCAACATGTGGGATTACCCTAGGGGTGCAAGTGTGATTGTGTATTGATTTCATGTATTTGTCTTTGTATTAGGTTATCTAGCGTTTGATTTTATGTACATACAAACCCTAGGTCTAACCATGGTATATTTGAAAGCGGTAAATTGCGAGAATTTAAAGTCTACGCTATTACAAACAAGTATCCGGGAGTGGGGGTACAAATTTACAAATGGGGATGAGACTTTAAGGAGAGTAGTGTCCAAATAATTACAACCAAATCGAATTGCGATCTCAAATGTAATATGTATCAAATGTACAAGATAAGCAAATGTAAACGTATCAATGTATTTGTGTATTGTAAATGTGTAAGTGTATGTGTAAATGTATTAAGATAATCAAATATGTATTGTAAATGTGTATGTGATTTATTTACAGGCGTGGAAAATGTTAACTTGATGAAAAATTAAGTATTGCTTATTTATTTGTATTTTCGTATTTTTGTTAATTATGTACAAAACAAAATATTTTAAGAAAAGAGAAGTATTTAACTTAAAGAAAATTATGTATTGATGTATTTATGTACAAACAAAATATTTTAAGAAAAGAAAAGGAAACGTTTTAAGTTCTATTTTTTATGTATTAAAAATTAATGTATTTTAATTAGTATTTTTATGTACAAAGAGGTTTTAATAAAACAAAAATGTTTAGTAAGATTTTTTACAAGAAAAAAGAAATTAATGTATTATTTATTTAAAAAAAAGAGTTAAGTTATGTATATATATAAAAAGGATAAAATGAAAAGAGATATTTGTTGTACCCCAAAATTTGCCCTCCCATATTCTTCAAGATTTGGCAAGATCAAGCTTCAAAATCCCTCAAAGGTTGCACAGTCCAATTGCCTCCTAACACAGTCAAAATTAGGGTTTTGGTTCTTGCAAAGAAAATGAGGTTTTCAAGGGTCCAATCAAGTCCCATATGCCTATATACATTGTCAAGCATCCATATGTCAAGTTTCAAGACTCACAACATCAAATTGCACAGTCAAAAACCCTAATTGCTCCACAGTCAACTGCAGGGGCAAAATGGTCATTTGACAGTCAAAAGTCAAATTTTTTGGTCAACATCTTATTTTGAAGCCACAATCATCATTTGATCAATTCTTGATGATGATTCCTCAAAGCATGGCTCAAAAAGTCTCAAGATGCAAAAGTTTCCATTTTTGGACAGCTGAAAAGTCAACTGCAAATTGACTAAGGCATAACTTCTTCATGGTTCATCAGAAAAATCCCATCCAAAGCTCATTTTTAAGGGGATAACATTTCCTACAACTCATCTTCACACTCCAAGTCCAAGAAATGCTCTCACAAAAAGTTATCAATTTCAACATTATAGGTCATTTTCAAAAGTCAACAAAAAGGCACTTTAAGTCAAAGACCATAACTTGAGATTGGTAAATAAAAATGACATGGGACCAAAGGCATTGGTTAGAGGACTTCAAGACCTTTCCAAAATGTCCAAGAACATGTTCATAGCTTCAAAATTGAGCAAGATATGCATTGGAGAAGTTGGGAAATTTTGGGGAACTTTCAAAAGTCAACTTTGCCTCAAAAGCTTCAAATTTGCTAATGGGCCTCAAATTCTTCCTTGAATCATTACCCAAAGCCTATGCACGACCCATTGAGCTCAAAATGATTTATTTTATTATTTTTAATTAATTAATTGGATTTATATTTATATTAATTCATTTAATTGGTTTTAAATATATGAAAATTCAAAGATATGCTTTTTTAGATCTTTTTGTGCAGCAAATGTGACTAGGGCAAGCTGGCAATTCGTTTCTTAATCAACAAGGTAAAGAAATCCATGATTGCAAGGTTTCATGAAAGAAAAGATTGGAAAAGATATGATTAGGCAATCAAATATTCAAGTCATTAATCCATGGACTTGTGGGCTTATTTTTGACCTAGAATCATTCACATACATATGCTGAGTGAAACCCTACTCATACATACACGTGAAAGCTGCTGAAGCCATAGAATCACTTTGCAAAATTTCAACAAAAATTGTGAAACTGAAATCCTATTTGCAGGACAATTCAAGGCCAAAGATCGTTTCCATTACATTACTGACATTGCTAGGAAGCTATTACAATCAAGAACTAGTCCAAACGCGCAAGGAATCATCCCCACGGAGTCACACGGTTTGCTTTGTTTTCCAATTTGACATATCATGATTCATGTGCTTTTAATTGGTTTTCTTGTTTGATTTACACTAATAGGTACCTTCTGAAGCGATTGGTATAAGTTAATTGACCTAACGCTGCCTGAATCCAAATCTACCATGAACAACATCTAGGGTTTCTGAAGCTTGCAATTGGGGCTTTAGGCATAGGGAAAAATTGGACCACGTCATGGCCATGGTTGAATTCGTCAAGGCCAGACGAATTCAACCAACCTCTCGCGCTCAATTTATGTTGTCTCCTCTTCTATTCGCTATTTTCACACTACACTATTTTTCAAACACTCTTGAGGACAAATACAAGAGTCATTCAGAAATCTTTCAAAGAAACTTTTTCAAACCCACTCACATTTTGAAAAGCAAACATTTTGGAAACATAAGAGCAAGTATCTAAGAGCCCATGGATAACCATGGATAGAAAGGGTGCTAACACCTTCCCTTTCTATAAATCTACCTCCCGAACCGAGAAACAATCTCATAAGGAATTTTGTTGTGCTTTTGTCCTGTCCATGTTGGAGAAAATAAAAGACGGTGGCGACTCTTGCTTCCTCGACATTTCGCGAACCAGCTAAAAACAGTCAGTTCTAAATCCACCGATCACAGAACTGGCGACTCTGCTGGGGATACTTAAAGTGAGGTGTACCTTAGGATAGCTCATACTTATGTTTTCAATTGCCTGATTTGTGTGCTTTAAAATTATTGGGTCTGTATTGGGAGTTCTATAGATCCTAACCCGGATCTGGGGGATACCTTCTTAGAAAGTAGCAACAAGACTGTGAGGGAACTGTGCGGGGTATACCGACACGGTTGAAGAAGTCTGCTACGTTGATGTGGCACTTTGGTGAGTACCGGTAACCCTTGAGTCAAGTCAAGGAGAGTACGGGGCCGCCGCGTGGTGTCGTGAAGCATCAACTGACCTTAGGAACCTTAATTGAACCATCCTGGCCTCTTTAGGGTAGTGAGATAACTGACTTTGGTGCAGTTTGAAGTTGGTTGATACTCGATACTACACTCATTGAGGGTTGTTTTCTTTGAATATTTCGATCGCCAGTTCAGTGGCTAAATCGAAACGATGAACACAGAAAACAATCCAATGATATTGAGATCCTTAGAACCCGATTACTTTTTGATAGGACAGGTTTTGAGCCCACCAACCTCAAGAGGGTAATACCTAGACCCCACGCTGGCCTAAACTCTAAGGGCTGTCTTATCGTGACTTGTGTGCCTTACCATGTTTGCTTTTTGTGGATACTTGTGGTGTGTTTTTATCATAATATCATAACATCATACAACATCATATGCATCCACTAACCACTTCAGGGGTTCGAATCTTCATCTTTGTTCTTGTTTTGTAGGACATGGAAACTATCCGCAGAAAGACAATTCAGATCAACCTCGTAAGGGTCCCTCCTCAGCTTAAGGAGCTTACATCCAGGATTCCCGAGAGCTCTTCTTTCAGTGAGAAACATGGAAGACTCATCAGTTTGGTCAACACCAACATTGAGGAAGATATGATAAAGGTCCTCTTCCAGTTCTTTGACCCTCTGCACCACTGTTTTACTTTCCTGGATTATCAACTGGTGCCTACATTGGAAGAGTTCTCCCAGCTTCTGAAGATCCCTATCCTTAGTCAACTACCCTACAACGGTACAGAAAGGGAACCCAAACTTGAAGAGGTTGCTAAAGCATTATGCCTACAACCATCTGACATTAAGGGACATTGGGAAGTTAGAAGTGGTATCAAAGGGTTCTTGGCCAGGTTTCTGTTTGAGAAGGCCCAAGAATGTTGGAATTCCCTTGACCTACAAGCCTTTGAAGAAGTTGTGGCCCTCCTTGTCTATGGGTTGGTGCTGTTCCCTAATCCAGACCAACTTATAGATATCAATGCTGTCAAGATCTTCATGTCCAGGAATCCTATACCTACGTTGCTTGGGGACATCCTTCACTCATGTTACACTCGAACCATGAGAAAAAGAGGTGTTCTTATGTGCTGCACTCCTCTCCTGGGAAGGTGGTTTATTTCGCACCTTCCACAGTCAGTTTTGAAGAACGAGCGGGGTTTGAGATGGTCACAACGATTAATGACTCTTATGCATGCTGATATACATTGGTGTTCTCGGTCCAGAGAAGACGTCACTATCATTGATCGTTGCGGAGAGTTTCCTAATGTTCCTTTACTTGGGATCAGAGGAGGTATCACTTACAACCCATGCTTGGCTTTGAGACAGTTTGGATATGCTCGGAGGGATGGCCCTCATGACATGTTACTTCCTGACATAGTTTTTGACTTCGACAACGATGCACAAGGACTTCACCAGAGATTTATCAGAGCTTGGAGGGTGCCCAACAGGGTAGACAACAAGACACTGGGGCACAAGAACTCCATCCCGTTAGAGCCTTATCTCAAGTGGGTACGAGCCCGCTCCCAGAAGTTAGTGATGCCATATCCTCATGTTCTCCCTGTGATCAAAGAGCCAGTTTTGGAAGGAGAGGTGCCCTGCACCATTCAACATCCTGACATGCCTACATCCTGGGAAGAAATGCAGAAGAGCTGGATCCAGCTTAAGGAAGAACGGAATTCTCTTGAATCCAGTCTACATGTTAGTGAGAAGAAGGTCTTGGAGCTCACCCGCCTACTGCACGAGGAAAAGACTCTCAACACTTACATAGCTCCAAAGAGGATGCGCAGTGTCTTCTGGGATTAATTTACTTTGTAATGTTTTGCCCATGAGGCCTTGATGTACTGAACAATTATTTTTTAATGATAACGTGTGTTCCTTTTTGTCTACAACAAATTTGAACTTTCGAACCCTTGAATGCATTGCATAAACAGCATATCATGCATCATGTGCATAGCAGGTACTCTTTTTTTCAGGTGGTTTAATCTTCTTCGCTATTTATTTCAGCTCGCCATCATGAATCCTGAATCATCTACTGAGCAATCCATCAAGGCCCTCCAGGCTCAAAACGCCCAGTTCCAAGAGCTGATCATGAGTTTAGCCCAAGGTCAGGAGGAATTGAAGGCTCTGTTGGTCAAGAAGAAGAAGAAGAGAACTATACTATTCAACACTGGCCGGAGGTTTGGCAATACACTGCAGAATGAGGTTGATCAAGCTGGTTCTTCTGTAGGGAAAGGTAGTCCCCAAGGGGGAAGGGTTCCTAGTCCTGTGGTCTCTGACAACGAGACTGATTTCAATGAGGAGCAGTATCCTCCAGCTGAAGACAAGTACAAGCAGTTAGAGGATCGTCTGAATGCCATGGAAATTCAACAAGTTCCTGGGTTGGATTTTGGGGACCTGGGTCTATCTTCTGGTGTGGTGATCCCACACAAGTTCAAAGCACCATTTTTCGCAAAGTATGACGGGGCGTCCTTCCCTAAGCCACATCTCAGATCTTATGTGCGGAAGAACCAACCATACACTGGGGACAAGAACTTGTGGATCCATTTCTTCCAGGAGAGTCTTTCAGGGACTCATCTCGAATGGTTCTATCAGCTAGATGGAACCAAGGTTCGTAACTGGGAGGACTTGGCCACTGCTTTTTACAAGCAGTATCAGTATAATGCCGACCTCGCTCCTACGCGTACCCAACTCCAGGGTATGTCGCTAGGATCGGGAGAAGGTTTTAAAGAGTATGTGCAGAAGTGGAGGGACCTGGCTGGCAGGGTGCAGCCACCGTTAGACGACCGTGAACTCGTGGACATGTTCTTGGGGACCCTATCCGGGCCGTTCTTCAATCATCTCATCGGTAATTCGTCTGCAGGGTTTACAGACCTCATTCTGACTGGGGAAAGGATAGAGGCTGGTATGAAATCAGGGAAGATACAGAAAGGTGCGTCCTCAAGTTCTGAGAAAAAGCCTTTCAAGAAGGAAGCCAGTGCTGTGTATGGGCCTAGGAGGCAAAATAAACCGGAACGCCGCCAAGCTGTCAACGCGGTGGTAATTGCAAAGCCTGCTGCCGCTCCTCGGCAACCTAACCAACCCAGGGGTGAGAGACCCAGAAGAGAATATACTCGGCTTAGTATGACCTTGTCACAGATCTTGCCGCAACTGCTATCGACCAACTTAGTAACCGTCAGAGAAGCTCCGAAGGTGGTAAACACAACCTCTCTGAAGTATAATCCCAACGCCTGTTGTGCTTGTCACTCTGATAGCCCGGGGCATTCTACTGATGATTGCTGGGCCCTGAGGAATAAGGTTCAGGACCTTATCGATGCCAAGGAAATACAGTTTGAGGCGCCCGAAAGGCCCAACGTTGTGACTGCTCCTATGCCCCAACATGGAGTAAATGCTATTGAGGAAGACTTGTTTGTAGCTTCTGTGGAGGATGTTGCTACCCCTTTATTGACTGTCAAGAGGAACCTGTTGCTATCCGATTTATTTCCGGGTTGTAGCAAGGGTTGCCTTCTGTGTGCCGTTTCCCCTGCTGGTTGTCCGTTGCTGAAGTCAGGCGTCCAAAACCTGATGGATAGCAAAGAGATTTTGTTCAAAAAGACCGCTGTTCCTATTGTTCCTACAGAAGAAGTATCTGTTGTCACCATCTTCAACAATCCTACCAAGGCTCCCCTGAGGAAGCCAGTCAAAATCATGTCTGTTGCACCTATTATCATTACTGTTCCGGGGCCCCTCCCCTATAAATCTGACAAGGCTGTCCCATGGCACTATGGGGCAGATGTGTATGTACTCGGAGTGAAGCAGGAGTTCAACACTAGTACCGGTATCAGTAACATCACCGGTCCCACTAAAGTTACTCGCAGTGGCAGGCTCTTCTCGCCTGACATTGCGCCACCAGTCATCCGAAGACCTCTTATCATCACGCCTACAAATGCACCTGTTTCCCCTCCTGATCAAGTTTCTACCCCTGATGCCGAGTCATCTGACGCTCGGGGCAAAGGGATGGCTGATGTGCCTGCCCGGATGGAGGCACCAAAGACTGTTAATGTTGAAGCGTCACAGCAAGAGATGGAGGAAATCCTTAAGATCATCAAGAAGAGCGATGTCAACGTCGTTGAGCAGCTGGGGCATACCCCCTCTAAGATCTCCATGCTATCACTGTTGTTGTGCTCAGAGGCCCAAGCCAAGGCCCTGATTTCATTCCTAAAGACGGCCCATGTGCCACAAGAGACGTCTGCGGACCAATTTACTGATTGTGTGGCCAATTTGACCGCTGACAATGGGTTGGGTTTCTCTGATGCAGATCTGACCGCTAAGGGTAAGAACCACAATGATGCCCTGCATGTCTCCATTGAGTGCAGGGGCACTACTCTTGCACACGTGTTGGTAGACACCGGGTCTTCACTAAATGTATTACCCAAGAAGGCCTTAGACAGGTTGGATTGTGAGGGTTTGGAGTTGAAGCCTAGTAACATCATTGTCCGAGCCTTTGATGGGTCGAAGAGGATGGTACATGGTGAAGTGGACATTCCGATTCGTGTTGGTTCTCAAGTCTTTGATTCAACGTTCTATGTGATGGACATTCGTCCATCTTATTCCTGTTTGCTGGGTCGACCTTGGATTCACAAGGCTGGGGCTGTAACATCCACTCTACACCAAAAGCTTAAATACCCTGTCAGAGGGAAGATTGTTACAGTGCAGGGGGAGGAAGAATACATGGTTAGTCATCTGAACTCGTTCCGGTATATAGAGATGGAAGGGGAGTTCGTTGAAACCCCTTTTCAACATTTCGAAGAGGTGCCTCCAACATTGGCGTCAGCAGAAACAGTGATTGAAGAAGACTTTCCTTTGAAGATGGCCTCCTTGAAGGACGCCCGGGCTGTGATTGAGAAAGGTGAATGTGCTAACTGGGGCAGGCTCCCTGATTTTACTCCTAAAACTGACAAGTTTGGGCTGGGTTTCACTGTAGAGGTTCAGAGGGCTGTACGCAAAGCAAGGATCGGAAGACCTCCCGTGTTCATCACCAACCCGGGAGTGAATGCTGTTGAAGGCGATGCGGAGGAATCGGAGTTTGATAGCTGGATCTACCCGACGATCGATGGTGGACTGAACAACTGGACTGCAAAAGACTACATACCTGTTACTTTTGTTACTCAGTAATGAATTCCTTTGTTTTTAAATTTGTAATGAACAATAATGTGAAACTTTATGGCCCGGTGTCTTACCCGGGGCACCGTGGCTTCATTTGTGAGGGCTTATTACTTGTCATTTCCATATATCATGAATAAAAACATTGGACGTTTTTCGCATCTCAAATCTTGTGCTTCCTTTCTTTCTTTCTTTCTTTATATATTGCAAAACAACTATATTTACACACACTCACTTATACAGGTTTCAATCCACTCTGGATCTCACTGGTAACGACTCTGCTACTTCCAGTTATGACTTCGAAAATCCGATCAACTTAGCCGAAGACGAAGGTGAAGATGATTGCGAAGTGCCTGGTGAGCTTGCAAGACTGTTACTCCAGGAAGAGAGGGCCATTCAGCCACATGAAGAGCCAGTGGAAACGGTAAATCTGGGTACTGAGACAGATAGAAGGGAAGTTAAGATTGGTGTCAATCTGGAGCTCAGCATGAAACAGCGGTTGATTCAGATGTTGCATGATTATGTGGAAATCTTCGCCTGGTCTTACGAAGACATGCCTGGGTTGGATACCGACATTGTGGTCCATCACTTGCCTACCAAGGAAGACTGCCCTCCGGTTAAACAAAAGGTCCGTCGTATGCGTCCAGAGATGTCCGAGAAGATCAAAGCTGAGGTTATGAAGCAATTTAATGCCGGGTTTCTAGAAGTGACTTCTTACCCTCAGTGGGTTGCCAACGTGGTTCCGGTGCCGAAGAAGGATGGTAAGGTCCGAATGTGTGTTGACTACAGGGATTTGAATAGGGAGAGCCCTAAGGATGACTTCCCCCTGCCTCACATTGACGTTCTGGTTGACAATACAGCTCAACACAAGGTGTTCTCCTTCATGGATGGTTTTTCAGGTTATAATCAGATTAAAATGGCTCCTGAAGACATGGAAAAGACTACTTTTGTTACTCAGTAGGGCACCTTCTGCTACAAGGTCATGCCTTTTGGATTGAAAAATGCTGGTGCAACTTACCAACGTGCCATGGTTGCTTTATTTCATGACATGATCCACCATGAGATTGAAGTGTACGTCGATGATATGATTACAAGGTCTCAAACTGAGGAGGAGCACCTTGACCATCTACAGAAGTTGTTTGACCGTCTGAAGTTGTACAAGCTGAGGTTGAATCCAAACAAGTGCACATTTGGGGTAAGATCTGGAAAGTTGCTAGGCTTCGTCGTGAGCGACAAAAGTATTCAAGTGGACCCTGCCAAGGTTAAAGCCATACAAGAGATGCCAGTTCCCAAGACAGAGAAAGAAGTCAGAGGCTTTCTAGGACGACTGAATTACATTGCCTGATTCATCTCGCATCTAACTGCTACCTGTGAACCAATCTTCAAGCTGTTGAAGAAAGACCAGGTAGTACGTTGGAATGATGAATGTCAGGCCGCTTTCGACAGAATCAAAGAGTATCTCCAAGAACAACCCATTCTTATGCCACCGGTTGAAGGGAGACCTCTAATCTTATACTTGACAGTACTTGACAACTCAATGGGGTGTGTGCTGGGGCAGCATGACGAGTCTGGCCGAAAAGAGCACGCCATTTATTACCTTAGCAAAAAGTTTACCGACTGTGAGACCCGATACTCACTGCTCGAGAAAACTTGCTGCGCTTTGGTATGGGCTGCTCGCCGGCTGAGACAGTATATGCTGACTCACACTACTCTGTTGATTTCAAAAATGGATCCGATAAAGTACATATTCGAAAAGCCTGCTCTGTCCGAAAGAATAGCAAGATGGCAGATGATCTTGACAGAATACGACATCCAGTACACGACTCAGAAAGCTATCAAGGGAAGTGTGTTGGCAGACCATTTGGCACACCAGGCAGTGGATGACTACCAGTCAATAAACTTTGAGTTTCCCGACGAGAACATCATGGTAGTGACTGATTGTGAAGTACCTGGACCGGATGAAGGACCTGAGGAGGGATCCCGATGGTGTATGCACTTTGACGGAGCCTCCAACGCTTTGGGTAACGGTATTGGCGCTGTGATCATATCCCCTCAAGGCACTCATACTCCACTTACTGCCCGGCTATGTTTCAACTGCACCAACAACATGGCGGAGTATGAGGCATGCATCATGGGTCTTCAAGCTGCGATTGACTTAAGGATCAAGTTTCTGAGTGTCTTCGGAGATTCCGCTCTCGTGATCAATCAGATCAAAGGCGAGTGGGATACGAAACACCCAAACCGTATTCCTTACAAAGAGTGTGTGTTGACATTGATCCCCCATTTTACAGAGATAACTTTTGAACACTTCCCAAGAGAGGAGAATCAGTTGGCGGACGCGTTGGCTACGATGTCTTCCATGTTCAAAGTCAAATGGGATAACGAGGCTCCCCGGGTCATTATCTGGAAACTGGACGAACCTGCATATTATTGTGATCTTGAGGCTGAAGAGGTAACTGAAAAACCATGGTATCATGAAGTAAAGAGGTACCTGGAAGCTCGAGAATACCCCGAGGGTGCATCTGTCAACGACAAAAAGTTTCTGAGAAGGTTCGCAGCGAAGTTCTTCCTCAGCAATGGCATTCTATACAAGCGAAACCATGATTCAACCTTACTGCGTTGTGTGGATAAGACTGAAGCAGAAAGGATCATGGCAGAACTGCATGAAGGTACCTACGGAACACATTCCAGTGGACATACCATGGCAAAGAAAATCCTTCGGGCAGGATATTTCTGGTCCACAATGGAAGCCGACTGCTACCAACATTCCCGGACATGTCAAAAATGCCAGATCTACGCTGATAAGGTGCATGTTCCTCCGGTCCCTCTGAACATCTTGACAGCACCTTGGCCTTTTGCCATGTGGGGCATTGATATGATCAGCGAGATTAAACCTACGGCATCCAACGGGCATCGCTTCATCCTGGTAGCAATTGATTACTTTACGAAGTGGGTCGAAGCAGCTTCCTACGCTACCGTAACCAAGAACGTCGTGGCACAGTTCATTCAGCATAACCTGATCTGTCGATACGGTGTACCTGAGAGGATCATTACGGACAATGGTACCAATCTTAACAACAATATGATCACTGAGCTCTGCGAGCAATTCAAGATACAGCACCACAACTCTTCTCCTTACCGGCCGAAGATGAATGGGGCTGTAGAAGCAGCGAATAAGAATATCAAAAAGATTGTGTAGAAGATGACAGTGACCTATAAAGATTGGCACGAGATGTTACCGTTTGCTCTTCACGGGTACCGTACCTCAGCAAGGACGTCAACCGGGGCAACTCCTTTTTCCTTGGTCTATGGCATGGAGGCAGTCTTGCCGATTGAAGTCCAGATACCCTCTCTCAGGATTATGAAGGATACAGGTTTGAGCGAAGATGACTGGATCCAGACTCGACTTGATCAATTAAACCTAATTGACGAAAAGAGACTTGCTGCTATTTGTCATGGTCAGACGTACCAAAAACGGATGATCAGGGCATTTAACAAGAAAGTTAGACCACAAGAGTATCAAGTCGGAGACCTGGTAATCAAGCGCATCATTCTTCCTCAAAGTGATCCTAGGGGCAAATGGACCCCTACGTACGAAGGGCCATTTGTGGTTAAACATGTCTTCTCAGGAGGAGCCATGATCCTAACTACCATGGATGGTGACGACCTTCCTCACCCCGCCAATGCAGACATAGTAAAAAGATACTACGCATGATAAAAGACCCGCTAGGTTGACATACCTAGGCAAAAATTAGGGCTTCCCGGCGAACCAAAAGGGTTCGGGCAAAAATAAGGGATGAAATGAAAAAAATCTGTACACCCGGCAAGTCGAAAACCTGAAAAGGCGGCTTGGGCAAAAATGGGTATCCCGGTGGACTGAAAACCCGAATGGGTGGTCCAGGCAAAAGTTAGGGATTAAAGCGTAATACTATGTCTCATTGAATCACCTTGCATCCAAAATCCGGTATCAACTATCAAGTTCAGACGGCATCGATCAATCAGCTTCATCATCAACTGAGCAGCCAAGTGATGAGACGCTCGAAGATATAAAGGCGATAGCAGAGTTGGAACCCAGTGGGATTATTCTTTTCACATAGCTATTTTGTTTTCCTTTTTTACAAAATTGTATAAACTCTGTTGTTCGGCGGCGTTCTCTTACTAGGACGTCAACCTCTTGTACATGAACGCCTATTTACGGGCAAATTCAAAAATCAATACAAATTCACTTTTCAGACCAATTGCCAATTGTTTTTCCTTTTTTCTGTTTTGTTTTGTAAAGAACGTCCAATGTTCAGTTGTGATATATGCATTTGACACTAATTTCTAACTCATAAATATTTGCATGTGGAACAAAGGATTAATCACAGGTAACATCAGAAACAGGGGCAATAATGAGTTATCTAAGCAATCTAATTGCTCTGTCCACCAAGGTACCAAGGTAAGTTCGGCTGAAGAATGTAACCAAAATACCTTAATTCCCCAGAGAGTGAGCCAAGGTTCAACCATACTCTCCCAAGCAGTTGGTCTCCCATCAACCCCAACAAGACAATATACCTCAAGCAAGTCCGCAACACTCTCCCCAAGCAGAGCTAGCCTACTGTCAGACTTAAGGAAGTTGGGTTATTCCCAGAAGATCTCAATATTCCCCAGCGGAACATACAGACATTCCTAACAAGCATCCCCGACAATCTTATTATAAGATTGTTCCCCGGCAGAATACCGGACATCCAGTGGAGCCATTCCCCATTCCAATCTGAAAAGTCTCCCCAGGAGAACTCAATCAATCTCCCCAGTAGATTCAGGAAGCTTATCCCTAGTAGATTCTGGAAGCTTATCACCTGCAGAGTACGAACGCTCCCCCGGCTTTATTCAAAGGTTATTTCCCCACCAGGATATAACTGGGTTATCCTCAGCCAAGTGCCACGGAAAGATCGTTCCCGACGAAGTCTTCCTTTCCCCAGCGGAGTTCATCAAATCTTCCAACAGAGCTCAACAATGGTATCCCCAACGGAGTTATCATCAACATCTCAGCAAAGTTCCTCTCTTTCCCCACAGAGTTCACTCCCCGCAGAGTAATCTATTCGCCAAAGTTTATTCCCCAACGGAGTCATCTTCTCCTACCGGTGTTCTTGCAACTGTCATCCCTAGCGGAAACAAAAAAGCTATATTCTTCAACATCAGCCCAGGATTTGATTTCCCGGTATTCGTCAAGGATTTAATTTCCTAGACAAAAATACAGTCATAAACATCACATCTTCATACATTATAGCATGCACATACGCATCATGGACATATAATCTCATTTATTCTGAGAACATCATGCATTTCATACATCATGACATTGCATACAACTAACGTTTTGTCTTTTCAGGACAAAAGTCAATACAAAGATAATTACTATCAACTGTCGCAATTCCAGATTCGATTCCTGTATCCGGCCAGGGCATATCTGTGAGCGACTATTTCCAGACTCGATTCCTGTATCCTGCCAGGGCACGTCTGAAGAGTTTGAAGATCCGATTCCTGTATCTTGCCAGGGTGTATCTGTTGACGACTATTTCCAGACTCGATTCCTGTATCCTGCCAGGGCACGTCTGAAGAGTTTGAAGATCCGATTCCTGTATCTTGCCAGGGTGTATCTGTTGACGACTAATTCCAGACTCGATTCCAGTATCCTGCCAGGGCACGTCTGAAGAGTTTGAAGATCCGATTCCTGTATCTTGCCAGGGTGTATCTGTTGACGACTAATTCCAGACTCGATTCCTGTATCCTGCCAGGGCACGTCTGAAGAGTTTGAAGATCCGATTCCTGTATCCTTCCAGGGTGTATCTGTTGACGACTAATTCCAGACTTGATTCCTGTATCCTGCCAGGGCACGTCTGAAGAGTTTGAAGATCCGATTCCTGTATCCTGCCAGGGTGTATCTGTTGACGACTATTTTCCGGACTCGATTCCTGTATCCCGCCATGGCACGTCTGAAGAGTTTGAAGATCCGATTCCTGTATCCTGCCAGGGTGTATCTGTTGACGACTATTTTCCAGACTCGACTCCTGTATCTTGCCAGGGCACGTCTGAAGAGTTTGAAGATCAACTCCTGTAACAGGCCAGGTAATTATCTTTCTTTCTCAGGTACGCAAGTTCTCTCTAAGGAATCTCTTACGCGATCGACACCTAGATGGCATCTATAAGCCCATCCACATACCAACAGTCTCCAAATGGCATCTATAAGCCCATTCCCGACAAGATTCTGTTAACAGCTCCAGATGGAATCTATAAGCCCATCCTCCTATCCATCATCTTTCCAAATGGCATCTGTAAGCCCATTCCTTACATCACATTGCTGATACTCTACTAGGTGAGTGCAAATTTCTGGGCACTCTAGTGTTCAATCATCTTCCACCCTCGGATTACGAAAGGCACGCCAGCCAATCTACATCCTCAGGTCTAAGAAGATTGAACAGGGGCAACTGTTGTACCCCAAAATTTGCCCTCCCATATCTTCAAGATTTGGCAAGATCAAGCTTCAAAATCCCTCAAAGGTTGCACAGTCCAATTGCCTCCTAACACAGTCAAAATTAGGGTTTTGGTTCTTGCAAAGAAAATGAGGTTTTCAAGGGTCCAATCAAGTCCCATATGCCTATATACATTGTCAAGCATCCATATGTCAAGTTTCAAGACTCACAGCATCAAATTGCACAGTCAAAAACCCTAATTGCTCCACAGTCAACTGCAGGGGCAAAATGGTCATTTGACAGTCAAAAGTCAAAATTTTTGGTCAACATCTTATTTTGAAGCCACAATCATCATTTGATCAATTCTTGATCATGATTCCTCAAAGCATGGCTCAAAAAGTCTCAAGATGCAAAAGTTTCCATTTTTGGACAACTGAAAAGTCAACTGCAAATTGACCAAGGCATAACTTCTTCAAGGTTCATCAGAAAAATCCCATCCAAAGCTCATTTTGAAGGGGATGACATTTCCTACAACTCATATTCACACTCCAAGTCCAATAAATGCTCTCACAAAAAGTTATCAATTTCAACATTATAGGTCATTTTCAAAAGTCAACAAAAAGGCACTTTAAGTCAAATACCATAACTTGAGATTGGTAAATCAAAATGACATGGGACCAAAGGCATTGGTTAGAGGACTTCAAGACCTTTCCAAAATGTCCAAGAACATGTTCATAGCTTCAAAATTGAGCAAGATATGCATTGGAGAAGTTGGGAAAGTTTTGGGAACTTTCAAAAGTCAACTTTGCCTCAAAAGCTTCAAATTTGCTAATGGGCCTCAATTTCTTCATTGAATCATTACCCAAAGCCTATGCACGACCCATTGATCTCAAAATGATTTATTTTCTTATTTTTAATTAATTAATTGGATTTATATTGATATTAATTCATTTAATTGGTTTTAAATATAAGAAAATTCAAAGATATGCTTTTTTAGATCTTTTTGTGCAGCAAATGTGACTAGGGCAAGCTGGAAATTCGTTTCTCAATCAACAAGACAAAGAAATCCATGATTGGCAAGGTTTCATGAAAGAAAAGATTGGAAAAGATATGATTAGGCAATCAAATATTCAAGTCATTAATCCATGGACTTGTGGGCTTATTTTTGACCTAGAATCATTCACATACATATGCTGAGTGAAACCCTACTCATACATACACGTGAAAGCTGCTGAAGCCATAGAATCACTTTGCAAAATTTCAACAAAAATTGTGAAACTGAAATCCTATTTGTAGGACAATTCAAGGCCAAAGATCGTTTCCATTACATTACTGACATTGCTAGGAAGCTATTACAATCAAGAACTAGTCCAAACACGCAAGGAATCATCCCCACGGAGTCACACGGTTTTCTTTATTTTCCAATTTGACATATCATGATTCATGTGCTTTTAATTGGTTTTCTTGTTTGATTTACACTAATAGGTACCTTTTGAAGCGATTGGTATAAGTTAATTGACCTAACGCTGCCTGAATCCAAATCTACCATGAACAACATCTAGGGTTTCTGAAGCTTGCAATTGGGGCTTTAGGCATAGGGAAAAATTGGACCACGTCATGGCCATGGTTGAATTCGTCAAGGCCATACGAATTCAACCAACCTCTCGCGCTCAATTTATGTTGTCTCCTCTTCTATTCGCTATTTTCACACTACACTATTTTTCAAACACTCTTGAGGACAAATACAAGAGTCATTCAGAAATCTTTCAAAGAAACTTTTTCAAACCCACTCACATTTTGAAAAGCAAACATTTTGGAAACATAAGAGCAAGTATCTAAGAGCCCATGGATAACCATGGATAGAAAGGGTGCTAACACCTTCCCTTTCTATAAATCTACCTCCCGAACCGAGAAACAATCTCATAAGGAATTTTGTTGTGCTTTTGTCCTGTCCATGTTGGAGAAAATAAAAGACGGTGGCGACTCTTGCTTCCGCGACATTTTGCGAACCACCTAAAAACAATCAGTTCTAAATCCACCGATCACAATATTGATTTGTAAAAGAAATGGATGGGCTAAAGGGGCTTATGCTGGCCCAAGCAAAGTAGCAGCGTGTGGGGGGTGCATGCCAAAAAAAAGGCCATTGGGCTTAGGGAAACCGGCCTAACCGGTTTGAGACATTTGCCAAGGGTTTCGTTTTGTTGTTTCATTTTGAGGTTTAGGGTTTGTAACATACAGAAGCGCCGTTCGTTCTCTTCGCCTACTCTTCATCTTTTGAGCCAAAGCATACTGAGTAAGCTTCTTTGCCCATGGCCACCAAGCTTCATCGTTCGTCCAGTTTTCCCTCCTTGGTCCAACGAAGCTATATTGTAAGGTCTGATTTCTCGTTTCTATGTCTTAAAGTTTTCATTAATTCCCTTTTGCATGCTTAGTTCGAGTTCTGATTTTGTTTATGTCGTTGTTCATTTTCTATTTGAGGTGCGTGAGAAGGGAGATAAGTTATACCTTTGGGGGATGGAGACGGAGGAGGACGAACCAGAGATGATTCAGGCGGCCAAGGGCGAGGGCTTGGTGATGATGCGCGCTTTGCTTGGAAACCCTGGTATTCTGTATTTTTTGCCTTTTTGTCGTTGATTTGATGATGCGTGCTGAAAACCTTGTATAACAGTTGCCTCTCTTCTTCTCCAGTTGCCTCGCTTCTGTATGCTAGCTTATTGTTTCACTTCTTTTCCTTGTCTCTGTATGCTTTGTATGCTTCTGAGGTGTTTGCTGATATGCTTCCGAGTTTGAGAAATATTGTTGTTGTTGGCCCAGTGATGAAGCAATTCTGAGGGTTTGTGTTGCCTGACTCTGTATTGCCTTGAATGCTTGATATGTTTGGTTGCCTTGAAATGTTTGGATATGTTTGGTTGCCTTGAAATGTTTGGATATGTTTGGTTGAGGGTTTGAATGTTTTTGATGGTTAAGGCTTGGATGGTTTAGGCTTCAGGCTGGACAGGGTTTTAGGCTTGAGTAGTTTGATTGCTTTGGCTTCATGTCTGAGGCTTTTATTTGTTTATGCTGGTTTCAGGCTTTAAGGCTTATGCAAGTTGATGTTTGATACAGTTAAGGCTTTAAGGCTTATGCAGGTTTTAGGTTTCAGCAGGCTTTAGGCTTAGTGTGCTTACAGGCTTGAAACAGGTTGAGGCTTGAACAGTTCAGGCAGGTTTGACAGGTTTAATGGTTTATGCTATTTAGAGGCAAAGGCTTATGCAGGTTTGGCTTTTGGTGAGGTTTTGAGGCAGCTCCTGTACAGTTTATGCTCTTGGCTTTCTTCATATTTCTGCCCTCTCTTTCTTTTATATGCTGGTATATCTTTTCTTATATCTTTCTCAGCCTGAGCCCTGTAAGCCTATCTTCTTTTCCTCTTCTCTCTCTCCCTTTTTGACAGATTAAAAGCATATTTTATATTGCTTATGTTTGTCCTATTCTGAAAAAGCAAATGGCCTTGAAAATGATGAAATTGAAACTTTGCTTGCATTGTTGGTTTACTCTGCATACTTCCTGCTTTCCTGCATACTTTATGTACTTCTTTGACATCTTTTTATATCTCTTGGACAGCTTTGAGTAGCCTTTTGTACTTGTTGATGTTTTGGACAGTTGTTTTGACAACTTTTGGCTTAGTTTGACATTGTGACTTTGTAGTTCTAGTTCAGTTCAGTTTGCCTTTGGATTTTGTACTTGCACATGCTGTTTGTTTGGAAACTATGCAGTTGGTTGACAAATTTGAATCATGAACTATGCAATTTGTTTGACCATTTTGAATTTGTGCAATTACAACTTTTGTGCATTTCATGTCTTTTTCTTTTGCAAGCATTTTCATCCCTCTTTGTGAACCGAGAGAAATCTCGTGATTTGCAGAGAGGGCGAACTGATTCCGGCCAGTTGCTTTTAATGATGATCTTTTTAACTGTCTACCTTTAATTATTTTATCTGCTTTGACTTTTCTTTTGTTTCTTGTTTTTTTTTGCAGATAAAATCAAATGAGCAGAGGGAGCATTGGATAGAAGATGAAGACTTAGGAATTAGGATGAAATTTTATTTCAATTTTTAATCATTGTAACCATTATTATTATGAATACTTTGTAAATAAATACTG
Source organism: Vicia faba (assembly GCA_948472305.1). NCBI lineage: Eukaryota > Viridiplantae > Streptophyta > Magnoliopsida > Fabales > Fabaceae > Vicia > Vicia faba. The sequence continues at coordinate 1,233,363,964 of OX451737.1, forward strand.
TATTCAAATAACAATTGTAACAAATAATTAAAGATGAATAAAATCCAATCTTGATCAGTTAATTCTTTTTATTTCTCTTTCAAATGTTTATTTAATTGTTTATAATCCTTAAATTATAATAAAATGGAAATAAATCCCAATTATTCTAATCTTAGAATAAATAAACAATTGATAAACACTGTGGTCTTGACATCAATCAATAATAAACCCGGTGCTTCAAATATCCAAAGTAATGCACAATTAATGAAACAAAACGTCCACATGTCCTTTTTTCACTGATTAAATCCAAACACTGCAAATTCTCAATCATCATCCTTAGTCCATATCTCAGAGTAAATTGAAAAGAACTGTAGAATTAATTCTTTCTGAGAATGCGCGCACAAAAAACCCTGATTCTTGATTAAATGTCAGAGAAGCGTTGCCTGATCAAAACCTGAGCCAACTCAACCAAACCCTAAACAATCTGTTTGAACTGCTTTAAAATCAAAGAAAACCCTAAATTTTGTCTGACTGACGAGAAAAGTCTGTTTGACCGATTCTTGAGCCAGTCTGAAAAATCAGGAAAAGCCCGAAGCTGTGATTTCTTGTGGAAAAATACGAGGGCAAATTTTGGGGTACAACAGTTGCCCCTGTTCAATCTTCTTGAACCTGAAGAGTTAGATTGACAAGTTTGCCTTTCGCGACTTGAAGGTAAAAGGAGATTGGACACTAGAGTGCCCAAAAATTTGCACTCGGTGACGTGATGGTAGAGGGAATGGGCTTAAATATGCCATTTGGTGATGGGCTTAAAGATGCCATCTAGGGATGTGACAGAACCTTGTCGGGGATGGGCTTATAGATGCCATTTGGAAGTGTAATGGATAGTTGTGGAGATGGGCTTTCAGATGCCATCGGGAGGTATGACGGAACTTTGTTGAGAATGGGCTTATAGATGCCATTTGGAATTGTGTGTCGATCGCGTAAGCGATTCCTTAGCGAGAATTTGCATACTTGAGAAAGAAAGATAATTTCCTGGCCTGTTACAGGGGTTGATCTTCAGTCTCTTCATGCAGACATGCCCTGGCTGGATACAGGTATCGAATCTACAATCGATTGCTCACAGATATGCCATGGCTAGATACAGGAATCGAATCTGGAATTAGTCGTCTACAGATATGCCCTGGCTGGATACAGGTATCGAATATGGAAATTGTCGTCTACAGAAATGCCCTGGTTGGATACAGGTGTCGAATCTGGAATTTTCGTCTACAGATATGCCCTGGCTGGATACAGGTGTCGAATCTCTAAACTCTTCATGCATACATTCCCTGGATAGATACAGGTGTCGAATCCACAATCAGTTACTCACAGATATGCCCTGGCTGGATACAGGAATCGAATCTGGAAATGGTCGTCTACAGATATGCCCTGGCTGGATACAGGTGTCGAATCTCTAAACTCTTCATGCAGACATTCCCTGGCTAGATACAGGTGTCGAATCCACAATCAGTTACTCACAGATATGCCCTGGCTAGATACAAGTATCGAATCTGAAATTGCGACAGTTGATAGTAATCATCTTTGGATTGACCTTTTTCCTGAAAAGGCAAGACATCAGTTGTATGCAATGTCATGATGTATGAAATGCATGAGGTCATGATGTTTTCAAGAATAAATGAGATTGTGTGATATGATGCGTATATGCATGCGTCATGATGTATAAAAATGTGAAATGTCTATGAATGTATTTTCGTCTAGGAAAATAAATCCTTGATGAGTGCCGGGAACTTGTGGAATCTTGGGTTGATGTTTTGAAGAGTAGAGTTCTTCGCTTCCGCTGGGGATGATGGTTGCAAGAATAAACCGGTAGGAGAAGATGACTCCGTTGGGGAATAAACTTGTTGGAGAGATTACTCTGCGGCGAATTACTCTGTGGGAAGAGATACTTTGCTAAGGCTTTGACGAGAAATCCGCTGGGGATTCCACTGGTAAGTTAGGTTGGGGAATTTTGATGAACTCCGCATGGGATTGACAGTTGGAAGTTTTAGCTCCGCTGGGGACTTTGAAACTTGACTCTGAGGGGAATTAGATTCTGTAAGGCTCTCTGGCTGGGGAAATCAGCTTTGAGAAAGCTCGTGTTTTGCTGAGGATCCTGAAGATAAACTCTGCTTGGGGAATTGAGAACTCAGGAGAATCTTCATTCTTGAGAGAAACAGATTTTTTAGTTGTCTGTTATCTTGTTGGTGGTTGTAATTTTCAGCAGGTGATGAAGAAATTTTTTGATGATTACTACTTCAAAAGATGAAGGAACCTTGATGATTACCACTTCAAGATGAAGGAACCTTGATGATTACTACTTCAAGATGAAGGAACCTTGATGATTACTACTTTAAGATGAAGGAACCTTGATGATTACTACTTCAAGATGAAGGAACCTGGATGATTACTACTTCAAGATGAAGGAACCTTGATGATTACTACTTCAAGATGAAGGAACCTTGATGATTACTACTTCAAGATGAAGGAACCTTGATGATTACTACTTCAATATGAAGGAACCTGGATGATTACTACTTCAAGATGAAGGAACCTGGATGATTACTACTTCAAGATGAAGGAACCTGGATGATTACTACTTCAAGATGAAGGAACCTGGATGATTACTACTTCAAGATGAAGGAACCTTGATGATTACTACTTCAAGATGAAGGAACCTGGATGATTACTACTTCAAGATGAAGGAACCTGGATGATTACTACTTCAAGATGAAGGAACCTGGAAGATTACTACTTCAAGATGAAGGAACCTGGATGATTACTACTTCAAGATGAAGGAACCTGGATGATTACTACTTCAAGATGAAGGAACCTGGATGATTACTACTTCAAGATGAAGGAACCTGGATGATTACTACTTCAAGATGAAGGAACCTTGATGATTACTACTTCAAGATGAAGGAACCTGGATGATTACTACTTCAAGATGAAGGAACCTGGATGATTACTACTTCAAGATGAAGGAACCTGGATGATTACTACTTCAAGATGAAGGAACCTGGATGATTACTACTTCAAGATGAAGGAACCTAGATGATTACTACTTCAAGATGAAGGAACCTTGATGATTACTACTTCAAGATGAAGGAACCTGGATGATTATTACTTCAAGATGAAGGAACCTGGATGATTACTACTTCAAGATGAAGGAACCTGGATGATTACTACTTCAAGATGAAGGAACCTTGATGATTACTACTTCAATATGAAGGAATATGTCGATCAATCTGCATATGTTAAGAATGCTGTTGAAAGGTAACTTGTTCTGGAGAATAAATCCTTGACAAATATTGGGGAAATAAACCCATGACTGCAGGTCTTCTAGAGAGGTTTCACCAATGCCCCCAGTATCAAATGCATGTGATATTTCCAGGAGACTTGGTATATTCGTAACCCTTGAGATTGACATTCGAATGCCCCAAGTGACGGTGACGGAGACTTGCCCCAGGTTAATCTGCAATTGAGAGATTTTGTTGAAATCTTGACTGGACTGCCCCAGGTTATCTGAACTTTGAAAGATATGTTGAAACCTTGACCAGACTGCTCCAGGTTAATTGAATGGTGTCTTGTCATGCCCCTTGTTGATAGGATATTTGTGTCGTTGGAAGTGTCATCCTTTTTGAAGTGATTTTGTTCACTGAGAGAGTTTTCGTTCCTCCAAACATTCGCTGTATGAATTTCTTCGCTGTCAAACAAATAGTTAAATGCAAACAGTGATATTCAAGCAATGCAAAGTTTATGTTTGTCTCAAAGTTTTGAAAAATGCGTTTTTTAGCAGAAAACTTTTCATAAGACAAATTCAACACAAGATTTTAGAGCAAAGCCTTACAAGAGTCAGGATACCTTTTGTAACAATATGCTTTCGAACTAACCCATGCTTCAATTAGGACTTTTGTAGGGTTGTAACGTGGCTTAGTTCACGGTTTAAGAAACATAAAGGCTCAAAGTGTATTTGTACCCACCCGCTCTTCGTGATGTTCTTCAATCCTAAGCTCAGTTAATTGTGCGTCGCACTCTATTCGAGTTTGGAACGACTTTTTGGGTGATGGTTCACCAGTTGAATTTTGGGAGACAGTCATCATCTCCTTTTTCTTTTTCAACATTTTTCATGTTGTTGAGGATTTGTAATGACCTCTATATTTTGATTTGTTATCCCTAAATTTTGCCTGACTGTCTCTGTTTTTGGGATTACAGTCAGCGGGATGCCCCAGCTTTCTTAAGCCTCCTTTACAGGTTTTGGCTTGGTGGGCTTTTCTCTTTTTGAGAGATTGACTGCCTATGTGATAGGGAACCACGCTTGTCTTTTGACTCCAAAGGAATGTTTTTCTTTTTTGATGTCATTCGTTGTGTTACGAACTGAGAGTTTGCGACTTTAATGCGCACCTTTTTGAATTAACTGAGAGACTACCCTGCCCCAGGTTTATATCAAAGGTTTTGATTGTTTAGAACAGAAAACTCCTACTTCTTTGGCTCGAAGGGGTTGACTAGGGATTATCTTCCTTATAACTCCAGTGTTTGGGAATTGAAAGAAATGCATGTACATCATCAGCGAGGTCTGTTTAAAAGCATACTGTATGAGATTATGGTATTTTTTCGTCATCCTCCCTCTAAAGGCTTGCAGCTTTTTATCAAGAGTTAAATATCATAAAGAAAGCATAAGAGTAGTGAAAACGAATGGATGAATTCAAGACAAACATATGCAATGCATTAATGAAACAAAGTTTTGACATTAATAGATAATTGTTTGAATGACAAAGAGATTACAACTTGAAAATTCAAAGAAGCAAAAGTCTCTCAATGATTTGGCATAGGAGCAGTGATCACACTTGGAGGATCAAAACTTGATCTCCTTGGCATCAATCAAGTCTTGAATCTGGTTCTTCAAAGTCCAACAGCTGTCGGTGTCATGCCCAGGGCTGTCAGAATGGTAGGCACATCTCTCACTCGAGTTGTACTTGGAAGAGGAAGTATCAGGATTTTGAGGAGGATCCTTCAGCGTGATCAGCTTCAACTCCAACAAATGTTGTAATGCTTGAGACAAAGGCATGTTGATGTCAGTGTACTGCCTTTCTTGATATCTCACCCTACGTCTCTTGCCCCGTTTTTGTTGAACAGTCGTGGGATCAGAGATCAGGATTGCCCCATCATGTTGATCAAGACGACTCTTTTGACCAGTCACTGCATTGGACTCTTTCTTCCCATTGTAGGGGATTTTCTGAACATCAGAGGGAGTAGCTCCTTGGATCTTCCCACTTTTGATGCCCGCTTCGACCCTTTCGTCAGTCAGTATTAGCTCGGTGAACCCGGCTGAGGAGCTTCCAATTAAGTGATTGAAGAAAGGCCCTGTCAAGGTTCCCATGAAGATGTCAATCAACTCTCTGTCAGTTAAAGGGAGTTGCACCCTACCAGCCAGATCTCTCCATTTTTGAGCGTATCCTTTGAAGCTCTCGTTAGAACCCATGGTCATGCTCTGCAATTGCACACGAGTTGGTGCAAGATCAGCATTGTACTGATATTGTTTGTAGAAAGCAGTAGCTAAGTCCCCCCATGTGTGGATGCGAGAACTCTCCAATTGATAGAACCACTCGAGTTGAGTCCCTACCAGGCTTTCTTGGAAGAAATGGATCCAAAGCTTTGGATCAGCTGTGTATGGTTGAATCTTGCGGACATAAGATCTTAGATGCATCTGAGGGCAAGAGACTCCATCGTACAAAGCAAAGGTAGGGACTTTGAACTTTGGCGGAATGATCAATCCAGGAACTAAACCCATGTGTCCTAGATCCAAGCCAGGTATTTGTTGAATCTCCATAGCACTGAGGCGATCCTCCAACTGTTTGTACTTGTCATCAGCGGGAGGATATTGTTCCTCGGAGTAGTCAGCTTCATCAATCCCCATACTGTGGTCTTCTTCAAGACTGACCTCCTTGTCTTTAAGAAGGAGAGCTTTCAGATCCTCTTGCCCTTTCCCCATAGCCAGCAGCATTTGTTGGAATTGAGCATTTTTAGCCTGGAGATCTTTCACCGTTTGCTCCATATCCATCTTACTGAAATAAATAGTAGGAAGATAAGGAGACCTGTATGGGAGAAACCTGTTATGCAATGATATGTATGATATATATGCAATGTTTTCAAGGATCTCTTGGGGTAAACACAAGAGAATGTTAGAGGTTGAACTTCGATCTTTGATTGGAGAACATTTCCACGGTGGATGTCTTTCCACGAGAATCAAGCTCACCATGTCAAGTGGGTCATAGCCCCTGATTCAAGTTGTTGTACTTGATCTTTGATTGGAGAACTTTGCACCGGTGGATGTCTTTCCACGAGAATCAAGCTCACCATGTCGAGTGGGTCATAGCCCCTGATTCAAGTTGTTGCACTTGATCTTTGATGGCACTTGTTTAGAGGAGAAACCCTCTTGCTCTTTGGTAGACGTCTGGTTCAACGTAACCCTACATCAAAAGAACCCTCGAGATCCTTGAAATGGTTATTGAAAATGCTATGGTATGATGTTATGATGTTATGTACATGTACGCAAAAGCAAGTAAGTGTATATACATGCAATCATATTCACACAAAGCAAACAAGTCCTTAGGTTTAGGCTTGCATGGGGTTGTAGGTAAGTACCCTCTTGAAGTTAGTTGGCTCATCCTGTCCTAAAATAGAAATCGGGTTCTAAGGAGCTCAATATCATTGGATTGTTTTCTGTGTTCATTGTTTTGGTTTAGCCACTTAACTGGCGACCAAAATATTCCAAGAAAACAACCCTCAATGAGTGTAGTATTGAGTATCTACCAACTTTGGACTACACCAAAGTCGGTCATCTCACTACCCCTAAAAAGGCTAGGATGGTCAATTAAGGTTCTAAGAGTTCGTTAGTGCTTCACGACATCACTCAGCGGCCCCGTACTCTCCTTGACTGAACTCAAGGGTTACCGGTACTCACAAATATGTCACACTAACATAGCTTACTGCTTCAACCGTGTCGGTATACCCCGCACAGTTGCCTCACAGTTTTTTTTCTATTTACCTAAAAAGGTGCCCCAAATCCGGGTGTAGGATTTACAACAAACCCAAACAAGGAACCAAAAAAGTAAAGCAATCAAGGCAATAAAGGCAAGAGTAAAGGTGATCTAAACCCTAAGGTAACCCCACTTTTAAATTAATCCCCAGCAGAGTCGCCAGTTCTGTGATACGGTGGGAGAACTGACTTGAGTTTTTGCGTTTGTATTCGCACTTATTCGGTTTAGCAAGAGTCGCCACCGACTTTTTATTTTATCCTAAAGGAAAGGTTAAAAAGCACAGGAAAAACCTTTTGAGATGTTTCGTGGGTTCGGGGGGTAGATTATGAAAAGGGAAGGTATTAGCACCCTTTTCATCCATGGTTATCCATGGGCTCTTAGTTACTTGGTTTTAGATCACTTGCCTTTGATTTTCAATTGTTTGAAATGGTGCTTTGTGTGTGGGTTTGAAAATGTTTTTGAAATAGATGCCTTGTCTTAGGCAACCGTTGTAATGACTCGTGTTTGAGTGTTTTACAAAGGTGTGTATCTTTTCGAAAAGATGTTTCAAATGTTTTTTGAAAGTTTGTTTTTGAAAGTGTTTGTGGAGTGTGGTTTGAAAAGTAGGCAAGTGTTTTTGCAAGTTTGATCAAGTAACTAAGAGTTGTCTACCCCTATTGTACTCAAAGTTTTTTCCTCATGTTTTAACCCTTTTTAACAATTTTGTTCCACCATTGTATTTGGTGGACAATCTTGCGTTTAGGATGTTTAACGGGACAGGCACGGGTCATCGTATGGACCATGAATGCAATGGTGCCAAGTGTCTTTGGAAATTTTTTCTTGAAGGGACTATGATCATTTTGATAGACAACTTTCGAAAACGTCATCGAGGGACTATGATCATTTGATTCGTTTTGCCAAAGAAACTCAACGTGCAAGCATGACCCATTTTGGAAGGCAACATGTGGGATTACCCTAGGGGTACAAGTGTGATTGTGTATTGATTTCATGTATTTGTCTTTGTATTAAGTTATCTAGCGTTTGATTTTATGTACATACAAACCCTAGGTCTAACCATGGTATATTTGAAAGCGGTAAATTGCGGGAATTTAAAGTCTACGCTATTACAAACAAGTATCCGGGAGTGGGGGTACAAATTTACAAATGGGGATGAGATTTTAAGGAGAGTAGTGTCCAAATAATTACAACCAAGTCGAATTGCGATCTCAAATGTAATATGTATCAAATATACAAGATAAACAAATGTAAACGTATCAATGTATTTGTGTATTGTAAATGTGTAAGTGTATGTGTAAATGTATTAAGATAATCAAATATGTATTGTAAATGTGTATGTGATTTATTTACAGGTGTGGAAAATGTTAACTTGATGAAAAATTAAGTATTGCTTATTTATTTGTATTTTCGTATTTTTGTTAATTATGTACAAAACAAAATATTTTAAGAAAAGAGAAGTATTTAACTTAAAGAAAATTATGTATTGATGTATTTATGTACAAACAAAATATTTTAAGAAAAGAAAAGGAAATGTTTTAAGTTCTATTTTTTATGTATTAAAAATTAATGTATTTTAATTAGTATTTTTATGTACAAAGAGGTTTTAATAAAACAAAAATGTTTAGTAAGATTTTTTACAAGAAAAAAGAAATTAATGTATTATTTATTTTAAAAAAAGAGTTAAGTTATGTATATATATAAAAACGATATAATGAAAAGAGATATTGATTTGTAAAAGAAATGGATGGGCTAAAGGGGTTTATGCTGGCCCAAGCAAAGTAGCAGCGTGTGGGGGGTGCATGCCAAAAAAAAGGCCATTGGGCTTAGGGGAACCGGCCCAACCGGTTTGAGACATTTGCCAAGGGTTTCGTTTTGTTGTTTCATTTTGAGGTTTAGGGTTTGTAACATACAGAAGCGTCGTTCGTTCTCTTCACCTCCTCTTCATCTTTTGAGCCAAAGCATACTGAGTAAGCTTCTTCGCCCATGGCCACCAAGCTTCATCGTTCATCCACTCTTCCCTCCTTGGTCCAACGAAGCTATATTGTAAGGTCTGATTTCTCGTTTCTATGTCTTAAAGTTTTCATTAATTCCCTTTTGCATGCTTAGTTCGAGTTCTGATTTTGTTTATGTCGTTGTTCGTTTTCTATTTGAGGTGCGTGAGAAGGGAGAGAAGTTATACCTTTGGGGGATGGAGACGGAGGAGGACGGATCGGAGATGCTTCAGGCGGCCAAGGGCGAGGGCTTGGTGATGATGCGCGCTTTGCTTGGAAACCCTGGTATTCTGTATTTTTTGCCTTTTTGTCGTTGATTTGATGATGCGTGCTGAAAATCTTGTATAATAGTTGCCTCTCTTCTTCTCCAGTTGCCTCGCTTCTGTATGCTAGCTTATTGTTTCACTTCTTTTCCTTGTCTCTATATGCTTTGTATGCTTCTGAGGTGTTTGTTGATATGCTTCTGAGTTTGAGAAATATTGTTGTTGTTGGCCCAGTGATGAAGCAATTCTGAGGGTTTGTGTTGCCTGACTCTGTATTGCCTTGAATGCTTGATATGTTTGGTTGCCTTGAAATGTTTGGATATGTTTGGTTGCCTTGAAATGTTTGGATATGTTTGGTTGAGGGTTTGAATGTTTTTGATGGTTAAGGCTTGGATGGTTTAGGCTTCAGGCTGGACAGGGTTTTAGGCTTGAGTAGTTTGATTGCTTTGGCTTCATGTCTGAGGCTTTTATTTGTTTATACTGGTTTCAGGCTTTAAGGCTTATGCAAGTTGATGTTTGATACAGTTAAGGCTTTAAGGCTTATGCAGGTTTTAGGTTTCAGCAGGCTTTAGGCTTAGTGTGCTTACAGGCTTGAAACAGGTTGAGGCTTGAACAGTTCAGGCAGGTTTGACAGGTTTAATGGTTTATGCTGTTTAGAGGCAAAGGCTTATGCAGGTTTGGCTTTTGGTGAGGTTTTGAGGCAGCTCATGTACAGTTTATGCTCTTGGCTTTCTTCATATTTCTGCCCTCTCTTTCTTTTATATGCTGGTATATCTTTTCTTATATCTTTCTCAGCCTGAGCCCTGTAAGCCTATCTTCTTTTCCTCTTCTCTCTCTCCCTTTTTGACAGATTAAAAGCATATTTTATATTGCTTATGTTTGTCCTATTCTGAAAAAGCAAATGGCCTTGAAAATGATGAAATTGAAACTTTTCTTGCATTGTTGGTTTACTCTGCATACTTCCTGCTTTCCTGCATACTTTATGTACTTCTTTGACATCTTTTTATATCTCTTGGATAGCTTTGAGTAGCCTTTTGTACTTGTTGATGTTTTGGACAGTTGTTTTGACAACTTTTGGCTTAGTTTGACATTGTGACTTTGTAGTTCTAGTTCAGTTCAGTTTGCCTTTGGATTTTGTACTTGCACATGCTGTTTGTTTGGAAACTATGCAGTTGGTTGACAAATTTGAATCATGAACTATGCAATTTGTTTGACCATTTTGAATTTGTGCAATTACAACTTTTGTGCATTTCATGTCTTTTTCTTTTGCAAGCATTTTTCATCCCTCTTTGTGAACCGGGAGAAATCTCGTGATTTGCAGAGAGGGAGAACTGATTCCGGCCAGTTGCTTTTAATGATGATCTTTTTAACTGTCTACCTTTAATTATTTTATCTGCTTTGACTTTTCTTTTGTTTCTTGTTTTTTTTTTTGCAGATAAAATCAAATGAGCAGAGGGAGCATTGGATAGAAGATGAAGACTTAGGAATTAGGATGAAATTTTATTTCAATTTTTAATCATTGTAACCATTATTATTATGAATACTTTGTAAATAAATACTGTATTCAAATAACAATTGTAACAAATAATTAAAGATGAATAAAATCCAATCTTGATCAGTTAATTCTTTTTATTTCTCTTTCAAATGTTTATTTAATTGTTTATAATCCTTAAATTATAATAAAATGGAAATAAATCCCAATTATTCTAATCTTAGAATAAATAAACAATTGATAAACACTGTGGTCTTGACATCAATCAATAATAAACCCGGCGCTTCAAATATCCAAAGCAATGCACAGTTAATGAAACAAAACGTCCACATGTCCTTTTTTCACCGATTAAATCCAAACACTGCAAATTCTCAATCATCATCCTTAGTCCATATCTCAGAGTAAATTGAAAAGAACTGTAGAATTAATTCTTTCTGAGAATGCGCGCACAAAAAACCCTGATTCTTGATTAAATGTCAGAGAAGCGTTTGCCTGATCAAAACCTGAGCCAACTCAACCAAACCCTAAACAATCTGTTTGAACTGCTTTAAAATCAAAGAAAACCCTAAATTTTGTCTGACTGACGAGAAAAGTCTGTTTGACCGATTCTTGAGCCAGTCTGAAAAATCAGGAAAAGCCCGAAGCTGTGATTTCTTGTGGAAAAATACGAGGGCAAATTTTGGGGTACAACAATGTTCTTATTAGCCGCTTCAACAGCCCCGTTCATCTTCGGCCGGTAGGGAGAAGAGTTGTGATGCTGTATCTTGAACTGCTTGTAGAGCTCGGTGATCATCTTGTTGTTGAGATTTGTACCATTATCTGTAATGATCCTCTCTGGTACACCGTATCGATAGATCAGATTATGCCGAATGAACCGTGCCACGACGTTCTTGGTTACTGTAGCAAAGGAAGCTGCTTCAACCCACTTCGTAAAGTAATCAATAGCTACCAGGATGAAATGATGCCCGTTGGACACTGTAGGTCTGATCTCGCCGATAATGTCGATGCCCCACATTGCAAAAGGCCATGGAGCTGTCAAGACGTTTAGAGGAACTGGAGGTATGTGCACCTTATCAGCATAGACTTGGCACTTGTGACAGGTCCTAGAATGCTTATAACAGTCGGCTTCCATTGTGGACCAATAGTATCGTGCCCAAATGATTTTCTTCACCATGGTGTGTCCACTGGAATGAGTCCCGAAAGTACCTTCATGTAAATCTACCATAATCCTTTCTGCCTCGTTCTTATCCACACATCACAGTAAGGTTGAATCATGGTTACGCTTGTAAAGGATGTCATTACTGATGAAGAACTTCGCCGCGAACCTCCTCAAAAACTTCTTATCATTAATAGATGCACCCTCGGGGTATTCCTGAGCCTCGAGATACCTCTTTACCTCAAGAAACCAGGGTTTATCAGCTACCTCTTCAGTCTCAATGTCACAGTAATGTGCGGGTTCATCCAACCTTTCAATGATAATCCGGGGAGCTTCGTTGTCCCAATTGACTTTGAACATAGAAGAAATCGCAGCTAGCGCGTCCGCTAACTGATTCTCCTCTCTAGGGAAGTGTTCGAAGGTTATCTCCTCAAAGTGGGGAAGCAACGTCAATACATACTCCTTGTAAGGAATAAGATTCGGGTGTTTCGTATCCCACTCGCCTTTGATCTGACTGATCACGAGAGAGGAATCTCCGAACACACTCAAGAACTTAATCCTTAGGTCAATTGTTGCTCGGAGACCCATGATGCATGCTTCGTACTCCACCATATTGTTGGTGCAGTTGAAACATAGTCGGGCGGTGAATGGAGTATGAGAGCCTTTAGGAGATACGATCACGGCGCCAATGCCATTAGCCAAAGCGTTCGAAGCTCCATCAAAGTACATAGACCATCAGGATCCCTCCTCAGGTCCTTCATCCGGTCCAGGTTCTTCACAGTCGGTTACTATCATGATATTCTCGTCCATAAATTCAAAATCATAGATTGGTAATCATCCACTGCTTGATGCGCCAAATGATCTGCCAACACACTTCCCTTGATTGCCTTTTGGGTCATATATTGGATGTCATACTCAGTCAAGATCATCTGTCATCTTGCTATTCTTCCAAATAAGGTAGGCTTCACGAAGATATACTTGATTGGATCCATCTTTGATATCAATAGAGTAGTGTGAGTCAACATATACTGTCTCAGCCGGCAAGCAGCCCATGCCAAAGTGTAGCAAGTTTCCTCAAGCAGTGAGTATCGGGTCTCACAGTCGGTAAACTTTTTGCTAAGGTAATAAATAACATGCTCTTTTCGGCCAGACTCGTCATGCTGCCCCAACACGCACCCCATTGAATTTTCGAGTACTGTTAAGTATAAGATCAAAGGTCTCCCTTCAACTGGAGGCATCCGAATGGGTGGTTCTTGGAGATATTCTTTGATCCTTTCGAAAGCGGCCTGACATTCATCATTCCATCTTACCACTTGATCTTTCTTCAGTATCTTGAAGATTGGCTCACAAGTAGCAGTCAGGTGTGAGATGAATCGGGCAATGTAGTTTAGACGTCCCATAAAGCCTCTGACTTCTTTTTCTGTTCGGGGAGCTGGCATTTCCTGTATAGCCTTCACCTTTGCAGGATCCACTTGAATGCCTTTATCACTTACGACGAAACCCAGCAGCTTACCAGATCTCACCCCGAAGGTGCACTTGTTCGGGTTTAACCTCAACTTGTACAACTTCAACCTGTCAAATAACTTCTGAAGGTGGTCAAGATGTTCCTCTTCTGTTTGTGACCTCGCAATCATGTCGTCAACGTATACCTCAATCTCATGATGGATCATGTCATGGAATAAAGCGACCATGGCGCGCTGATACGTTCCCTAACATTCTTCAATCCAAAAGGCATGACTTTGTAGTAAAAGGTACCCCATTGAGTAACAAAGGTTGTCTTCTCCATGTCTTCGGGAGCCATTTTAATCTGATTATAACCAGAGAAACCATCCATAAAGGAGAAGACCTTATGTTGTGCGGTGTTGTCAACCAGAACGTCGATATGAGGCAGAGGGAAATCATCCTTGGGGCTCGCCCAGTTCAGATCCCTATAGTCAGCACACATTTGAACCTTGCCATCTTTCTTTGGCACATGAACCACGTTGGCCACCCACTGTGGGTAAGAAGTAACTGCTAAAAAACCAGCGTCAAACTGCTTCAACACTTCAGCCTTGATTTTCTCAGACATCTCCGGGCGCATTCGATGGACCTTCTGTTTTACTGGAGGACAGTCTTCCTTGGTAGGCAGGCGGTGAACCACAATATCGGTATCCAATCTAGGCATATCTTCATAAGACCAGGCAAAGATCTCAACTTAATCACGCAGCATCTAAATCAGCCGTTGCTTGACACTAGGTTCTAGATTTGCACCGATCTTAACCTCTTTCTCGTCTTCTTCTGTACCCAGATTTACTGTTTCCACAGGCTCCTCATGCGACTGTATGGCCCTCTCTTCCTGAAGTAGCAGTCTAGCAAGTTCACCAGGTACTTCGCAATCATCTTCACCTTCATCTTCGGCTAAGTTGATCGGACTTTCGAAGTCATAACTGCCAGTAGCAGAGTCGTTATCAGTAGGATCCAGAGTGGATGTAGACCTGTATATGTGAGTGTGTGTAAAATAGCTATTTTGCAAGATAGAAAAGAAAGACAAGGAGCACAAAATTTGAAATGCAAGAAATGTCCAATTCTTTTATTAATGATATATGGTAATGACACATATAAAGCCCTCACAAACAAAGCCATGGTGCCTCGGGTAAGACACCGGGCCGTAAAGTTCAAAAATTGTCTGTTACAAACTTAAAACAAAAGTTTCATTACTGGGTAATAAAAGAAATTGGGATGAAGTCCTTTGCCGTCCAATTGCTTAGTCCATCGTCGACAGTTGGGTAAATCCAGCTGTCAGTATCATACTCTTCATCATCGCCTTCAATGGCATTCACTCCTGAATTGCTGATAAACAGGGGAGGTCCTCCGATCCGTGCACGCCGAACAACCCTTTGAGCTTCTGCAGTGAAACCCAAACCAAACTTATCAGTCTTACATGTAAAATTAGGGAGTTACCCCCAATTTGCACACCCACCTTTCTCAACAACAGCCTGGACATCCTTGAGGGAAGCCATCTTCATTCGAGGATCTTCAGTAACAGTTTCAGTTGACGCCAGCGTATGGGGGACTTCTTCAAAATGTTGACACGGGGTTTCAATGAACTCCCCTTCCATTTCCATATACTGAAAAGAGTTGAGGTTGCTCACCATGTACTCCTCTTCTCCTCGTACTGTAACAATTTTCCCCTTCACTGGGTATTTTAGCATCTGGTGGAGCGTAGAAGTTATTGCCCCAGCTTTGTGGATCCACGGGAGACCCAGCAAACAAGAATAAGATGGTCGAATTTCCATCACATAGAATGTAGATGCGAAAATCTGAGAACCAACCTTAACCGGAATATCCACTTCTCCGTGTACCATCCTCTTGGACCCGTCAAAGGCCCTAACCACAACGTTGCTTGGTTTCAGCACCAACCCTTCACAGTCCAACCGGTCTAATGCTTTCTTAGGTAAAACATTCAATGAGGACCCAGTGTCCACCAACACGTGAGCCAGAGTAGTGCCCCTGCACTCGATTGAAACATGTAGAGCGTCATTGTGATTCTTTCCCTTGGCAGTCAAGTCGGCGTCGAAGAAACCCAACCCGTTATCAGCAGTTAAACTAGCCACGCAGTATTTGAACTGATCAGCGGATGTTTCTTGCGGCACGTGCACAGTTTTCAGGAAAGCAATCAGAGCCTTAGCATGGGCTTCTGAGCATAGAAACAAAGACAACATCGAGATCTTTGACGGGGTTTGCCCCAGCTGCTCGACTATGTTATAGTCACTCTTTTTGATGATCTTCAAAATTTCCTCTATCTCTTGTCTAGAGGCTTCAACAGTAATCTTCTTCGGTGCCTCCGTCGGGCAGGCTCACCGGTGATCCCTTTGCCCCGAGCGTCAGACGACTCGGTGACAGGGGTAAGGATTGGAACATGAACAGGGACAGTAGCAGATGTATTGGTAGGTGTAATAACAACAGGCTTCTGAACAGTTGGTGGAGAGATCTCAGGGGAGAAAAGCCTTCCGCTGCGGGTGACGTTACTAGATCCAACAATATTGCTGATGTCAGTATCAGCCTCTTCATCTTTCAAATCTTGTTTAACCCTGTGATAATACACGTCATCCCCATAGTGCCACGGGACAACCTTATCTGACGTATAGGGGATAGGCCCAAGAATGGTAATGATCAACGGTGCAATTCTCAGAACAGATGTAATTCTAACAGGCTTTCTCAAGGAAGCCTTGGAAGAATTGTCGAAAATGGTGATTATAGAAATGTCTTCAAAAGGAACCAATGGAACAAAAGTTTTCTCAAACAGAATTTCTTTGTTATCCATCAGGCGTTGGACACCTGACTTCAATAGATGGCAACCAGTAGGTAGGACGACACACAGATGGAAACCTTCGCCACAACCCGGAAATAAACCGGCTAACAGAAGGTTCTTCTTCACATTCATCAATGGAGTAGCAATGTATTTCACAGAAACCATAAACGAGTCTTCATCTATAGCATTCACTCCATGCTTGGGCATAAGAGCAGTCATAACATTAGGCCTTTCAGGCGCTTCGAACTCAATCTCCTTAGCATCAATCAAGTCCTGCACCTTATTCTTCAAGACCCAGTAGTCATTCGTATCATGTCCCGGACTATCGGAATGAAAAGCACAGCGGGCGCTCGGATTGTACAACGGTGATGTTGTATTGGGATTCTTCGGGGCTTCCTTCGGAATCACCAGATTGGTCTTTAATAACTGCGGCAGAATCTGAGACAGGGTCATATGGAGCTGAGTGAATTGTCTTCGTGGTCTCTCGGCTCTTGGCTGATTATTGCGCCGAGGGGCAACAACAGGTCTTGATATAACAACCGCATTGACTGCTTGGCGATGCTCAGGTCTATTATGGTTCTTTGAGCTGTAAACAGCGCTGGATTCCTTCTTAAAAGGCTTCTTCTCGGTGCTTGATGAAGCACCTTTCTGTATTTTACCTCTCTTGATACCGACTTTAACTCTTTCCTCGGTCATAATCAGCTCAGTAAACCCGGACGATGAACTTCCAATCAGATGATTAAAATATGGACCAGACAGCGTCCCAAGAAACATGTCCACTAACTTCCTATCAGCCAAAGGGGGTTGTACTCTTCCAGCAAGGTCCCTCCACTTCTGAGCATAGTCTTTTAAACCTTCGCTCGCACCCATAGACATACCCTGAAGTTGGGTACGCGTGGGAGCGAGGTCGGCATTGTATTGGTACTGCTTGTAAAAAGCAGTAGCAAGGTCTTCCCAATTACAGATACTAGCTCCTTCCAGTTGGTAAAACCATTCAAGTTGAGTCCCTGAAAGACTGTCTTGAAAGAAATGGATCTAGAGGTTCTTGTCAGCGGTGTATGGTTGAATCTTTCTCACATACGAGCGGAGGTGCAGCTTTGGGCAAGAAACCCCGTCGTATTTAGCAAAGACTGGTGCTTTAAATTTGTGGGGAATCACCACCCCAGATGACAAACCCAAATCTCCAAAGTCCAGACCAGGCACTTTCTGGACCTCCATTGTGCTCAACCGATCTTCGAGTTTCTTATACCTGTCCTCATCCGGAGGATACTGGTCTTCGTCAAAGTCAGTCTCGTTGTCAGAAACCACAGGGCTAGGAGCCCTCCTTTCTTCTTGGTTTTCTCCTCCTACCGGTGAGTGAGACAAATCAACATCTTCCCACAAATTGTTTCCAAATCTGCGACCCATATTCAATAGGACCGTCTTCTTCTTCTTCTTCTTCTTATCCTTTAAGATAAGAGTCTTCAAATCTTGCTGACCCTTGGCCAAGTTCATGAAAATTTCTTGGAACTGAGCGTTTTGAGCTTGCAGAGCCTTGATGGCTTGATCAGTTGATGTTTCAGAAGACATGATGTGCTGAAATAAACAACGAAGAAGATGAGAAACCTGTAAGGGTGCCTGTAATGAGGTGCATGGGAATGGAATGCGTATGATATGATTTCAAAGACTTTGGAGATTCAAATTCGTAAACCAAAATGAAACACACTTTATTAGATAAAAACTTGAATTCAGTGTTCAACAAATACCTTTAAGGCGTTACAAAAAGAAATACTGAAAAGTAAATCAAAACTAGAAATAACAAAAGACATCAGCGCTCCCATGGTCGTTTCCCTTTGGTACTGACATAGTCGTTGAGGATCTGCTCATTCTCTAGCTGCCTTGTAAGCTTTAGGATCTTCCGTTCTTGTTCATGATACTTCTCTCTGTAAGTATCCCGCTCTTCCCTCAGTTGGATCCAAGAACTCTTTAGTGCCCCAATGTCAGTAGGCATGTATGGATGGAGGATGGTAGGAGGAACCCCTTCTTCATCAGCATTCTCAACTATCATAGGCAAGACAGCTTCGTAGGGCATCCCTAGCTTCTGAGCACGTGTACGAACCCACCGGAGATATGGTTCCATCGGAAGAGAAGTCTTCACGCCTAGCTCGTGCGAATCAGACCTGTGTATCCTGTTCCAAGCTCGTATGAACCTGCGGCGATGTCCCTCACTATCCCCTTGGAAGTCAAAGACAATGCTCAGAAGTAGCAACTCATGAGGTCCGTCCCTCCTAGCTCGCCCAAACTATCGTAAGGCCAAACAAGGGTTATAGGTGATCCCTCCTTTGATTCCCAACCATTGAACATTGGGGTACTCCCCACAACGATCAATGATAGCTACTTCTTCCATGTCTTTAGTGCTCCAGATGATGTCCGTGTGAGCAAGGGACATAATCCTGTAGGCCTAACCCATGCCTTCCTTGTTCTTCAAAACTGATTTGGGGAGGTGAGAAATAAACCACCTCGCCAGTAATGGTGCACAACACATAAGGGTTCCCCGTTTCCGAGCAGTACATGCATAGAGAGTGTGCAAAATATCACCCAAGAGAGTGGGCACTAGATTACGGGACATGAAAATCTTCACCGCATTCACGTCGATAAAAGAATCTGAATTTGGAAACAGAACCAGACCATAAATGAGAAGAGCCAGGATGTCTTCAAAAGCTTGAAAGTCTAAACTGTCCCAGAACTGATTAGCCTGATCAACCAAGAATTTAGCCAAGAAGCCTTTTGTCCCACTCCGAGTTTCCCAATTAGACATTACCTCAGCCTTTGTCAGATGTAGGACTGTAGAAACATCCTCTGGCTTAAGAGCTATCTCCCACCCTGTAAATGGCGCCTGCTCTAGAATAGAAATACCAAGTAGGTCAGAGAACTCTTCCAAGGTAGGGACCAACTGATAGTCTGGGAAGGTAAAGCAGTGGTACAATGGATCAAAGAACTGGAATAAGACACTCATCATTTGTTCATCCAACTTGGAGGTGACTAGACCGAGGAGGTGACCATGTCTTCTGTCAAAAGAGGAAGTGTCAGGAACCTTGGAAACCAACTCTTTAAGCTGAGTAGGAATCTGTACAAAGCTGATCCGAATAGTGTTTCTACACATAGATGCCATGATCTGCAAAACAGAACAAAGATGAATCCCCATTGGTCTTTGAAATGGTTAGTCCAATGCAATATGCATGCAATGTCATGATGCATGATGTCATGATAGAAAACACATCAGAGGTATTCACAGATAGCAAACATGGTAAGGGCAAACAAGTCACACAGATAGCCCTTAGATTTCAGGCTGGCAAGGAGTTTAGGTACTACCCTCTTTCAGTTCAGTTGGTTCAACCTGTCCTAGAAATAGTAACCGGGTTCTAGAGGATCTCAATATCACTGACCACCCTCGATCGGTCATAATTCCAGTTTAGCAACCTTTTCTTGCGGTCGGAATCATCGCGAGAGTTTGGTCTCAATGAGTGTAGCATACTGCTACTGTTCTATGGCCAAGTTGGTCAATTATAGGTTCTAAGGTCAGTTGGTACTTAATGACCCCTTAGCAGACCCATATTCTCCTCGTTGCGCCACAAGGGATATTGGTACAAACTAAAGTGCCACACCAACGTAGCTATTACTTCAACCGTATCGGTCTATACCGTACAGTTCCCTCACAGTCTATTGCTACTTACCTAAAAGGTATCCCCAGATCTGGGTTAGGATCTATAGTAACTCCGATTCAAACCCACAAAGATAAAGCATACAAATCAAACAATTGAAAACAATATGAATTATTCCTAAGGTACACCCCACTTATTAAGCGTCCCCAGCAGAGTCGCCAGTTCTATGATACGGTGGAAGAACTGACTGTTTTTGGAATGTTGGTTTGTGTTTTGCGTTTGTTTTTGCAAAATGTCGTGGTAAGCAAGAGTCGCCACCGACTTTTATTTTATCCAACAAGGAAAGGAAAAAAGCACAGAAAAATTCCTTTTTTCGAGATGTTTATGAGTACGGGGGGTAGATTATAGAAAGGGAAGGTATTATCACCCTTTCTATCTGTAGTTATCTACGGGATCTTAGGTACTTTCTCATTGTTTTCAAAAAAAATTTCTTTGTGTTTGTGGGTTTGAAAAAGTTTTTGCTTTTAACTTTGATTTAACTCTTGCTTCTGTCCTCAAGAGTGTAATGAAGTGTTTTTTGAAAACTTGTTCGTAAAAGTGTAAGTGTGAAAAAGTTTTGTTTTGAAAGAGCAAGTACTTAAGAACTAATCTACCTACTCGAAAAAGGAATCGTTCTATGCTAATTTCCTTTAGACAATACTATCCTACTATTAGTGAGTAGGTGGCATCGTCGTTGGAGTTTGAGGGTCAATTCGAAAGGGGCTTACAGTCACTAAAGCAATGTTAGATTGGCTTAGAGGTAACCCTAATGTCTTAGATCATTTATTTGAGGCAACAATATCTGAGGCAACCATTTCGAGGCAACTTATGATCTTTTAGGCAAGAGGGCGACCTCTAAAACAACTTATACTCAATGACCGTGTACGAAGGCAACCAAGTGGGGTGTATCTTAGGAGTGCGCATGTGCGAGTGTGTTGATTTCAGTTATTTTTATCTTTGCACATGTTTAGGGTGATCTAACCATTTTAAGATTAAGCATTCATTCTTGTCATGCAAACCCTATTATCAAACATCTAACAGTTGTATAATTTGCATAATTAAAATGCGGAATTTAAAACTAAATTATTACAAGGCGTCGAGTATTTACATCGCCAAAAACAACCCTTTGAAAATAAAAAGCAGAAAAATAAATAAATGTCCTATTAAAAACTATTACAAGCCGGGAGCAGATACATCAATAATTGAATAAGGAAAAATAAAGCGCACGATGCGAAATTGAATCGGATACGGAATTAGGGTTTTGACCCTTTTAATTAAAGAAAATGTTTTTGTTGTTTTTTTCTTTAAGAAAAGAAATTAAATCCTAAAATTAAATACTAAATTAATTATTAAATAAGTTAATTAAATGAAAAAAATAATTAATGACATATTTTTGGAGTTTTTGTTAATTTAGGAAAGAAAATTAAATAATTAAATTAATGATTAAAACCTATTAAATTCTAATTGATTTTAAATACTTGCAAAATAAATTAAATTTGCCTAATTAATGTCCTAATTAAATTAGTTAATATTTATTTAAAAAAATAAAATTCTGAAATTTAATTGGGTAAAAAAATTTTATGTGATTTTTGATAAAAAAAGAAATTATGTTATTGGTTAGTAATTAAATTAAAACAAAATAAAAATATTAAATGAAAATAAACAAAATAAAAAAAAGAGTGAGAATGGGCCTGATTATTTGGAGGTGTCAAAAGCAATTTTGTTGGCCCAATAATGCTGATCCAATTGACTTTTTTCCAATCCAGTGCATTGTGTTGACCTGCCTATGGTGTGCCTCCAATGCTTGACCACCAGATCTGGCCATCTGGCACGCTGAAGAGTGAGAGTCCATGGTGGATGATAGGCTAGAGTGCACACTAGATTTCCTGAAAACAAATATTATGGAGAAAATGGGGGGACTTGGGATTCGAACCCAGACCCTTAAGGGATATCCAGGCCACGCTTGCCACTACACCACTTGTTTTCAATTGTCAATATAATGCAAACAAATGATAATATGATAAAACAGATATTATTGGATAAACAAAAAAACGCGCCAATATTTGAATAGACGAGTGGTAGCATGACAACGCATCGTCCCTGTCTTTGGACCGTGGCTAAAAGTCACAACATCTATACCTACGGACAAATGTCCGTCGCTACAGACAGGGGTTCCTCCCAAATCTCCTACAGGCCATGGAAATGCATTCTAAGACCGCGGTTAGATTCGTCCTATTCTGCTGATCACAACCATGCCCATTATTAGGGCCAATTTTTCCTGAAACGAAAATCCCTAAAACCAAACGCAAAACCCTAGTAATGGTGATTCATGATATAAGTCACATAAACGAAATTGGTTATTACAAAAAGCTTGCAAATGATGTGTAGATTAAGAATATGCAATTATTTTATGTTAACAATGCCTAATATCCAAAATACGAAATCAAGAACAGAGCGGCTTCGTGAACGACTTACAGCGCTTGGGAGGGTATGAAAATGCCTGGTTTTGCTTGCTTTTGCTTGTGGAGATTTCCAGGAAGAGATTGAGACCAACACCAAGCCTTGGAACTGCCTCTAGACTTGATTTCGATCTCACACTTTTTTGGTGTTTTTAAAAATTTTGTTCTTGCCCTCCAACTGATCTCTAACCCTTATTCTTGTCTGCACACGACCCTTATGTAATCTACAAATCATTAGGTTTGTTTTTGCTGTCCAAATCTCTCTCTTTCAATGCTTGGATATTTGATTTGATTTCCTTTTACAACCTTCCAAATTTGGCTTGATTTGCAATCTTTTTGTACCCAATTGCTTTGATACGAGTTTGATATGGTGCAAGCTGTCTAATGAATCCTGAAATCATCAAAAGATCTTTGGTTTTCAATACTTTTGATTTAATTTAATTTAATTTAATTTAAAATGAATTAATTCAAATAAAAATAAAATTAAATAATAAAAATATGATATGGACACATGGCCAAAGCTAGAGCACGTGGGCTACAATTCCAACTCAAAACAAGTGAAAAAGAATGGGCCCATTTGGCAAAATTTGAAGTTTTGGGGATAGTTGACTTTTGGCAATTTTGCAAAAAAGTCCAACTTCAATATGCATAACTTCCTCAATTTTGACTCTTTGGAGGTGTTCTTGGATTTTTTAGAAAGCCTGAGATGTCCTCTAACCAACCCTTTTTGTCTCATCTCTTTTTGATATTCCACTCTCAAGTTAGAAGCTTTAAAAAAAGGGTGTTTTTGTTGACTTTTCAAAATGACCTATAATTTCCAAATCCATAACTTCTTGTGAGTGCATTTTTTGATCTTTGGAGCTGACGATGGATTGTAGGGAATTGCATCCTCTTAAAAATGCGCTTTGGATGGGTCATTTACCATGAAGTATGAGAAAGTTATGCTTGGTCAAAGTTGAGTTGACTTTTCCTGCAAAACCCTAATTTAGTAACTTTTGAATCTTGATGAATTGTGAGCAATCCTTGATGAATCATGATCAACCCTTGATAAAATGATGAAATATACTTCAAAATGAGAATTTTGACAAAAAATCTTGAATCTTGACTGTATGTAGGTCATAGTTGACTTTTGCCCTAACACAGTCGACTTTTGGACCTTTGAGCAATTGACTGAGCAAACTTTCTCTGCAAGGCTTGAAACTTGGCATGGAAGATCTTCAGAACATATTAGGACATTGGTGAGCACTTGGGGTCACTTGGAATCAAGGATCTTGATGCAACATGAAACCCTAATTTGGGGTAGATTGCCTTAGAAGAGAGCTTGTCTGGCCAACCCTTGGACTACCTTGAGCAACTTGAGGATCTTTCTTGAAATATTTTGAGAAAAATGGGAGGGCAAATTTTGGGGTACAACAGGGCCCCTAGTATGTTTTGCCTAATTTGTCCTCACTTAGCCTTTCACCAATTACCACCTTGCCCTTATCTTCTCTACACCAATTATTCCTTTATTTTACTATTAATAATAGTTCTAACTAATTTTAAATAATTATTAACTAATTATCTAAATTGCTAAAATAATCCTTACTCATCTAAATTCCCATTATCCCACAACATAGCATCACATCACGTATCATACTCAACAAAACATAACATATTCATCAATAATACATAAATATTTCAAATAACACATTTAAATTATTAATTAAAAAAAAATCGGAGTGTTACAACTCTCTCCCACTTAAAGAATTTTTGCCCCAAAAATTACTTGGTTGAAAACAGAGTCAGATATGACTCCTTCTTATGATCCTCACGCTCCTAAGTCAAACTTCCACCGACTGGTCCACCCCACAGTACCTTCACCAAGGTAATATATTTACCCTGCAATTGCTTCACTTCCCGGCCTTCTATCTGCACATGCGATGCTTCAAAAATCAGGTTATCTCTTACTTGTACATCATCCATCTGAATCACATACGAAGGATCCAAAATGTACTTTTTCAACTGAGACACATGAAACACATCATGCATATTTGCAAGCGACGGTGATAAAATAATCTGATAAGCCACTTCACCTGTCTTCTTGGATATATGGTATAAACAAAATGGAGTGTAATATTCTTTCGATTTAGATCTCTACCCACACTACTCACCGGAGTGACTCTTAAGAACATATAATCACCATTTTGAAACTCAAGTGTCGTTCTCCTCTTATAATGATAACTCTTCTGACGACTTTGAGAAGATTTCATCTTTTCTTGGATCATCTTGATCTTCTCAGTCATTTCCTGCATAATCTCAAGTCCAAGTATAACACTCTCACCTGTCTCATACCAACATAATAGAGTTCTGTTTCTCCTACCATACAACGCTTCATAGAGTTCCATCCCAATACTAGCATGAAAACTATTATTATAAGTAAACTCAATCAACAACAAGTGGTTGTCCCAAGCACCTCCTTGTTCCAACATAAAATCCCTCAATAAATCCTCTAAAGACTGAATAGTCCTCTCGGTCTGACCGTCTATCTGTGGATGATATGCAGAACTTAACCTCAACTTAGTACCAAAATCATTCTGCAAACCCTTCAAGAATTTCAATGAAAACCCCAGACTCTATCTGATACAATACTCGAAGGTATACCGTGAAACTTTACAATCTTATCAATATACATCTCTGCCAGCTTTTCCATGGAATGATTAATTTTCATTGGAAAAAAATGAGCCGACTTAGTCAATATATCCACAATCACTCAGATTGAATCATTTCCCTTAGCAGTCTTTGGAAAACCCGACACGAAATCCATTGAAACAATATCCCATTTCCATTGCGGAATACTCAAAGGTTGCATAAGACCCGTAGGCTTTTGATGCTCGATCTTGGACTTCTGGAAAGTCAAACAGGCATACACAAATTTGGCAACTTCCTTTTTCATACCCGGACACCAAAACAATTTCTTCAAATCCTGATACATCTTTGTAGCACCCGAATGAATACTCAAGTCGCTTCAATGTCCTTCCTTGAGAATACTCTTCTTAAGCTCTGGAACATCTAGGACACACACCCTATCATTAAATCTCAACACACAATTTTCATCCAATCGTAATTCATCACAGTTACCTTGGTTTATCAGCGTCAGTCGATCCACCAAACTTAAATCATATTTCTGACCTTCGCAGATTTCTTCAAGGATGCCATTGGTCAGTTTCAACATTCCCAAATTCACACTGTTAGATGTCTCTTTGCATACCAAACTCGTGTCTCTAAATTGCTCGATCAATTATAACTCCTTCACTATAAAGCATCGACATATGCAAGGACATCTTGCTCAAAGAATCAGCTACTACATTTGCTTTTCCAAGATGGTAACTCAAGTCAAAATCATAGTCTTTCAAAAGTTTGAGCCACCTCCTTTGTCTCATGTTTACCTCCTTCTGATCAAGAAAGTACTTCAGACTCTTGTGATTGCTAAACACCTCAAATTTAGAGCCAAACAAATAATGTATCCAAATCTTCAACACAAACACCACAGTTGCCAATTCTAAGTCATGTGTAGGCTAATTCCTTTCATGAAATTTCAGTTGTCTAGAAGTATAAGCAACAACTTTCCTATTTTGTATTAAAATTCTGCCAAGATCCATCTTAGACGCATCATAATACACCACAAAATACTCACTCAGATTAGGAAAAATCAATACCAAACATAAGCTTAACCCTTTCTTGTCAACTGAGTTAACGATAATGCCAACTTAGAAAATCCTTCAACGAATCTTCGATAGTAACCTACTAAACCAAGAAAACTTCGAATCTCAGTCATAGATTTTGGAGTCTCCCATTGCAACACTGCATCAACTTTAGAAGGATCCACAATAATGCCACCACTAATAATAACATGGCCAAGGAAAATTACTTCCTTCAACCAAAACTCACACTTCAACAACTTTGCATACAACTTCTTCACCTTCAACACATGCAACACAATTTGCAAATACTCAACATATTCTTCTTCTGATTTTGAATAGATCAGAATATCATCAATGAAGACCACAACAAACTTATCTCGATAAGAATGGAAAGTTCGATTCATATACTCTATAAAAACACCTAGCGCATTTCATACACCAAACGACATCAAAATGTACTCATAATGACCATACCTTGTTCGATAAGTTGTATTCGAAATATCACCTGGTTTAACACAAATCTGATGATAACCTGGCTTCAAATTAATCTTGCTGAAAACAAAATCACCCACCAACTCATCCATCAAATCATCAATCCTCGAGAGTTAATACTTATTATTAATAATCACCTTACTTAATTGTCTATAATCCATAGACAACCTCATACTACCGTCCTTTTTATTAACCAACAACACTGAAGCACCCCATGGTGAGACGCTCGCTCAGACAAACTTCTTCTCCAACAATTATTCTAATTGTTTATTCAACTCTCTCAGCTCTGAAGCTGACATCCTATAAGGAGCCATCGACAACGGACTTGTACCTGGTATCAATTCTATAGCAAATTTAACTTCTCACTCTGGAAGTAAATCGTTAATGTCATCTGGAAACGCTTCTGGGAATTCACAGACAATAAGTACTTCTACTCTTGCATTCTTGCGATCCACTTGTAACCATGCAAACATTGCAAACATCAAAGATTTATTTTCCAAGAGTTCATCCACTTGCTTAGAAAACAAAAACATGAGCTCTCCACTATCACCAAGCCTAGGGAACCTCACTGTCTTATTATAATGGTTGATATGGACATAGTTGAAATCCAACCAATTCATTCCAAGAATAACATCAATTTGGTGTAAGGGTAGGAACACCAAATCCATCACAAAAATTCTACCATAAATTGTTAAAGGACACTTCGAACAAACGAGATCAGTAGTAACGGAACCCTTGGCAGTAAGTTCTACTACCATCCTCACATTCATATCAAACAACTTTAATTCCAACATAGTAGCATATTCAAGCAAAATAAACGAATGAGTAGCACCAGTATCAATAATAGCGATTAACACAACATTGTTAATAAAACAAGTACCTCTGACCAGGTTGTCTTTCTTGGCAACTTTTGAACCACTCAGAGTGAATACTCTACCATTAGTCTGAGCAGCAGTAGCATCATTCTTCTTCGGTTTCTGACACTGGGTACTGATGTGACCCTGTTCACCATAGATAAAACAAGTAAGACCTTCATTCTTGAATTCAGTAACGCGATGACCAACCTTGCCACACCTGTAACATTTCAACACCTTATTAGTACAAGCATCAGCATGATGGCCTAACTCGCCACACCGGTAGCATTTCACACAAGCGAGAGCTCCTCCCCCACTCGGCTTCTTCTCATCATAAGCTTTCTGCTTCCCTTTATCACCAGGAGAAGCATACGGTTTACCATGATCATGATTCCTTCCCTTCTTCTCATTATAATTCTAATAAAAAGAAGCTTTGTCTCTACTATCTTGATTGAAGATTCTACATTTGTTCACCAACATGGGAAACTAGAGAATATGCAGATATCTAATACCCTTCTTGATCTATGGGAATAGTCCATTCTCAAACTTAATGGACTTTGACACCTCACCTGTTGGTTCGTTATAGTGCGGATAAAATTTTACCAGTTCCTCATACCTAGCAGCATACTCAGCAACTGTCAAACTTCCTTGCTTCAACTCAAGGAATTCAATCTCCATTTTACCCCGCACACCTTCTGGAAAGTACTTATCCAGAAAAGCAGTTCTAAATATATCCCAAGTAATCTTTGTGCCCAAAATCTCAATCCTCTAGCATGCATTGTTCCACTAATCCTCAGCTTCTTCCAACATATGTGTGCTAAACTGCACATTATGATCTTCCATACAAACCAATACCCAAAACAAATTTCAATCCCCTCAAGCCATGCTTGTGAATCATCTGCATCGTGCCTGCCCTTGTAAATCGGCGGGTTGTTCCTCTGAAGCCTCCCCCATGCACGAGCTTTATCATCATTCCCACCAGCGTTAGGTGGATTCTGCACAGCCTGAGCAACAACCTGCAAATCAACAACATTTGTAGCATCATTCCTTCCAGCCATTCATCTGGTTCATATAACAACAACAAAAAGGTTAGAAACTATCTCAAAAGTATTCAAATGTCACACACTATAGACTCAATAACTTGGTCGAACAAACTGACATGCTCTGATACCACTAATGTAACACCCTTCTAAAACTCCACGGATAACATAAATGAATAATCAGAGTATTTCACCAAAAGGGCACCACATGCTTCATAATAAATCTTACATGTATGTCTTACTCTGTAACACAGGTTTTCAAAATCATTTATAACAAATACCTCATTAAATAACAACCATAATGCTTCAACTACTCGCAACAGAATTCATTGTTCAAAACATCTTTATTAAGCACATCATAGAAACTTCGTTGTTCATGGTTCTTAATTTAAAACAACTCAAATACCATGAAAGGTAGTTCAAAATATCATAATAAAACAAAAGAACATCAAGTTCAAAATCAAACGTTCCTGACCCCGATGTTACATATCATAGTAAGACCTTCTAAAAATCAACGGAAAGAAAACAACACACTCAGAGCTATCTTTTAAGCTCCTACGAACTACTCCTGATCACCTGCGCGTTACCCATTTGGAGGAAACATTCAAATAGAAAGGGTGAGTAATCACATTCATTACAAAAGATATAAGAAATAGACATAGTAGTTCAACATCAATATTATGGCATCATAATCAACAATAATCATCAAAATCAGTCAATTAGCACAACATCGTATACAACATAATCTAAGCAACAATTATGCAATGACATATAAAATGTAGTGCAATAATATAGACTCATGCATGTGATACAAAATCGTTATGAGTACTAGACTCATCACCCTCCAAAGATCCCCACCATAAGATCGATTCCCTTTTGGAACCAGAGTACAACATTAAACGCACTCGATCCACATAATGAGATCGAGTCCAACACTGGACTAACATCCTCAACAACACTATACTTACATCCTAAATCAACATTAGACTTTCGTCCTAACAATGCTATGAATGCATGTGTCGTACCCCAAAATTTCCCTACCTCGATGATTTATTTTAAAATAAAAAAATATTTAATTAAAAATGGTACAAAAATATTTGATGGCCCATCTTTATCCAAGACTAGGTAGTGTATTTTAATGGGGCTTTCTAAATCAGAAAGATTCATAGATTTATTCGCGGAGCATGTTGACCAATGGCCCATGCGTTTCGAAAATAGAAAATTATTTCAACAAAGAATGGTTGAGTTCTTATTTATTAAATGGTTGTTAGTAAAAAAGGGGTGTAGTGTGCAATAACTAAGCCCATTAAGCTTTTAATTGGTCCATCTGCTGATTTTTGGAACAAAGTATTATTATTATTATTAAAACTGTTTATTGCTATTGTTTTAATAAAGAAAATAAATAATATTTTTTATAAAAAAATGTAGCACATTTTTTGTTGAACTTGTTTCTTAACCTGTTTAATGTTTTTAAAGATTGTTGTTTCTATTTTAATACATAAGGGAAGGTATTGCTATTACTGTGTAAAAAAATTTTAATTCGGAATGTTGTTGTAATTAAAAGTCCTGTAAAAAATTATAGTCTGTTGGGTTACGGAAAGGGCATTGGGGCCTAGGGATATTGAAAGCCTTTCTTGCTATAAGAAAATATATTGGGCTGAGCAAAGAAAATATTGGCATTGGCCCAATTGGATTTAAAAAATGTTTTATTGCTGCAAAAAAATGTTGTTGGGCTGATAATAGAATTAATAACGTAGGCCCATAGAAACAAAAATAACAGCGCTGGCCCAAAAACTTAGAAACACATACTGTACCAATCACAACCAAAATAGGCGCACGTTTTTCTTCTATTAAAAACTACTGTACAAATCAAATCCTAAACTAAAGTTGCAGAAACTAAAATTAAACAAAATCAAATCTTGAAATATAAATTTTCCGCGAATCTTTTTACAGTGTAAGTATAACAGAAACAAATTGAATCTCAATTACATTACAAATCAATTACAAATAAATACCGAATCAATTATTGAGATTACAATACCTAATTCATGCTAATCTATAACAACAATTCTACAATACCCTAAATACGAAAGTCTATAAATACTAAACTAATATACATAAAAAAAGAGAGAGAAAAATTCAATACAGAAAGGGGGGATAGACAGTGAAAAAAGAAGAAGGAATCTTGCATACAAAATGAAGGTTACAAAGACGGAGGAGGCCGTAACACTGAGATGAAGAGTTGAAGGAGAAAAAGCCAGTGATCCTTGTTCTTTGAAGATCTAATGCAAGGGATGGTTAGGGATTCAACATCTGAAACCCTATCCGTGTGAACATCGCTACCGCTAGCGCTAATCGTTGTTGCCGCTACTCCGATCGCATTCAACACCATCTTCAACCTCCATCAGAACCTATAAAAACAAAGAAGAAGAAGAGATCAGCCCCGAGTCGGATAAACGCTCAGAAATCAAACAGGATCGCGAAAAGGGTAATTCGACTTAGCATATTTTTTGTGTTGTTGTTGTATTAGGGGTTGCTGGGTCTTCCTTTACGGTGAGAAGAGGTCTGTTTGGGTTGAGTCGTCGCGGGGACAGGGGATGTTACGACTAGGGTTTTGAAAGAAGAAGAGAGGAAAGGGTTAACGAGAGATAGAAAGTGGTTTTACTGTAAAGAAGAGGATTAACAAAATATATAAAACAAAGGTAATCCGTAACAATCTCATGCCTGCGCGATTAGAGTAATTATCATGTGCCTTCAGGTTTCATCCGTTAGATCGCGATCGGACGACCGTAGGCCAAGTCCTACCTTAACAACCCGTGCATCCTCGCAACACTCAATCACGCCGTCCTCCTTCAGTTTGCTTATGGGCTAAGCCCGTCAACTTTTTGCATCCCCTTACCACTAGTTTACTAAACTCCAAAATAATTTACACCCCCTGGCCAACAAATGTAGTGGGCTTAGCCCAAATTCCTAGTTACACCCCCATTATTTACTACACAACTAAAAATGTACCCCCTGTTTTAATTAAAATATTTTTTTTTATTTTATATTATTATTTATTTATTTATATACAATTATTATATTTTATTATTACTATTATTATTATAATTCCCTATTTTTTCCATAATTAATTATATTGATTATTATCATATATTGTCATTATTTATTATATCATGTAAATTATTTTTATATCAAAATTGCATATATTATTTTACTATATTATTTGCATTAAATATTTTTACTCATGCATTAACAAGAATTTTTGCAATTAACACGATTGAAAAATACTAACCTATCTCAAACTATTTTTCGCAACAAACTAATCTAATCAACTGCCTTTTTGCAAAAGGGTTTCAAACAGATTTGGACTTACCACACATTTAGCCAAAATCTCCGCAATCACTACTCCCGATCAAAATGCGAGGTGATTCAAAGTATGTTTGCAACCCATAAAAAACAACAACCCCATACGAACTACAAATTAGGACCATGATTCCTCATAAGAGGATACGTAGCCATACGATCAAAAATCATAGCGAGTTCTCCTATAAAAAAAACAAACCCTTCCCCTATTAAAAATTTAAACCCTTTCCCCTAATAAAATTTAAATCATGTTTCTCCAACTCAAACCTAAAACCTAGTATCCTTGTGAACAAGGTAGATGAAAGGTGTGTAACACCTTCCTTTCGTCTAAAGAAGTCTGAAACCTAAAATCTCTGTCTGTGAATTAGGGTTTTCTGTTAGATTCCCTTTCATAGGATAAAAACTAATAGTGGCGACTCTAATTTAAAAACCAGTTGCTACAGTTGGCGACTCTGCTGGGGACTTCAACTTTAGGTTTTAGGGTTTTTTGCTCTGGGGTTTTTATTGCCATATTTATTTATTGCTTTCATTTATTCATTGCATTTATTTAATTATTGTCTATTGTTTATCATCATACATGCTGCATGGCGGGATTTTTTATTTCTCAAAATATTTTCAATAAGCCTTAGAAAGAAGGTTCGTCTATTAGCTTAGGGGGTACATCATACCTGCGAGTTTATGTGACGAATTCACCTAGAGTCGGTGGACTTCCGAAAAAGGAATACTTATCGAGAGATATCCTCTTGACGAGTAGGACTTTGGAAGGACACCCATGACTCTTTGTAATGACCTTCACCTAAAATCTCATGACAAGTCCTTTCACGACTTTGAGACGGAAGTCTCGGTCCGTAAAGAGGCTCCACCTAAGGGAGGACCTTATGCTTTGTCCCTCTGGTGTTATTCATGACACCCTTAAGGAAGCCACCTTTTGGGACGGTAGACTAACCATAGGTCAAAATTAAGGAGCGTACCTTCTAAGGGTACCTATCATAAAAACCCCGTCACTATACATCCCTACCTTATAGGGGCACTTATCATAAAAATCCTGTCACTCAACCCTACACCTATGCATTCATACATTTCATATATTCGCCATACATTTCATATATTCGTCACCCGATTCTTTTTATTTGTCTTATTCATAGGGGGTACAAAAAATAATAATAAAATCAAGATCTCGGTGACTGTCTTTAAAAATGGATACCAAAGGAAACAACTTGTCCGCGTCAATACGCCAAGCATGTATGAAATCAAAGCCACAAAAGGGAAATAATATACTGAATACTTTCTCAAGCTTTATCAAGAAAAGGTGGATGGTTTCAAGAGCAGACATCCACAAGCGCACCAAGAAGACTTATTTCCCTTTGCTTGATTTCACGCAAATAAAGTTTTAGTTTAAGATTGTAATATTTTTCAATATCTGAATTATGTTACCTTCAATAAAGGCATTTTGTTTCCATATCTCGTTTGCGTATATATTTTTAAGCTGGTCACCGAATAAAAAGAAGCGAAAAATATATACCCAAGTGAATAAGACATTTAACCCCGCTCATATTCATACATATGCATTCGCATGCATGCATTCATAAACACCTGCATATCATATCAAAACTCATATTTTTTATTAAAAAAATAAAAAATCTCTCCAGTTAACCCATGGGTAGAAGAATATCACCACCTCCTTGGCCTTCATATCAAACAAGGTTCTATCAACAAAGAACCCTGGAACAGATCGAGGAAAATTAGGCCGCATGCAAGGAAGATATAGACCAAGTCAAAGGTGATGTGAGTTCGATGAAAGGTGATCTGAGTCATGTTATCCTAGCCTTAAGGAACTTCATTGACAAACAAGACCAAATTCCCAAGGTAGATTTTAAAGAAGTAGCTCAAACGGTTGGTGCATCAAGAGGGCGCCGACTAAGAAAAGTGCCAGAAGCAAGACCCCACAACCCAAAAAGGCCAGCTTCAGACTCCCTAAAAAGACAAGAGGGAGAAATTAAGGTCGTAGCCTCACAACCAAGGGCACCACAACCATTAATGATCCCACAAGGGCCGCTCCCACGAAAGTACAATGCCAACGCCAGATGTGAGTATCATGTTAACTCTCTGGGGCATACCATAGAGCAATGTTGTCCATTCAAGCATAAGGTCCAAGATTTGTTAGAATCTCAAGACATCACATTTGAGAAACCTAACATCAAATCAAACCCTATGCCTCCGCATGACGGGCCGATAATAAATGCGATTGAAGTAGTCACTAATTTTGGGGCAACCAGACAGGAAAAAACCCCAATCAACTTGTTGAAGGAATATCTGTTCGAATGTGGATTCTTGTTGGAACATAATGAAGCCTTCAAAAGAATGCTACAAAAGCTAGTGGACCAGGGAATAGTCCAGTTCGGACCATACCCTGAAGAAACATATGTAGCTACTCTGAAGGGTAAAGCATAGTTTCCTCCAATCCAGAAGACTTTTGTCAACAGGGGAACCAAGCATGGCGGACATGTGGCAATGATATCCAATAAAGTCAGCACCAAAAAGGCAACCGATTTAATCCGAGAATGCGCCCCAAGAGAAGAACTCAAAAAATGGAATGTCGTGGAGATTCCCGAGATCTTTTTCTTTCCTAAGTAAATTTTCTTGTTTTTAAAAGAACCTATGTCAAGCCCGGGGCACAGGGGTTACTTGTAAGGGTTCCCCCGTTTTGTTTCAGACAATATTTGCAATTAATAAAAGTTATATTTTGTTTTTAATTAAGATCCTTGTCTTTCTCTTACATCTATCTCTTAAATTTTAAAATGGCAATACTTTCTTTGCATATGCATTTTCAAAAGTTCATATACTAAAATCTGCACCAAAACATGATAACTGTGCAAATCCATGCCCAAAACCACCGATAATGCTACTGCTGTGACCCGATATAATTTTAATGCTCCTATAAACTAAGATAAAGAGGAAGATGATGAAGATCTTGAACTCCCTAAGGAAATGGCAAGTGAAATAGAGCGAAAGGCTGACAACGTACAAACCGTATTAGGAGACCATTAATCTAGGTACAAAGAAAGAAATCAAGCTAGGGGAAATGTTAGATTAGAGCATCAAAGAAAGGCCAATCAAGCTATTATATAGCTCAGTAACCACTGCCATAATATCAACCTACAAAGTTCAACTTTCCAGACGAAGATGTCATGGTTATAGGTGACTATGAGATACCAGGACCTAGTGAAAGAAATCAAGCTAGGGGAACATTGGACACTCACGTTTGATGGGGCTTTAAACACATTGGGGCACGGTATAGGGGAAGTTTCGAATTCTCCAAAGAATTATCATAAACCCTATACTGCAAGATTGTGTTTTCACTACACCAAGTACAAAGCATGTTTACTAGGACCGAAAGTTGTCGTTGGTCCGCGAATAAAGCATCTCAAAGTATTTGAGGACTCCGCATTAGTCATATACCAATTCACAACAAATGGGATACTAAACATCCAAAACTGATTCCATATCGGGATCATGTTTTAAAGCTGGCTGCGACATTTACAGAGATCACTTTCAGCCATATCCCACGAGAAGAAAATAAAATGGCAGACGCTATGACGACTCTATCAGTTATGTTCAAAGTAACTTGGTCAAACCATGAACCGCACTTCATAATTAGACACTTCGAAGAGCCCGCACATCACCTCGCTATTAAAGAAGGACTAGACAACGAGTTCTGGTTCTATGACATCAAGAAGTACCTGGAAAAGCAAGAACGTCTAGAAAATGCTCTAGCATCGACAAACGAACTCTATGAAAATTAGCCTCGGAATCCTTTTAGAGTAACGGTATACTGCATAAGATGAACCACAACATGGTCTAGTACTCAAAAAGATTCTGCTACCTGGCCTCGACTCACGTGGTAAGTGGACGCCCAACTACGAAGGTCCATACGTAGTCAAAACAACATTCTCCGGAGGTGGTCTCATCCTTACAATAATGGATGGGGAAGAGCTACCGCATCTGGCAAGTTCAGACGCAGTCAAAAAATACTATGTATAAGAAGCTCGCTAAGCTCGAACCTCAAACAGGCAACTTAGGCAAAAAGGAGTGTCCTGGTGGATCGAAAACCCTAAAGGGTGATCCAGACAAAAATTAGGGGCATATAACAAAAATTATCCCGGTGGATTGAAAACCCGAAAGGACAATCCAGGAAAAAGTTAGGGATCACTCAAAAAGAAATAAAGAAAAAAAAGACTGCGATCTAAAACTGCGACTACGAACCACAAAGGGAGAGATAGATCTAAATCATACGAATCAAACAAAGGAGATAAAAGCCATTAAAAGGATATTGGGGAACAACAACGACAATTATCATTATTCATTTCCATTTACAGTTTTAATTTTTTTTGTAATTACCTCTTTCTAGGAATTGCATCTTATACTCTCTCTCCTATTCAGAGGCATATCAATAAAACATTTTCTTTCTTTGCATCTTTCAAATTGCGTTTTTCTTTTCTCTGACTTGTTTACAAAATGCTACAATTATTACTTGTGAATATTGTCTTAAAATCATTTCGGGGAAATTAACAAATAAAAGCTTTTCATAAAACATCGAAAAAACATTTTGGTTAGAAAAATATCAAAAGAAAATCCACGTCTACGTCCATGCACATGTCTACTCCTGCGTCTACAATACAAATTCTATACACATGTCCACGTCTACGCCTACGCTTAAAACATAAAAATCTACACATAGGCCAATACATACGTCTACGTCTACACCTGCGCTTGCAATACAGAAAATGTTCAAAAATTTACTAAGCACTTTTTCACCACATTTAAATCAAATTCAACAAAGCTATAACGACACAACATACAACGCCAGGGAATTGGTAACTCAAAACCAATGGCTTAAAGGAGAGAATGCCAGAAATAGTCTTCATAGCATTTCAAGGCATACACACATTTTACACACATTTCATACATACATCTAGCATATCCAAAGCATGCATACCCTATACATTTTGCATACAGACAGACATTCAATACGCATGCATACGCTTGTATCACATAACAAACGAACAACCTAACCCTCGACTCAATCATCTAAGGGTCCATCAACCAAACACTTCTCCTGCGATCCAACCCGTCATCTAAGTCTTCATGCCGTAACGCGTTCAGCCTATCACCTAAGTCTCTATGCAGTAATGAACGAAACTCAGTACATTACCTCTAAGCCGCAATGTATTCTCAAAACTCAGCACATTTCCTCTAAGCCGTAATGTATTCTCAAAACTCGGCACATTTCCTCTAAGCCACAATCTATTCATAAAACTCAGTACATTGCCTCTAAGCCGCAATGTATTCTCAAAACTTAGTACATTGCCTCTATGCCGCAATGTATTCTCAAAACTCAGTACATTTCCTCTAAGCAACAATGTATTTGCAACCCTTAGTAAATTTCCTCTAAGCCGCAATGTATTCGCAAAACTCAGTACCTTGCCTCTAATCCGCAATGTATTCTCAAAACTCAGTACATTGCCTCTAAGCCGCAATGTATTCATAAAACTCAGTACATTGCCTCTAAGCCGTAATGTATTCTCAAAACTCAGTACATTGCCTCTAAGCCACAATGTATTCTCAAAACTCACTACATTGCCTCTAAGCCGCAATGTATTCTCAAAACTCAGTACATTGCCTCTAAGCCGCAATGTATTCGCGAAACTCAGTACATTGCCTCTAAGCCGTAATGTATTCTCAAAATTCAATACATTTCCTCTAAGCCACAATGTATTCGCAAAACTCAGTACATTTCCTCTAAGCCACAATGTATTCTCAAAACTCAGTACATTGCCTCTAAGCCGCAATGTATTCTCAAAACTCAGTACATTGCCTCTAAGCTGCAATGTATTCACAAAACTCCGTACATTTCCTCTAAGCCTCAATGTATTCTCTAGACTCGATACATTGCCTCTAAGCCTCAATGTAGTCTCCTCATGCAACTCACTGTCTAAGACATCATGCAGCAACGCGGTTCCTTATTCCATAATAAAGACTATCACCTAAGACGACATGCAGCGATGCTCGAAAACCAAAATCTAGCCTATCGCCTCAGACTTCACGCAGCAATTTGCGAACCTAACCCATTGCCTAAGACTTCATGCAGCAATGTGTTCTTCATGCAGCAATATGTTTCTTTATTCTGCAACACAGACCATGGCCTCAGTCTCCAAGCAGCCATGCATCACCAATTACTGTTTCATTCATCCCTCCAAAAGGGATGAATAAGCAAAGCCAAAGCCAAGACATATGAGATTGCTCTCTCGAGCTCAAGACTATCTACCTCAAACCCTGGTAAGATATATATCATCAGCTTTGCCTACTTCCTCAAGACTCGTAAGGGTATGCTATATCAGCGTAACCTTATGTTTGCCGAACAAATTTTGTGTTATTCCAAGTATTCAATAAAATCCCAATCAGAATGCACAAGACTCGCATTTTCTCACACTATTCGATTGGAAGATAAATGAATAGGGGCCATTGTCGTACCCAAAATTTGTCCTACCCCTACGATTATATTTTCCAAGATTAAAATAGAAGAATTATTTAAATTAAGGATGGTACTGCAATATCTGATGACCCATTCTTAAAATTTAAGTCAACCAGGGGGTGTATTTTAATTCAGGAGAGTGGAGATTTTTAAATAAATAAAACCCATGTATTTGTAGGCCCGTTTACGAAGCATGTTGATCAATGGCTCATGCGATTCGAATATAGAAATTTATTTCAAGAAATAATTATTAAGTTTTAACTATAAAGCCCAATAGAGGCTTGTTATTTTTTAGTAAAAAGGGGGTGCAACTTCAGATTTAAGAGTCCATTAGAATTCAAGGCTCATTTTCATTTTTATTAAAAAAAAGAGGGGGGTATATTATCAGTTTAAAGGCCCATTAAGCAATTAGCCCATCTAACATTTTACTGCTATGTCATTTTGGAAAAATTATTAATATCCAAACCTTTTTCTATTATTATAAAAATCTTTCTTTATAAATTATTAAAAGATTTAATTATAATTAAAACATTCTATTATTTTATATAATTAGTTATTAAATTTTTTTGAAAAAACTAATGTTTATGAAAAATCTCTTACAAGGCCTATTAGGCTTAATACATATCCAAAAAAGGCATTGATGTTTGCAAAAACAAAAGAAAGAAGAAAGTACTATTGGGCTAACTAAATTAACGCAGGTCCAAATCCGCTAAGCTGGACAAAAGAGGAAGCCCAAATCATTAACTGCCACTGTGTAAATCAAAGAAGAGATTCAAGCACGTTTTAGCCATAACAATTGCTGTAGAAATTAACACTAAATCAAATATGCAAATCTTCATCTAAAAAATACAGAATCCCAAAATCAATATTAAATCTCCAGCAAATCTAAATAAAATTCAAATCTTTTATAGTTCAAAAAAAGCTAAAATGTATCAAACCAAATCTTCAATACGGATTACAAACCAAGTCCAAACTAAATCAATCACGTATTACAATTGCAAATCAAATACAACAAGAATTTCAATCCCTAAATCTGCGTTAACTAATTTATAACAACAATGTTGTGATAACCTAAAACTACAACCCTATAAATTCTAATTGGAAATGCAATAAAAAGGGAGGTGAGAGAAAACTTGATACAGAGGAGAAAAATACAGAGGACGGGGGACACGGAGAAGAAGGGGTCGGCCGTAATAAAGAAACAAAGGGAATGAGGGGAAAACCATGAAGTTGGAGAGGACCACGAAGCTTGAAGAAGAACCATAATATCGGTGCAGAAGAAGAATAAGAGAACCGATTGGGGTTTCAATCTCCGAAACCCTAATCGGCCTCGCTAGCCACTGTCGCCGAGGCGCCACCATCAATCCTCACTGCAACCTACAAACACACGGAGAAGAAGGGGAGATTGGCTCAAACTCAAATTAGACAAAGCAAGTCAGAATCGAAATCACGCAGAAGGTTTAACTTAGCTTATCTCTTTTTTGTTGTTGATTTTGATTTTTGAGATTTGGGGTAAGGCACGATTGTACCGCCACGAGGTTACTGTATTAGGGTTTGAGGGTAAGGAGAAGAAGATGAAGGGTAAGGCGAGTGGGAGAGAGGAGATGAATATTGTAAAACAAAAACAAATGAATTGTAAAAAACGAAATAATAACTTGTATTCTATTTTGGATCAAATACTAGCGTGCTCGCCATAACTAATATGCACCCTTCAATCTTGCCGTTAGATCTTCATCAGACGGTCGTAGGCCAAGTCTTCACCGTAACTCCGTACACCCTCACCCCACATAACTTACCGACCCTCTCAATTTATTGAATGGGCCAGGCCCAATTAATTTTTGCACACCCACTCGCCTGTTTTGCTAAACCACCAAACAAAACACACCCCCTGGCCAGCAAATGTAGTGGGCTTAGCCCAGATTCCTAGTTACACCCCCATTATTTACTACACAACTAAAAACGTACCCCTCTGTTTTAATTAAAATATTTTTTATTTTTATTTTATATTATTATTTTTTATATACAATTATTATATTTTAATATTCTATTATTACTATTATTATTTTAATTCCCTATTTTTCCATAATTAATTATATTGATTATTATCATATATTGTCATTATTTACTATATCATGCAAATTATTTTTATATCAGAATTGCATATATTATTTTACTATATTATTTGCATTAAATCTTTTTTTACTCATGCATTAATCAATAATTTTTTGCAGTTGATACGGTAAAAATTAATCAATAAATATCAACCTTATTTTTCGCAACAAACTAATCTAAACTACATTCTTTTGCAAAAGGATTTCAAACGAATTTTGACTTACCACACATTTAGTCAAAATCTCCACAATCACTACTCCTGGCCAAAATGCGAGGTGATTCAAAGTTCGTTTGCAACCCCTAAAAAACACCAACCCCATACGAACTACAAATTGAGACTTTGATTCTTCATAAGAGGATACGTAGGCATACGATCAAAAATTGTAGCGAGTTCTCCTATAAAAAAACCCGTCCCTATTAAAAATTTAAACCCTTCCCCCTAATAAAATTTAAATCATGTTTCTCCAACTCAAACCTAAAACCTAGTATCCTTATGAACAAGGTAAATGAAAGGTGTCTAACACATTCCTTTCGTCTAAAGAAGTCCGAAACCTAGAATCTATGTCTGCGAATTAGGGTTTTCTGTTAGATTCCCTTCCCTAGGATAAAAACTAATAGTGGCGACTCTGATTTAAAAACCAGTTTCTACAACATGATGCATAATCAACATAATTATTTATGACAACATCTAGTCAAGTGCATCACCATTCACTGATTCATCAATAATATTCACATGGCATAAATACACATCACATATTAGCGTAAACATCATTCAACACTTCAAAGTCACAATAAATTATCATCTTATCAAACACAATTCATCATAGTAACATGCATCATTGTAGCCTACCTCTTAATGATCTAAGTATATCTTAGCCTAGGTACTATAAATATACATCTTCTTAACATATGCCATTTGGAGAGATGATGAAGAGTTGTCGGAGATAGGCTTATAGATGCCATCCAAGGTGACTGTTGATAGAGATTGGAAGAAGTATCATAATAAATCTTTGGAGCGATTTAACTGAACTAGAGAAGAGGTCTTGAATAATCTTTAACTGGATAAGGAATCAGCATAAATCTTCAGAGCGACTTAACTGAACCAGAGAAAGCGTATACTGGAACGAAATCAGGATAAATCATTGGTTGATTTAAACTGAACCAGCAGAGGTCTTAAATAAAATGTTTGTCATGTAGATAGTCGCCCCATCCTGTTTCCGGAATTGATATATAATCAGTTTGTTTGTAAACCCATCCTATTTCGGGATTTCATACCATTGGTGATAAAGATAGTCGCCCCGTCCTGTTTTGGGAATTGATCTTTATCTAACCAAAAAGAAAGAAAGATAGCTTCCCAGTCCTGTTTTGGGAGTTAATCTTCAATATGCTTATATAGATAGTTATCTTGTCTCGTTTCACGTATTAATCTACAATTGGTTTGGTGGTAAACCCGTCGTGTTTCGGGATTTCATACCATTGGTGATAAAGATAGTCGCCCCGTCCTGTTTCGAGAATCGATCTTTGTCTAACCAAAGAGAAATAAAGATAGTTTCCCCGTCCTGTTTCCGGAGTTAATCTTCAATCGGCTCATGTAGATAGTTGTCCTATCTTGTTTCAGGTATTAATCTACAATCGGTTGTTCACAGATAGTTGTCCTATCTTGTTTCAGGTATTAATCTGGAACCCACTTTTTATTGGTCGTAGAGATAGTTGCCTCATCTTGTTTCGAGAATTAATCTCTGACCTAATTGAGAAATGTTGATGATATTCATCTAGTGGCTGATCTTTCTTGAAAAGGTAAAGAATTTAGTATGCAATGTCATGATGCATGCATTGCGTAATGATGTTCTCGAAAATAAATGAGATTGTGCTATATGTTTTGTATGCATATGTCATGATGTATGAATGTGAAATGTTATTGAAATGTATCTTTTCCTGGTAAAATAAATCCTTGACTACTGTTGGGGATTTTCTGGGAAACTAAATCCCGGACTACTGCTGGAGATGAAGAGTATGTGTATCTTATTTTAGAATGCTTCCGTTGGGAATTCCTATTTTCTTTTTGAGGAAAATCTGCAAGGAATATTGATTTCTACTTGGGTAATCGAGTATAGGAACATTGGTTGTCCATTGCTCTATTGGAGAATTTAATTCTCGTATATCCCGACTGGGGATAAAAGAGATGGATAATCTTCCAACTTGTCAGGGGGGGGGGGATGAAGTTAACTGTTATCTGGTCGAATTCCAAGCTTCGCAACAACTTTTTTGGGATAGTATCAACTTTGATGGGGAAAAGGAATTTTGTCAGTTGATCTGTAGTAGTTTGAGGAAAAAACTCAAGTTGGGGACATTGTAGTCCATTGGGGAAATAAACCCTGTTGAAGACCTTACTAGGGAAATAAATTCATCCGGGGAAGAACTTTTGCAAGCTTTCTTTCTCAATTTTGGAAGTCCAAACTTGGCTAGGGAAGAGAATTTCCAGGGAATATGTCTATTGGAAACTCAGGATGGATGAATTCAACTCTGTGGGGATAAACTTTTTGAAGTGACTCTGTGGAGATATCCAAAATTCTTAAGTAATTGCTTATTATTGTTTTTGTACGTACATTTGTTAATAGTTAATCATGTTCATATGCATATGTTCATTT
Organism: Vicia faba; assembly: GCA_948472305.1. Lineage (NCBI taxonomy): Eukaryota > Viridiplantae > Streptophyta > Magnoliopsida > Fabales > Fabaceae > Vicia > Vicia faba. Next base: position 1,233,407,069 of record OX451737.1, read on the forward strand.
AATTTTAGTCATTGGACGCCTTTGCACTCAAAACAAAAAACAAAAAGTTTGTACTTCAAAGTATATTTGTATTGATAATTTGCATATAAATAGGTGTCTTTATACAGGGATACAGGAATCCTAGTAAGAGGAAATCGTCGAAAAAATGAAAGGAATATAGAGTAAAAACAAAAATTGTATAGTGTGATACGGTGGCCAGAACCGGACTGTTTTGAAATGCTGGTTTGCGTTTTGCGTTTGTTTTTGCAAAATGTCGCGGTAAGTAAGAGTTGCCACCGACTTTTATTTTATCCAACAAGGAAAGGAAAAAAGCACAGAAAATTTCCTTTTTCGAGATATTTCTGAGTACGGGGGGTAGATTATTGAAAGGGAAGGTATTGGCACCCTTTCTATCCGTAGTTATCTACGGGCTCTTAGGTACTTGCTCATCAATTTCAAAATTGTTTTCTTTGTGTTTGTGGGTTTTGAAAAGTTTTTGTTTTAACTTCGATTTAACTCTTGCTTCTGTCTTCAAGAGTGTAACGAAGTGTTTTTGAAAACTTTTGTTTTGTAAAGTAGTGTAAGTGTAGAAAAAGTTTTGTTTTGATTGAGCAAGTACTTAAGAACTAATCTACCTACTCAAAAAAAGAATCGTTTTGTGTTCGTTTCCTTTAGACAATGTTATCCCACTATTAGTGAGTAGGTAGCACCGTCGTTGGAGTTTGAGGGTCAATTCAAAAGGGTCATATAGTCACTAAAGCAACGTTAGGACGACTTAGTGGTAACCCTAATATCTTAGATCATTTATCTGAGGCAACAATATCCGAGGCAACCTTTCCGAGACAACTTTGATCTTTTAGACAAGAGGACGACCTCTAAAACAACCTATACTCAATGACCGTTTTAACGAAGGCAACCAAGTGGGAATGTACCCTAGGAGTGCACATGTGCGAGTGATTCAGTTTCAGATTTATTTATCTTTGCACATTTAGGGTGATCTAACTGTTTAAAATTAGTCATACATTCTTGTCATGCAAACCCTAATTATTCACATATCTAGCAGTTAAATATTTGCAGAAATTAAAGTGCGGAATTTAAACTAAGCTATTACAAGGCTCCGGGTATTTACATAGCCAAAAACAAACCCTTTGAAATTAAAAGCGGTAAAAATAAATAAATGTCCTAATTAAATTATTACAAATCGGGAGCAGATACAATAATTGGGCAAAATAATAATAAAGCGCGCGATGGAAAATTAGATCGACGAGAAATTAGGGTTTTAACCCTTCTATACTAATTAAAAAGAAAATGTTTTTTGTTGTTTTTAATATTTTTTTAAGAAAAGAAATTAAGTCCTTAAATTAAATGCAAAATTAATTAGTTATTAAATTAATTAATGAAAATAACTAAATGACATATTTTTGGTTTTTGTTATTTTAGGTAAAAAATAAATACAATTAAGTTAGTATAAATCCTATTTATTCTAATTGATTTTAATTCCTTGCAAAATAAATTAAAGTTATCTAATTAATTAAACCTAATTAAATTAATTAATTTATTGATGAAAATAATATCCTAATTTTAATAAAAACATTTTTGGTGATTTTTTGATAAAAGAAAACTATTTAATTTGTTAGTAAAAATAATTAAATGAAATAATTAATTAAAATGTAAAAATAAAAAGGATAGGAAAATTGGCCTGAGTTAAGCTTTTTTTAGAGGGTGCAAACAGCAGGAATCTGGGCCCATTTATGGAGGAGTCCGTTTGACCTTTGTGATCTTGTGCATACACGTTGACTATGGCTTATGATGTACTTTCAGTGGTGGCCATCTGGCCATCTAGCGCGTTGATGATGAAGACCCAAGGTGGATTTCAGGCTTGCGCGTGCCATGGATCTCCTGAAAGAAAATAAGAAAATGGAAAATGCTGGAGGCAGGGATCGAACCCCTGACCTCCAGCCTCTTAACGCCTTAAGCATCTACCTGGCAACCACTGCGCTATTTTGTTTTCATTGTACATAAAATACACAATAATAATAAAATATGAAAACAAGCATTAGTGGAGATCTGGCGCGAAAATTCAAATGGCCAAATCAGACATGGCCACGTCTTCGTCCCTGTTCTTGCACCGTCGCTAAAAGTTTGTTAGCCTATACCTATGGACAAATGTCCGTTGCTACAGATTATGTGTTCTCAAAATCTTCCACAGACCATAGAAATAACATCCAATGCCATGGTTGTGTTCGTTTCGTCCTCCTGATCACAACCATACCACTTACGAAGGCCAATTGTTCCTGAAATCAAAAACCCTAATTCGAAGCTCTAAAACCTAACAATGGTGAAATTCTGTACAAGCCATAAAAACACAATTAAAGAATACAGAGAGCTTGCAAACATGATTGTGATCAAGAATGTATAATTATTTCAACCTAACAATGCATAAATCATGAGATACGAATTCAAGAACAGGGCGAAGTTGTGAATAACTTACAGTGCGTTTTGGGACTGGAATGGACTGGTTCTTGATGGCTTTAGCTTCTAGAGAGTCCCAGGAAGCAATTGGGATCGTTCAAAGGTCTTGAGGATGCCTCTAAGTGGGATTTCGGTCTCACACTTTTTTATTGATTTTTCAGATTTGGTTCTTGCTCTAGCGCCTGTTTCCAACCTGTTTCTAGGTCTGGCCGCACTCCTTATGTAACAAAGAATGAATCAGGGTTGATAATTGATCCAAATCTCCCTCCTTTAATCCTTTTTGATTTGATTTGATTCACCTCTTAAAACCTTTGCAAACATGGCTTTTTTCAATCTTTTTGTCCACTCTATGCATTTGCACGAATTTGAATGATGCTAGCTGTGTAATAGAGCCTGAAACAAGCAAAAAATCTTTGGTGTTCAATAATTTTGATTTTATATGATTTGTTTTGATTTAAATTGAATTAATTCAAATAAAAATCAAAATAAATAATCAAAATAAGATATGGACAAGTGGCAAAGGCTAGAGCACGTGGGCTATATTTCCAACTCAAAGCAAGTGAAAAAGATTGGGCCCATTTGGCAAAATTTGAAGTTTTAGGGATAGTTGACTTTTGGCAATTTTGCAAAAAAGGTCAACTTCACCAATGTATATCTTCCTCAATTTTGACTCTTTGGAGGTGTTCTTGGACTTTTTAGAAATCTTGAGATGTCCTCTAAGCAAACCTTTTGGTATCATCTCATTTTGATATTCCATGCTCATGTATGAAGCTTTGACAAAAACGGTGTTTTTGTTGACTTTTCAAATTGACCTATAATGTCCAAATTCATAACTTCTTGTGAGTGCATATTTTGAACTTTGGAGATGAAGATGGATTGTATGGAATTTCGTCCTCTTAAAAATGAGCTTTGGATGGGTCATTTCTCATAAAGTATGAGAAAGTTATGCTTGGTCAAAGTTGAGGAATCATGATCAACCCTGGATCAAATAATGAAATATACTTCAAAATGATAATGTTGACTAAAAATCTTGAAGTTTGACTGTATGTAGGCCACACTTGACTTTTTCCCTAGCACAGTCGATTTTCAGGCCTTTGAGCAATTGATTGAGCAAACTTCCTCTGCAAGGCTTGAAACTTGTCATGGATGATCTTGAGAACATATTAGGACATTGGTGAGCACTTGGGATCACTTGGACTCAAGTATCTTGATGCAACATGAAACCCTAGTTTGGGGTAGACTGTCGTAGGAGAGAGCTTGTCTGGCCAACCCTTGGACTACCTTGAGCAACTTGAGGATCTTTCTTGCAATGTTTTGAGAAATATGGGAGGAAAAATTTTGGGGTACAACATATAGCCATGTGGAAGTGATCTCTTTGGGTTCCAACTCTTCTATTGCCCCTATTTCTTCGAACATCATCCCTTGTCATCGAAATAAGTTGATTGGATTGATCTCGTATCACTTAAACTTTTGACCTTTGTAATAAAGCTGATTGTAGTGACGCAACGGGGCATAGTCGTACGCATCAATCCTTAAATTTTGCCTGGACCACCCTTTCGGGTTTTCAGTCCACCAGGATACCCTTTTTTGCCCAAGCCGCCATTTCAGGTTTTTGACTTGCCGGGTGTACAATCTTTTGTATGTATCCCTAACTTTTTCCTGAATCCTTTTTGGTTTGCTGGGATGCCCTTATTTTTGCCTAGGTATGTCATCCTAGCATGTCATTTTTATGTGTAGTATTTTTTGACTATGTCCGTGTTCACACGGTGCAGGAAATCTTCACCGTCCATAGTGGTTAACATCATAGCACCACCAGAGAATACTTTCTTAACAACAAATGGCCCTTCGTAAATGGGGGTCCATTTTCCCCTGGGATCACCTTGTGATAAAATGATGCGCTTTATTACCAAGTCTCCAGCCTGGTATACTCGAGGTTTGATCTTCTTGTTGAATGCCTTGATCATACGCTTCTGATATATTTGACCATGACAAACAGCAGTCAGTCTCTTCTCGTTAATCAAATTCAACTGATCCAACCTAGTCTATATCCATTCGTCTTCTCCTAAGTCTGCTTCTTTCATAATCTTGAGGGAAGGAATCCACACTTCAATAGGCAGGACAACTTCCATGCCATAGACTAAAGAGAAAGGGGTTGCCCCAGTTGATGTTCGTGCTGAGGTACGGTAGCCATGAAGAGAAAATGGTAGTATCTCATGCCAATCTTTGTATGTCACCACCATCTTTTGCACAATCTTCTTTATGTTTTTATTGGCAGCTTCCACTGTGCCATTCATTTTAGGTCTATATGGAGAAGATTTGTGATGCTTGATTTTGAATTGCATGGAGAGTTCAGTGATCATAACATTGTTAATATTGGTTCCATTATCGGTGATGATTCTTTCAGGGATGCCATACTTATAGATGAGGTTGTGTTTGATAAACTGGGCTACAACATTCTTAGTGATTGAGGCAAATGAAGAAGCTTCGACCCATTTGGTGAAGTAGTTAATGTAGACTAGGATAAAACTATGTCCATTGGAGGCAGTGGGCTTGATCTCTCCAATCATATAAATGCCCCACCTTACAAATGGCCACAGAGCAGTCATGAAATTTAGATCTGACACTTATGGCAAGTCCTCGAGGGTGGTGACAATCGGTTTCCATAGTCGACCAATAGTAACCAGCCTCAGAATCTTCTTGGCCATAGTGTGCCCGCTAGAGTGTGTCCCAAAGATACCTTCATGCATGTCTTCCATGATCTTTTCTGCTTTTTTCTTGTCCATACAACGGAGCAGAGTAGAATAATGGTTGCGTTTGTACAGGATTTTGTTGCTTACGAAGAATTTGGATGAGAACCTTCGCTGGAATTTCTTGTCGTTGATGGAAGCTCCTTCAGGATACTCTTCTGTTTCAAGATACCTCCTTACTTTATGATACCAAGGCTTCTTCTCATCAATGTCAATCTCATAAAAGTGTGCCGGTTCGTCAAATCTTTCGATTGTAATCCTAGGAGCCTCGTTGTCCCAATTTACCTTGAACATAGACGACATTGTTGCTAAGGTATCTGCCAACTAATTTTCTTCTCTTGGGAAGTGTTCAAAGGTAACCTCCTCGAAGTATGCTATCAAGATAATCCCAAGCTCTTTGTAAGGAATTAGATTAGGGTGTTTGGTGCCCCATTCTCCTTTAACTTGACTGATTACTAGGGCCAAATCTCGGTATACGTCCAAAAACTTGATTCTTAAGTAGATGGCAGCCTTTAGACCCAAGATGCTTGCTTCATACTCAACCATGTTGTTTGTGCAGTCGAAGCAAAGCCTGGCAGTGAAAGGTGTATGGAAACCTTCGGGAGAGATGACTATTATACCAATTCTGTTACCCAAAGCATTGGAAGCTCCATCAAAAACCATAGTCCATCGAGATCATTGTTTAGGTCCGTCATACGGTCCAGGCTTTTTGCAGTCAGTTATTATGATGATATTCTTATTCGAGAATTCAAAGTTCATGGATTGGTAATTATCAACAGCTTGATGGGCCAAATGATCTGCCAACACACTTCCCTTGACTGCTTTTTATGTAGTGTATTGGATATCATAGTCAATCAAGATCATTTTCCATCTAGCTATTCGTTGGGAGAGAGATGGCTTCTCGAAGATATACTTGATGGGATCCATCTTAGAAATCAATAAAATGGTGTGAGTCAACATATATTGTCTTAGTCGGTGAGCAGCCCATGCCAGAGTGCAACAAGTTTTCTCTAGCAGTGAATATCTTATTTCATAATCGGTAAACTTTTTGATCGGGTAGTATATTGCATGCTATTTTTGACCAGACTCGTCATGTTGGCCCAACACACACCCCATTGAATTCTCTAATATAATCAAGTACATAATCCGAGGTCTTCCTTCAATTGGAGGCATCAGGATTAGAGGTTCTTGTAGGTACTCCTTTATTTTGTCAAAAGCTGCTTGCAGTCGTCATTCCATTTGACTACTTGATCTTGCTTCAATAATTTGAAGATTGGCTCACAAGTAGCAGTTAAGTGAGATATTAATTAGGCAATATAGTTGAGTCGAACTAAGAAACCTCTGACCTCTTTCTCAGTACAGGGAGCTGGCATTTCTTGTATGGCTTTGACTTTTGCAGGGTCGACCTCAATACCTTTGCCACTGACGACAAAGCCCAAGAGTTTTCCAGAACTTACCCTGAAGGTGCATTTGTTGGGATTTAGCATTAACTTGTATTTCTTCAACCTCTCAAACAGCTTGTGAAGATGATCAAGGTGTTGTTCCTCAGTCTGCGATCTTGAAATCATGTCATCCACATAGACTTCTATCTCATAATGGATCATGTCATGAAATAGAGCTACCATAACTCGTTGATAAGTTTCCCCTGCATTCTTCAAACTGAAAGGCATGACCTTGTAACAAAAAGTGCCCCATTGTGCGACAAAGGCGATATTTTCCATGTCCTCGGGAGCCAATTTTATTTGATTGTAGCCGGAGAAACCATCCATGAAGGAGAAGACTTTATGTTGAGCCGTGTTGTCAACCAAGACGTCAATATAAGGTAGTGGGAAATACTCTTTGGGGCTTGCCTTATTCAAATCCTTATACGATGAACATACGGAGTTTTCCATCTTTCTTCAGCACTGGGACCACATTTGCAACCGATTGAGGATATGACGTCACTTCCAGAAAACCTGCATTGAATTGCTTCATTACCTCAGCTTTTATTTTCTCAGACATGTCTGGCCGCATACGATGAACCTTTTGTTTGACTGGAGGACAACCTTCCTTCATTGGTAGATGATGAACTACAATGTTAGTATCAAACCCCGACATATCTTCCTATGACCAAGCGAACACCTCAAAATATTCGTGTAACATCTGGACCAATCTTCCCTTGACATCGTCTTCCAAGTTGGTGCCGATCTTCACCTCCCTCTTGTCTGCTTCAGTACCTAGGTTGATCACTTCAACTGGTTCTTCGTGCGGTTGAATGGCCTTTTCCTCTTGCATCATAAGTATGGCTAGCTCCCTAGGTATTTCACAATCTTCTTTGCCTTCGTCTTTGGCTTGGTAGATTGGATGTTCAAAGTCATAGATGGCAATAGCAGAGTCGTTGTCAATGAGATCCGGAGTGGATGTGGATCTGCAAATGTGTGTGTGCATGTAAGATCACATGGCTATTTTGAAAATGTAATAAAGTGAAAGAAAGACAATGAGCGCAAAATTTGAATGCAAAATAGTCCAATGTTTTTCATTAGAATGATCATATGGCATATGAAAATGAACAAATCCTTAACAAAATGGACCGTTGTGCCCCGAGCATGGCACATGGCTTAAAGTCATTGTTTCAATAAAAATTACAGACAAAGTTCTTTAAATTAATAAAACAGTAAACTGTAATTATTGCTAGCTAAAGAAGATCGGAATGAAATCTTTGGTACGCCAGTTGTTGAGTCCATCATTAGCAGTCGGGTAGATCCAGTCATCAAAGTCACATTCATCGTCAGAGTCTTCAAGAGAATTCACTTCATGATTACTGATGTGGAGAGGTGGTTTTTCTACACAAGCGCATCAGACCTCCTTTTGAGCTTTGGTAGTGAAGCCTAAACCAAATTTTTCTGAGTTGAAAGGGAAATCAGGAAGTTGTCCCCAAATGGTGCAACCTCCTTCTTCAATAACAGCATAGGCATCTTTGAGAGAGGCCATCCTCGGTGTATCTTTTGCAGCTTTAAGACTGTCAGGAGTGGTCTTGGCAATAGAAACCATGGGAGAGACCACTTCAAAGGCCTGACAAAGATTTTCAATGAACCCGCCATCCATTTCCAAATATTTGAATGAATTTAGATGACTGGCCATAAACTCTTCTTCACCATAGACGGTAAAATTTTTCCCTTTGATCGGATATTTCAAATTTTGATGTAGTGTGGAAGTCAACGCACCTGCCCCATGTATCCAGGGGCGTCCAAGTATGCAAGAGTAAGCAGGACGAATATCCACCACATAGAACGTATAGTTGAAAATTTGAGAACTAACTTTGATGGGGAGGTCAACTTCTCCATGAACCACCCTCTTTGATCCGTCAAAAGCCTCACCACTATGTCACTTGGCGTCATAACCAAACCTTCGCAATCCAACCGATCTAGGGCACCTTTGGGTAAGACATTCAGAGAGGACCCAGTATGCACCAATGCATGGGCTAAAGTGGTTCCTTTGCATTCGATGGAGACATGTAAAGCTTTGTTATGATTTTTTATGACTGGAGTTAAGTCAGCATCCAAGAATCCCAAACCATTATCGACAGTCAAACTCGCTACACAATTTTCAAACTGATCGGCCGTAGTTTCTTGAGGAACATGTGCATTTTTCAAGAATTTAATCAACGCTTGAGCATGTGCATTATAGCATATAAACAAAGATAACATAGAAATATTCGAGGGGGTTTGCCCCAACTGCTCTACCATCTTATAATCACTTTCCCTTATAATCTTCAAAATCTCTTCCATCTCTTGGGTAGATGGTTCCTCAATGATAATGTCTTTTGCAGGCGCCTCCATCCTGGCAGGCTCAGTCATCTTTTCTTTTCCCCTAGTGTCAGTACTAGGTTTATCAATAGTAATGTGAACAGGTGTAGTTGTGGTGGTTGGAGGTGAAATGTCAGGAGAGAAGATTCTCCCCGTCCTTGTCACCTTGTTAGAGCCAGCAATGTTGGTAATGTCATCAGCTTCATCTTGATCAATCCAGGAGTCTTGTTTAATACCATGGTAGTATACTTCAGCCCCATAATTCCAGGGTACCGCCTTATCGGAAAAATAAGGGATTGACCTCGGAGTGGTGATTATCAATGGAGTTATCCTCTGTTCAATGGGAATCCTAATAGGGCCTTTTGAAGTGATCCTAATAGGTTTTTTGGAGATAGTGATGATGGATATGTCTTTAACTTCTTGAGGTACAACTTCAGTCAAACTTTTTACGGATGGAGTTCTTTATAATAGAATATCATGGCTATCTATTAGGTGTTGCACACCCTTTTTAGCCATTCACAACCATTATTTTGTAGAGCACAACAACGACAATTTTTAAGGCAACCAGGGAATACCTCAACTTTCAACAAATTTTATTTAAAAGTGGTCAGAAGAGTGGTCAAGTCATTAACAGAGGAAACAAAAGTGGTATCTTCAATAATGTTGACACCCTTGCCATGATTTAGCATGGGTGCAGTGATTACATTTAGAGTTGGAGGAGGATCAAATTCAATGTTCATGTTGTCAATGAGGTCTTGGATTTTGTTCTTTAAAGCCCAACAATGATCAGTGTCATCTCCGGGACTATTGGAGTGGTAAGCACATTTGGCGTTAGGATTGTATTTTGGATATGAAACCTTGGTATTTGAAGGGGGATCACGCAATGTTACCAAATTAACCTTCAACATGTGTTTTAGGGCTTGAGATAGTGACATGTTGATCCTTGTAAATTGTCTTCTCGGGATATCATGTCTTTGGTGATTAGATTGTTGTTATGGTCTTTGAATACAAGTTGGATTGGAGATTAGAACTGCATTTATAGATTGAAGATGGTCCTTCTTGACATGACCCCTTGATCCATATACAACATTAGTTTCCTTTTGGCCAGTAAATGGTTTTTTCACAACATTTAATGTAGAAGTAGAGGCCATGGGTATCTTACCGTTTTTAATACCGCTCTCAACCCTTTCACCAGTCAAGATTAACTCAGTGAATCCAGATGATGAGCTCCTAATTAGTAAGTTGAAAAATGGCTCAGTCAACGACCCCATAAACATATCTACCAATTCCCTATCAATCAATGGTGGCTGCACCCTGCCACTAGGTCTCTCCATTTTTGAGCGTATTCCTTGAAGCCCTTGTTGGAACCCATGGTCATTCCTTGCAATTGTACTCTATTTGGCGCCAGATCACCGTTATATTGATATTGACGATAGAAAGCGGTGGCAAAGTCCTCCCAGGTATGGATGTTGGAACCTTCTAACTAGTAAAACCACTCCAATTGAGTCCCAGGCAGACTTTCTTGAAAGAAGTGCACCCACAACTTATTATCAGTGGTATGCAGTTGAATTTTGCGGACGTAAGATCTCAAGTGAAGCTTTGGGCACGAGACACCATTGTACTTGGAAAAGATTGGAATCTTGAATTTGTGGAGAATGACTACCCCGGGAAACAAACCCAAGTCACCAAAATCCAGGCCAGACACAACTTGAATTTCCACAACCTTCAATTTGTCCTCTAGTTGCTTATACTTCTCTTCGGCCAGTGGATATTGTTCGTAAAGATGATCCTCGTCCTCAGAGACTTGATTGTTTCCACCCCCAGCATGCGTGCTCCTTGCATCTTCATCTTGATTCTCATCCTCCTTGGAGGAGTCCTCTTCAACTTGAATTTGTTGGACGGGGCCCTTGAATCTCTTCCCCATGTTGACTACAACTCTCTTCTTGGTCTTCTTCTTCGTGAAGAGAAGCTTCATCATTTATTTTTGACCCTTTTCTAAGTTGAGCAGAGTCTCTTAGAATTGAGAATTTTGATTCTGCAAGTCCTTCACAATCTGCTCGAGATCCATCTTGTACTGAAATAAACAGTAGAAAGATGAGGAAACCTTTGTCGGAAAACCTGCTTATGATATGATGCATGTTATGCGTATGCAATGCTTTCAAGGATCTTTGAGATTTAAATTTGCTTAAACAAAGAGGAAACAAAACATTAATTATATTAATAAGTTCATGAATTACAACCGCCTCTTGGGCTTACAACGGAAGGAACAAAGATGATACAAAATAAACTCCTAAAACAAAAGGACTCAAGCTTCCCATGGACGCATCCTCTTTGGTGCAATGTAGGCATTCAAACTTCGATCTTCATGAAGTTGCCTCGTGAGTTCCAAAAACTTCTTCTCGCTTGCATAGAACTGTGCTTCAAAGGTATCTCGTTCCCATTTGAGTTAAATCCACGATCTTTACAATTCCTTGAAGTCGGTAAGCATGTCAGGGTGAAGAATGGTGTGGAGAGTGTCTCCTTCGTCAATAGGCTCCACAATTATTGGTAAGATGGCCACATACGGCATCATGAGGTTTTGAGCGCGAGCTCGCACCCATTTGAGATAAGGTTCCAAAGGAATGGAGATCTTATGCCCCAAAGTTTTGCTATCAATCTTGTTCACCATGCCCCAAGCTCATACAACTCTTTGACGATAACTTTGGACATTGTTCTCATAGTTAAACACAATACCTTGGACAAGCGCGTCATACGGACCATATCTCCAAGCGTAACCAAACTGTCGTAGAGCCAATCAAGGATTATAAGTGATACCTCCCCTAATGCCAAGGAGTTGGACATTATGGAATTCCCCACAATGGTCAATAATGGTAACATCCTCCAAAGATCGAGAACACCAATGAATATCTGCATGCGAGAGTGACATCAACCTTTGAGACCATCTCATGCCTCTTCGTTCTTCAAAAATGATCAAGGAAGGTGCAAAATAAACCACATATCCAACAAAGGAGTGCAACACATAAGAATCCCTCTTCTCTTCATGGTGCGAGCATGAAGAAAATGCAAAATGTCTCCAAGCAAGGTAGGCACCGGGTTACGAGATAGTAAAACTTTGACCGCATTCACATCTATGAGTTGGTCTGGGTTAGGGAATAACACTATCCCATAGATTATAAGAGCAAAAACTTCTTCAAAAGCTTGAAAATCTAGAGCATCCCAAAAAAGTTGAGCCTTCTCAAACAGAAACTTGGAAAGAAAACCCTTAACACCACTTCTGGTCTCCCAATTTGCCATAATGTCGGACCGTTACAAATGTAAGGCTAAAGCAATTTCCTCAGGTCTCGGGTATTTCTCAATACCGGTGAAGGGTAATTGATCAAGTATAGGAACTCCCAAGAGTTGAGAGAACTCCTCCATGGTGGACACTAGTTGGTAATCAGGAAATGTGAAACAGTGGTGTTTAGGATCAAAGAATTGAAAGAGAACTTTCATCATGTATTCATCAAGGCTTGAGGTAACCAGATTGAGAAGTCTACTATGTCTTTTGGTGAACAGAGAATTCTCAGGAACCCTTGATGCTAACTCTTTGAGTTGAGGGGTCACTCTTATGAGGTTGATTTGGATAGTATTCTTGCGAATGGAAGCCATGTCCTACAAAATAGAACAAAGATAAATCTCTAGGTCCTTGAAATGGTTAGTGAAAATTCTATGGTATTTTTGTACCCCAAAATTTTCCCTCTCACTTTACTCAATATATGTTCATTGAGATACTCAACTTGCTCAAGGATGCCCAAGAGTTGACCAGACAAACTCCTCCATAAAGCAATGAACCTCCAATTAGGGTTTCAATTTTCATCAAGATGGGTGAACTCCAAAGAACTCATATGCTCTCCATGGTCCTAATATGTTCTCAAGACCCTCCGTGTCAAATTTCAATCCTTGCACAAGAAGTTTGCTCAGTCAACTGCTCAGATGCTTGAAAATCGACAGTACTAGGTCAAAAGTCAACTATGGCCCACATGCAGTCAAATTTCAAGATTTTTGGTCAACGTCAACATTTTGAAGTGATATTCATCATTTTATCAAGGGTTTATCATTATTCCTCAAGAAATGCTCCTAATTCATCAAAACTCAAAAGTTGCTAAATTAGGATTTCTTAGGAAAAGTCAACCAAACTTTGACCAAGCATAACTTTCTCATACTTTATCAGAAATTTCTCATCCAAGGCTCATTTTGAAGGGAATTAAATTCCATACTACTCATATTCAGCTCTCAAGTCCAAGAAATGCACCCATAAAAAGATATGAATTTCTACATTATAGATCCTTTTGAAAAGTCAACAAAAACACCTTTTGGGTCAAAGCTTCTTACATGAACATGGAAGACCCAATTGATATGAGACTAAAACGGTTGTTTAGGGGACATCCTAAGATTTATAAAAAGTTCAAGAATACCTCTCTAGGGTTAAATTTGGAAGAGTTATGCCTTGTCAAAGTTGACCATTTTTGGAAAATTGCCAAAAGTCAAATGTGCTCACAAATGCATTTTTTGCCAAATGTGCCAAAAATTTTAAGCTTGCACCTCACCTCCAACATGATCCAAGACCTAAATCAAAAGCCATGCCTTATTTACTCTATTTATTTATTTTATTTTGATTTTGATTTATTAAGAATCACATTAAATCAAATAAATAACAAAAATATCAAAGATTTGTTTTGATGATCTGATTTTGATGAAGATCGAATCTATTTGAGCTGGCCTAATCAAGCCAGATCGGATCAAGGAAAAAATGGCATGATTTGGTCAAGTTTGGAATGAAAGAATATGGCTTAAATATCAAATATTTTTTCATCAATCCTCAAGATTGGATCCAAATTTGTTACCCTAATTCATCATGTTACATATAGTGGACAAAAACAAGGCAAGGGACAAGGTTTTGCAGTCGTAAAAACAGAGAAACAAAGTTCAAATTTTGTTCAAAAAGTGTGAGACGTATCTTCTTCCACAGACCAATTCAAGGCGTGCTGAAGCTTCCAATCGTTTCCTGGACCTCTCTTGGAGCTAACCCGATCAATTGCAAGTGTCAAAACGCCCAGAATCACCCCACAACACTCATACGGTTTGCTTCCTTTTTTGAAATCGATTACGTTAACCCTTGCATCCTAAGCATGTTTAAATGATACATTTATGATTGTTAACATATTTGAATCATGTTTAAATGGTTTAATTGATGTTTTGATGAATATACTGACGAGTGTCATGGCTTGGGTTTGAGAAGCCATTTTGGGGCTTCTCTGTACAGGTGAAATTGTGCCAAAAAACTAATGCTATGATGATCGTGAGACCCAGATGAATCGATTGGCATAGTTAGAATTGATTTATTGTGCATCATATGAATTTTTGAACCTTGCAGGTGTATAGCTATGGAGTTTTGTCCGTAGGTATATATGTGAGATCTAAAACGACGGACATGGAAAAAGACAATGACTTGTCACCACCCCACTGGCCCATTTGAATTTCGCACGTGTTTCCAGCTCATCCACCATGTTTCATATATTTTGTTTTAATGTTATTATCTTAACAACAAAACAGCGTAGCACAGATGGCAGGGCAAGCGTGGAACGAATGGAGGGACATGGGTTCGACCCCAGGTCCAAACATTTTCCTATTTTCTGACTATTTAAATGTAGATCCAATACAACTCATGAGCAAATGTCCATCGTACGCCCTCTTGATCTAGCCACTGGATTCATTACCATGCAGATCCCACGCCCCAACTTTGAACATCCACAATAGACCATCAGAAGACAAGCACACTGGATCTGGCGCATGTTTGGGCTCAGAATAGTGGGCCTGGACAAAAATTCCAAAACACCCCCCTAGGTGCTTAGATAGGCCCAACTTCTTACTCTTTTTTATTTTTAATTCTTTTTCTTTTATTTATTAATTATTTTTTCTTAAATAACACCAAAAATTATTTTTTTATTTAATCAAAAATCACCAAAAAACATCAAAAATTATTTTTTCATAAAAATATATTTTATTAATTGATTAGTTTAATTAAATTAGGGAAATTTAATGTCTTTTTACTATAATTCAAAATAATTAGATTTAAGGTTTAATTTTATATTTAACCTAATTTTTCCTTTAAAATAACATAAATATTTTCTCAAATTAGATTTTTAGGTCGTCTAATTATTTCTCGCATTTGATTTACCACACGTTTTAATTTCCTCTTTTTATTATTATTTGTAACTGCTCCGAGTTTGTAATAGTAATTAGGTTTTCTTTTAAATTACGCATTTTATTTTCAGTCAAAATAATTATGTATCTTCCCAAAGTCATGTAATAGTTAGGACTCTAATTTCTCGCATTTTAATTCCCGCAAATTATAAACTGCCTAGATGTATGTATAGGATTGTATGGAAAGACAAACTGATATTAAAACAGTAGAAAACCCTAAATTGTGTAAAGATAATTAACTGAAAAATACACTTGCGCATGTTCACTCCTAGGGTTTACTCCACTCGGTTTCCTCGGAAATAATGGTCGTGTCCCTCGAATGTAGGGATGCCTTAGCAATGACCCATGATTCAAAGTCGTCATAAAGATCATAGTCCCTACTTGTCCCTCAGGTTGCCTATGAATTGATCTTATGACGATAGTCCCTTCGAAATGCTAAGGTATCCTTACTTGTTGCCTTCAGAGACCATTTCGTCCCTTCGAAAGTCCCTTTAAAACTCCAACGATGGTGCTACCTATTCTTTAATAATAGGATAGCGTTGTCTAAAGGAAAACGAACAGACCTTTTTCGAGTAGGTAGATTAGTTCCTAGGTACTTGCTCAAAAAAAACTTTTTACACAAACACTTTTCAAAACAATTTTCAAAACAAACTTCGTCACACTCTTAAGGACTGATACAAGAGTCATCACGAAGTAAAACCTTTTCAAAACAAGCACAGACAAGCAATTTAAAAATGAGCAAGTACCTAAGAGCCTGTGGAAAACCACGGATAGAAAAGATGCTAACACCTTTCCTTTCTATAATCGACCCCCCGTACTCAAATATTCTCGAAAAAGGTTTTTTTTTCTGTTCTTTTTCATTTTCCTTAGTTGGATGAAATAAAAGTCGGTGGCGACTCTTGCTTACCGCGACATTTTCGAATACAAAATGCAAACCAGTATAACAGTCAGTTCTGCCACTGTATCACAGAACTGGCGACTCTGCTGGGGAAAATTAAAATAAGAGGGGTATACCTTAGGATCTACGTCATTTTAAAATTGCTTTCTTGTTTTGCCTTGCCTGCTTTATATTCAAGGGTTTTGTTTGGGTATTATTAAAGATCCTACACCTGGATCTGGGGACACTTTTTAGGTAAACAACAATAGATCATGGAGACTGTACAGCATAGACCGATATGGTTTAAGCGATGGTTGTGTTGGTGTGACACTTTGGTTGGTACCGGTATCCTTCATGTGGAAACAAGGAGAATACGGGGCCGCCGCGTGGTGTCGTGAAGTACTGACGGACCTTAGAACCTTAGTTGAACAAACTTGACCATTAGAAAGTAGTGAGATAGCCGGCCTCGGTATAAAGCTGAAGATTGGTTGATACTCGATGCTACACTCACTGAGATCAGACTTTTGGGATATTTTGGCTGCAAGAAAAGATTGCTTGGGCTGAAACAATGCCCGATAAAGGATGATCAGTGATATTGAGAATCTTTAGAACCCGGTTACTTTTCTAAGACAGGTTTGAAACCAACTAAACTTCAAGAGGGTACTTACCTTTAACCTCATCAAAGCCTTTGAACCTAAGGTCTATTGTGTGTTCTGCTTATATGTGATTTATCCTGTTTGAACATGACATCATGCATCATAACATAACATCCATTCTTATTACACTAACCATTTCAACGACCAATGGAATTTATCTTTGTTCTGTTTTGCAGATCATGGCTTCCGCTCATAGAAACACTATCTGAATCAACTTTGTGAAAATACCTTTCCAACTCAAGGAGCTAGTATCAAAAGTCCCTGAAACTTCTATGTTCACTAAGAGACATGGTCAACTTCTCAACCTGGTTACTGCAAACTTTGATGAAAAGATGATGAGTGTACTCTTTCAGTTCTTTGATCCCAAGCACCATTGCTTCACCTTCCCAGATTATCAGTTAGTGCCTACCATGGAAGAATTCTCTCATCTGTTGGATATACCCATTCTTGAACAGTTGCCTTTCATAGGTCTGGAAGAAGTTCCTAAGCCAGAAATCATTGCCTCAGCCTTGCATCTGTAACGGGCCGACGTGGTATCCAATTGGGAAACAAGAAGCAGAGTCAAGGGTTTTCTAGCCAAGT
Source organism: Vicia faba (assembly GCA_948472305.1). Taxonomy (NCBI): domain Eukaryota; kingdom Viridiplantae; phylum Streptophyta; class Magnoliopsida; order Fabales; family Fabaceae; genus Vicia; species Vicia faba. The sequence goes on from OX451737.1 coordinate 1,233,424,410, forward strand.
TCCTGATAGACAAGGCCCATCTGTTTTGGGATGATATGGATTTTCCGAATTTTGAGGAGGTCTTGGCCCTTATAATCTATGGGTTAGTACTATTCCCTAATCCATACTTATTCATAGATGTGAATGCTATCAAGATATTCCTCTCTCGCAACCCCGTGCCTACCTTGCTCAGAGATATTTTGCTCGCTCTCCATACTCGTACCATGAAGAGAAGAGGGGTTCTTATGTGCTGCATGCCATTGCTGTCGAGGTGGTTTATTTCTAACCTCCCTAAGTCCGTACTGAAGAATGAAGAAGGTTTGGGTTGGTCACAAAGGATAATGTCACTCGCTCACACAGATATTCTCTGGTGTTCCCGAGCTATGGGAGACACGACTATTATTGACCGCTGTAGGGGGTACCCTAATGTCCCATTACTTGGCATCAGAGGGGGAATAACCTACAATCCTTGTTTAGCTCTGCGAAAATTTGGTTACGCTCGAAGGGATGGTCCCCATGAGTTACTTATCGAGGGCATTGTATTTAACTATGAGGATGATGTTCAAGGGTATTGCCAGAGGTTCATACGAGCTTAGAGCATGGTAAACAGATCTGGCGCCAAGGCTTTAGGGCCAAAAGCGTCCATTCCTATGGAACCTTATCTCTAATGGTTACGAGCTCGCGCCCGGAAACTTATGATGCCCTATATGGCCGTTTTACCAGTGATTGTGGAACCCACTACTAAAGGGGGTATTCCTTACACGGTTCTCTATCCTGATATGCCCACTGATCTTGAAGAATTACAGAGGTCTTGGATTCAGATGAAGAAAGAGCGTGATACTTACAGGGATCATATCTATGCCCAGGAGGGGAAGGTTTTAGAGCTCACAAAGCAGCTACATGAGGAAAGAGGACTTAATGTTTATCTCGGCACGAAGAGGAAGCATCCATGGGATTTTTGATTTTTTAGTTTTTAGAATCGTTTTTAATTGTAACGCCTAAAAGGCATTTGAACTTTGAATTCAACTAATAAAATATTTGTTTCATTTTGGTTCGCAAATTTAAATTTCCAAAAGTCCTTGAAATCATTGCACACGCATCCCATTCATAGAATTGCATGTACAAGTATCATTACATGTTTCTCATCTTCTTCGCTGTTTATTTCAGCAGAAATGTCTTCCGAACAAAGCATTAAGGATCTTCAGGCACAAAACGCCCAGTTCCAGCAGATGTTCATAAATATGGCAAAAGGGCAGGAGGATCTGAAAGCCCTCATCCGGAAAGAGAAAAAGAAAAAGAAGAAGGTTGTCGGTATTCTAAATATGGGCAGAAGGTTTAGAGGGCCGTTGAAGCAAAAAGTCGATCTGACCTCTTTATCCAAATAAGGGGAGAATCAAGAAGAGAGACAAGGGAGAAGAACCCTAGTCCCGAAGTTTTGGACAATGACACCGACTACAATGATGAGCAGTATCCTCCTAATGAGGATAGATACAAACAGTTGGAAGATCGTATGAGTGCTATGGAAATCCAGAGGATACCCGGGTTGGATTTCGAAGAATTGGGATTGGTGTCAGGAGTGGTCATCCCACAGAAGTTCAAGGCTCCAATTTTAGCAAAGTATGATGGGGTGTCCTGCCCAAAACTCCATCTCCACTCTTACGTCAGAAAGATCCAGCCCCACACCGCTGATAGAAATTTGTGGGTTCACTTCTTTCAAGATAGTCTATGAGGGACTCAGCTTGAATGGTTCTACCAACTGGAGAGAGCCAATGTCCAAAATTGGGAAGATCTGGCTGTTGCTTTTTATAAACAGTACCAATATAACGCCGACCTTGCTCCTACTCGTACTCAACTCCAGAGTATGTCCATGGGTGCAAGTGAAGGCTTTAAGGACTATGCACAAAAGTGGAGAGACTTGGCTGGAAGAGTCCAACCCCCATTGTCTAATAGGGAGTTGGTTGATATATTTTTGGGGATGTTATCTGGTCCATTCTTTAATTATTTGATCGGCAGCTCGTCAGCTGGTTTCACCGAGCTGATTCTGACTGGAGAGAGAGTAGAAACTGGGATTCGGAGCGGCAAGATACAGAAGGATGCCTCTTTGAGTTCGGTAAAGAAGCCTTTTGCTGGTAAGAAGGAATCCATTGCCATCTATAGCCCAAGGGGCCAAAGCAGAGCTGAACATCGTCAGACAGTAAGTGCCGTAAAGATACCTAGGCATGTGCCTGCTCTACAATTCAACAATCAACAAAGGATGGAAATACCACAACGGCAGTTTACCCGAATCAACATGACACTGGCTGAAGTTCTACCCCATCAACTGAGATCCAACTTGGCGACCTTGAAAGAGGCTCCCAAGAATCCGAACACCACATCTCCTCGATATAATCCAAATGCTCGGTGTGCCTATAATTCTGAGAGTCCTTGCCACGATACCAACAACTGCTGGGCTATAAGAAATAAGGTGCAAGATCTGATCAAAGCCAAGTAAATTAAGTTCGATGCTCCGGAAAAGCCTAATGTCATAACTGCTCCCATGCCTAAGCACGGTCGTGGAGTTAATGTTGTGTATACCGACTTATTTGTGACCTTGGTGGATGAAGTTTCTACTCCTCTCATGACTGTGAAAAAGAATTTTCTGTTGGTCGGTTTATTTCCGGGTTATGGTGAAGGTTGCCATATGTGTTTATCTCTGCCTTCTGGTTGCCATTTGCTAAAGTCAGGTTTCAGTGCCTGATGGACAGCAAAGAAATTTTGTTTGAGAAAACTTTGATTCCTGTTGTTCCATCTGAAGACGTTGCTATTATAACAATTTCCGCCAATCCTTCCAAGGTCTCCTTGAGAAGACCTGTTAGGATTACATTTATTCCAAGAATTGCTCCACTAATAATCACTGTTCCTGGTCCTGTCCCGTATGCCTCAGACAAAGCTGTCCCCTGGCATTATGGTGCCGATGTGCACTATCATGGCATCAAACAAGATCTGAAAAATGAAGAGGCTGATCCTGACATTAGTAACATTGTCAGGACCAACAAGGTTACCCGAAGTAGAAGGGTTTTCTCTCCCAAGATTTCCCCGAAGACTGTCAACATGCATATTGTTATTCCATCTGCTACTCCTATTGGTACATCAACTACTACTCTTGTTCTTACTCCAATCATCACTCCCACCGTCGAGTCATCTGGGACCTGAGGAAAAGAAGTTATAGGTGAGCCTGTCCAGACGGAGGCGCCTAGAAAAATTGTCGTGGAAGCCTCTAAGCAAGAGATAGAGGAAATACTGAAAATGATCAAAAAGAGAGACTACAATGTGGTCGAGCAACTGGGGTAGACCCCCTCCAAGATATCCATGTTGTCCCTGCGATTGTGCTTCGAGGACCATGCGAAGGCTTTGATTGCATTCCTCAAGACTGCACATGTGCCGCAAGAGACCTCAGCTGATCAATTCAAGGATTGTGTGGCCAGCCTGACCACTGACAATGGGATAGGTTTTTCAGATGCAGGCTTCGATTGAATGATGCTCTGCATGTTTCGATTGAATGCAGGGGCACCACTATGGCTCATGTACTCGTAGATACTGGGTCTTTGCTGAATGTTCTTCCTAAGAAGGTGTTGGATCGGTTGGACTGTGAGGGTTTGACCTTAAAGCCTAGTAACATTGTGGTATGGGCTTTTGATGGGTTGAAGAGAAAGGTGCATGGGGAAGTGGACATCCCCGTCAAAGTAGGTTCCTAGACCTTTGAGTCCACTTTCTATGTAATGGATATCCATCCGTCGTACTCCTGTTTATTGGGTCGTCCTTGGATCCATGAAGTTGGGGCAGTCACATCTACACTGCACCAGATGCTAAAGTATCCAGTAAGAGGAAAGATTGTCACTGTGCGAGGTGAAGAGGAGTATATGGTGAGCCACCTCAATTCCTTCAGGTACGTAGAAATGGATGGGGAATTCATAGAGACCCCCTGCCAGAATTTTGAAGAGGTTCCCCAGATCTTGGCATCGGCTGAAACTACTACCAACAAACCTCCTTTGAAGATGGCTTCCCTCAAATACGCCAGAGCAGTGGTTGAAAAAGATGGGTGTACCAACTGGGGACAACTCCCTGATTTTACTCACAAAACTGACAAGTGTGGTTTGGGCTTTATTCCAGGAGCTCAAAGGGAGGTTCGACGAGCTCGGGCTGGAGGACCTCTCCTACGCATCAGCAATCAGGGAATTCATGCTATTGAAGACAACGAGGAAGACCCAAACATTGACAACTGGATCTACCCAACTACCAACGGTGGACCGAGTAACTGGACGGCTAGGGACTTTATACCAGTTTCTTTTATTCCGCAGTAATTGTCTTACTTGTTTTGAGATTTGTAATAAACAATTTAAAACTCTACGACCTTGTGCCTTGCCTGAGGCACATTGGCTTTGCTTGTGAGGGCTCTTATTTGTCATTTCATATATCATTAATAAAGCATTGGACGTTCCTTGCATACAAATTTTGCGCTCTTTTTTTTTTCTTTTCTGTTTTCACTTTATCAAAACAGCTATGCTCTTACACACACTGACGTATCATACTGCAGATTTGTATCCACTCTGGATCCCATTGATAACAGCTCTGCTACTGTCCGTTATGACTTCGAAAATACGATCAACCAAGCCGAAGACGAAGGTGAGGATGATTGTGAGGTACCTGGAGAACTTGCTAGACTATTACAGCAGGAAGAAAGGGCTATACAGCCTCATGAAGAGCCGATTGAGACGATAAACCTGGGCAAAGAGATAGACAGAAAAGAATTCAAGATTGGTGCAAATTTGGAAGTTAAGGTCAAACAGTGGTTGATACAAATGTTGCACGACTACGTTGAGATCTTTGCCTGGTCATATGAAGATATTCCAGGTTTAGACACTGATGTTATGGTTCATCGTCTGCCGACCAAAGAAGACTATCCTATGGTTAAACAGAAGGTCCGTCGTATGCGCCCTGAAATGTCAAAGAAGATTAAGGCAGAAGTCATGAAGCAGTTCGGCGCAGGGTTCTTAGCTGTCACTTCTTATCCACAGTGGGTTGCTAACGTCGTTCCAATACCTAAGAAGGATGGTAAGGTACGGGTGTGTGTGGATTATAGAGATCTGAATAGAGCAAGCCCCAAGGATGACTTCCCTCTTCCTCACATTGATGTTCTGGTTGACAACACCGTGCAATACAAAATCTTCTCCTCCATGGATGGTTTCTCTGGCTACAACCAGATCAAGATGGCTCCTGAAGACATGGAGAAGACAACCTTCGTCACGCAGTGGGGCACTGTGATACGGTGGGAGAACTGACTTGAAGGTTTTGTGTTTTATCGCAAATGTTGCGGTTTAGCAAGAGTCACCACCAACTTTTCTTTTATCCAAAAGGAAAGGTGGAAAAGCACAGGAAAGACCTTTGAGATTGTTTCTTGAGTTCGGGGGGCAGATTATGAAAAGGGAAGGTATTAGCACCCTTTTCATCCATGGTTTTCCATGGGCTCTTAGTTACTTGCTAGATCACTTGCTTTTGTTTGAAATTGTGCTTTGTGTGGTTTTTGAAAGTATTTTGTAAAAAGGCCATTGTTTAGGCAATCTTTGTAATGATTCTTGTTCGTAAGAATGTATACAAAAATGTTTGATCTTTTGAAAATGTTTTCAAGTTTTGTAAGATGTTTGAAAATGTGTGTGTTTGTTTTTGAAAATAGCAAGGATGTTTGTTTTAAAATGGAGCAAGTAATTAGGGGCAATCTACCTACTCAAATGTCTTTCTTGTTCATTTCTTTTCCTTTGACATTGTTGTCTTACCATTGATTTGGTAAGAAACCTTATCTTTGGATATAAATGAGACGGGCGTGGGTCATTGTATAACCATGATTAGCAATATTGCAAGGTATCTTAGCATTCTTTTTGAGGGACTAAGATCATTTGTAAGGCAGCTTTAGATAGCGTCATTGAGGGACAATGATCTTGTATTTGTTTGTTTTTGCTAAGATAACTTACATGCGTAATATGGCCATTTTGTATAAGGCAACCAAGTGGATTTTACCCTAGGGGTGCTTGTGCGCAAGTGTATTATTTTCATGCTTGATTTTGTCTTCAATTAGGGTTTTCTACTTGATTGATTTTATTCTTTCCATACAAACCCTAATTACTAGCATGTTATGTAAAAACGATAGATTGCGAAATTTAAAGTTACTACGCTATTACAACATTTGTGGGAGGGGGTATACAATTTATGAATGGGGATTGCAATAACATAAACTTAAGTAATCTATTACAACCAAATTGAATATGTATAAAGAATTGAAGAAATATATAAAGTACAAATGCAAATTGAAAGAAATGATTTTTGTGTTTGGATTTTTTATATGAAAGAGGTTTTATCCTAAACCTAATTAGAGAAAAATAATTAAATCAAAATTAATTTAAATTAATTAAGAAAAAAATTAATTAAGAAAATATTTTTTAAATAAAACCCTAATTCTATTTTGTTGATTAAAAGAAAATAAGTTTAAAGAAAAAGTATTTTTTTGTATTTTTGTCTTGAAAATAATATATGGTGTTGTGAAATATTTTTGGCCTTTTCTATATTAAAATAAATATATTTAAATAAATAATAATCTATTTTTAATTTAATTTACAAGGAAATTAGTAAAGATAAATAAAGTATAATGAATAAAAATAATTTTTTGTGTGGGAAAAATATTTAAATTATGTCAAAACATAAATCTACTATTTTTATAATTTTTATGATTTTTTGGTATTTTAGAAAATATGTTTAAAAGGAAAAATGAAATAAATAAGTAAATGAAAATAATGGGCCAGGGGGTGTCAAAAGTAGGCAGGGAGGTGAGCTTGCAAAAAAAAAAAACACTGCCAGGCCCAAAGGGCCCAGCGCCTGCAAAAAAAATGTTAGGGAAATAGAAAATATGAAAAATGCAAAAGGGGGGTTCACATTGGTTAGAAACTGCATCCTGAAGGCAACTTCATGTTCAACCTCGCGCTTAGCCGGACCACCTGTATCTTCTTCATCTCTCCACAAAAATGGAAAGTTCTAACATGAAAGTTGTGGCGTTTCTTCCCACGACTCCAACCATATAACTTATGTAAGCTAAAAGTAAAAGATAAAAACTAATTTTGCTAGCCCTAAATTGAAACCTAATTTTCTCAGAAATTTCAAATCCAAAATTCTCTATACACAGTCAATATAAATGGGAACTATGAACATGGTCAGCTTTAGAGCAAAGATATCTACATTTCGTCTTCACAAATTAGGATCAAATGATGCTTGTATGAAGAGATAGAAGTTTGAAAATTTACCTCTTGCAGCTGGAGTCGTGAATGGAGTTTGAGCAACTTTTGAGATGGCTTGAGGATCTGTTTAGCTTGCCTGGACCTCCTTGAGTGTATTCCAACTCCTACTTTGCCTTGAAAGTCCCTGAATCTCTCTACTCAAGTCAACCTGAAAGCTTGATATTTGAAAATGGTGGATAGTGATGGAGGAGTTACAGTCTTGAAACAGGGGCCTGGATTGCTTTGGTATGATGTATAGAAGTGTTTGAATGATTAATTTTCAAAACGCACGAGTGGAAATGAAGATGATGAGTTTTGGTTCAAAAATGTGTATCAATGGTGTTCTTGAGCAGATTTATGGTTTTTGAGTGTTTGAGATAGTTTCAGGGCACTAGCATTCGTGTGCCATCTTGTAAATAGTGTTTGTTCTTATAGGCAAGAGGTTTGGAGGCTTGAAACAACTCAGAAATTGAAATCACATGTTATGGCTTGGTTACTTGTTTTTGAAGCAAAGTTGACAAATACGGTTTCAATGTGGAGTACAAGGGTTTGCAGGGTGGTTAGCAGGATGTAGGTATGTTTCTTATTGCTTTTAAATGCTTTTGAGTCAGAAACAACAATGTATGGGCTCAAGAAGAGTTGACATTGTGATTAAAGCCACTTTTCCAAAATGGAAGTGGTGACTTTCTTCCAAAAATGGAAATACAACTTGGATAATGGCTCAAATGCTTGGACAATGGTTCTATCAGTTGTGTAAGAATTAAATTATGGAGTGATTAGCAAGTTTGAAACCTGTAAATCAAGATTTTTACAACATGCTTGAAGATTGGATCAAGTGTTCGTCACGAAATGGCTTGTAATCCAAGTGACAAAACCCTAACTTCTTGCCTTCGATTCTCCTTGCTCAGGAATCATCTCAAGGAGTTCTTGGACATTTTGTAAATCTTGCAATGTGCTATTCAACTCATCTTTTAATTTATTTTTAATATTCCCCTTGGAACTATGTGAAAAATTACCATGAAGTTAGGTCAAAAATCTGCCTAACTAGGGCAAAATTTCACTAAGTCTTTTTTAGTTCATGAGCATGTATTCACAAAATTATAGCTTGAGATCCAAGCACTTTTAGGAGAAGTTGTGTGAAGCAAAGTCGTAAGTTTCATGGAGATCTACAAATTTCATGTTGGAAGTTTCCTTTGAATCATGTTGTATCATGGTGAAAATTTGGCTTAAAGTTATGAAAAAATAAGAAAATTTTGACACTTAGAAAAATTTCTAAGTTTAGAAATTTGCCTTTTCAAATTGAAATCTTGATTTCTTGATTTCTTGATGAATAAGTTTCCTATTTTGACATGTTTTGATGAATTATGATCTTTGGCACTTGAATTTGACCAAAAAGTCAAAGTTTGACTTTTCAGTATACAATTGACTTTTGATCAGTTGACTGCAAAATTCATCTGTCAATCTAATGGACTTGCAATGTTTTGAATCATGTCATTAGGTAAAAATGATGCAATTGGACTCTTGAGATCATTCCTTAAACCAATTTATCATTTGCTAGGTCAAAAATCAGAAATTGCCCTTTTCCAGTCAAAACCCTAATTTTGACCATTTTGCCCTTTTGAAGATTTGGTCAAATTTCTTAAGGAGTTGTGGTCCAAAATTGATCAAATGATACATATGAGTCTAAAATGTTGATGTGGATAAAAAATTATGAAGTTTGACTGTAAATTGGCTATGGTTGACTTTTTTCCCCAATACAGCTGATTTTTAGGTCAATTATTCAATTGACTGATCAAAAGTGTGATCCAAGGCTTGAAACTTGACATGAGTGATCTTGGGGGTCCATAATGATCCATGAAAGTCATATTAAGCATCGATAGTTCAAAAATCCTTGTGCAAACTAAAACCATAATTTTGGTCATCAGTGTCTAAGGAGGTGTCTTGAGCTGGTCAAACCCTGGTGCAGTCTTGAGCCTAAGGAGATCTTATGAGAAAATTCTTGATAAGTGAGAGGGAGAATTTTGGGGTACAATAGGCACCTTCTACTACAAGGTGATGCCTTTTGGGTTGAAGAATGCTGGGGCAACTTATCAGCGTGCCATGGTCACTTTGTTCCATGATATAATTCACCATGAGATTGAAGTTTATGTTGATGACATGATAGCCAGGTCTCAAACTGAGGAAGAGCACCTTGATCATCTACAAAAGTTGTTCAGCAGGTTGAAGATATACAAGCTAAAGTTGAATCCGAACAAGTGCACCTTCGGGGTAAGGTCTGGTAAACTTTTGGGTTTCATTGTCAGCGACAAAGGCATCCAAGTAGATCCTGCAAAGGTAAAGGCTATACAAGAAATGCAAGCTCCCCATACAGAGAAGGAAGTTAGATGTTTCTTGGGACGCTTGAATTATATCGCCAGGTTCATTTCACATCTGACTGCTACTTGTGAGCCCATTTTCAAGCTTATGAAGAAAGATCAAGTGGTAAAGTGGAATGATGAATGCCAGACCGCTTTCGAAAGAATCAAAGAATACCTTCAAGAACCACCAATTCTAATGCCTCTGGTTGAAGGAAGACCTTTGATATTGTACTTGACAGTGCTAGACAATTCAATGGGGGTGTATGCTAGGGTAGCATGACGAGTCTGGTCTAAAAGGGCACGCAATATACTACCTTAGCAAAAAGTTTACCGACTGTGAGACAAGATATTCACTGCTCGAGAAAACTTGCTTTGCTTTGGCATGGGCTGCTCGCCAACTAAGACAGTACATGCTGACCTACACTACTTTGTTGATATCTAAGATGGATCCGATCAAATACATCTTTGAGAAACCCACTCTCTCCGGAAGAATAGCAAGATGACATATGATCTTAACTGAGTATGACATATAATATACAACCTAGAAAGCAATCAAGGGGATTGTATTGGCTGATCATTTGGCTCATCGGGCTGTGGATGACTACCAGTCCATGAATTTTGAATTCCCAGATGAGAATATTATGTTGGCGACTGACTACAAAGAACCTGGACCGGATGAAGGACCCGAGGAAGGATCCCGATGGACTATGTTTTTTGACGAAGCTTCGAACGCACTGGGTAATGGCATCGGCGCTGTAATCATATCTCCCGAGGGTTGTCATACTCCCTTTACCGCCCGGCTATGTTTCAACTGCACCAACAACATGGCGGTGTATGAAGCTTGTATTATGGGTCTCAAGGCCGCTATTAACCTCAGGATCAAATTCCTGGATGTTTTCGGGGATTCAGCCTTGGTAATAAGTCAGATCAAAGGCGAATGGGATATGAAGCATCCAAATCTCATCCCATACAAAGAGCTCGTACTGACATTGCTCCCACACTTTAAGGAAGTAACTTTTGAACATTTCCCGCGAGAGGAGAACCAGATAGCGACCGTGCTAGCTACCATGTCTTCTATGTTCAGAGTTAGGTGGGACAATGAAGCTCCCCAAATCACAATTGAGAGGTTGGATGAACCAGCGCACTGTTGTGAGATTGATATCGAAGAGGTGGCAGACAAACCTTGGTTTCACGAAGTCAAAAGGTATCTCGAGGCTCAAGAGTATCCCGAAGGGGCCTCTGTCAATGATAAGAAGTTTCTGAGGAGGTTCGCTGCAAAGTTCTTCCTCCATAATGGAATCCTCTACAAGCGCAATCATGACTCTACATTACTACGGTGTGTAGACAAGAGCGAAGCGGAGAGGATCTTGAGAAATTTACATGAAGGTACCTTCATAACCCATTCCAGTGGACATATCATGGCTAAGAAGATCCTACGGGCAGGATATTACTGGTCCACTATGGAAGCCGATTGTTATCATCACTCCCGAACTTGTCACAAGTTCCAAATCTACGCTGATAAGGTGCATGTGCCTGCGGTCCCCTTAAATGTCTTGACAGCTCCGTGGCCCTTTGCAATGTAGGGCATCGACATGATTGGAGAAATCAGGCCTACTACTTCCAATGGGCATCGCTTCATCCTAGTAGCCATTGATTACTTCACGAAGTGGGTTGAGGCAGCTTCTTTTGCTACAGTAACCAAGAACATCGTGGCGCGGTTTATCCGACATAATCTGATCTGTCGATATGGTGTGCCATAGAGAATTATTACTGACAATGGTATGAATCTCAACAACACAATGATCACCGAGCTCTGTAAACAGTTCAAGATACAACATCATAACTCTTATCCCTACCGGCTGAAGATGAATGGCGTCGTTGAAGCGGCTAACAAGAACATCAAGAAGATTGTACAGAAGATGACGGTGACATACAAAGACTGGCATGAGATGTTACCATTTACTCTTCATGGGTACCATGCCTCAGCATGGACGTCGACAGGGGAAACACCCTACTCTCTGGTATATGGCATGGAAGCAGTCCTACCTATCAAAGACCAAATACCTTCTCACAGGATTATGAAGGACGCGGGTTTGAACGAAGACGACTGGATCCAAACTCAGCTTGATAAGCTAAATCTAATCGATGAGAATAGACTTACTGTTATCTGTCATGGTCAGACGTATCAAAAGCGAATGATCAAGTCAAGGATCTAGTGATCAAGCGTATCATACTGCCGCAAGGTGATCCCAGGGGCAAGTGGACCCCCACATACGAAGGGCCATTTGTGGTTAAAAACATTTTCTCGGGTGGAGCTATGATTCTAACCACCATGGACGGTGACGACCTTCCTCACCCTGTCAATGCAGACATAGTGAAAAGATACTACACCTAATTAAAAGACCCGCTAGGTTGAATGGCCTAGGCAAAAATAAGGGCTTCCCGGCAAACCAAAAGGGTTCAGGAAAAAAATAAGGGATGAAAATAGAAAAAAAATCTGTACACCCGGCAAGACGAAAACCTGAAAAGGCGGCTTGGGTAAAAAAGGGTATCCCGGTGGACTGAAAACCCGAAAGGGCAGTCCAGGAAAAAGTTAGGGATATAAAGCGTATCACTATGTCTCATTGGATCATCTTACGACCAGACTTTAGTATCGGCTATCAAGCTCGGATGGCGCCAACCAATCTAATCCACTTCGGACAAACAACAAAGTGATGAGACGCTCGAAGACATAGGGGAAATAGCAGAGTTGGAACTCAATGGGGTTGTTGCACATAGCTGTTTTCTTTTAGCTCCTTGTACAAAAATGCCTATTGCAGGACAACTTCAAAAATCAATACAAAATCATTTTCACAAGAAACTTCGAGTTGTTTTTCTTTTTCTGTTTTGTTTTGCAAGAACATCCTATGATTTATTTTTGACATATGCATTTGAATTTGATTGCTGCTCATAAATATTTACATGAGAAACAAAGACAATTACTCGTAATTCCAGAAACAGGGGAAAAAACAAGAAGTGCCAAACCCGACAGTTACTCTGCCCAACAAGTGCCGGGATATAGTCAGCTTTGGAGCACATACATCAGTACATACACTCCCCACTGAGTAAAAGTATTCAAAAGAATTGATGTCGGCTTTCCCAAAACAGGATGTAACCTCCCCAGTCAGGGTCATTCAGAAACCTGACAGCTATATCCCCCAGTTGAATTTCATAATTGTGGGCGGGTCAGTAAATTTCACCCCCCAAGCAGAGTTTATTTCTCTAGATGCAGGGCTCAATCCCCGACAGAGCTCATTACTTCATCTACAAAAATTCACTTTCTAAGTTTGTTCTCCGCATAGTTTATTCTCAAGCAGAATCTCTTCCTGACAGAATATTCATAAATCTCCAGTAGTAGTCAGGGATTTATTTTCCCAGACCGGACATACTCCGATAGCATTTCATGTACATACATCATGACATGCGCATACATATCACATACAGCATAATCTCATTTATTTGAGAACATCGTCTCACCATGCATTTCATGCATAGCACATAATTAACCATGTTATCTTTTCAGGAAAGACGATTAGCTTCAACAAATCCATGAAGCTATACATATAATATCTGCAGACAACTAATGGCAAATCAGTTTCCGAAACCAAACGGGTCAACTAATCTATGTGATCAGATGAGGCAAGCCCTACTATCCAGGCTCCCATTTCGAAGTAACCCTACTATCCAGGTTTCTTCCCATAAGCCCTACTATACAGGCTTTCATTTCGATGTAACCCTACTATCCAGGTTCCTTCTCATAGCCCTACTATCTAGGCTTTTACTTCGAAGTAACCCTACTATCCAGGTTTCTTCCCATAAGCCCTATTATCCAGGCTTTCATTTTAAAGTAACCCTACTATCCAGGTTCCTTCTCATAGCCCTATTATCCAGGATTTTACTTCGAAGTAACCCTACTATCCAGGTTCCTTCTCACAACCCTACTATCCAGGTTCCTTCTCATAGCCCTACTATCCAGGCTTTCATTTCGAAGTAATCCTAATATCCAGGTTCCTTCCCCATAAGCCCTACCATCCAGGCTTTCACCTTGAAGTAACCCTACTATCCAGGTTCCTTCCCCATAAGCCCTACCATCCAGGCTTTCACCTTGAAGTAACCCTACTATCCAGGTTCCTTCTCATAGCCCTACTATCCAGGCTTTCATTTCGATGTAACCCTAATATCCAGGTTCCTTCTCATAGTCCTACTATCCAGACTTTCATTTAGAAGTAACCCTACTATCCAGGTTCCTTCCCCATAAGCCCTACCATCCAGGCTTTCACCTTGAAGTAACCCTACTATCTAGGTTCCTTCCCCATAAGCCCTACCATCCAGGCTTTCACCTTGAAGTAACCCTACGACCCAAGTTCCTTCTCATAGCCCTACTATCCAGGATCTTATTTCGAAGTAACCCTACGACCCAGGTTCCTTCTCTTAGCCCTACTATCCAGGCTTTCATTTCGAAGCAACCCTACTATCCAGGTTCCTTCCCTCTTATCTCCAAACAGTAGTTCACAACACGATAAGACCTAGACCCGACCAGTTACGATCGATTTCACCTTTCCCCAGTAAGTCGATGTGCAGCCTGGAGCCTGACCAGATATGCAGTTCACTTCCACTTCCTCAATCGGGATTTAATTCCCCAGTAGAGTAATGGACAACCAAAGCTCCTAGCCTCTATTTCCCAAGACGTTAATCAACATTCTCCAGCAAAGTCCTCCTCAACGACAGGTTACAGGAATTCTCGCAAAGGAATCTTTCATGCAACCGGTATATTTCCTAGATGGCATCGTTAAGCCCATCTCCTATGATTATCTATCTACTTCCAAATGACATCTGTAAGCCCATTCCCGATATCACCAACCAGTATTACTTCATGCGAGTGCAAATTTCTGGGCACTCTAGTGTCCAATCATCTTCCACCCTCAGATCACGAAAGGTAGACCAGCCAATCTACATCCTCAGGTCTAAGAAGATTGAACAGGGGCAGCTGTTGTACCCCAAAATTTTCCCTCTCACTTTACTTAATATATGTTCATTGAGATACTCAACTTGCTCAAGGATGCCCAAGAGTTGACCAGACAAACTCTTCCCTAAAGCAATGAACCTCCAATTAGGGTTTCCCTTTTCATCAAGATGCGTGAAATATGCTCTCCATGGTCCTAATATGTTCTCAAGACCATCCATGTAAAATTTCAAGCCTTGCACAAGAAGTTTGCTCAGTCAACTGCTCAGATGCTTCAAAATCGACTATACTAGGTCAAAAGTCAACTATGGCCCACATGCAGTCAAATTTCAAGATTTTTGGTCAACATCAACATTTTGAAGTGATATTCATCATTTGATCAAGTTTTGATCATGATTCCCCAAGAAATGCTCCTAATTCATCAAAACTCAAAAGTTGCTAAATTAGGGTTTCTCAAGAAAAGTCAATCAAACTTTGACCAAGCATAACTTTCTCATACTTTATCAGAAATTTCTCATCCAAGGCTCATTTTGAAGGGAATTCAATTCCCTACAACTCATATTCATCCCTCAAGTTCAATAAATGCACCTGTAAAAAGATATGAATTTCTACATTATAGGTCCTTTTGAAAAGTCAACAAAAACACCTTTTGGGTCAAAGCTTCTTACATGAACATGGAAGACCCAATTGAGATGAGACCAAAAGGGTTGTTTATGGTAAATCCTAAGATTTCTAAAAAGTCTAAGAATACCTCTCTAGGGTTAAAATTGGAAGAGTTATGCCTTGGCAAAGTAGACCATTTTTGGAAAATTGCCAAAAGTCAAATGTGCTCACAAATGCATTTTTTGCCAAATGGGTCCAACTTTTTAAGCTTGCACCTCACCTCCAACATGAAGCACGACCTAAATCAACAGACATGCCTTATTTACTCTATTTATTTATTTTATTTTGATTTTTATTTATTAAAAATCACATTAAATCAAATAAATAACAAAAATATCAAAGATTTGTTTTGATGATCTGATTTTGATGAAGATCAAATCTATTTGAGCTGGCCTAATCAAGCCAAATCAAATCAAGGCAAAAATGGCATGATTTGGTCAAGTTTGGAATGAAAGAATATGGCTTAAATATCAAATATTTTTTCATCAATCCTCAAGATTGGATCCAAATTTTTTACCCTAATTCATCATGTTACATATAGTGGACAAAAACAAAGCAAGGGACAAGGTTTTGCAGTCGTAAAAACAGAGTTCAAAAAGTGTGAGATATATCTTCTTCTAAAGACCAATTCAAGGCGTGTTGAAGCTTCCAATCGTTTCTTGGACCTCTCTTGGAGCTAACCCGATCAATTGCAAGTGTTAAAACGCCCAGAATCAGCCCATTGCACTCATACGGTTTGCTTCTTTTTTTGAAATCGATTACGTTAACCCTTGCATCCTAATCATGTTTAAGTGATACATTTATGATTGTTAACGTATTTGAAACATTTTTGAATGGTTTAATTGATGTTTTGATGAATATACTGACAAGTGTCATGGCTAGGGTTTGAGAAGCCATTTTGGGGCTTCTCTGTACAGGTGAAATTGTGCCAAAAAAACTAATGCTATGATGATCGTGAGACCCAGACGAATCGATTGGCATAGGTAGAATTCATTTATTGTGCATCATATGAATTTTTGAAGCTTGCAGGTGTATAGTAATGGAGTTTTGTCTGTAGGTATAGGTGTGAGATCTAAAACGACGGACAAGGAAAAGACGGTGACTTGTCACCACCCCACTAGCCCATTTGAATTTCGCGCGTGTTTCCAGCTCATCAACCCTGTTTCATATATTTTGTTTTAATGTTATTATCTTAACAACAAAGCAGCGTAGCACAGATGGAAGGGCAAGCGTGGAACGAACGGAGGGACCTGGGTTCGACCTCAGATCCAAACATTTTCCTATTTTATGACTATTTAAACGCAGATCCAATACAACTCATGAGCAAACGTCCATCGTACGCCCTCTTGATCCAGCCACTGGATTCATTACCATGCAGATCCCACGCCCCAGCTTTGAACATCCATGATAGACCATCATAAGACAAGCACACTGGATCTGGCACATGTTTGGGCTCAGAATAGTGGGCCTGGACAAAAATTCCAAAACACCCCCCCCCTGGGTGCTTAGACATGCCCAACTTCTTACTCTTTTTTATTTTTAATTCTTTTTCTTTTATTTATTAATTATTTTTTCTTAAATAACACCAAAAATTATGTTTTATTTAATCAAAAAACATCAAAAAAATCTTTTTTCATAAAAAATATTTTATTAATTGATTAGTTTAATTAAATTAGGGTAATTTAATGTCTTTTTACTATAATTCAAAATAATTAGATTTAATGTTTAATTTTATATTTAACCTAATTTTTCCTTAAAAATAACATAAATATTTTCTCAATTTAGATTTTTAGGTCGTCTAATTATTTCTCGCATTTGATTTACCGCGCGTTTTAAGTTCCCCTTTTTATTATTATTTGTAACTTATCCGTGTTTGTAATAATAATTAGGTTTTCTTTTTAAATTCCTCATTTTATTTTCAGTCAAAATAATCATGCATCTGCCCAAAGCCATGTAATAGTTAGGACTCTAATTTCTCGTATTTTAATTCGCGCAAATTATAAACTGCCTAGATGTATGTATTGGATTGAATGGAAAGACAAATTGAAATTAAAACAATAGAAAACCCTAAATTGTGTAAAGATAATTAACCGAAAAAATACACTTGCACATGTTCACTCCTAGGGTTTACTCCACTCGGTTGCCTCAGAAATAATGGTCGTGTCCCTCGAATGTAGGGATGCCTTAGCAATGACCCACGATTCAAAGTCGTCATAAAGATCATAGTCCATACTTGTCCCTCGGGTTGCCTATGAATTGATCTTATGACGATAGTCCCTTCGAAATGCTAAGGTATCCTTACTTGTTGCCTTCAGAGACCATTTCGTCCCTTCGAACTTCCCTTTAAAACTCCAACAACAGTGCTACCTATTCCTTAATAATAGGATAGCGCTGTCTAAAGGAGAACGAACAAGCCTTTTTCGAGTAGGTATATTAGTTCCTAGGTACTAGCTCAAACAAAACTTTTTACGCAAACACTTTTCAAAACAATTTTCAAAACAAACTTCGTCACACTCTTGAGGACTGATACAAGAGTCATCACAAAGTAAAACCTTTTCAAAACAAGCACACACGAGCAATTTAAAAATGAGCAAGCACCTAAGAGCCCATGGAAAACCACAGATAGAAAGGGTGCTAACACCTTCCCTTTCTATAATCTACCCCCCGTACTCAGAAATATTCTCGAAAAAGGTTTTTTTCTGTTCTTTTTCCTTTTCCTTTGTTGGATGAAATAAAAGTCGGTGGTGACTCTTGCTGACCGTGACATTTGCGAATACAAAATACAAACCAGTATAACAGTCAGTTCTGCCACCGTATCACAGGTATGATGTCATGATGTTATGTATAAATAATCATATACAAGCACATAAACAAATCCTTAGGTTTAAGCTTGCATGGGGTTTATAGGTAAGTAACCTCTTGAAATTTAGTTGGTTCAACCTGTCCTAAAAAGTAACTGGATTCTATGGAATCTCAATATCATTGATTTTTCTTCATCAGGCATTGTTTCAGTGCAAGCCTCTGTTTTGGCGACCGAAATATCCCAAAAGTCTGATCTCAATAAGCACAGTATTGAGTATCAACCAACTTTGGACTACACCAAAGCCGGCTATCTCACTACTTCCTAATGGCCAAGTTGTTCAATTAAAGATTCTACGGTCAGTTATTGCTTCATGAAACCATACATCGGGCCCGTATTTTCCTTTACTGGACTCAAGGGATACCAGTACCAACAAATATGTCACACTAACGTAGCCATTGCTTCATTCATGTTGGTATACCCCGCACAGTCCCCATGATCTATTGCTACTTACCTAATAATGTTCTCTGATCCGGGTAGAGGATCAATACAAAAGCCAAACAACCATTTAAAAGTAAAGCAAGCAAATCAAACAATGAAAGCATTTAAATGTGAACTAGTCTCTAAGGTAACACCACGTTTAAGCACTCCCCAATAGAGTCGCTAGTTCTGTAATACGGTGGGAGAACTGACTTGGTGTTTTATGTTTTATCGCAAATGTTGCGAATAGCGAGAGTCGCCACCGACTTTTCTTTTATCCAATAAAGGAATGGGTGAAAAGAACAGGAAAGACCTTTTGAGAATTTTCTTGAGTTAGGGGGGTAGGTTATGAAAAGGGAAGGTGTTAGCACCCTTTCCATCAGTAGTTATCTATGGGCTCTTAGTTGCTAGCTCACTTTGGAATGCTTTTGTTAATGTTTTTGTGTTTTGTGTAAGTTTGAAATTTTTTTGAAAACGCCTTTGTTTTGGGAAACTTTGTAATGATTCTCGTCTCTATAAGAATGTATACAAAGTATTGATTTTGAAAATAGTTCAAAGAGATATTTGTTTTTGGAAAGATGTTTTGAAAGTGTAAGTGTGAAGATGGTTTTATTTGTGAGCAAGCAACTACGAGCGTTCTATCTACTCGAAAAAGTCTTAGTTCTTTTCCTTCTCCTTTAGATAGTGTTATCTTACCATTAATTAGTAAGTAACCATATCATTGGATGTTAAGGGACAAGCGTAGGTCATCGTACAGTCATAGAAGGCAACATTGTGGGATACTTTAGCAATTTTAAGAGTCTAAGATTGTTTACCGAAGGCAACATTGAAGGGTCATCGAGGGACTACGACCTTGTATTCGAGGGTCATTGTTAAAATATCTCATGTTCGATGGACATGACTGTTTATTCTAAGGCAACAAGCGTGGGTTAACCCTAGAGATGCAAGTGTGCAAGGTTTATTAATTTCATGCATTTTTGTCTTGAACTAAGGTTTTCTACTTGTTGGTTTTATGTCTTATCATACAAACCCTAATTACTAGCAATTATATTGAAAACGATAAATTGTGGAAATTAAATATCCTACGCTATTACATCATTTGGAGATGGGGATAAAATTTACAAATAGGGGAAGAAAGCGATTAAGCCCTAATTTACTATTACAACCATATTGAATATTTTAAAATAAAATATACAAGAATATGAAAAGAATGTACAAGAAAAGAAAATTGTTTTGTTTGAGTTTTTGATGAAAGATTTAATCTTTAATAAAACTAAATAAGAGAAAGAAAATAATTAATTAGCCTAAGTTGATTTAATAAAACTAAACCTAGATTATTTTAAGAAAATAAATTAAATTAATTAAGACAAGGAATTAGATTTGTTAAGAAAACATTTTTTAGGGTTTTTGATGAAAGAGAGATTTTGGTAATTTTTAACCTAATTAAAACTAATTAATTATTTACAATAGAAATTAACTAATTTATTTAATCAAAACCTAAAATCTAAGTTAGTTAAAAATAACTTAATTAAACCTAAGTCTAATTAAATTCTAATTCTAAAAGAAATCAATTAGTTAAGAAAATATTTTTAATGTTTTATTTGTAAAAAATAAACAAGGTGAAAATAAAATAAAATTAGAGAATTATTTGAGAAAATGTATTTTTTTATATATTTTTTTGGTTAAAATAAACTAATAAAATAAATAAATAAATAAATAAATAAAAGTAATATATATATATATATATATATATATATATATATATATATATATATATATATATATATATATATATATATATATATATATATATATATATATATATATATATATATATATATATATATATATATATATATATATATATATATATATATATATATATATATATATATATATATATATATATATATATATATATTGGGCTAGGTGCTAAAAAGTAGAAAGGGGGTTAAAAGTTAGCAAAAGGGAGTCTAGGCCCAAGTCGGATTTTTTTGTTTGATGCTGAAAACAAATAAAAAAAAGGTGAAATGGGCTTGGTTGTATTAGTAGAAAAGGGGGGTGTATGGAAGGAGTTCAGTCAATGGCCCAGAATGAGAAATTCAATGCCTGAGGATCCAGTATGGATGACCTGTGATGTTGTACCATGGTCTTGCATTGTGGAGTGTTGGATTTATCCTCACAATGATCTGATGGTGATGAGATGAGGGCACATGATACATGCGCGTGGCTTGTATGCATATAACCTGAAATAAGAAAATATGAAAAAACAAAAGGGTACCACTAGGGCTCGAACCCAGGTCCCTATTGTCACATGCACGCGCTTCTTACCACTTGGGTGGCTATACATCTGGTGTTATAAACAAAACCATAAATATATATTATAAACACGTTCTTGAAGACATGTTCATCTTCTTCCTCGCGCCAACCATGGACGAGGAAATTTGAAAACTATGACTCTCTCATTTCTCCATCATTTACAAAAGTACAAACATGAAAGTTGTGTAATTTTTAACCACGAACCCAACCATGTAAATAACTTAAACAATAGATCAAAGATAAGCACGAATTTTAAATGGTACCAAATTTAACCTAACTTTTTCAGAAAGTTCAACTCTAAAATTATCACTACTCAGGCAACATAAATGAATTCTAAGGACATGGTCAGTTTTATGGATATGATGTCTATATTTTATCTTTGAAAATGGAAAACTAATGATGCATATATGAAGAGTTCAAAAGTCAGAAAACTTACCTTGGAAATGGAATTCGTGTTTTGAAAATGAACTTGTTTCAAGATGTTGCAATGATCAGGTTAGCATCCTTGGACCTCTAGGAAGCTAATGCAATGCTTAGCTTGAGTTAAGAGTGGCTGAAATGGTCTGGAGAAGTCCAACTGCAATGCTCTGTTTTTCAATTTGGACAATGGTGAAAATGGAGTTACAGTTGGGAAACAGGGATTGAAATGAGTTGTATTTGATGTATGGAAGCTTTTAGAATGATTTGAAGGGAAAACGCACAAGTAGATTTTGTGTTTGGATTTTAAAGTCAGAAATGACAAGTTTTTGTGCTTGTGTTGCAATTTCTAATTTGAGAGAGAATGAAGGTGTTAGAGGGCTTGTTAACTCGTGTCCATGCTTGTGAATGAAGGTTCAATTTATAGGCAAAGGGTTTAAAAGCTTGGAGAAGTCAAGTACAAAATCACATGTTATGGATTTTGACTTGTTTTTGAAGAAAGCTTAGACAAACACGGTTTCAAGGAAAGGTAGGGTGGCAAGAAACTTTAAACATGCTTGTTCTGAGTTTATAGAGGATGCTTGTGCAGAAAGAACAAATACAAAGCTCAAGGAGAGTGGACTTTGTGATTAAAGTCACTTTTCCAAAATAGATGTGTGAACTTTCTTCCCTAAATGGAAATTTGATTTGGATAATGACTCAAACACTTGGATAAAGGCTCAATCAATTGTGTAAACAATTAATTATGGATTGAAACACAAGTTTGAAGCCTGCAAAGCAAGATTATGCAGCATAGCTATGAGATTTGAATTCTTGTTCATCACAAAAAAGACCTATAATTTAAGAATGAAAGTCCAACTTCTTGCCATCGATTCTCTTAGCTCAAAAATGATCTCATTGAGTTCTTGGATATTTTGAAAAGCTTGGAACATCCTCTATAACTTTCATGTTGGCCATTTTGACAAAATCCTCTCAGAACTCAAAATCCAAGCACTTCTAGGACTTGATCAGTAAATCAAAGTTGTAGATCTCATCAAGATCTACAAATTTCACTTTGAAAGTTTTCTTTGAATCATCTTGCATCATGGTGAAAAAATGTCATGAAGTTTAGAGATAATAAGGTTTAGAACACTTAGAAATTTTTCTAAGTCTTGAAAAGTTTGACTTTTTCAAAGAATTTTTTACTTTCTTGATTTCTTGATAATTAAGCTTCATATTTTTTAATGTCTTGATTAATTGTGATCTTTGAAACTCAAATTTGACCAAAAAGTCAAAGTTTTACTTTTGGTGTATTAGTTGAATTGAGTCATGAAATTGGGTAAAAATTATATCCTTGAATCCTTGATATCATTATTCAAACCAATAAGTCATGTATTATGTCAAAAGTCAAGAATCAGTCATTCTCAGTCAAAACCCTAATTTTGAACATTTTGCCTTTTTTGATGATTTGAACATTTTTCTTGAGGAATTATGATCCAAACTTGATCAATTGATGCATATGACTTCAAAATGTTGATATTGGTCAAAAATATTGAATTTTAACTGTAAGTTGACCATAACTGACTTTTTACCCAATACAACTGATTTTTAGTCATCTATTAACTGAACAAAATTGTGATTTCAAGACTTGAAATTTGACATGAGTATTCTTGAAGGTCTATAATGATCCACGCAATTCATTTTAGGTATTAGAAGTCAAATTGTCCTTGTGAAAATCAAAACCCTAATTTGAGGCATCAGTGTTTAGGAGATAGTTTGACCTAGTCAACACTTGTGCAAGCTTTAGCCCTTGAAGACTTTGTGAGAAATGTCTTAAGAAAAGAGAGGGTAAATTTTGGGGTACAACAACTTCCCACTGTTTAGATGTTGCTTCCCTCTCTTCTCACTCAGACTCTTATGGTGAGCTGATTTTGCCTTACTATCTTCCTCGAAGATTATACAACTATTCACCAACTCTAGGAACTTGCATATCTATTGATATCCAATAGATTACTTGATATCAGGATGCAAACCATTCTCAAACTTAATACATTTCGAGAAATCAGTTATTGCCTCACTATAATATGGATAGAACTTCACAAGTCCCATAAACTTGGCAGCATACTCAGTAAGAGATGAACTCCCTTACTTTAGCTCTAGGAATTCAATCTCCTTCTTTGCATGGACGTCTTCCAGAAAATACTTCCTCAAAACTCTCTGTTGAACACAACTCAAGTGACAACTTCACCTGCAGCTTCAAGCACCAGAAGGGTGTTGATCCACCAATCATCAGCCTCATTAGCTAGTATATATGTACCAAACCATACCTTATGCACTTCTGAGTAGTCCATCACATGGAAGATCTTATCAATGTCTTTGAGCCAAGTCTGCGCTTGATTTGGTATTTCGCAAGTGTACGAAACTATCAGAATAATACAAAGAGTGTTTAACCCACTGAGACCTAATAGTCAATCTATCGTTTTCTAGCATTACAGTGTTTATCTAAGGCTAATGAAATAAGGATTGAAGTTATGCAAGTAAATTAAATAAAATGCTTAAATTAATATCAGAGAAAACAATGTTGGAATATGAATCTCATCAATTTGTTAATACTCTTGTTGTTCATAAATCTAATTACTATGGAATAATATTTTTCTACTTTGAAAAGAACTAATTTAACAGGAATTGTCGGTTTCACGTATTTAGAACCAGATTTTACTTTCTAATTTATACCAGCCACTGTTATGGTGGTCGGTGCTACTAGCGTTAAAGTAGTAAACCTTATTTTAAGAAAATAGACTCTTTGTTTAGACGAAAATAAATAGTTTTGATTGGAAAATAAGATTTTAAAAGGTTCTCGGTGTTCACTCAGCCAACTGTACTTTAAACATACAAACGCATCCGAAAATAGGTTCAAAAGTACTTTATTAAAATGCCAACCTTCCTAATTAATTAACAAACAACTTTCGCGGTTTTTATCAATTAAAAACTACACAACCTTAACCTTTTGTACCAGACGACTTTCGATCTTACCTGATTTATAAAATGGTCCTACTTTTGTAGCAACCGGCAGATTTAAGTTTAGAAAAATTGTGATTAAAACCAAAATAGATCCCTAAGTATTTCTCAAAGAACAACAGTTTAAAGTATCGTTGAATCAACAGTCCTCACATTTCAACACTTATAGATTTAGATAGACATGGTTGTGGAGTGCGATAAAATGATTGATTTGATCATGAAATAAGACATATTAAATGAATTAAATGAAACTTTAAGTGTGCAATTAAAATAAAGGTAGAAAAAAAGCTTGCGATAAAATAAGAGTACGGGTAAATAAAGAGACGATAAAATAAATGAAATGCACTAAATAAACCTGCTCCGAAGAGACTTAAATCTGGTACAGGAAGTCAATTTGCTGAACTTGAATGCAGAAAGTAAAGGTTGCTCCAAACTCAATTACATGCTCGATCAATGATGCGATAACCCTATGATGTGAAGAGTTAATCGCTTACAATTTCGACAATATGTGACTTAAGTTTGTAACTAAGATTGGATGATCTCAAAGTTGGATGAAAGGATGTATTTATAGAGTTTTCAAAACCCTAAAATTACAAAGGAGTTTTTCTAAAGCGTGGAGAGAAAGTAGGAGAAAGTGGGGTGGTTCACTGACCAAGAGAGCCCAAATTCTAACTGCCTAATCTTCATAACATATGGCGGTTGCCACACCCTCCATGGCACTCACCATTCTTGTAAGGCGACTGAGACTTGGTCTTTTGACTGTTGAGACGTGGACCAATCATGGCCACCCCTATGGTGAATGCCATGGGGGTCGCCTTAAGTGCATTTTTCCCTAATTCTTTTGTTTTTCGTTTGTTTTACTTTTTTCTTCGCGTACGACTCCCAAATGGTCATTCATCTGAAACATAGTCAAAATACCATCATAATAGTGGAAAAAGAAATAAAACTACAATAAAACATGCACAAATTGAGTATAATATTCATTGTGTTTTGGCCCTATCAAACTCTTCCACACTTGAACCATTGCTTGTCCTCAAGCAAAACTAAAGTAAACAGTGACATTCAAGAGCTACTCTAGGCTTACAGACTCTTCTTTGGACAAGGTTATATCAATAGGTACTAGTTCATAAAAAACAAGAGTACCGTAACAACACATTCCGCATTTTTTCGGGCATAAGTCTTTCTCATGTACAAACCAGTCTGAATCATGTTATTATGCTTAAGCCTAACTTACTCGTCCCATTTTAAATCTTTTTCATTCAGGCGCAATCACATTAAGCCCATTATCCATACACACTCATAGTAAGGCGATCAGTTAGTGACTATGATCCTTTATACGGGGTTCTGGTACCTGAGGTGGTGTAACCCATTTGTTTACCCGATTGTAGTTGTGGAGGATCAGGCCTTAATTTGCCATACCAAGTCCAGAACCAGATACCTCTGAACCAACTAACAACGAGTTTTATTCTATTTTTGCAGGTTCCATAAGTGTTAAGGTAAGTGACTAGGTGAGGGTCCCATAACTTAGAAGCTGCATTCCCTATTTTTGATTGATCATAACATGAAAATTAGGATCGTTCACTTATATTTATCAACTTCCCTACGTAGAGCATGCTTATACCGGAGTCGACTGCTAAAATAAACTACTTAAGGACTTGTTTATGGGTGAGAATTCTAAGGTTTAAATCACAACAACTTCAAGATTGATATCTATAACCAAGATGCTTACGGTGTTAAAATGATGCTGAAATTTCAGGATATTTCCCAAGTTTTTATAACTTGTCCTTATTTAATTTAATATCCCACAAATTTACAACAAATATTGTTACTCTTTTTCAAAAAAAATCGATATGGCTCAAGAAAAGGGAAAATTCAATAAATAACCAAAACCATGCATAAAGACTTGACAGTACATGCAATGACTCAAAGTAAGATAAAAGAAATACTTGAAATCAATAAATCTAACTAGAAAGCGGAAAATCTAACTAAAACGTGAATATAGTTCCTCTCCCACACTTAAATCGAACATTGACCTCAATAGTATGATCTAAGGTGAAATCAAAAGGACAGAACATGGTGTGTAGTCACAATCGAGGGACATGAAGTCCTTGAGCTCTCCTTAATGAATAGATCTCATAAAAAAGATGGTCAATTTGCTTGGTTAGTCTGTTGACTTGTTCCCTTTGGTCACGGCGAAGAGCCATGATTTATCTTCTTAAAGCGTAAAGCTCCTAGTCAACATTTTGATTATCAATAGGATCTGTAGAAGAGGGTGATGAAGGTTCTTCTAGTGGAGAAAAATCATTTCTAAGTGTGGGAGGAGTCTCAAGTGGTGATGGGTTTTCATCTGGTTTTCTAAGTTGTACATCGTGTTATTTTGGTCATGGACGCTAGTAAGCTTTTGGGTTGGTAAGGTAAAATGCTTAACAGCTTCATAGTTAATAAGTAATCTAAATTGGTCGGGTCCCTCATGCCATAATAGACTATAATTGAAACAATGGTCTATAACAAGCAGGTCATATCCGAAAGCAGGGGTTAAGTGAGCTATGTGATTGCGTAGGCCTAGTGCTATTGCAATATGAGTAACTAGTCTGCATACAAAGATGTTTTGTACGACCTGATTAAGATTTTCCAATAGGAAATTTGTAGAGTTAATGGGGCGATTTTGGAAAAGGCTTAAGATAAAGAACAACTCATATTTGCTCACACAGGTTTGGTTTTGTTCTTTTTCGAAGAATGTTAAGCTAGGGGGCTATGATGGAAAGCAAGGGATCTGGCTAACTCTTTATAGGTGACATGGTAATCATGTCCAAAAAGTATGAATGTGGTTAAGCCTCTCTCTTGTCCTTGTATAGTGTGGGGCTGGAAACAGAATGAAATTAAGAATTCCTATCTTCCTTGAAAATGATCTTCATTTTGTCAGATGTCTGCATCCTGAAATAATATTAGTGGATAAAATCTGGCTAAGTACAATGCAGTTTCCCTGAAAAGAAAACACACACAAGTTATATATTTATTAACTAAAATTAAAAATTAACCGTTTATGAAAATGATAATTTATGGGTTGCCTCCCACGCATCGCTTTGTTTAACGTCGATAGTTGGACGAGTACGAAGATTAGGTTGTAATGGTAACAGGAGGTGGTTCAGTTAAAGTATGGATCTCATAGGTGGTAGGTATATCACCATTGCTATAATGTTTTAATAGTGTCCATTTATAATGAAAAGACCAGTTGAATGGCTATGAATCTCTACAACACTAAATTGCATGACTCTCGTCACCTCAAATGGTCCAGCCCATCTTGAGCGTAATTTTCCTGGGAAAAGTCATAATCTAGAGTTGAATAATAACACTGGGTCGCCTACACTAAACTCTTCCCACCCGGTCCTCTTATCATGCCATGCTTTGGTTTGTTCTTTCTAAATTATAGCATTTTCGTAAGCATTACGTCAGAGTTCTTCTAAAGCATGGATGTCTAATATGCATTTGTTACCAACTGTTAAGTAATCCATGTTTAGATTTTTTATAGCCCAATGAGATTTGTGTTCTAGTTTTAAAGGTAAATGACATGATTTTTTGTAGACCAACTTAAATGGGATAGTCCCTATGGGGGTTTTAAAGGCAGTCCTATAGGCCCACAATGCATCTTGAAGTTTGTATGACCAATACTTTCTGGATAGTGTGATAGTTTTCTCTAGAATTTGTTTTATTTCCTTGTTTGACACTTCAACTTGGCCACTGATCTATGGATGATAAGGTATTGCTACCCTGTGTTTGACTTCGTACTTAGTTAAGAGTTTTTCGAAGATCTTAGAGATGAAATGGGATCTTTTGTCGCTTATGACGAGGCGAGGGACTCTGAACCTGTGGAAAATATCATTCTTAAACATTCATATAACTACTCGTGCATCATTTATAGGTGAAGCGATAACTTAGATCCATTTAGAAACGTAGTCTACGACTACGAGTATGTATTTATTTTCCATGGATGATTGAAATGGACCCATGAAGTCAATTCCCCAAATGTCAAAGATCTCTACTTATTGGATATTTCTAAGTGGCATATCATCACGTCTTCAAATGGTTCCAGTGCACTGACGCCAATCACATTTGATTATGAAGGCATGGAATCGCGCCAAAAGGTAGGCCAATATAGGCCTACTTGAAGGATTTTTGTGCAAGTTCTACATGTGCTCTCATGTCCTCCATAAGGTGTGGAGTGGCAATGGGTTATAACACTTTAATCCTCCTCTTCGGGTACACAACAACGAAAAAGGCCATATGCTCCTCTCTTGAAAAGGAAGGATTCGTCCCAGTAGAATTGTTTAGAATCATGGAAGAATTTTTTTTCTTTTGTTGATATGTCAGGTTAGGCGGTAGGACATTTGCTGCCAGGTAATTAACGAAGTATGCATACCAAGGTGCATTAGTTATAACTAAAGCAGCTTCAATATTTATTTGTAATTTGTTTGAGTCGTCATCGTGATTTGTCCTATTTTTTACTGATGCTATTAATCTATCGTAAGTGAAATCATCATTGATAAGGGATGAGGTCTGGTTTTAGATATTCAAGCCTTCATAGATGGTCAGCTACAACATTTTTTGTCACTTTCTTATCACGAATTTCTAGACCAAATGCTTGCAATAAAAGGATCGAGCGAAGTAGCCTAGGCTTTGCATCCTTTTTGCTTAATAGGTATCGAATGGAAGCATGTCAGTGTATACGATGATCTTAGCTACAACTAAATAAGAGCAAAATTTGTCTATTTCAAATACTACGGCTAGGAGTTCCTTTTTCGTAGTGGCGTAGTTTAGTTGAGTGACATCCAAGGTTCTGCTTGCATAATATATCATACACATTTTCTTTTTCGTGTGTTTTCCTAAAACAACATTGATGGCAAAATCACTTGCATCGCACATAATCTCAAATGGTTTGTTCCATTCTGGTGGTTACATGATAGGTACAAATATTAGTGCTTGTTTCAAGATTTTAAATGCCTCTAGACATTTCTCATCATGAGACTCGTTAAGCTTTTCGTGATTTTAGAGAAATCTTTGATTAATCGTCGATAGAAGTTGGCATGTCCAAGGAAACTTTGGGCTTCCCTAACTGTTTTGGGTGGTTGGAGGTTCTCTGTTATCTCAATCTTTGATCTATCCAGCTCGATCCCTCTGTTTGATACTATGTGACCTAGGACTATGCCTTTTGTTATCATGAAATGGCATTTCTCCCAATTTAGAACGAGATTGGCATGTACGTATATTTTAAGAATCATTTCTAGGTTATCAAGGCAATTCTTGAAATTGGATCCACATACCAAAAAATCATCCATGAATACTTTTATTATCTCGTCAAGGAAATCATCATATATGGCCATCATACATCATTGAAAAGTCGTAGGGGCATTGTATAGTCAGAAAGACATTCGCCGATAGGCAAAAGTGCCATAAGGGCATGTAAAGGTAGTTTTCTCCTGATCATCTGAATGGTTAGGAATATGGAAAAATCACGAATATCCATCTAGATAGAAGAAGTATGAGTGTTTATCTAAAAATTATAAAATTTGATTAATGAATGGGAGGGGAAAGTGGTCCTTCCTGGTTACTTTGTTTAGCTTTCTATAGTCAATACACATGCACCAACCGATTTGTATATGTTGTGCTACTGATTCTCCCTTTTCATTTTGTACCATTGTTGCGCCACCTTTCTTTGGTACCACATGCATAAGACTAACTCATTTACTATCTGATATTTGATAAATTATTCCAGCTTTGAGTAGTTTTAATACTTCTCTTTTGACTACATCGCTCATGATGGGATGATCATTATTTGGTGTTCCTTATATGGTTTAGAGTCTTGCTCTAGCATTATTCGGTGCATGCATACAAACGGGCTTATCCCTTTTAAATCAGATATATTATAGCTTATAGTTGTAGGATATTTCCGTAAGACATCTAGGAGTTGATTAGTTTCGTCTTTATTTAAATTTGCATTAACTATAACCGAACGATTTAACTTTGTATCAAGAAACTCATACCTCAGGGTTTTTGGTAATTCTTTAAGCTCTATGGATGGTTTCTTAGGGCCAGGAATATGGTCAGGAGTAAGTGTGAGACACCCGTGAAATCTATCTTCTATATAAGGTGTATAAACCTTAATCCCATCATCTTCTATTATGGGTGACAAATGAAGCTTTATTGTTTCCTTATCCAATTATCTTATACATTCATCAATAATATCCACAGCACGACATGAGTCATTCATGGCTGGCGCTTTTAGGAATTTGGATAGGATAAACTCAACCTTCTTGTCTCCCACTTCGAAAGTCATTTTTCCTCTCTTGACATATATCATAACTCCAGAAGTTGGAAAAAAGGGTCTACCCAGAAGGATGGGGATATCATCGTCTTCTTTAATGTCCATAACGAAAAAAATTGTAGGAATGTAAAGTTGACTGATCCTAACTGGAATGTCTTCTAATATACCAATTGGATACTTAACTGATCGATCATCCAGTTGGAGGGACATTCTCTTTGGTTGAACATCACCTAGGTTTAATATATTACAAACTGCTAGTGGCATTAAACTTACGCTGGCACCTAAATCCAATAATGCATTGTCGATGATATGTCTTCCTACTACACATGGTATGGAAAAACTTCCAGGGTATTTATGCTTTTTGGATAATTTGTTCTTAGAAACGCATGGAATTCTAATGGTTTAGGGTTATCTAGCTTACATTTGTTTGTCAAGATATCTTTCAGAAATTTTGCGTAAGATGGGATATGGGTTATAGCTTTAGTGAAAGGTATTTTGTCATGGAGTTTTTCAATTACTTTCATAAAATTTTTATATTGGGCGTCTTGTTTGGTTTATTTAACCCTTTGCGGATATGGGATCAATGGCTTATACGGAGGAGGTGGTATATAAGTTTAGTCGTTTTTCTCTGCTCTTTTATCTTCTTCCTCTCTTTGTTTCTCAGGCTCGGCTGGTTTTTCTACCACATGATTATTAGGTGTATTCACAACATTTTCATGAGGTTTTCTAGGGAATGATCCTCCTATTGTAACATGAGCATCTTGTTGTTGTGCTACTTGAGAGATTTGGGTTTCAAGCATTTTGTTACGGGTTACCATAAAATCTACTTTATTGCCTAATTGGGCAATCAACTCATTTATATGAACATGTTGATTCATGAATTCCTTGTTTTGATGCGTTTGAGCTGAAATGAAGTTCTCCATTATTTTCTCTAAGTTTAATTTATGGGGCACCGCTTGAGTAGATTGTGATGTCCTTTGAGCTTGGAAACCTTGCGGTCTTTGAGGTGAAGTGTTTTGGATAGGATTCTTATTCTTATAAGAGAAGTTTGGGTGGTTTCTCCATCCAAGATTATAAGTACTCGAGTATGGGTTTCCATGAGTATAACTTACTTGATTCGAGTCGGGGTCAACAATAAGGTTTTAGGCAACAATGATGTGTTCTTTGGTTCCTCAGACTTTGCATCCAATTTGCACTGCAGCTGCAGTGGTTTTAGGGTTAACGACCAATCTTTCAACTTTTTGTGTTAAGGCGTCCATCTTAGCGTTTATATGATCTAGACTACCTACTTCGTATATTCCTCCCTTTGTTTATTTATTCTCTACTGATGCTCGTTTAGTTCCCCATTGATAATGATTTTGTGCCATGTTTTCAATGAGTGCACAAGCTTCGGGGCATGGTTTGTTCATTAGTGAGCCGTGAGCAGCATTGTTGATGGTCATCTTTGTGTTGTAGAGAAGTGAATTATAGAGGTATGGACAATTATCCATTGTTTTAATCCATGGTATAGATAGGCTCTTAGCAGCTCCTTGTATCTTTCCCAAGTGTTGAAAAGAGATTCACCATCTTGCTGAGTAAATCGGGTTATTTGGTTTCACAAGATATTGGTCTTACTTTGTGGAAAGTATCTAGCAAGGAAAACTTTCTTAAGGTCATTCCAAGTGGTGATAGAATTTTCTGAGAGAGAGTCTAGCCATAACCTTGCTCTATCTCTGAGGGAGAATTGGAATAAACGTAAATGTATAGCCTCAAGAGGAGCACCATTGCTTTTCAATGTGTCAACTAGTTGGATAAACACTTTCAATTGTTGGTTAGGGTTCTCAGTTGGAAGATCAATGAATTGGTTTTATTGCATGATTTTCAACTGTGATACGGTGGGAGAACTGACTTGAGGGTTTTGCGTTTGTGTTCACAAATGTTGCGGTTAGCAAGAGTCGCCACCGACTTTTCTTTTATCCAAAAAAGGAAAGGTGAAAAAGCACAAGAAAGACCTTTAGAGATGTTTTTGAGTTCGGGGGGTAGATTATGAAAAGGGAAGGTATTAGCACCCTTTTCATCCATGGTTTTCCATGGGATCTTAGTTACTTGCTAGATCACTTTCTTTTTGTTTAAAAAATGTGCTTTGTGTGGTTTTTGAAAGTATTTTGAAAAGGCGCCATCGTTTAGGCAAACTTTGCAATGATTCCCGTTCGTAAGAATGTATACAAAGTGTTGAGCTTTTGAAAATATTTCAACATTTGGAAGATGTTTTTTTGAAGTTGTTTTTGAAAGTGTATGTGATTGTTTTTGAAAATATCAAGGATGTTTGTTTTGAAATTGAGCAAGTAACTAAAAGTAATCTACCTACTCAAAAGGTCTTAGATGTGATTTTCCTCCTCCTTTAGATGTTTCTATCTTACCATTGAATTGGTAAGAAGCCCCATCATTGGATGTGGAGGGACGGGCATTGGGTCATTGTATGACCATGATAGCAATGTAATGAGATGACTTAGCACTTTTTCTTTAGGGACTAAGATCATTTTGAAAGGCAACTTTTGATAGCGTCATCGAGGGACTATGATCTTGTATTTTTCGATTTGTTGGTGCTAAGACATTCCACATGCATAACATGACCATTTTAGTAAGGCAACAAGTGGAATTAACCTAAGGGTGTAAATGTGCAAGTGTGTTTGATTGCATGTATTTATCTTTGATTTTTGGTGGTCTACTTGTTGGTTTTATCTTGTCATACACACCCTAATTACTAACAATATATGAAAGCAATAAAAGTAAGGAAGATAAAGATTCTACGCTATTACAGTCATTAGGGGGATGGGGGTGTACAAATTTCAAATGGGGATTGCAAATTAAATCCTATTTTACTATTACAACCATATTGAATAGATAAGAATGTATAAGAAATGTAAAATTTGGTTGTGTTTAAGAAAAGAAACAATTTTGTTTAAGAAAATATTTTTTGTCTTTTTTATGTTAAAAGAAAATAGAACATGTGAATATGAAATATTTTTGGTGTTTTCTGATTAATAGAAAAATAAAGAAGGTGGCAAAAATAATAAAAGAGAGAGAAAACAAAATCAGCATAAATGCTGAAAATAGAAGAGGTCAGAAGTTCTGACTCTGACTTGCTGCATAACAGAAACAACGTTAGCAAAAATAGGGAAGGTCAGAAGTTCTGTATCTTCTGAGAACTCAGAAGTTTCCAGAAGTTCTGATACAACTGTCAGAATTTTGCCTCTCTTCATGCCAGTCAGAACATCTGCAGCTTAATCATTTCTTATAGAACATAAGTTGCATACATAACAGTTATGACAAATTTCATGAAATATTAGAAGCACAAATCATAAGCAACATGTATTTGCTAATCCTAATTCTGAGTCCTAATTTCTTTATGAAACTCTGAACAGGGATTTCTTCTACTTAGGCAGGCAGATACATGAATTTCAGAATATGTACATCATCAAGAATCAAAATATCTACATTGTGTTAAATATGTAAAATCTGACAATGCTTAATCAGTATTATGAGAGTCAGCATGAAACTTACCTTGCAACTGGGGAAAGATTCTATGAACTGGAGGTTGGTCTTGGACTCTGGTGATGTTCTGAGCAGCTTCTTCACGTACTCAGCAGGATGGAAGTTTGTAACTTCTGGAACAACCAAGGGATGATGCACTGGCCCTTTTTGAGATGGAGGTGGATGGTTTTAATCAAGAACACTTGAGAACGAATGGAGTTTGAACACAAGGAATCAAAAGTTAAGGTTTTGGTAGTTTGTTTTTTATAGTTTCCTGGGTTCTTGGAATTTTTGCAGTGGTTCAAAGCTTTCTTCCTCAATTTTCTCAACTCTTTTCACAAATTTTTCTGGACTCGGATCTGGACCTTTTTTCAGTGGCCAATGGTGTTCTATTTATAGGCAAAGGTTTTGTAATTTGGAGATGTTATGTGGCGCCAACATCATGTGCCAGAAGCTGACTTACTCTTGAAGTAAGCTTAAACAAGCGTGACCCAATGTATCAAGTGGGATAGTTAGCAGCACCTAAGCTGGGTTTTGTCAGCGTGAATTAAGGAAAAGTAGAGGCAGCACCGGGGCCTAGCATGCTTTTGCACAAAAGTTTATCTTCCCAATACAGTAGGGGTACACGTGGGGAAAATCCCTTGGGTGAAGACTCAGAGGCGGTTTGTGAGCATTAAATGAATTCCCATGTGAAACTCTGCATCCTTGCTTAACTCTGGATTAGAAGTTCTGCTGCAGCGTAGCATCCAATCTTCTGATCCTTGTATCTTCTGGCTTCAACATGTTCTGAAGGATCCTTCAGAATTTCCAGTAAGCTTGTAGCGCGCTTTGTAATATTCTTTGATTTACCTTGGCAAACTCTGACTGAACCTTTGTGAATATTAGCCCAGAAGTTTTGACCAAACTTCGTCTTGAGAATATCCAGAATTTGCTGAGTATGAAAACTGGCTCAGAAGTTCTGAAATTGTCATATTTCTTAAACACTTAGAAAATTTCTAAGTATTTAGAATTTGATTTTTCCAAAGTAAAATTTGACTTTTGAAATTCTTAACGAAATAAACTTCATATTCCAACATGTCTTAATGAAATATGATTTTTTTTTATTTTGATTCAAAAGTCAAAGTTAGACTTCTCAGTGTGCAAATGACCATTTTGCCCTTGTGAATGGTTTGCTTGGAAAAATTGATAATTCAAGGCTTGAAATTAGATGAAAGAAAACTTGAGGATCCAGGGTGATTCCTTGATAAATAAGAGGGAAAATTTTGGGGTGCAACAGCTGCCTCTGTTCAATCTTCTTAAACCTGAAGAGTTAGATTGGCAGATCCGTCATTCGTGACTTGAAGGTGAAAGATGATTGAACACTAGAGTACCTATAAATTTGCACTCGAAGATGGATGGTGAATGGGCTTATATATGACATTTGGAGGAATGTTGGTAAATGCTGGAAGAAGTATCAGTACAAATCTGTTGTTGATTTATACTACACTTGATGTTTTACCTGTGATAAAAAGGGTTAGTGAAATGCAGATGCTTGCATGATGTTAACCAGATGTGGTAACATGATAAATGCATTGGTATGCACATGCTATGATGTATGAATGTGAAATGTGTGTTTTCGTCTGGGAAAATAAATCCCTGACTGTTGTTGAGGAAATTCTAGGGGGTTAAATCCCTGATTGCCTGTTGGAAATGAAGAACATGCATATCTTCAAATTTTGTTGAAAGGATGCCTTTGCTGGGGAACATCACTCAAATATCAGCTGTTATCTAGTCGGATCCAGGCTTCACAATTGTTGAGGATGAAGTAGTCGGCTGCTATCTGGTCGGATCCAGGTTTCACGACAACTTATTGGAAAAAGAGATGAATTAACTATTATCTGGTTGGATCCAGGCATTGCAGAAAATCCCTTGAAATTGAATAGTTATTTGGTCGGGTCTAGGCTTCACAACAACTTGCTAGGGATGCGGAGGTTAACTATTATCTGGTCGGATCCAGGCTTCACAGTAACTTGCCGCGAGATGAATTAACTGTTATCTGGTCGGATCCAGGCTTTGCAAAAAATTCCTTGAAATTAAATAGTCCTCTGGTCGGGTCCAGGCTTCATGGTCTTTGGAAAGTTGAACTATTATCTTGTCGAATCCAGGCTTCATAGTGTCTTTCTGGGAATCATAGTTAATTGTTATCTGGTCGGGTCCAGGTTTTACAATAAACTGCTTGAGAAATTGTTATCTGGTCGGGTCCAGGATTTGCAGATTTCTTTGATGAGGTCAATTGTTATCTGGTCGGGTTCAGGCCTCTCAATAGACTTGTTTGAAAAATGTTATCTGGTCGGGTCTCGGCTTTACAGATTTCTTGATGAGGTTAATTGTTATCTGGTCGGGTCCAGGCTTCACAATAAACTTGTTTGAAAACTGTTATCTGGTCGGGTCCAGGCTTCACAGATTTCTTGATGAGTGTTGTACCCCAAAATTTGCCCTCTCATTCTTCAAAGCCTTTCTCACAAGGATTTTCAAGGTTCAAGCTTGAACAAGTGCATTGGGATTTTCCAGTACCAAAATTAAAAGGAAACTATCAAAAATGGAGAAAACAGACAAAAATAACATTTTGACAAATTTGGAGGAAAACAGGTCTCCTTCGATTCAGCACCCTTCGAATGACTCTTGGCCTCCTTCGAATGCAACTTGGGCATGTCCTTCATTTTGAACTCTAAGCCTCCATTGAATTCCAGTTTAGGTACATCCTTCGTTTGGATTTGAAACCTCCTTCGAATGCAACTTAGGTACATCCTTCGTTTGGATTTGAAACCTCCTTCAATTCAGCCTTTTGATTGGACAAGTGTGCTACCTACATGGTTGCAATCAAAGGCCATGACATGTTGGCCACACATGCCCCCTGTAAGGAAACCTTTTCGATTCACCAAGCGTGCTACCTGCAAAGTCTACTTTGATTTGGACAAGTTTACTGCATACAAAGCCTACTTCGATTTGGACAAGTTTACTGCCTACAAGCCTGCTTCGACTGGACAAGTTTACTGCCTGCATGCTTGCTTCGTTTGGACAAGTTTCGATGGGACAAAGTAACCATCTCTATGCATCCTCCAAATCCACTTGCACCAAGGGCCTCTTGCATACTTTTCTTCATACAAGTTTCATTTGATCCAAGAAGTATCTTCATACAAGATGTGACTAAGTTCTTGCTTCCCTTGAAAAAGCGCCCTTCAACTCAGAAGCCAGGAACTTCCCTCATGCTAAAAAATACACAAGGAAATGACTCCCTTTATATTTGTTTCGATCCACATGCTTTGATTGGGCAATATGCTTCCTTCAAGCATGAGCTTTCGATTTGGCAATATGTTTTCTTCGATACAAGCTTCGACTGAGGGAAAGGCTTCCTTTTGGTTTTCTTCAATTCAAAAGTCAATAATCTTCTAAAAGCTTCTTTCGATTCAGAAGTTAATAACCTTCTGAAAAGGGCCATTCGAAGAACACACAGTTGGTCCATTCGAAGGACACA
This sequence comes from Vicia faba, assembly GCA_948472305.1. Classification (NCBI taxonomy): domain Eukaryota; kingdom Viridiplantae; phylum Streptophyta; class Magnoliopsida; order Fabales; family Fabaceae; genus Vicia; species Vicia faba. Next base: position 1,233,462,068 of record OX451737.1, read on the forward strand.
CAGTTGGTGAAAACGAATGTCGTGTTGTCCCAGTCTGGTCGAAAGGTGTAGAAAGATGGAGGATTCGACTCAAAAGATCAAGTTGAACATTTAGACCCATAGGCTAGGCTACGTGTTTTCCCTTTTTAGGCCTTTACCCATTTGTTGTCTAAGACCACTTGCACTTAATAGCACAGTACTACCTTTTAGAAAAGTTTGTCTTGAGCCTTGCGCCTATTTTCCTTCAGAAGGAAGCAACCCATTTGAACCATTCATCTTGCTTTTGTGGCACAAGTGGACATTTACTTTCCAGTTGAGCCTTATTTTATTATTTTCGCTCCCCAAGCAACGCCAAAAAGCATAAGTCACATCTTCTGCACCCCAACTGCCAACAGGCCCCCCACTTGTACCTTTCATGTTATCTATTATTTTATTATTTTGCAAGGCTGGCTATTGAAAACATGTCCATTTTCTCTCTCTATAAATAGAGGAATTTTTGCAAAGCTAAGAGAGGATCTTTGGACCAGAGGAACGAATCTCCCGAATTTTCTCAAACACCACAAATCTCTCAAGTCCCTTCAACACTTGTGAGAACAAACCCAGAATCACATACTTACTTCCTTAGATTCTGAAGAACAAGTACTCTTCAGTATCCTTCGAATCCAGTTTGGAAAGAAACATAAGACTTGTTTCTTTCCTTCCTTCGAATCCAGCATTCCAAGCACAGATGTTGGCCCCCTCTTTCAAATCCAGAACCCTGGGCCTCCACTCAAGGTCCCACATCCATTCAAAGCCTCGATCAAGGTAAGTCACTCTTACCCTTGAACCTTTCATTTCATGGCATAACATGTAAATAATCTTTTCGTTCGTCTCAAGCATGTATATACCATTGTTCCTTTGGTTTCCCCCCTTTTAACATGTTTTTTTAGAGTTAACCCTTTCGTTTTGCTTTCTGTTTACCTGAACTAGTTTTAACTATTAAACTGTTTGCAAGACAAATACTAGCATGGCCTCAGGCCATGTTTCCATTTAAATGCTTTAAATGAAAGAAACAGGAAACAGGAAATACGAAACGAAGCTTCTGGCTTCTACCCTCTTTCTCCTGGTCAAACGAAAGAGACAACCAGGAGGAAAACCATGTTGACTTCTAGGCCCAAACGAAAAGCATGCCTTCACTGACTTCCAGGCTCAATTGAAAGGCATTCCCTCACTGCTTTCAATCTCCAGTCGAAGAAGGCAACAAGACAACAAGGCAGAACCAGAAGGATTCGCCATACGCTGACTTCCAGGCCAATCGAAGGACAAAACCTCACTGGTGCCAGCCCCTAATCGAAGGCCATGACCTCACTGGTGCTAGCCCCAATCGAAGGAGGACAACATAGTGCAGAATCGAAGGGTTTTCTGCCTCAATCGAAAGATCCATTTTTCTTGCAATTACCTTATTTTTGCCTTTATATTCTCATGTAATTCAATATGGTTGTAATAGTATAGGATATTTATTTCCTGAATTTTTATTGCTTTATTAGAATGCTAGTAATTAGGTGTGTATGGTAAGATAAAATCAACAAGTAGACAACCCCTAATCAAAGACAAAAAATGCATGCAAATCAAACACACTATTCACACATGCACCCTTAGGGTAATTCCACTTGTTGCCTCGGAAAATGCAATCATGTCCCTCGAGTATGAGACACTCTAGCAATTGTCCCTTCGATAAACAAAGATCGTAGTCCCTCGATGACCCTCGATGTTTCTTTCGATAAAACGGTCTCTTCCCTTGCAAAACTGCTAGAGCGTCTCACAAGTTGCCTTCAATGATTGCATACGATGACCCGCACCTGTCCCGTTTAACATCCTAACGCAAGGTTGTTCATCAAACACAATGGTGAAACAACACTGTTAAAAGGGTTAAAAACACAAGAAAATCTTTGAGTAAAATAGGGTAGACAACTCTTAGTTACTTGATCAAAAAATCTTGCAAAAACATCCTTGCCATTTTTCAAACACACTTCACAACACAACTTCAAAAGTAATTTCCAAACAACTTTCAAAACATTGAATTATCTTTTCAAAAAGACACACACCTTTGTATATATTCAAACAAGAATCATTACAAAGGTTGCCTAGACAAGGCATCTTTTTCAAAACATTTTCAAAACCACACACACAAAGCACAATTTCAAACAATTAAAAAGCAAAGGCAAGTGATCTAGAACAAGTAACTAAGAGCCCATGGATAACTATGGATGAAAAGGGTGCTAGCACCTTCCCTTTTCATAATCTACCCCCCGAACCCACGAAAACATCTCAAAGGTCTTTCCTGTGCTTTTTGACCTTTCCTTAGGATAAAATAAAAAGTCGGTGGCGACTCTTGCTAAACCGCAACATTTGGAAACACAAACGCAAATCCCAAGTCAGTTCTCCCATCGTATCACAATGAGGTTAATTGTTACTTGGTCGGGTCCAGGCTTTGCGGATTTCTTGATGAGCTTAATTGTTACCTGGTCGGGTCCAGGCTTCACAATAAACTGCTTGGGGATTTAGTTGTTATTTGGTCGAATTCCATGTTTCACAACGAATCTCAGAGGGTGATTGCTATCTGGTCAGATCCAGGCTTCACAACGACTTTCTTGAAATGGGGACTGATATATGGTCGGGTCCAGACTTCACAGTCATTTGTTGGGGGGTAGAGAGGCAACTCTACTAGGGAAAAGAAGTTAAACCTTGGTCAAAATGAGTTCAGGTTCTTCTATATCCTTGAAGGGCTAGGCTATTATCTGGTCGGGTCCAGGTTTCATAGTGTTTTGAAAATGAGATCAACTGTTATCTGGTCGGGTTCAGGCTTTAGTAACTCAGAAAAGTCAAACTGTTATCTGGTCGGGTCCAGGCTTCAGTAACTTAAAAAATTCAAATTGTTATCTGGTCGGGTCCAGGCTTAAGTAACTTAAACTTTTATCTGGTCGGGTCCAGGTTTCAGTAATTGGAGAAGTCAAACTATTATCCGGTCGGGTCCAGGCTTCAGTGATAACTTGAAAATGGTGCTAGTATCTGGTCAGATCCAGGCTTCATAGCAACTCTTGGAAATAGTAAAGGCTTTGTTGACAGCTTTACTGGAGATTAGGGGTTGTGGCCCTGTGATTTGCAGTATTTTGAAAGGGAAATTCAAACTGGAGAGTATAGACTCAGTCAGGTAAGGCAGACTCAGCTTGGGGATGATGGGCTCATCTGGGCAATGATGGGCTCATCTGGGGATAAAAACCTTGGTTGGAGAAGATATACTCAGCTGGGGAATATATCTCTCAGCTGGGTAATTTGAACTCAACTAGGGAGTATATACTCAATCGGGTAAGGCAGACTCAGCTTGGGGATGATGGGCTCATCTGGGCAATGATGGGTTTGTAGATGCCATCCAAGAATGCTTGTTGAGATGTAATTTGTAAGTTGAATATCAGAATGGCGTCCGTGTCTGGAGCGTATCTGTATTATATCAAAAGTTGAGTTTGAATGAGTATCAGAATGGCATCCATGTCTGGAGTGTATTTGTATTATATCAAAAGTTGGAGTCTGAATGAGTATCAAAATGACTTCTGTGTCTAGAGCGTATCTGAACTATATCGGAAGGTTGGGTTTTTTGATGATGAGTCCGTGTAAAACTTCATCTTGGAAATGGAAGGAACCTGTGTATGGTTGCTTTATGATGAGTTCATGTAAAACTTCGTCTGAAATTTCCTGAGAAGGAACCTGATGATGATGAGTCTGTGTAAAACTGCATCTTGGAAATGGAAGGAACCTGTGTAGGGTTACTTCATGTGAGTCTGTGTAAAACTTCATCTTGGAAATGGAAGGAACCTATGTAGGGTTGCTTCATGATGAGTCTGTGTAAAACTGCATCTTGGAAATAGAAGGAACCTGTGTAGGGTTGCTTCATGATGAGTCAGTGTAAAACTACATCTTGGAAATAGGAAGAACTGGTGTAGGGTTGCCTGATGATGAGTTCGTGTAAAACTGCATCTTGGAAGGAAGGAACCTGTGTAGGATTACTTCATGATGAGTCTGTGCAGGACTGCAGGAGGAACCTAGGTAAGGTTGCTTTGTGATGAGTCTGTGTAGGACTGCAGGAGGAACCTGGGTAAGGTTACTTTGTGATGAGTCTGTGTAGGACTTCATCTGAAATTTCCTGAGAAGGAACCCGTGTAGGGTTGCTTCATGATGAGTCCGTGTAAAATTTCATCTGAAATTTCTTGAGAAGGAACCTGTGTAGGGTTGCCTGAGCTGGTCATGTAGATGGTTGTCCTGAATGATTTCAGGTTTTAATCTATAATCAGTCGTCCATAGATAGTTTTCCTGGCTTGTTACATGTATTTAATCTGGAACTTGAAAATGGTTGATGGTAACCATATGTTGATCGATCTTTTCCTGAAAAAGGTAGAACGTTAGTTGTATGCAACGTCGTGATGCATGATGTCATGATGTTCTTAAAATAAATGAGATTGTGTTGTATGCACTTATCATATATGTAAATATTATGTATGAAATGTGAAATGTTTAATGAATGTATTTTTGTCTGGGAAAATAAATCCTTGACAAATGCTGGGGAGTCATTAAATCCTGGACTGCTGTTGAAGAGTTGGTGTGTCTTCAAACTTTGCTTAGAATGTTTCCACCGGGGATTCCTGTTTTGTTGTTTGAGGAGAACTCCGCTGGGGAATATTGAACACTCTGTGGGGAGAATGTTTATTCCTGCTTGGGAAAAGAGTTTTAGGAGTCTTAGTCGTCTGTTGCTCTACTGGGGAGTCAAAGTTGAACTGGTATCTGGTTTGTTCCAGGTTTCACAGTAACTTGCTGGGGATTGTAGAGTAGTCTACTGGGGAAGAGGAGTTGTGGTCCTTTTGATTTGTAGTAGTCGGAGAGGCAAACTCCAACTGGGGAATCCTACTGTTTGTTGGGGAAATAAACCTTGTTGCTGGTCTGCTTGAGAGGTGACGACTTCGTTGGCAAAAATCCTAGAGTATTCTTGGGGTTGTTTCAGTTGGGGGAAGGTTTTCAAAGATTAAACTCCGGTTGGGGAATCATCCTATGAGAAGGACTTTGGGGAGACTTGTCATTTCCCCTAGCAACAAACTCTTGTGGTATTGCCAAAAATGTTTGATTGTAGATAACCCTTTGCTGAGATTGACGTTCAATGCCCCAAGTTACGGAGATGGAGGCCTGCCCCTGGTTACTCTGCATTTCTTGAGAGGTTTCCTGGAATCTTGACTGAACTGCCCCAAGTATACTGGATAGTGACATGTCATATCCCCTTGCTAATAGCAGTTTTGACAATGGAAGTGTCATCCTTCTTGAATTGATTTTATTCAATGAGAGAGCTTTCGTTCACTGGATATTCGTTGTATGAATTTCTCCGCTGTCAAACAAATAGCCATATGAAAACAGTGATATTAAAGTAATGCAAATTTTATGCTTGTCTTGAAGTTTTGAAAAAATGCATTTTTAGCAAGTAAAGAAGTTTTGTAATTCAACTCTGGATTTTGAGTAAAGCTTTATAGGAGTCAGGATACCTTTTGTAACAGTATGCTTTTGAAATAACCCATGCTTCAATTAGGACTTTTGAAGGGTTGTAACGTGGTTTGGTTCACGGTTTAAGAAACAAAGGATAAAGGCTCAAAGTGTATTTGTACCCACCCGTTCTTCGTGATGTTCTTCAGTCCTAAACTCAGTTAATTGTGCGTTTGAAACTCCAATTGAGTCCTGGAATGACATTTTGGTGATGGTTCAGATAAGTTAAGTTTGTCGGAAGGCAGTCATTTTTTGCAACATTTTTGATTTGGTAGTGACCTATTTCTTTTGATTTTTAATCCCTGATTTTTTACCTGACTGTTATTGTTTTGAGATTACAGTCAGCGGGATGCCCCAGTTTTCTTTAAGTCTCCTTTGTAGGTTTTGACTTAGTGGACTTTTCTTTTTAAGAGATAATGAATGCCTATGTGATAGGGAACCATCACCGCCTTTTGATTCCAGAGGATTGTTTCTTGACGTTATTCATTATATTACGAGATGAGAGTTTGCGGCTTAACGCCCATTTGAATTAACTGAGAGACTACCCTGCCCCGGGTTTTGATTAAAGGTTTCAATTTGTGTTAAACAGAAAACTTCTACTTCTTTGGCTCGAAGGGGTTGACTACGGATTATCTTCCTTATAACTCCAGTGTTTAGGATTTGAAAAACGCCTGTACATCGTCAGCAAGGTCTGTTCAAAAGCATACTGTATAAGATTATGGCATTGTTTTCGTCATCCTCCCTCTAAAGGCTTGTAACTTTTAGCAAGAGTTGAAAGTCATAAAGAGTAAAAAGCATAGCTTAAATGTAATGAAAATGAGTGGATCAAATCAAGACAAACATATGCAGTGCATTAATGAAGCAAAGTTTGACATTAACAGGTAATTGTTTGAACAACAAAAGAAATTACAATTGAAAATTCAAAATGAACAAGACGCTCTCAATGATCTGGCATAGGAGCAGTGATCACGTTTGAAGTCTCTGGATGGTAAAACTCGATCTCCTTGGCGTCAATCAAATTCAGAATCTTGTACTTCAATGCCCAGTAATCGTTAATGTCATGCCCGGGACTGTCAGAATGATAAGCACACATTGCATTAGGATTGTAGTTGGGAGAAGAAGTCTTGGGGTTTGGATGAGGTCCTATCAATGCAATCAGATTCATCCTCAACAAGTGTTGTAGCGCTTGAGACATCGGCATGTTGAGGTTGGTGAACTGTCTTTTAGGCTCATCTGGCCTTTGTTGATTTCCCCTTTGTTGTTGTCGGTGTGACGTGGAACTAGAGATCAGGACGGCCCCCATGTGTTGGTCACGACGACTCTCTTGACTGTACCCAACATTGGACTCTTTCTTCCCATTGTATGGCGTTTTTTGAGCATCAGAAGGTGTAGCTTCTTGAATCTTTCCACTTTTAATGCCAACTTCGACTCTTTCGCCAGTCAGAATTAGCTCAGTGAAGATGTCAATCAGCTCCCTGTCAGTTAGAGGGGGCTGCACCCTACCAACCATGTCTCTCCACTCTTGGGCATATCCTTTGAAGATCTCGTTGGAACCCATGGTCATGTTCTTCAATTGCACACGAGTCAGTGCAAGATCAACATTGCACTGATACTGTTTGTAAAAAGCAGCAGCTAAATCATCCCAGGTGTGGATGCGAGAATTCTCCAATTGATAGAACCATTCAAGTTGAGTCCCTACCATGCTCTCTTGGAAGAAATGGATCCAAAGCTTCGGATCAGTTGTGTATGTTTGAATCTTGCGGACATAAGACTTTAAGTGCATCTTAGGGCAAGAGACTCCATCATACATGGCAAAGGTAGGGATTTTGAACTTTGGCGGGATGACCACTCCAGAAACCAAACCCATGTCTCCTAAATCCAAGCCAGGTATTTGTTGAATCTCCATAGCATTGAGGCGATCCTCCAACTATTTATACTTATCATCAGTGGGAGGATATTGTTCCTTGGAGTAGTCAGCTTCAGCTTCATCAATCCCCAGACTGTTGTCTTCTTCATGATTATCCCCCATGTTGGATGGAGTTAAAAGATCTAGAGCTCTTTTGACTGGTCCTCTAGGTCTTCTTCTCAAGTTCAGGACACCTACTGGCTTCTTGGACTTCTTGTCTTTGAGAAGGAGAGCTTTCAAATCCTCTTGCCCCTTAGCCATAGCCAGGAACATTTGTTGGAATTGAGCGTTTTGAGCTTGAAGATCTTTCACCGTTTGTTCCATATCCATCTTACTAAAATAAACAGTAGGAAGATAAGGAAGCCTGTATGGGAGAAACCTGTCATGATATGATGCATGATATGTGGATGCATGTTTTCAAGGATTTCGCGGGGTAAATACAATAAAATGTTAGAAGTTGAACTTCGATCAACAGCTTTTTTTGGAGAACTCTGTATCAGTGGATGTCTTTCCACGAGATTTAAGCTCACCATATCAAGTGGGTCATAGCCCTTGACTCAAGTTGTTGTACTTGATCTTTGACGGTGTTTGTTTAGAGGAAAATAAATCCTCTTGCCCCTTGATAGACGTCTGGTTCGATGTGACCCTGCATCAAAGACCCTTGAGATCCTTGAAATGGTTATTGAAAATGCTATGGTATGATGTTATGATGTTATGTACAGGTAAGCGAGGTAAGCAAGTTTATATACAAATAATCATATTCACATAAAGCAGACAAGTCCTTAGTTTCAAGCTTGCATGGGGTTTTGTAGGTAAGTACCCTCTTGAAGTTTAGTTGGCTCAACGTGTCCTAGTTAATAGTAATCGGGTTCTAAGGGATCTCAATAACACTGATCTTTCCCCAAAGTTTCGTTCAATAAGTGATTGACTCGCAACCAAACAAAAGTCAAAAGTCAAACCTCAATGAGTGTAGCATCAAGTATCAACCAACTTCGGACTGCACCAAAGCCGGTTATCTCGCTACTTTCTAATGGCCAAGTTGGTCAAGTAAGGTTCTAAGGTCAGTTGATGCTTTACGACACCATGCGGCAACCTCGTACTCTCCTTGACTGACTCAAGGGTTACCGGTACCAACCAAAGTGCCACATCAATGTAGCTACTGCTTCAACTGTGTCGGTATACCCCGCACAGTTCCCTCATAGTTTATTGCTACTTATCTAAAAGGTGTCTCCAAATCCGGGTGTAGGATTTAAAACAAACCCAAACAAGGAACCAAAATGTAAAGCAAACAAATCAAGCAATGTAAGCAAGTAAATGTGATCTAACCCTAAGGTAACCCCACTTTTAGAAATTTCCCCAACAGAGTCGCCATTTTTGTGATACGGTGGGAGAACTGACTTGAGGGTTTTGCGTTTGTGTTCACAAATGTTGCGGTTAGCAAGAGTCGCCACCGACTTTTCTTTTATCCAAAAAAGGAAAGGTGAAAAAGCACAGGAAAGACCTTTAGAGATGTTTTTGAGTTCGGGGGGTAGATTATGAAAAGGGAAGGTATTATCACCCTTTTCATCCATGGTTTTCCATGGGCTTTTAGTTACTTGCTAGATCACTTGCTTTTTATTTAAAAAATGTGCTTTGTGTGGTTTTTGAAAGTATTTTGAAAAGGCTCCATCGTTTAGGCAAACTTTGCAATGATTCTCGTTTGTAAGAATGTATCCAAAGTGTTGATCTTTTGAAAATATTTCAACGTTTGGAAGATGTTTTTTGGAAGTTGTTTTTGAAAGTGTATGTGATTGTTTTTGAAAATAGCAAGGATTCTTGTTTTGAAATTGAGCAAGTAGCTAAAAGTAATCTACCTACTCAAAAGGTCTTAGATATGCTTTTCCTCCTCCTTTAGATGTTGTTATCTTACCATTGAATTGGTAAGAAGCCCCATCGTTGGATGTGAAGAGACGGGCATTGGGTCATCGTATGACCATGATAGCAATGTAGTGAGATGACTTAGCACTTTTTCTTTAGGGACTAAGATCATTTTGAAAGGCAACTTTTGATAGCGTCATCGAGGGACTATGATCTTGTATTTTTCGATTTGTTGGTGCTAAGACATCCCACATGCATAACATGACCATTTTAGTAAGGCAACAAGTGGAATTACCCTAAGGGTGTAAATCTGCAAGTGTGTTTGATTGCATGTATTTATCTTTGATTTTTGGTGGTCTACTTGTTGGTTTTATCTTGTCATACACGCCCTAATTACTAACAATATATGAAAGCAATAAAAGTATGGAAGATAAAGATTCTACGCTATTACAGTCATTAGGGGGATGGGGCTGTACAAATTTCAAATGGGGATTGCAAATTAAATCCTATTTTACTATTACAACCATATTAAATGGATAAGAATGTATAAGAAATGTAAAATTTGGTTGTGTTTAAGAAAAGAAACAAGTTTGTTTAAGAAAATACTTTTTGTCTTTTTTATGTTAAAAGAAAATAGAACATGTGAATATGAAATATTTTTGGTGTTTTATGATTAATAGAAAAATAAAGAAGGTGGCAAAAATAATAAAAGAGAGAGAAAATAAAATCAGCGCAAATGCTGAAAATAGAAGAGGTCAGAAGTTCTGACTATGACTTGCTGCATAACAGAAACAACATTAGCAAAAATAGGGAAGGTCAGAAGTTTTGGATCTTCTGAGAACTCATAAGTTTCCAGAAGTTCTGATACAACTGTCAGAATTTTGCCTCTCTTTATGCCAGTCAGAACATCTGCAGCTTAATCATTTCTTACAGAACAGAAGTTGCATACATAACAGTTATGACAAATTTCATGAAATATTAGAAGCACAAATCAGAAGCAACATGTATTTGCTAATCCTAATTCTGAGTCCTAATTTCTTTATGAAACTCTGAACAAGGATTTCTTCTACTTAGGCAGGCAGATACATGAATTTCAGAATATGTACATCATCAGGAATCAGAATATCTACATTGTGTTAAATATGTAAAATCTGACAATGCTTAATCAGTATGATGAGAGTCAACAGGAAACTTACCTTGCAACTGGGAAAGATTCTGTGAACTGGAGGTTGGTCTTGGACTCTGGTGATGTTCTGAGCAGCTTCTTCACGTACTCAGCAGGATGGAAGTTTGCAACTTCTGGAACAACCAAGGGATGATGCACTGGCCCTTTTTGAGATAGAGGTGGATGGTTTTAATCAAGAACACTTGAGAACAAATGGAGTTTGAACACAAGGAATCAAAAGTTAAGGTTTTGGTATTTTGTTTTTTTATAGTTTCCTGGGTTCTTGGAATTTTTGCAGTGGTTCAAAGCTTTCTTCCTCAATTTTCTCAACTCTTTTCACAAATTTTTCTGGACTCGGATCTGGACCTTTTTTCAGTGGCCAATGGTGTTCTATTTATAGGCAAAGGTTTTGTAATTTGGAGATGTTATGTGGCGCCAACATCATGTGCCAGAAGCTGACTTACTCTTGAAGTAAGCTTAAACAAGCGTGACCCAATGTATCAAGTGGTATAGTTAGCAGCACCTAAGCTGGGTTTTGTCAGCGTGGATTAAGGAAAAGTAGAGGCAGCGCCGGGGCCAAGCATGCTTTTGCACAAAAGTTTATCTTCCCAATACAGTAGGGGTACACGTGGGGAAAATCCCTTGGGTGAAGACTCAGAGGCGGTTTGTGAGCATTAAATGAATTCCCATGTGAAACTTTGCATCCTTGCTTAACTCTGGATTAAAAGTTCTGTTGCAGGGTAGAATCCAATCTTCTGATCCTTGTATCTTCTGGCTTCAACATGTTCTGAAGGATCCTTCAGACTTTCCAATAAGCTTGTAGCTTGCTTTGTAATCTTCTTCGATTTACCTTGGCAAACTCTGACTGAACCTTTATGAATATTGACCCAGAAGTTCTGACCAAACTTCGTCTTGAGAATATCCAGAATTTGCTGAGTGTGAACACTGGCTCAGAAGATCTGAAATTGTCATATTTCTTAAACACTTAGAAAATTTCTAAATATTTAGAATTTGATTTTTCCAAAGTAAAATTTGACTTTTGAAATTCTTGACGAAATAAACTTCATATTCCAACATGTCTTGATGAAATATGATTTTTATTATTTTGATTCAAAAGTCAAAGTTAGACTTCTCAGTGTGCAAATGACCATTTTGCCCTTGTGAATGGTTTGCTTGGAAAAATTGATAATTCAAGGCTTGGAATTAGATGAAAGAAAACTTGAGGATCCAGGGTGATTCCTTGATAAATAAGAGGACAAATTTTGGGGTGCAACAACAACAAAGCAAGTTTCAATTCAAAATTGTGAGCTGAAATTTCAAGGTTAAGAATACGGGTTTTCAAAACCAAAACGGCCCAATAGAAAAAATTGCAAGACCGAACCAAACCAAACCGAAACCACAAAAAACCGCATTTGGTTCGAATGTGTTTGGGTCATTTTCTAATGGAACCGCGCAGTTTGGTTTGGTTTGTGGTTTGTATTTTGCAATATGGACAAAACTGAACCAAAATACATTATGCTATTAAATCTTACTAATCAATATATATTTCTTTAATTCTTTAGAGAAATCAACATGTATTATGTGTATATTTTATCATATTCTTTGTATGATATTTATTTTAATTTATAAATCCTAAAACTGAAATATTATTCATTTATAAATACTATTTTCATAAAATATATTTTATCGTATTCGTTGTATAATATTTATTTAAGAATACAATCTTATGTATATCATTATTTAGATTTAAATAAAATTATAATACACAGTTTTATATATCAAATTGTAAACTTATTTTGACAATTATAAATTTTTTTATGGTAATGTATGAAAAATTAAACACAAAATTATATTTTTCTCTATATGTGTATGTATGGCTCAATAACTTTTTTGTAAAAAACCGAACCAATCTAAACCGCATTAGTTTTGTTTGGTTTGGTTTGGTTTTATTTTTAAAAGTCAACTGAACCAAACTGAACCACACATTTTTCTCTCTTGCGGTTCGGTGATTTTTTGCTTCAAAACCTCCCAAGTCACACTGCGAACACCCCTAGTTAAGAATACTAGAATGATGTTCTTCGTTAGAGGGTAAGGCAAAATCCTTAAGTGGCTTCTGAAGGAAAATTGTGATCCAAATCGCAGCTCAAAATTAAAATTTTCCTTTAGTTTATGAATGGGCATGCTCAGTGATAGAAATCACTACCTCTTGTGATGATTCAGACCTTTGATGTTGTGATCACGAACGTTGATGAATAGCAACGTCTCTACTCCGTCCACACAAATAGATCACTTTCGAACACAGTGCTAGCTGCTTACGAACGGAAACTTTGAGTGAGAGAATGAGACAAAATATATGGCTAGAAATCAAGACCGAATTTTCATTAAGTCAAACGCTTCAGCACAAGGGTTCTATTTATAGAACCACTTATATGGGCTGCAAGCTAAAAGCCCAATTAAGCATACGAGTATCATACCTTATGATATACTGCATATCACTTAAGCGTGTGGTATCTTACCACATTCCATATTTCACTTAAGTGCAACGTACCTTACGGTGTTCCTTATTTACTTTATCTCCCATCAACCTGTCCTTATGTGTGTGACCCTGTAGGTTTTCGTAATGTTGGCAATTATATTAAATTACACATTTAACATAATAAACAGTGAGCGGTATCTAGCAACACATCACTTCTATCCAAGTCACGAAAATGTCATGTGATCTGACAAAACCTTTCTGTGATAATACTTATGTGTACAGTTACCCTTTTGACCTTATGTCTATATTGAACACAATGCATAAACTGTGTCATCCTTGTCCAGTTCAATATTGGGCCCTTAGACATTTATCCTGTTATGCATGAAGGACAAATTCCATCTAGGTCACTCATGTCCCTAAGCATGCTTTGTGAAGTACCCATCAATCGTCTTTATGGCCATCCAGTTACGGATAATGTTTGATCAGCAATAACGTACTTAACTCCATATCTAAGTTCCATGGTGGTTTCAGGTCGAAGGGTGGTATACACCATTATCACCATGAGAATAACTTATGACACCTTGCATAACATTCTATGTAGTATTCTCATAGCGGGTCAATCAAGTATAAATATTACTCCTAATATTCATACCTATGTCAAGACTTGATAAGTCCTTATCCATGATCTATGAGGTGTGATCATTAGTCTATCTTCATAATAATATCAATGCTTTAGTGTTATCCCACTTTGCAACAAAGCTCGACCATAGATATTTTAAGAATAGTATTCTTATGTTTAATGGGATCTCATGATTAAGTCATACTTAATATTTCATTAAACAAATGAACTATTCTAGGGACTCTGTTATTTTGGAAAAGCAAACATAATAAAGAAATGACTTTTATTATTAATAAATAATTCGATACAAGTACCCAAATTATTTGCCTCTAGAGCTTATACCAACAGTTTCATATCTTTCCCTTCTACCATGGCTTTACGGATTCGTCGGAGCAAAAGTCTCGCTCGTGTGTATCTTTCTAGTTCAGCTTTTGGATCTTCTAAAGTTCCAGTACTGTGAGTTCTTCGCATTTATCGAAAGGTGTGCCTTAGTCTAGATGGTGTAACAATGAAGTTACGATATTTGAAACAATTGGTCCCTAACAACGACACAAAAAACTTGATGTGGTATTTTGCAAGTGTACGAAACTATTAGAGTAATACAAAGAGTGTCGAACCCAGAGATCTAATAGTCAATCTATCGTTTCTATCATTACGATGTTTACCTAAGGCTAATGAATTAAGGATTGGAGTTGTGCAAGTAAAGTAAATAAAATGCTTAAATTAATATCTGAAAAAGCAATGTTGGAATATGGGTCTCATCAATTTGTTAATACTCTTGTTGTTCATAAATTGAATTACTCTGGAACAATATTTTTCTACTTTCAAAAGAACTAGTTTAACAAGAACTGTCGCTTTCGCATATTCAGAATCATATTTTACTCTCTAATTTATACCAACCACTGTCATGATGGTAGGCGCTACTAGCTTTAAAGTAGTAAACCCTATTTTAAGAAATTAGACATTTTGCTTAGACGAAAAAAATAGTTTTAATTAGAAAATAAGATTTTAAAAGGTTCCCGATGTTCATTCGGCTAACCGTACTTTAAACATACAAAGGCGTCCGAAAATAGGTTCAAAAGTACTTTATTAAAATGCTAACCTTCCTAATTGTTGTACCCCAAAATTTTCCCTCTCATATTTCTCAAAATATTTCAAGAATGATCTCCAAATTGCTCAAGGTAGTCCAAGGGTTGGCCAGACAAGCTCTCTCCTAAGGCAGTCTACTCCAAATTAGGGTTTCATGTGGCATCAAGATCCTTGAGTACAAGTGACCCCAAGTGCTCACAAATGTCCTAATAAGTTCTCAATATCATCCATGACAAGTTTCAAGTCTTGCAGAGAAAGTTTGCTCAGTCAATTTCTCAAAGGTCCAAAAATCGACTGTGCTAGGGCAAAAGTCAACTGTGGCCTACATAAAGTCAAACTTCAATATTTTTTGTCAACATTCTCATTTTGAAGGATATTTCATCATTTGATCAAGGGTTGATCATGATTCATCAAGGATTGCTCATAATTCATCAAGATTCAAAAGTTGCTAAATTAGGGTTTTGTAGGAAAAGTCAACTCAACTTTGACCAAGCCTAACTTTCTCATACTTTATGAGAAATTACCCATCCAAAGCTCATTTTGAAGAGGATACAATTTCCTACAATCCATCTTCATCTCCCAAATTCCAAATATGCACTCACAAGAAGTGATGAATTTGGACATTATAGGTCATTTTGAAAAGTCAACAAAAACACTTTTTGTCAAAGCTTCATACATGAGCATGGAATATAAAATTGATATGATACCAAAAGGGTTGTTTAGAGGACATCTCAATCTTTCTAAAAAGTCCAAGAATACCTCCAAAGAGTCAAAATTTAGGAAGTTATGCATTGTTGAAATTGGACTTTTTTGCAAAATTGCCAAAAGTCAACTATGTCCAAAACTTCAAATTTTGCCAAATAGGCCCACTCTTTTTCACTTGTTTTGAGTTGGAATTATAGTCCACGTGCTCTAGCTTTGGCCATGTGTCCATATCATATTTTTATTAATTGTTTTGATTTTTATTTGAATTAATTTGAATTAAATCAAAACAAATCAAATAAAATCAAAAATATTGAAAACCAAAGATCTTTTGATGATTTCAGGCTTCATTGGACAGCTAGCACCATTCCAAATTCCCATCAAAGCTTGTGTGCACAAAAAGATTGAAAAGAAGCCAATTTTGGAAGGTTGTTAAAGAAGAATCAAATCAAATTCAAAGTCATTGATGGAGAGGGATTTGGACAGAGTTTGCTACCCTAATACATTGTACAATACATAAGGAGGCGAGGCAGACAAAAATCAGGGTTAGAGATCAGGCATAGAGTGAAAGCAAAATCTGGAGAAAAAAAACCAAAAAAGTGTGAGATCGAAACAGGGCTTAGAGGCATCCTCAAGGCTTAGCACTTGTCTCAATCTCTTCCTGGAAATCTCAGGAACCTAAAGCAAGCAAAACCACACGTTTTCAGGCCCTCCCATACGGTGTAAGTCACTCACGAACTCACCATGTTCTTGAATTCGCATCTTGCAATTTAAGCATGGTTGATATGAATTAATGGCATAATCTTAATCTACAGAGCATTTGCAAGCTTTTGGTATTATTCAATTGCATTTATATGACTTATATCGTGATTCACCATAGTTAGGGTTTCGAGTTTGCTTTTAGGGTTTTTTGTTTTCAGGAATAATTGGCCCTAATAATGGCTATGGTTGTGATCAGAAGAGGGAGACGAGTCTAACCATGGTGTTGGAATTTATTTCCATGGCCTGTATGAGATTTTGAGGATGGACAGGCTTGTAGCGACGAACCTTTGTCTGTGGGTATAAGTCATTGGATTTTTAGCCACGGTGCAGAGGAAGGAGACGATGAAGTGTCGTCCCACCACTGGCCTGTTTAAAATGAGCCTGTTTTGTTTTTTCCAATTTTTTTTTTGTTTTATATATTATCATTAGTGTTTGATATATTAACAATAAAATGCAAATGGCCTAGTGGTAACCACATCAGCGCATAAGGACTCAAAGGCTGGAGGTCAGGGGTTCGATCCCTGCCTCCAGCAATTTGCCATTTTCTTGTTTATTTTCAGGGAATCCAGTGCATATGCAAGCTTGATGACCACCATATGCCTTCCTCATCAGTGTTCCAGATGGCCAGATCTGGTGGCCACCATTGAAGGTGCACCAAAAGACCAAGTCAACGTCAGTGCATTGGATCAGAAAAGTCAAATTGGATCAGCACAAATGGGCCAGAAAAATTGCTATACACACACCCAAAATCAGGCCCATTCTCTACTTTTTTTATATTTTGTTTATTTTATTCAATTGTTTTATTTTATTTAATTTAATTACTAACCAATAAATTAATTTCTTTTTTACCAAAAAAATCACAAAAATATTCTTACCCAATTAAATTTCAGAATTTTATTTTTTCATTAATAAATATTAATTAATTAATTAGGTTGATTAATTAGGTAACTTTAATTTATTTTGCAAATAATAAAAAAAAATCAATTAGAATAATTAGGTTTTAACATTAGTTTAATTATTTTATTTCTTTCCTAAAATAACAAAAACTCCAAAAAATATGTCATTTAATATTTTTCATTAATTAATTTGTTTAATAATTAATTTAGCATTTAATTTTAGGATTTAATTTCTTTTCTTAAAAATAAAAACAACAAAAACATTTTCTTTCATTAAAAGGGTCAAAACCCTAATTTCAGATTCGATTTAATTTCGCATCGCGCGCTTTATTTTTCTTTATCCAATTAATGTATCTGTTCCCGGTTTGTAATAATTAATTAGGATATTTATTTTTCCGTTTTTAAATTTCAAAGGGTTGTTTTTGGCGATGTAAATACCCGACGCCTTGTAATAATTTAGTTTAAATTCCGCATTTTAATTCTGCAAAGTATACAACTGCTAGATGTTTGATAATAGGGCTTGCATGACAAGAATGAATGTTTAATCTTAAAATGGTTAGATCACCCTAAACATGTGCAAAGATAAAAATAACTGAAATCAACACACTCGCACATGCGCACTCCTAGGGTACACTCCCACTTGGTTGCCTTTGTAAACGGTCATTAAGTATAGGTTGTTTTAGAGGTCGCCCTCTTGTCTAGAAGATCATAGTTGCCTCAAAATGGTTGCCTCGAATATTATTTCCTCGAATAAATGATCTAAGACATTATGTTTACCACTAAGGCGTCCTAACATTGCTTTAGTGACCATATGTCCCTCATTCGAATTGACCCTCAAACTCCAACGATGGTGCTACCTACTCACTAATAGTGGGATAACATTGTCTAAAGGAAACAAACATAGAAAGATTCCTTTTTCGAGTAGGTAGATTAGTTCTTAAGTACTTGCTCAATCCAAAACAAAACAAATTTTTCACACTTACACTCTTTTACCAAACAAGTTTTCAAAAACACTTCATTACACTCTTGAGGACAGAAGCAAGAGTTAAATCGAAGTTAAAACAAAAACTTTTCAAACCCACAAACACAAAGAAAACAATTTTGAAAACAATGAGCAAGTACCTAAGAGCCCGTAGATAACTACGGATAGAAAGGGTGCTAATACATTCCCTTTCTATAATCTACCCTCCGTACTCAGAAATATCTCAAAAAAGGAATTTTTCTGTGCTTTTTTCCTTTCCTTGTTGGATAAAATAAAAGTCGGTGGCGACTCTTGCTTACCACGACATTTTGTGAACACAAACGCAAAACGCAAACCAGCATTCCAAAAATAGTCAATTCTTCCCACCGTATCACAGAACTGGCGACTCTGCTGGGGAGTTAATAAGTGGGGCGTACCTTAGGAATAGTTCATCATATTGTTTTCAATTGTTTGATTTGTTTGCTTTATTTTGTGGGCTTTGTATCGAAGTTACTATAGATCCTAACCCGGATCTGGGGGATACCTTTTAGGTAAGTAGCAATAGACTGTGAGGGAACTGTACGGCGTAGACCGATACGGTTGAAGCAGTAGCTACGTTGGTGTGACGCATTAGTTGGTAATGATATCCCTTGTGGAGGAACAAGGAGAGTATGGGGCTGTTAATGGGTCATTAAGCATCAACTGACCTTAGAACCTATAATTGACCAACTTGGCCATAGAAAAGTAGCAGTATGCTACACTCATTGAGACCAGACTCTCGCGATGATTCCGGCCGCAAGAAAAGGTTGCTAAACTGGAATTATGACCGATCGAGGATGGTCAGTGATATTGAGATCCTCTAGAACCCAGTTACTATTACTAGGACAGGTTGAACCAACTAAACTGAAAGTGGGTAATACCTAAACTCCATGCCAGCCTGAAATCTAAGGGCTATCTGTGTGACTTGTTTGCCCTTACCATGTTTGCTATATGTGAATACATGTGATGTGTTTCTATCATGACAACATGAATCATGACATTGAATTCATATTGCATTGGACTAACCATTTCAAAGACCAATGGGATTCATCTTTGTTCTGTTTTGTAGATCATGGCATTTATGCGTAGAAACACTATTCGGATCAGCTTTGTATAGATTCCTACTCAGCTTAAAGTTTTGGTTTCCAAGGTTCCTGACACTTCCTCTTTTGACAGAAGACATGGTCACCTCCTCAGTCTAGTCACTTCCAAGCTGGATGAACAGATGATGAATGTCTTATCCAGTTCTTTGATCCATTGTACCACTGCTTTACCTTCCCGGACTATCAGTTGGTCCCTACCTTGGAAGAGTTATCTGATTTACTTGGTATTTCTATTCTAGAGCAGACGCCATTTACAGGTTGGGAGATAGCTCTTAGGCCAAAGGATGTTGCTACAGCCCTACATCTGACAAAGGTTGAGGTAATGTCTAACTGGGAGACTCGGAGTGGGACAAAAGGCTTCTTGGCTAAGTTCTTGGTTGATCAGGCTAATCAGTTCTAGGACAGTTTAGACTTTCAAGCGTTTGAAGACATCCTGGCTCTTCTCATTTATGGCTTGGTTTTGTTCCCTAATTCAGATTCCTTTGTTGATGTGAACGCGGTGAAGATTTTCATGTCCCGTAATCCAGTGCCCACTCTCCTGAGTGATATTCTGCATACTCTCTATGCCCGTACTACTCGGAAACGGGGAACCCTTATGTGTTGTGCACCATTGCTGGCGAGGTGGTTTATTTCTCACCTCCCCAAATCTATTTTGAAGAACGAGGAAGGCATGGGTTAGGCCTACAGGATTATGTCCCTTGATCACACGGACATCATCTGGAGTACTAAAGACATGGAAGAAGTAGCTATTATTGATCGCTGTGGGGAGTACCCCAATGTTCCATTGCTGGGAATCAGAGGAGGGATCACCTATAATCCTTGTTTGTCCTTACGACAGTTTGGGCGAGCTAGGAGGGACGGACCTCGTGAGTTGCTACTTCCAAGCATTGTTTTTGACTTCCAGGGAGATGCTGAGGGATATCGCCGCAGATTCATACGAGCCTGGGATAAGGTCAACAGGTCTAATCTGCATGAGCTAGGCATGAAGACTTCTGTCCCAATGCCACAGTATCTCCGATGGGTTCGAGCCCGCGCTCAAAAGCTGGGGATGCCGTACGAAGTTGTCTTACCGGTAATAGTGGAGCATACTGACGAAGAAGGGGCTCCTCCTACTATCCTCCATCCATACATGCCTACTGACATTGGGGCACTAAAGAGGTCTAGGATCCAGCTAAGGGAAGAACGGGATACTTACAGAGAAAAGTATCATGAGCAGGAGCGGAAAATCCTGAAGCTTACAAGGCAGCTGCAGAATTAGAAGGTCCTCAATGACTATGTCATCACCAAAGGGAAACGACCATGGGAGCGCTGATTATCTTTTATTGTTTCTAGCATAGATTTGTTTTCAGTATTTCTTTTTGTAACTCCTTAAAGGCATCTGTTAAACATTGATTTCAAGTTTTTTATCTAATAAAAGTATGTTTCATTTTGGTTTACGAATTTGAATCTCCAAAGTCTTTGAAATCATATCATACGCATTCCATTTCCATGCACCTCATTACAGGTACCCTTACAGGTTTCTCATCTTATTCGTTGTTTATTTCAGCACATCATGTCTTCTAAAACATCAACTGATCAAGCCATCAAGGCTCTGCAAGCTCAAAACACTCAATTCCAGGAAATGTTCATGAACTTGGCCAAGGGTCAGCAAGATCTGAAGACTCTTATCTTGAAGGATAAGAAGAAGAAGAAGAAGACGGTCCTCCTGAATATGGGTCGCAGATTTGGGAACAATTTGCAGGAAGATGTTGATTTATCTCACTCACCTGGAGGGGGAGAGAATCAGGAAGAAAGGAGGGCTCCTAGCCCTGTGGTTTATGACAATGAGACTGACTTTGATGAAGACCAGTATCCTCCGGCTAAGGATAGGTATAAGCAACTCGAAGACCAGTTAAGCGCAATGGAGGTCCAGAAAGTCCCTGGTCTGGACTTTGGAGATTTGGGTTTGTCATCTGGGGTAGTGATTCCCCACAAGTTTAAAGCATTAGTCTTTGCTAAATACGACGGGGTCTCCTGCCCAAAGCTACACCTCTGCTCGTATGTTAGAAAGATTCAACCATACACTGCCAACAAGAACCTTTGGATCCATTTCTTTCAGGATAGTCTTTCAGGGACTCAACTTGAATGGTTTTACCAACTGGATGGAGCTAACGTCCATAATTGGGAGGACCTTGTTGCTGCCTTCTACAAGCAGTACCAATACAATTCCGACCTCGCTCCCACGCGTACCCAACTTCAGGGTATGTCCATGGGTGCGAGCGAAGGTTTTAAAGACTACGCTCAAAAATGGAGGGACCTTGCGGGAAGAGTACAACCCCCTATAGTTGATAGGGAGTTAGTAAATATGTTTCTTGGGACCTTGTCTGGTCCGTATTTCAACCATTTGATTGGTAGCTCATCGTCCGGGTTTACTAAGTTAATAATGACTGGGGAAAGAGTTGAGGCCGGTATCAAGAGCGGCAAGATACAGAAGGGTGCTTCGTCAAGCACAAAAAAAGGCCTTTTAAGAAGTAATCCAACGCAGTTTACAGCGCAAAGAGCCATAACAAACCTGAGCGCCGCCAAGCAGTTAATGCGGTGGTTATATCAAGACCAACTGTTGCCCCTTAGCGCAACAATCAGCCAAGGGCATAAAGGCCGCAAAGACAATTCACTCGGCTCAGCATGACCCTGTCTCAAATTCTGCCGCAGTTATTAAAGACCAATCTGGTGATTCCGAAGGAGGCTCCAAAGAATCCCAACACCACATCGCCGCTATACAATCCAAACGCCCGCTGTGCTTTTCACTCCAATAGCCCGGGGCATGATATGAATAATTGCTGGGTCTTGAAGAATAAAGTGTAGTATCTGATCGATGCTAAAGAGATTGAGTTCGAAGCGCCAAAGAAACCTAATGTCATAACGGCACCTATGCCCAAACATGACACGGGAGTGAATTCTATTGAGGATGATGTTGAAGAGTCTGAGTTTGACAACTGGATTTACCCAACTGCCGACGGTGGATTAAGCAATTGGACGACAAAGGACTTCATCCCAATTTCTTTTATTACCCAGTAATGAGACTTTTGTTTTAAAGTTTGTAATAGATAGTTTTAAACTTTAAGACCTGGTGTCTTACCCGAGGCACCGTGGTTTTGTTTGTGAGGGCTTTATATGTGTCATTACCATATATCATTAAAAAAAGCATTGGACGTTCTTGCATTTCAAATTTTGCGCTCCTTGTTTTTTGTTCTGGACTGGGCCCGTCCTGGCCCAAGAACAAGAACGAAGGCCCAATCCAAGCAACTCTTCAAGAAGCGCGCGCCTGAAGGTTCCCGCCAGCGCGTCGACCAGAAGCTGCAGTCGTGCCTGCCGCTGCCCGCGAACATGACGTCCTCAACCACATGAAATCCAGCTCGAGCCCAGCTCGAGCACCCTCCTCGTAGGGCAGACTATGACCGTTACTCCATCACCTGAACTCCAGAAAGACCGCGTCCTCGTCCCTCCGTACTCCTCGCAGAGCATCACTAGGAAGTGGACCACGTGCGGGTTCCCACTACACATGTAGAGCCTGGCAGTTCCTTTATTGGGCCAGTCCTGGTCGGCCCAATGAAGGGACCTTGGCCCTGCACTGAGGGCTATAAATACCCTCTATTCCTAGAGGGTCAGGTATTCATTCTCTTACCCATACATACACTTTTTTCCTGCTCGTACCATCACTCACTTTAGCATCGGAGTGCCTTGCAAGTACCCCCCCCCCCCCCATCTCGCTCAACTTCCGCTCGGAGCCAGTCGTGACGGTCCAAGTCTGATCAGGTAAGATCAGTGGCGCCGTCTGTGGGAATCTAGCTTCCCCGTCTTGCAAAACCTCAAAGACCAAAGCTCAAATCACCTCCTACCATCATGGCTGACCAGGTTCGCGATGACCAAAACATCCGCGTCGTCCACACCAACAACGGTATCGCAGATAAAAATGGACACCCCGATAACGCTGGTAACCCCGGTCATAACATACTCCCCGGGGGCGCCAACCCCGGGCCCTCAGTCCACCGCGACGAGTTACTACATCATCCTCTTCAGTCCCTCAGTCGCTCGAAGAAGACAACGCAGCTCCCACGAGCCATCGAGCGGCCTAATTTCAAGAAGTCATTGTCCCTGTCGGGGCAGATGCCACAACCCGCGCACTATTCGCGGCAATTAACCAAACGAATTACCTCATCTTCGCCCAGGGGGAAAGATTGAGGGAACTAGAAGACGATCGAAGACCTGCAAGGAGACATAGGAGGCCCCAAACTCCACCTCCTTGAGTAACAGAGGTACATATCTCGTCTCCTCCGCGGAGAAACTACAGAGACACCTCCTGAAGCCCGTCACCCCGACACTCGGGGAGACGGCCCCTTTGGAAAGGCAACCCATCATTGAAGTCGGGGGACGCGGCCACGCCCCCACACGACAAGAAAGAAGACACTCCAGAGACGGGCATGGAAGAATCAACCAACGAGCACCACGCTCGAGAGATGCCCAGCACGACCAGGACCGTCAGGCTCGACAATATTACAGGTCCTCATCCCTCTCCTCAGAGCGAAGTGACAAGGACGACCCCCGCGGTCCCCTGTCACAAGCAATCATGGAGGCGCCAATTCCCCCGGGCATGGAGAAGCCTCCACGTCTGAAGGAATACGACGGAGTCGCGGACCCGGTCGACCACATAGACGGGTTCGAGGCTATGCTGCACTACCACAATGTCGGGGGACCCATCAAATGCCGGTTATTCCCCACGACCCTCAGAAAGGCAGCAATGGACTGGTATAAAGGCCTCGCTCCGGGATCAATAACCTTGTGGCGAAACCTGAAGAACCAATTCATAAGTTCGTTCACTGCGTCTCGGTGACACCCAAAGACCGAGGCGGCTCTCGAGGCCATCATCCAGAGACAGGATGAAACCTTGAGAGAGTTTATCAATCGCTTCAACCGCGAAGCCATACAGGTCCCCTGCACAGACCACATGAAAAGATATTTGCTGGAGAGGGGGCTCCTCCCCGGGACAGAATTCAGAAAGGCAGTGGGCATCGAGCCACCTAGAATATTTGATGCCCTCCTCGAGAAGGCCCGGGCATACATGGATTACGAGGAGAGGGAGGCGGCCAATAGAGCCCGAGACCCCAGGACTCGCGGATCCAGCAGCAACCCGCGCCAGGAAGCTGCTCCTCCTCGACGAACCGGGAAGAAAATAAAAGAGGACAGACCCCGAGAAGTCCGAGAGCAAAGAGGACCCTCGGGGCGTTTTACCGAATACACTCCGCTCACAGCTTCCCACGAGCGCATTTTGGCGGAGTGTGCCAGCACGGACTTTAAAGACGGTGGAGTAAAATGCCCCCGACCTGCTCCCACCAAGCCCGGAGCAGACAAAAGCAAGTATTGTCAGTACCACAGGAGCCATGGTCATTTGACTGAAGATTGCGTCCACCTCAAGGACGCCATCGAAACCCTCATCAAGGGAGGGAGGCTCGCCCAATACTGGCGAAATGATGCTCCTTGTCGTGACGCCCGAGAGGCAAGAGAACCGGAGGAAGACGCCCGACCATCTGATGAGTCGGTCCCCGTCCAGACTTCCTTCTCCGTCACCAGACCCGAGGACTTTGACGTCCCCGAGCACCTGCAGGAGCCGCTCACATCATACAGCAGGTGGGAATACTTTCCCTCCACTATGGTCATCAATGGTGGGGGATTCAACGACCTGACTATCAATTCGGCTAAAAGAAAGCTGGACGAACTGGTCGACACGGCACCTCCGCAAACAGTGACCTTTGAAAGGGTGAAAGGTAGGTCGGAGCCTATCACCTTTTACCTGGAAGAGCTCCCCGGAGGAGCCCCAAACACAGTCATTCCCCTGCTGATAAGAGCAAGAATGGCTAACTTTGATGTGCACCGCATCCTCGTCGACGAAGGAAGTTCCGTCGACGTGATGTACAGTCAATTGTTCCGGACTCTGCAGCTGGACGACTCCCATCTCTCGCCATATGTAGGTTCGGATTTACAGGGCTTCAACGGCTTGACCTCTAAGCCTTGGGGATATGTCAAGCTCATGGTTACCTTCGGTGAAGGTACGACGACAAGACAGGTTAAAGTACGCTTACTCGTCATCGACTGCCCGTCCCTCTACAACTGCATCTTGGGGAGACCAACACTGGCAGAACTGACAGCGGTACCCTCCACCGTCCATTTGAAGATGAAGTTCTACACTAAGAGGGCACGGGTAGCTACCATCCAGGGGGACCTAGCCGCTGCTCGAAGGTGTTTTAACGCCGCACCTAAAGGACACGACACGGTCGACACCGGGACAAGGCCCGCCAAGAGACCGGCGACAATGCGACAGGAACCCGACAAGCCAGAGCCCGCCAAAGAGGAAGTCCAGAGAGCTCCATCAAAGGTCGACTCCATAGCTCTGGATTCTCGTTTCGATCAGGACGAACCTCCCAACGGCGAGCAAATTCCCCTCCGACCAATCCCGGATGGGGACTTTGAGCTCGTCCCCCTCGGCGCAGACCCGAGCAAGGGAGTGAAGATTGGCATCGACCTCCCCGACCTGGCGAGGAAATAAATCAAAGCCTGATTGCGCGAGAATGCTGACCTGTTCGCCTGGAGCGCTGCGGAGATGCCCGGACTCGACCCTGAGGTCGCCTGTCACTGTCTCGCCATAGATCCTGCCGTTAAGGCCGTAGTACAATGTAGGCGTAGACAGTCTCCGGAGAAAACGGAGGCTGCTGAAAAAGCTGTAAAAGACCTCCTAGAGGCGAATTTTATTTCTGAAGCCCGATATTCAACCTGGCTGTCAAACGTTGTACTAGTTAAAAAGAATAATGGAAAATGGAGGATGTGTGTTGACTATACCGATCTCAACCGGGCTTTCCCGTAAGATGCTTTCCATTTACCGAACATAGATATGCTGGTTGACAACTCGGCCGGCTACAAAATGTTGTCGTTCATGGATGCCTACTCGGGCTATAACCAAATCCCAATGGCCATGGGCGACAAACATTGCACGGCTTTCATGACCAGCTCGAGCAATTATTACTACAACGTAATGCCCTTTGGACTGAAAAATGTCAGGGCAACTTACCAACGTATGATGAACAGGGTGTTCCACAAGCAGATTGGAGACATGCTCGAGGTCTACATGGACGACATGATCATCAAATCCCGAGCAGACACCGATCATGCAGCACACTTCAAGGCAGTCTTCGCCCAAGCAAGACAATGTAAGATGAGATTCAACCCCGAAAAATGCACGTTCGGAGTCAAGGCGGGGAAATTCCTCGGATTCTACCTGACAGAACGAGGAATTGAAGCCAATCCCGAAAAGTTTCGAGCATTCTCCGACCTCCCAACCCCGACATCAAAGAGATCAATACAAGTCATGAACGGCATGCTCACGTCATTGTCCTGCTTCGTCGCAAGGTCCGCTCAGCACGCCCTCCCCTTCTTCAGACTCCTTCGCAAAGAAGCAGCCTTTGAATGGACCGAGGAATGTGAACGGGCACTGCACCACCTAAAACAAAGTCTATCTCAACCACCCGTGCTATCTCGACCAGTCGACGGGGAGCCATTATTCCTATACTTGGTCGTCTCAAACGAAGCCGTCAGCGCGGCTCTCATCCGCGAGACCACCGACGGGCAGAAACCCGTTTATTTCACGAGCAAAGCCCTACAAGGACCCGAGAGCAGGTACCAACAGATAGAAAAGGTAGCTCTAGCCCTCGTCAACACGGAGAGGAGACTCAGACACTATTTTCTGGCCCACACGGTCATCAGGCAAACCGACCAACCAGTGAAGCAACTCTTGGTTCGACCTGACATGGCGGGCCGAATGCTGAAATGGTCCCTAGAGCTCTCCGAATTCGACATTCAATACGAGAGCAGGAAAGCTCTGAAAGCACAAGCCCTGGCCGACTTCATCGCGGAAATGACCGCTCACGACCCGCCCGCTGGGAAGGAACACAAATGGACCATATTCATCGATGGAGCCTCCAACTCATCCGGAAGTGGCGCGGGGATCCTCCTGGAAAGCGAGGAAGGCGTAGTGATCGAACACTCGTTAACCCTCTCCTTCCCGATGTTGAATAACCAAGCAGAGTACAAGGCCCTGCTCGCAGGACTGAGGCTAGCCGAGGACCTGGGAGCCCGCGAGATACAAATCTTCACGGACTCGCAACTCGTTGCCTCCCAAGTCCAAGGGAGTTACCAAGCCAAAAACGACAGCCTCGTCGAATACTTAAGCTTAGTCAAAAAACACATGACAAACTTTGAGCGGGCAGAAATATCACACGTCCCACGCGAGCAAAATACAAGGACAGACATATTGTCTAAACTCTCAAGCACGAGAAAGAAGGGCAGAAACAAGTCCGTTATACAAGAATCCCTATCACGCCCGAGCATCGAAAGATCCTCGGTACCCGTCGAGGTACACGCCATAGGGGATGCCTCGTCCTGGATGACCCCGGTGTACAATTTTTTGACAAAAGGCGAACTCCCCTCGGACCAGACAGAAGCAACCACCACGAAGCAACGAGCATGCTCCTACGTGGTGCTCGAGCACAAACTATACCGCAGGGGATTCTCCATCCCCCTCCTGAAGTGCATCGACGAATCCACGGTACCCGAGGTACTGTGGGAGATACACGAAGGGATTAACGCCCAGCACATGGGCGGTAAGTCCCTGGCGAGGAAAGCCCTTCGAGCGGGATACTATTGGCCGACAATGCAGCAAGACACCAAGGAACACGTCAAGAAGTGTGACAAGTGCCAGAGGCATGGCGACATGCACCTCGCTCCCCCTCACGAGCTGAGCATACTATCATCCCCGTGGCCGTTTGCATGGTGGGGGATGGATATCCTCGGTCCTTTCGTGCAAGGAACTTACCAAAACAAGTTCCTCATTGTGGTCGTGGATTACTTCACGAAATGGATAGAGGCCGAGGCTCTCGCGAAGATCACCTCGCACAACATCCTTCGTTTCTACAAAAGAAACATCCTCACCAGATTCGGGATCCCGAGAGCACTGGTCACCGACAACGACACCCAATTCACCGACCACGGATTTCAAGACTTCGTCACCAAACTGGGAACAAAACAACACTTCACCTCGGTAGAGCACCCTCAAACCAACGGGAAAGCCGAGGCCGCTAACAGAGTCATCCTCTGGGGACTCAAACGACGGCTCGGCGAAGCTAAGAGAGGCTGGGTCGAGGGCTGCACAGTGTCTTGTGGGCATACCGCACCACGCCCTATTCGACGACGGGCGAGACCCCTTTCCGACTGACATACGGCACCGAGGCCGTCATTCTAGTAGGAATCAGGGAACCCTCCAGGCGGACGGAAACTCCCCTCGATAAAGAGATGAACGACGAGGCACTCAGGGACGAGCTCGACTTAGTCGAGGAAATTCGATCGGGGGAGGCCCTGCGCGAGGCCACCCTAAAATAACGAGTGGCCCTGCGTCACAATGACAAGGTCATTAAACGCGAGTTCGAAATCGGCAGCCTGGTGTTACGAAGAAACCAGAAAGACTCCCACGAAGGGAAATTGGCCGTGAACTGGGAAGGGCCTTATCGCGTCCACGGCACCACAGGTACCGGGGCGTACTACCTCAAGCAACTAGACGGAGAACCACTGCCACGACCCTGGAACGCTACTAAACTAAAGCAGTACTATAGTTAAAAACCCTTAACACCAAGGACTCTCATCGTCGGACATCCTCACCTAGTCAACGGAGAGAAATGTCTCGACCACATAGAAAGGCCAAGGTACGGGCCCGATCTACGCCCAAACGGCACAACGTCGTTCTGCCAAAACGAACAGAACGACAGTGCCCAACATGGACACCTCAATCGAGCTCCACCGTCGAAGTACCCGTATGGCAAAACACCCGGCTCGCGATGGGATGTTCACACCACGGGCAAGCGACCCCGATCTGGGTCATACGCCCGAGTAAGCGGCTTTACTTCGCACGCCCGACGCATTTCGAAGTACGTCGGATCACCAAATGGGTCGAAATAATCTCCACTCGAGGAAAACACTTAGACAAATTTCGCCATAAAATGGCAAGCCGAACACAAGCGTGCCCCGAGGAAAACACTTAGGCGAATTTCGCCATAAAGTAACAGCCGAGCATAAGCGAGACTCGGGGACATAACTTAGACAAATTTTATCACAAAATATAAAAACGTAGGCACGGGCAAATAATAAAGGACGAAACAAACATTCATTCAAAGGCTCGTAAGCAAAAAACAAATAAAAATAAACTGACCAAGAAGGCCGGCGATGTTCAAAAATTACAGGAAAGGGCACGCAGGCCCCAAAAAAATATGCACGGGCACGCAGGCCCCAAAAACAACTATCAAAAACAGGCGCGCAGGCCCGACCAGAATTCCACGGCTAGACTTCCCCGGGGCTACCAGCATCCACGACAGGAGACTCGGGAGGAGGCACGACCTGGCCATCAATGATCTGGGACATGAAATCCACCCCTTCGGTATTCAGACCAGGATTCAATAAAGTGAGTTGGCTAACCGCGGCCTCAAAACCATCCGCCAAGGCGCCAACACAGTCTGTTTCGAGGAGTTGAATACAAGCGACCAGTTCCGAGCGACTCCGCAAGGGGGTTGTCTCCTCCGACTCATCTTCGGCGGGGAGCATGGCGGCCTTCAAATCCTCGACTTCTTTGGCCAGACGATCGTTATCGGTCCCCAAGCGTTCCCGGTCCAGGCGAAAACAGTCCCTCTCCTCGGCAACCTTCCCCGAGTTCTCCTTCTCCATGGTCAACAGCTCGGCCTGCTCGCGGAACATCTCCTCAGATCGCTCCAGAGCAGCCTTCAACCTTCGAGAGCTCGCAGCAAGGGCAGCTTTCTCCAGCTCCATTTCTTTGACGCGGTCAGAGTCTGCCCCCTCCTCAGCGAGGACAACGGCCATCTCGTCCATCTTGACCATCCCGACCATACTGGCGGCTAGATGCTTTCTCCGACTTTCTTTATTTAGCCGCCTGATGGTCTCAGCCTCCTTGGCACTTACTGTCAAGGGAAACCCCTCGAAGAAGCTCTCCTCTTTAAAGCAGAGGGGCAAGCCAAAGGCCCTCACCGCGCCAGACTCGTCGCCGACTTCCGGATGGCTCTCTACCCGGTTTCTCTTCCTCGGTATCATATCAATATGTTGCTCGACGTCCTAGGAGTCCGAGGACCCGCCAGAAATATCACCCGAACTAGTTGGAGGGCCCATCCTCGTCGCATGTGGAGCTCGCACCATCCTTTTGTTGACTTTCTTATCCTGTGTCAATTTTAGAAGCCTCTCCTTTCGTCCGGCCATATGACCTGCAAAAAAGAAAACCCGGGTTAGTTACGAGCAAGTAAGAAATGAAGAAACTAGAACAAAACTATAAGACAAAAAGTAACCTAGTAAGTTCGTGGCCTGCCCGTAGGACTGGCACTCCATAAGCGCCTTGGTATCTATGGGACGGGCCTCGAAGTTCGGGTAACCATCCTTTTCGAGAATGTCCTTTCCCTCTGTTGCACCCCAAAATTTGCCCTCCCATATTCTCCAAGAAATTGCCAAGCCAAGTCACAAAACTCCCCAAGGGTTGCACAGTCAAAGAGCCTCCTATACAGTCAAAACTAGGGTTTGCGTTCTGATCAAGAAAAGGAAGTTTTCAAAGGCCCAATCAAGTCTCACATGCCTACAAATGTGGTCAAATATCCTCATATCAAGTTTCAAGGCATTCAGCTCAAAATTGCACAGTCAAAAACCCTAATTGCACTACAGTCGACTGTAGGGGCAAAATGGTCATTTGACAGTCAAAAGTTCAAATTTTTGATCAACATATCATTTTGAAGCCACAAACATCATTTGATCAATGCTTGATCATGATTCTCAAAATTTGGCTCAGAAAATCATCAAGATGCAAAAGTTTCCTTATTTGGAAAGCTGAAAAAGTCAACTGAAATTGACCAAAGCATAACTTTCACATGGATTATCAGAAAAATTCCATCCAAAGCTCATTTTGAAGAGAAAGACATTTCCTACAACTCATATTCATACTTCAAGTCCAAGAAATGCTCTCACAAAAAGTTATCAATTTCAACATTATAGGTCATTTTCAAAAGTCAACAAAAATGGACTTTAAGTCAAAGGCCATAACTTGATATTGGTAAATCAAAATGACATGGGTCCAAAGACATTGGTTAGAGGACTCAAAGACCTTTCCAAAATGTCCAAGAACATGAGAAAAGCTGAAATATTGAGCAAGTTATGCCTTGTGGAAGTTGGGAAATTTTTGGATATTTTGAAAAGTCAACATTGGCTCAAATGACCTAAAATTGCTAATGGGCCCATTTTTCTTCCATGATTCATCATTCCAAGCATATACACGACCACTTGGCCCAAAGGGAAGTATTTTCTCATTTTTTATTTATTTATTTGGATTTTTATTTATGTTAATTCAATTAAATCAATTAAATATATGAAAAATGTTTAAAATAACCAAACCAATCTTTTTATACATGTTTTAAGGTCAATATTTCGTGTAAATGAAAATGAGGAAAGATTTGGAGTGATTGGATGCTAATTGATACAAAAAACATGTGAAAAAAGATTCAAAAAGATCCTTAACAAATCAAATCTCCAATTCATGAATTCAAGAGATCTTGGGCAATATTTTTAACCTAATGCATTCCATACAAATACTAGATCATAAACCTAATGCTAATGGACGGAAAGCTGCGCTAGAGACCAATATACAAACTTGGAAATTTGGCTTAAAAACTCAATTCTGAAAGTAAGGTTGGAGGACGATTCAGGAAAAAAGAACCATTCTATCACCTTCCTGGAACATCAAGGAAAGTTTTCAGATCAAGAACACCCACTCTAACGCGTTGAATTGGTATACAGAAGTATACTTTTCTCTCATATTTTTCAAATTCGTGTTTCCAGATTTAAGCGTTTTCATGGCATTTTGAGTATGCATTTATATTGAATAACGTGTTCTAAAGCTAACTGGATGAATTAATTGTGTTTTTGTGAGCTATACAAGAATATGCCATGGTTATTTTTTTAGGGTTTACAGGACCTTAATTTGGGGCTTTTGAAACAAGGAAAAATTAGCCTTTGAGACCACAATCATTCGACTCAGCTCATCTAGACGGAGAAGACACTATGCTCGCGCCTAATTTATGAACACTGTAGGCTTAATCGTTATTTCCTGGAAACCGGCCTAAGAGGACGCGTGCAAAACTGTTGCCTAATGTTTTATGTTACAGGGATGATGAAGAGGACAATGCGTTGGCAAAACATGATTAGCCAGTTTGAATTTTCGCGCGTTGGATCCACTAACTCTCCGTTTTCTTTTTATAATATTTATTGTTTATTTATTTAACAAACGCGTAAATTGGCACAGACGGCAAACATAAGGATTGGCAGAGCTCAAGACCTGGGTTCGAACCCCAGGTCTGTATTATTTCTATATTATTTTTCAATAACGTTTCCCATGCAGCTTCAGTAACATAGACGCACCATGTACTTCATCATCTATCCATCCACGTGCACGTTAGAACCAGATCAAGGGCGTGGATTCAAGGAACACGCTATGCCCAGGTCAACGTCGCTACACGCTAATGGCCAAAGTCAAACGGATCTAAGAGCTTGTTGGGCCAAATTACTGGACCCATACCTCCTAATTTGGGACTGAACCCCTCCCTGGTTTGTAATTTTCTATTTTTTTTCTTATATTTTATTTTTGTTATTTTATTTACTTTGTTTGTTTTAATTTAATTAATTATTCTCACAAAATATAAAACTTCATAAAAATCAGAAAAAGACAAAAAATGCAATAAATATTTTAGTTTAATATTTTCTTGTAAATAAATGCTTGGAATTTAATTAGTTTAAAATAGGTTGCAATTTTAATTCTTTTCACAATAAAAATATAAAAAATGTAGAATTAGGTTTAATTAATTTTACTCCTTTTTAATTTCTCTTTTTCACAATAATAATATTTATTTTATTTATTTTCATAATTAAATTTGCATGTAAATTAACTTAGGTTTAAATTAGGTTAAAATTCAATATTTTTCACAATAAATTTAAAAGCTATTAGAATTAGGGTTTGCCTTTTAGTTTAATTTTAATTAATCCTTTTTTCATCAAATTCCTAAAAACACTAAAAATACCAAAAAAATATTTTTTTTATTTTTAATTTTAATTCCTCGTTAACTTTGATATTTTGCAAAAGGGTCCAACGCCCGTATTCTTAATTATTTAATTTCGCATATTTATTTTTATTTTGCTTAAATGATTATGTATCTCTCCCAAAGCGTTGTAACTTAAACTTCTCGCACTTTTAATTCTTTTACTTTACTTTCTTTACTTTTCTGTCAAATCGGGTCCAGTTTAATTTTGGCGATGTGGACCCGCGCCGTTTGTAATAGCTTTAGATTTACTTTTTCTCGCAATCTTTTAACTGTTAACAAAGCATGCAAGAATGAATGGCCTTAAATAAAATCAAGCGTAGAACACCAATTGACATGACAAGATAAATACAAATGAACATGACACACAAATCGCACACACCACCCCTAGGGTACGCCTCACTGTTGCCTTGCCTCGAAAGGTGATCGTCGAGTAGAGGATGTCTTAGTAAGTCCTCATGATCCGGGAACCTGGCATGAGGGTAGCTTCTAAGGTGTCTTCCTATTGCTCTGGTGATCACCATGCCCCGAACCTCGAATTGACCCGAACACCTCCAACGGTGGTGCTACCTACCTCTCAATGGTGGGATGGCACTACTTTAAAGGACATTTACACAGACGAATTCCTTAGGGTAGGTAGACGACTCATGGATACTTGCTCTCTTCAAAAACAAACAAAAATACTTTTCACACCGACACCTTTTCAAAAGCTTTCAAAGCAATTTTTCAAACACTCTGACACAAGAGTCGAACTGGAATTTTCAAAGAAACTTTTTAAACCCACTGTTGAAAAGCAAACAAACCATTTTTGAAAACACAATGAGCAAGTATCTAAGAGCCCATGGATAACCATGGATAGAAAGGGTGCTAACACCTTCCCTTTCTATAACCTACCTCCCGAACCGAGAGCAATCTCTTTAAGGAATTTTTCTGTGCTTTTGTCCTTTCCATTTGGAGAAAATAAAAGACGGTGGCGACTCTTGCTTCCGCGACATTTCGCGAACCAGCGTTAAACAGTCAGTTCCAGATCCACCGATCACAGAACTGGCGACTCTGCTGGGGAACATCTTATAAAGTGAGGTGTACCTTAGGGTTAGTTCATAACTGTGTTTTCAATTGTATTGATTTTCTTGCTTTAAAATTGTGGGTTGCATGGGAGTTACATAGATCCTAACCCGGATCTGGGGATACCCTGTTTAGGTAGCATAAGCTGTGAGGGACCTGTCCGGCGTAGACCGACACAGGTGAAGCAGTGGCTACGTTGGTGTGGCACCTTAGTCTGTACCGATATCCCTTGTGTTGCAACGAGGAGAATATGGGTCTTCTAAGGAGTCATTAAGCACCAACAACCTTAGAACCTTAATTGACACAACTTGGCCTTTAGAACAGTAGCAGTATGCTACGCCCATTGAGGCTAAACTCTCGTGATGGTTCTGGCCGCAAGAAAAGATTGCGATGCTGGAGTTATGACCGATTGAGGGTAGTCAGTGATATTGGGATCCTTAGAACCCGGTTACTTCTAATAGGACAGGTTGAGCCCACCAACTTCAAGAGGGTAATACCCAGACCCCATGCTGGCCTAAACTCTAAGGGCTCTCTCTTGTGTGACTTGTGTGCCTTCGTACTTGACTATCTGCATGCTTGTTACCTAACACTTGAGTTTCTTGCAGGTTTTGTTTACAGTCCTTAATTGGGACTCATAACAGGGTTACTTACATTACCCCATGCATATCATGACATCATACCATTGCATACATCCTAACCCATTTCAAGGATCTCCAGGGCTCGTGATGCAGGTCATGATGAATCAAACATCTAGCAAGGGGCAAAGAGGATTTATTTTCCTCTAGCCAAGGTTGTCAGGGGCTATGACCCACTGGATATGGTGAGCCTTTGACCCTTGAAGAAGGGCTCTCTACAACAGGAAGTTCCTTCAATCAAGTTGCCAGTTTCCCACTCTAACAAGTCTCTCTGTTTACCCCGCGAGGTCCTTGAAATCATTGCATGCATGTCATACATCTCATTGCATTGCAGGTATCCCTTTAACAGGTTGCTTACCCTTCTTCGCTGTTTATTTCAGCCGATCGTCATGAATCCCGAATCATCAGCTGAGCAGTCCATCAAGGCCCTCCAGGCTCAGAATGCCCAGTTCCAAGGGCTGATTATGAATTTGACCCAGGGGCAACAAGATCTGAAGGCTCTGCTCTTGAAGAAGGACAAGAAGAAGAAGAGGACGGTTTTGTTCAGCCCTAGACGCAGATCTGGGAACAAACCGCAGACTGAAACTGAGAGGACTACTCCGTCTGTGAGGGAAAGCAGTCACCATGAGAGAGAGGTGCCTAGTCCAGTGGTCTCCGACAACGAGACAGATTTCAACGACGGACAATACCCTCCGGCTGAGGACAAGTACAAGCAGTTGGAAGACCGTTTGAATGCTATGGAAATACAACAGGTACCTGGGCTGGATTTTGGAGATCTGGGTTTGTCTACTGGTGTGATCATCCCTCGGAAGTTCAAAGCACCATCATTCACTAAATATGACGGGGCGTCTTGTCCCAAGCTACATCTCAGGTCTTATGTTCGAAAAATCCAACCATACTCAGCAGATAAGAACTTGTGGATCCACTTCTTCCAGGAGAGTCTTTCAGGGACTCATCTCGAATGGTTCTATCAGCTGGATGGGACCAAAGTTTGTAACTGGGAGGAGTTGGAAACTGCTTTCTATAAGCAGTACCAGTACAATGCCGACCTTGCTCCCACACGTACCCAACTCCAGGGTATGTCGTTGGGGTCAAGTGAAGGTTTCAAGGAGTATGCGCAAAGATGGAGAGACCTTGCTGGAAGGGTGCAACCTCCCTTAACTGACCGGGAGCTCGTTGATATGTTCTTGGGGACCCTATCCGGGCCATTCTTCAATCACCTCATTGGTAACTCATCTGCTGGATTTGCCGACCTCATCCTGACTGGCGAAAGAATTGAAGCTGGTATCAAGAGTGGGAAAATTCAAGAGGCCACACCTTCTGATATTCATAAAAAGCCTTACACGGGAAAGAAGGAATCTAATGCTGCATACAGTCAAAAGAGTCGCCGTGATCAACATGCAGGGGCAGTCATGATCTCTGATTCCGCACCACGCCGTCAACCACAAAAGGGAAACCAGCAAAGGCCGGACGGGCCTAAAAGGCAATTCACCAACATTAACATGCCATGGTCACAAGCACTGCAACACATGTTGAAGATGAACCTGATTGCAGTGATCAACCCTCCTGCCAATCCTAAGACCTCCTCTCCTAGCTACAATCCAGAAGCAAGGTGTGCTTATCATTCCGATAGCCCGGGGCACGATACTGAAGACTGTTGGGCACTGAAGTACAAAATTCAGAACATGATCGATGCCAAAGAGATCGAGTTCGAGCCTGCCGAGACTCCCAACGTGATCACTGCTCCATTGCCAAAACATGGCTAGGATCGAGAGATTTTTGTTCATTTGAATTTAAGTTGTATTTTTCTTTTCTTGTTCAGATAAACAATTATCATGTTAAACTCTTTTATTTCATGAATGCATTACACATGTCTGTCTTGATTTAATTATGTTTACTATGCTTAAAACTGCTTTCATATTTTTGCAATGGTCAACTCTTAATCGAAAATTCTAAACCTCTTGAGGGAGGATGACGAAAACGATACCACAATCTACAGTATGCTTTTGAACAAACCCCGCTGATGAGGTACAGGCATTGTTTCAATCCCTAAACACTAGAGTTATAAGGATGATAATCCCTCGTCAACCCACCAGAGCCAAAGAAGTAGGAGTTTTTATTTTCGAAAATCAAAACCCTTAATCATAACCTGGGGCAGGGTAGTTCTCTCAGTTGATCCAAGTGCACAATGAATGGCACCAAATGAGTTTTTCAAAAACAAAAGACAGTGATGGTTCCGAACAATCATAAGGACAGGCAGTCATTATCAAAAAAAAATCATAAATGAAAAGCCCAAAAAGTCAAAACCAATAAAGGAGACTTACCAAACTGGGGCATCCCGCTGACTGTAATTCCAAAAAGGAAACAGTTCAGGCAAAAAAGAAAGGGATAACAAAAGCAAGAGGTCTCACAAACCCTCAACCAAAAACAAAGATGACTGCCTATTCAAAAGAAATCATCAACATCTGACCCATTATTGGAACATCAAAGCAAAGACTCAAGCAAGGTCTAACGTACGATCAACTGAGTTTAGGTTTGGAGAACATCACGAAGAGCGGGTGGGTACAAATAATTTGAGCCTTTATCCTTTGTTTCTTAAACCGTGAACCCGGCCACGTTACAACCCTTAAAAGTCCTAGCTGAAGCATGGGTTAGTTCGAAAGCATACTGTTACGAAGGTATCCTGACTCCCGAAGGTTTGCTATAAAATCTTGAGTTGACACCGCACTATATTACAAAAAAAATGCATTTTCAAAATTCAAGACAGACATAGGCTTTTGCATTCTTAAAATAACCTTGTTTGCATATGACTATTTGTTTGAACAGCAGGGAAATTCGCACGATGAACACCTTGTGAACAGAAGTACCTCCCATCAAGGGGCACAATAGGAGCATTGCCCATTATCTGGGGCATGGCAAAATACTTCCAACAGGGGCAACTCCCTACGTCCTGAGAGCATGGACATAGTCAAAAAAAAAAAATACTACGCAAAATCCAAGACCCGCTAGGTTAACACACCTAGGCAAAAATAAGGGCTTCCCCGCGAACCAAAAGGGTTCGGGCAAAATGAAGGGATGAAATGAAAAAAACATGTACACCCGGCAAGTCGAAAACCTGAAAAGGCGGCTTGGGCAAAAATGAGTATCCCGGTGGACTGAAAACCCGAAAGGGCGGTCCAGGCAAAAGTTAGGGATCAAAGCGTACGACTATGTTCCGGTATCTCGTCACTTGTCTACCCGAAGATTTGTCAATCACCCACACAGGTATCCTCTTCCCTCACCTCCGAAACAGGGGCAATAATGAGTTATCCAGGCGATCCAATTGCTCTGTCAACCAAAGTACAAAGGACAGATCAACATAAGGATGATTACCATCTACCGCTACCAATTCCAGATCGTGGGTTAACATCCGAAACCAAACAGGACAATCATCCACTTAACCAAAATCATGCAACCCTACACCGGTTCCTTCTCAGTTTTCAGACAAAGTCATACACAGACTCATTTTCCATAAGCAACCAAACCCCAGTTCATCCAGAAGTTTTTACACAAACTTATCCCGAAGTAACCTAACCCCGGTTCCTCCAGAAGTCTCACATGGACCTATCTCAAGATGACCTAACCCCGGTTCATCAAGAAGTTTTACACAAACTTATCCAAGTAACCTAACCCCGGTTCCTCCAGAAGTCTCACATGGACCTATCTCAAGATGACCTAACCCCGGTTCATCAAAAAGTTTTTACACAAACTTATCCAAGTAACCTAACCCCGGTTCCTCCTAGAAATCTTACATGGATTTATCACAGATGACCTAACCCCGGTTCCTCCAGAAGTCTCACATGGACCTATCTCAAGATGACCTAACCCCGGTTCATCAAGAAGTTTTTACACAAACTCATCCTGCAGTAACCTAACCCCGGTTCCCCCCAGAAGTCTTACATGGATTTAGCTCAAGATGACCTAACCCCGGTTCATCAAGAAGTTTTTACACAAACTCATCCTGCAGTAACCTAACCCCGGTTCCCCCCAGAAGTCTTACATGGATTTAGCTCAAGATAACCTCACCCCGGTTCATCAAGAAGTTTTACATAAACTTACCTCGCCAAGTAACCCTACCCAGGTTCCTTCTCCATTTCAGATACAGTTTTACACGAACTCGACATCAAGCAACCCTACACCGGTTCCCTCTCTTCAAGATGCAGTTTTACATGGACTCGTCATCAAAGTAACCCTACCCAGGTTCCTTCTCCATTTCAGATACAGTTTTACACGAACTCGTCATCAAAGTAACCCTACTCAGGTTCCTTCTCCATTTCAGATACAGTTTTACACGAACTCATCATCAAAGTAACCCTACACAGGTTCCTTCTCCATTTCAGATGTGGTTTTACACGAGCTCATCAGCAGGCAACCCTACATATGTTCCCTCTGTCAACTTACAAAATTGCATATCAAAACTCCTCCAGAAGAGTCCAATCTAGTTTCCCCAGGAAAGCTGGAATTCATATCCCCAAGCAGCAAGCTTATCCCCAGTAAATTCTGGAAGCTCACCCTCGCAGAGCACGAACGCGTCGTTCGGCTTGATTTAAAGAGTTATTTCCTTAACAGGATATAACTGGGTTATCCTCAGCCAAAAGCCACGGAAGGAGCGTCATCGGCGAAGTCTTCTTACCCCAGCGAAGTCCATCAACACTTCCAACAACAAGGGTATCCCCAGCAAATTATTATCATCACTCAGCAAGGCATCCCTCTTCCCACAGAGTATTGCTTCCCAGCATGGTCGCTAGAGCGTCTTTTCTCCCCGCAGAATCTTCCATTTGCCAAGTTTATTCCGCAACGGAGTCATCTTCTCCTACCGGTATTCTTGCAGTTATCATCCCCAGCGGAAGTAAAAGCTTATTCTTCAACATCAGCCCAGGAGTGACTTCCCGGCACCCGTCAAGGATTTACTTTCCTAGACGAAAACATTCATAAAACATCACATACATACATCATTATAGCATGCATAACGCATCATGTCATACAAATCTCATTTATGTTGAGAACATCATTGCTTGATCCATATCATGCACTGCATATGACTGACCTTTACCTTTCAGGAAAGACGCAGTTGAAATTCTCAAACATATTTCAAGACCTCCTCTAGTCCAGCTAAATCAATTCCCAACAGATTTTTCTGATAAAGACTCAGCAGAAGTTATGGTCCCCTCTCCGACGGTGTGTGAGGTGGTAAGTCCTTTTCAGATGTTTCCCTCTCCGACGATGAGTGTGAGGTGATAGTCTCCTATGGTTCCCTCTCCGACGGTGTTTGAGGTGGTAAGTCCTTTTCAGATGTTTCCCTCTCCGACGATGAGTGTGAGGTGATAGTCTCCTATGGTTCCCTCTCCGACGGTGTGTGAGGTGGTAAGTCCTTTTCAGATGTTTCCCTCTCCGACGATGAGTGTGAGGTGATAGTCTCCTATGGTTCCCTCTCCAACGGCGAGTGAGGTGGTAAGTCCTTCTTCAGATGTTTCCCTCTCCGACGGTGAGTGTGAGGTGATAGTCTCCTATGGTTCCCTCTCCAACGGCGAGTGAGGTGGTAAGTCCTTCTTCAGATGTTTCCCTCTCCGACGGTGAGTGTGAGGTGATAGTCTCCTATGGTTCCCTCTCCGACGGTGAGTGAGGTGACAATTCCTTTTCCTATGATTCCCTCTCCGACGGCGAGTGAGGTGATTCCCTTTCAGATTATAATGGCCTATGGTTCTCGTTCCGATCCTGCGAAGATGGTATTTCCCACCAAGATTTTCTCAACAAGCGTTGTTGAAGTTAAAATCACCCAAGGTTCTCTTACCATTCATGCTAAGGCAGTAACCATACCTGTTTCATTCATCATCTTTTGAAGCTCCAGATCCAGCTCTTGTAACCAGTCAGGACACATCTATACCAAGCATCTGAAAACCAGCTACTGCAACGTGTCAGGTACTCTTTTTTCTTTTGCAGGTATGCAGGTTCTCGCTAAGGAATCTCCTACGCAATCAACATCCAGATGGCATCTATAAGCCCATCATCCTATCCAGCAACCTCCCAATGGCATCTATAAGCCCATTCCCCCATCACACTGCTAACATGTGAGCGCAAATTTCTGGGCACTTTAGTGTTCAATCATCTTCTACCCTCGGATTACGAAAGGCACGTCAGCCAATCTGCATCCTCAGGTCTAAGAAGATTGAACAGGGGCAACTGTTGCACCCCAAAATTTGCCCTCCCATATTCTCCAAGAAATTGCCAAGCCAAGTCACAAAACTCCCCAAGGGTTGCACAGTCAAAGAGCCTCCTATACAGTCAAAACTAGGGTTTGCGTTCTGATCAAGAAAAGGAAGTTTTCAAAGGCCCAATCAAGTCTCACATGCCTACAAATGTGGTCAAATATCCTCATATCAAGTTTCAAGGCATTCAGCTCAAAATTGCACAGTCAAAAACCCTAATTGCACTACAGTCGACTGTAGGGGCAAAATGGTCATTTGACAGTCAAAAGTTCAAATTTTTGATCAACATATCATTTTGAAGCCACAAACATCATTTGATCAATGCTTGATCATGATTCTCAAATTTTGGCTCAGAAAATCATCAAGATGCAAAAGTTTCCTTATTTGGACAGTTGAAAAAGTCAACTGAAATTGACCAAAGCATAACTTTCACATGGATTATCAGAAAAATTCCATCCAAAGCTCATTTTGAAGAGAAAGACATTTCCTACAACTCATCTTCATACTTCAAGTCCAAGAAATGCTCTCACAAAAAGTTATCAATTTCAACATTATAGGTCATTTTCAAAAGTCAACAAAAAGGGACTTTAAGTCAAAGGCCATAACTTGAGATTGGTAAATCAAAATGACATGGGACCAAAGACATTGGTTAGAGGACTCAAAGACCTTTCCAAAATGTCCAATAACATGAGAAAAGCTGAAAAATTGAGCAAGTTATGCCTTGTGGAAGTTGGGAAATTTTTGGATATTTTGAAAAGTCAACATTGGCTCAAATGACCTAAAATTGCTAATGGGCCCATTTTTCTTCCATGATTCATCATTCCAAGCATATACACGACCACTTGGCCCAAAGGGAAGTATTTTCTCATTTTTTATTTATTTATTTGGATTTTTATTTATGTTAATTCAATTAAATCAATTAAATATATGAAAAATGTTTAAAATAACCAAACTAATCTTTTTATACATGTTTTAAGGTCAATATTTCGTGTAAATGCAAATGAGGAAAGATTTGGAGTGATTGGATGCTAATTGATACAAAAAACATGTGAAAAAAGATTCAAAAAGATCCTTAACAAATCAAATCTCCAATTCATGAATTCAAGAGATCTTGGGCAATATTTTTAACCTAATGCATTCCATACAAATACTAGATCATAAACCTAATGCTAATGGACGGAAAGCTGCGCTAGAGACCAATATACAAACTTGGAAATTTGGCTTAAAAACTCAATTCTGAAAGTAAGGTTGGAGGACGATTCAGGCAAAAAGAACCATTCTATCACCTTCCTGGAACATCAAGGAAAGTTTTCAGATCAAGAACACCCACTCTAACGCGTTGAATTGGTATACAGAAGTATACTTTTCTCTCATATTTTTCAAATTCGTGTTTCCAGATTTAAGCGTTTTCATGGCATTTTGAGTATGCATTTATATTGAATAACGTGTTCTAAAGCTAACTGGATGAATTAATTGTGTTTTTGTGAGCTATACAAGAATATGCCATGGTTATTTTTTTAGGGTTTACAGGACCTTAATTTGGGGCTTTTGAAACAAGGAAAAATTAGCCTTTGAGACCACCATCATTCGACTCAGCTCATCTAGACGGAGAAGACACTATGCTCGCGCCTAATTTATGAACACTGTAGGCTTAATCGTTATTTCCTGGAAACCGGCCTAAGAGGACGCGTGCAAAACTGTTGCCTAATGTTTTATGTTACAGGGATGATGAAGAGGACAATGCGTTGGCAAAACATGATTAGCCAGTTTGAATTTTCGCGCGTTGGATCCACTAACTCTCCGTTTTCTTTTTATAATATTTATTGTTTATTTATTTAACAAACGCGTAAATTGGCACAGACGGCAAACATAAGGATTGGCAGAGCTCAAGACCTGGGTTCGAACCCCAGGTCTGTATTATTTCTATATTATTTTTCAATAACGTTTCCCATGCAGCTTCAGTAACATAGACGCACCATGTACTTCATCATCTATCCATCCACGTGCACGTTAGAACCAGATCAAGGGCGTGGATTCAAGGAACACGCTATGCCCAGGTCAACGTCGCTACACGCTAATGGCCAAAGTCAAACGGATCTAAGAGCTTGTTGGGCCAAATTACTGGACCCATACCTCCTAATTTGGGACTGAACCCCTCCCTGGTTTGTAATTTTCTATTTTTTTTCTTATATTTTATTTTTGTTATTTTATTTACTTTGTTTGTTTTAATTTAATTAATTATTCTCACAAAATATAAAACTTCATAAAAATCAGAAAAAGACAAAAAATGCAATAAATATTTTAGTTTAATATTTTCTTGTAAATAAATGCTTGGAATTTAATTAGTTTAAAATAGGTTGCAATTTTAATTCTTTTCACAATAAAAATATAAAAAATGTAGAATTAGGTTTAATTAATTTTACTCCTTTTTAATTTCTCTTTTTCACAATAATAATATTTATTTTATTTATTTTCATAATTAAATTTGCATGTAAATTAACTTAGGTTTAAATTAGGTTAAAATTCAATATTTTTCACAATAAATTTAAAAGCTATTAGAATTAGGGTTTGCCTTTTAGTTTAATTTTAATTAATCCTTTTTTCATCAAATTCCTAAAAACACTAAAAATACCAAAAAAATATTTTTTTTATTTTTAATTTTAATTCCTCGTTAACTTTGATATTTTGCAAAAGGGTCCAACGCCCGTATTCTTAATTATTTAATTTCGCATATTTATTTTTATTTTGCTTAAATGATTATGTATCTCTCCCAAAGCGTTGTAACTTAAACTTCTCGCACTTTTAATTCTTTTACTTTACTTTCTTTACTTTTCTGTCAAATCGGGTCCAGTTTAATTTTGGCGATGTGGACCCGCGCCGTTTGTAATAGCTTTAGATTTACTTTTTCTCGCAATCTTTTAACTGTTAACAAAGCATGCAAGAATGAATGGCCTTAAATAAAATCAAGCGTAGAACACCAATTGACATGACAAGATAAATACAAATGAACATGACACACAAATCGCACACACCATCCCTAGGGTACGCCTCACTGTTGCCTTGCCTCGAAAGGTGATCGTCGAGTAGAGGATGTCTTAGTAAGTCCTCATGATCCGGGAACCTGGCATGAGGGTAGCTTCTAAGGTGTCTTCCTATTGCTCTGGTGATCACCATGCCCCGAACCTCGAATTGACCCGAACACCTCCAACGGTGGTGCTACCTACCTCTCAATGGTGGGATGGCACTACTTTAAAGGACATTTACACAGACGAATTCCTTAGGGTAGGTAGACGACTCATGGATACTTGCTCTCTTCAAAAATAATTAAAAATACTTTTCACACCGACACCTTTTCAAAAGCTTTCAAAGCAATTTTTCAAACACTCTGACACAAGAGTCGAACTGGAATTTTCAAAGAAACTTTTTAAACCCACAGTTGAAAAGCAAAC
Organism: Vicia faba; assembly: GCA_948472305.1. Taxonomy (NCBI): domain Eukaryota; kingdom Viridiplantae; phylum Streptophyta; class Magnoliopsida; order Fabales; family Fabaceae; genus Vicia; species Vicia faba. The sequence goes on from OX451737.1 coordinate 1,233,506,782, forward strand.
AAACTATTTTTGAAAACACAATGAGCAAGTATCTAAGAGCCCATGGATAACCATGGATAGAAAGGGTGCTAACACCTTCCCTTTCTATAACCTACCTCCCGAACCGAGAGCAATCTCTTTAAGGAATTTTTCTGTGCTTTTGTCCTTTCCATTTGGAGAAAATAAAAGACGGTGGCGACTCTTGCTTCCGCGACAATTTGCGAACCAGCGTTAAACAGTCAGTTCCAGATCCACCAATCACACCCTCCCTCGTGGCCCACCGGGCAGGGAAGAAACTATCAACATATCTGCAAAGGGTACCGTAGGCTTCCTCGTCCTCGGTACTCATCCCTCCCACGGGCGTATGGTAATGCCCGGTACCATGCTCATAGTGGCGCGAGCTCCAATGCAATGGGAACTTAGATACGCGCCCCAACACCGGGCGACCCTCATCGTCCATAAGAGGCTCCCTGTTATCGTCGGTCACTGCAGTCTCTTCTTTATATACAGAATCCAGAGCAGTCTGGGGGATCGGCCGCACGACATACCATTTGTCCTTGAAACCCCGGACTGAATCCATGTACATCCTGAACAGCCTCTTCGACTGTTTCATGGAAACCCAACTATGCCTACCTCCCCGAGACTGGCGTTGCAAATGAAAAACTATGAAGAAGAGAGGGATGGTCTTCCCAATCCTTAAAAAGCGACACGTCATCTCGAACGCCCGAAGAAAGGCGATCGAGTTGGGGTGAAGCTGCGACGGGCCCAACTCCAGATGACTGAATACCCCGACCTGGAAATCACTAAAGGGGAGCTTGAGACGAGGTCCTTGAACGTAATCTCATACATGGGAAATCCATACTCAGAGAACTCCGAGCATATCTGCGTGTCAAGAGACGGTCTGGTGACTACAAAGTTTTTCTGGAAGCCCGACTGACTACCTCCGTGTTCGACGATAGTGTAGGCACTCCGACTGCGCCGACTATATGCCGAGGCAATCCCTCTGGGCTCGGCGCCCACCCAATCCAGCAAAGGGTCATCAACGGTATCAATTAGAGTTACATTCTCCTCGGCACTCTGGTCCTCGACCTCGTTGCGCCCCGAAGACTCCGGTTCATCAGCCATTTTACCTGCAAAGCACAGGAAACCGGTGAAATTCGAGAGCAAATCCATACGCTCGCCGTAACTGACGGGAAGAAGGGAACGACAAGCCAAGTCACACTCTGCGCGCGTTAAAATGTCGAGGACTCGAACAAGAGCATGGTTTCACCTCCCCGACGCTAAGGTGCCGTGATGAATCGTCCTACTTACTTCCTAAAAGGGCCAACGTCCCGGCCAATCATGAGTATGTTGACCTAAACTATGAATATGACGAGCAATATCATGAATCCTGAACCTAGAACTATGGGTTTACCGGGAAATATCATAGGTTATGCACCCAAAACCATGAAGATCCCGGGCAGCATCACGAGTCACATACCTAAAGCTATGCGTTTACCAGGCACAAGCATGCGTTTACCGAGCACAAACATGGATCTATTGGGCTTGAACACGAATTTACCGGGCGCTAATCCCAGATGCGGATTTCTAACATACGAATAACGGAAATTGCTACCTACAACATAGAGAAATATGAGGGATAAACGCTTACTTGGAAGTTAGGAAGGATGTACAGCGGCAGGGAAGAAAATCAATGACGGAAGGCATGGTGATCCTATGAAATTCTGGAAAAACAGCGGCGGCAAAGGCAGAGGAAGGAGGAGAAGTGCGAAGAGGAAAAACAGATTATGGGACCCAAGGATCCTATTTATAGGGATGACGTGGAATACGAAACGTCACCCCGGGGAACCACGAGCTTCCCCTCCTCGACGTCTACTCCCCTAGGCAATGATGACTCTACTTTCACTAGGGTGGCGTCACGGTTCCCAAGGGTTGCCTCGTATACCCAACGAGCACAGCCCGCAAAGAATCCCCCGAGCACTCCTCGAAGGGGATTATCTCATGAACGCAACACATGAGAAACTCCTTGAGCAACCACGGGGAAGCAAATATCCTGGCCGAGCATAAGGCCCCGTGACAAAGACGAGCTGAGATCAAGTCATAACTCCTGCTCCAGGAGCCACGACTTGGGGGGCTCTTGTTCTGGACTGGGCCCATCCTGGCCCAAGAGCAAGAACAAAGGCCCAATCCAAGCAAATCTTCAAGGAGCGCGCGCCCAAAGATTCCCGCCAGCGCGTCGACCAGAAGCTGCAGCCATGCCCGCCGCTGCCCGCGAACATGACGTCCTCGACCACATGAAATCCAGATCAAGCCCAACTCGAGCACCCTCCTCGTAGGGCAGACTATGACCGTTACTCCATCACCTGAACTCCAGAAAGACTGTGTCCTTGTCCCTCCGTACTCCTCGCAGAGCATCACCGGGAAGGGGACCACGTGCGGGTCCCTACTACACACATAGAGCCTGGCAGTTCCTTTATTGGGCCAGTCCTGGTCGGCCCAATGAAGGGACCTTGGCCCAGCGCTGGGGGCTATAAATACCCTCTATTCCTAGAGGGTCAGGTATTCATTCTCTTACCCATACATACACTTTTTGCCTGCTCGTACCATCACTCACTTTAGCATCGGAGTGCCTTGCAGGTACCCCCTCCCCCATCTCGCTCAACTTCCGCTCGGAGCCAGTCGTGACGGTCCAAGTCTGATCAGGTAAGATCATTTTTCTTTTTCTATCTTGCAAAACATCTATTTTACACACACTCACATATACAGGTATACATCCACTCTGGATCCCACTAATAATGACTCTACTACTGCCAGTTATGACTTTGAAAGTCCGATCAATTTAGCTGAAGACGAAGGTGAAGATGATTGCGAAGTGCCTGGGGAACTTACTAGACTGTTACTTCAGGAAGAGAGGGCCATACAGCCGCATGAAGAGCCAGTGGAATCAGTGAATCTGGGTACAAAGGTAAATAAGAAAGAGGTCAAGATCAGTGCAAACCTGGAGCCTAGTGTTAAGCAACGGTTGATTCAGATGTTGCGTGACTATGTGGAGATCTTTGCCTGGTCTTATGAAGATATGCCTAGGTTGGATACCGATATCATGGTTCACCGCTTGCCTACCAAGGAAGACTGTCCTCCAGTGAAACATAAAGTTCGTCGAATGTGCCCAGAGATGTCTGAGAAAATCAAGGTTGAGGTTATGAAACAGTTTGACGCCAGTTTTCTAGCAGTTACTTCTTACCTGCAGTGGGTCGCCAATGTGGTTCCAGTGCTGAAGAAAGATGGTAAAGTTCGAATGTGTGTTGACTATAGGGATCTGAACAGGGAGAGCCCCAAGGATGATTTCCCTCTGCCTCATATCGACGTTCTGGTTGATAATACCGCACAACATAAGGTCTTCTCCTTTATGGACGGTTTCTCCAGTTATAATCAGATTAAGATGGCTCCCGAGGATATGGAGAAGACAACCTTCATTACTCAATGGGGTACCTTTTGCTACAATGTCATGCCGTTTGGATTGAAGAATGTTGGGGCAACATATCAGCGCTCCATGGTCGCTTTGTTCCATGACATGATCCATCATGAGATTGAGGTATACGTCGACGACATGATTGTAAGATCCCAGACTGAGGAAGAACATCTTGACCATCTTCAGAAGTTATTTGACAGGTTGAAGTTGTACAAGCTGAGGTTAAACCCGAACAAGTGCACCTTGAGAGTGAGGTCTGGTAAGCTACTTGGTTTCGTCGTAAGTGATAAAGGTATTCAAGTGGATCCTGCAAAGGTGAAGGATATACAGGAAATGCCAGCTCCCCGAACAGAAAAAGAAGTCAGAGGCTTTTTGGGACGTCTGAACTATATTGCCCGATTCATCTCACACCTAACTGCTACTTGTGAGCCAATCTTCAAGCTACTGAAGAAAGATCAAGTGGTAAGATGGAACGACGAATGTCAGGCCGCTTTCGAAAGGATCAAAGAATATCTCCAAGAGCCACCCATTTTGATGCCTCTAGTTGAAGGGAGACCTTTGATCTTATACTTGACAGTACTCGACAATTCAATGGGGTGTGTGCTGGGGCAGCATGACGAGTCTGGTCGAAAAGAGCATGTTATTTATTACCTTAGCAAAAAGTTTGCCGACTGAGAGACCCGATACTCACTGCTCGAGAAAACTTGCTGCGCTTTGGCATGGGCTGCTCGCCAGCTGAGACAGTATATGCTGACTCATACTACTCTATTGATATCAAAGATGGATCCAATCAAGTATATCTTCGAAAAGCCTGCCTTGTCCGGAAGAATAGCGAGATGGTAGATAATCTTGACTGAGTATGACATCCAATACACGACCCAAAAGGCAATCAAGGGAAGTGTGTTGGCAGATCATTTGGCGCATCAGGCAGTGGATGATTACCAGTCTATGAACTTTGAGTTCCCGGATGAGAACATCATGTTGGTGACTGACCGTGAGACACCTGGACTGGATGAAGGACCTGAGGAAGGATCCTGATGGTCTATGTACTTTGATGGAGCTTCAAACGCTTTGGCCAATGGCATTGGCGCCGTGATCATATCTTCTGAAGGCTCTCATACTCCGTTTACCTCCTGACTATGTTTCAACTGCACCAACAATATGGCGGAGTATGAAGCGTGCATCATGGGTCTTCGAGCAGCAATTGACCTAAGGATTAAGTTTCTGAGTGTTTTCGGAGATTCCGCTCTCGTGATCAGTCAGATCAAAGGCGAGTGGGATACAAAACACCCAAATCTTATTCCTTACAAGGAGTATGTATTGACGTTGCTTCCCCACTTCGAGGAGATAACCTTTGAACACTTCCCTAGAGATGAGAATTAGTTAGCGGACTCGCTAGCTACGATGTCTTCTATGTTCAAAGTCACTTGGGACAACGAAGCTCCCCGGATTATCATTGAAAGGTTGGACGAACCTGCACATTGCTGTGATATTAAGACTGAAGAGGCAACGGATAAACCCTGGTTTCACGAGGTAAAGAGGTATCTCGAGGCTCAGGAGTACCCCGAGGGTGCATCTGTTAATGACAAGAAGTTTTTGAGGAGGTTCGCGGTGAAGTTCTTCATCAGTAATGACATCCTTTACAAGCGTAACCATGATTCAACCTTACTGCGGTTTGTGGATAAGAACGAGGCAAAAACGATTATGGTAGAGTTACATGAAGGTACTTTCGGATCTCATTCTAGTGGACATACCATGGCAAAGAAAATCCTACGGGCAGGATATTATTGGTCCACAATGGAAGCCGACTGTTATCAGCATTCTCGGACCTGTCATAAGTGCCAAGTCTATGCTGATAAGGTGCACATACCTCCAGTTCCTATGAACATCTTGATAGCCCCGTGGCCTTTTGCAATGTGGGGCATCGACATGATCGGTGAGATCAGACCTACTACGTCCAACGGGCATCTTTTCATCCTGGTAACTATTGATTAGTTTACGAAGTGGGTTGAAGGATCTTCCTTTGTTACTGTAACCAAGAACGTCGTGGCACAGTTCATTCGGCACAATCTGATTTATCGATACAGTGTACCAGAGAGGATCATTACGGATAATGGTACAAATCTCAACAATAAGATGATCACCGAGCTCTGCAAGCAGTTCAAGATACAGCATCACAACTCTTCTCCCTATCGGCCGAAGATGAACGGAGTTGTTGAAGCGGATAATAAGAACATCAAGAAGATTGTGCAGAAGATGACAGTGACATACAAAGACAGGCATGAGATGTTACCTTTTGCTCTTCATGGGTACCGTACCTCAGCGTGAACGTCAACAGGGGCAACCCCCTATTCCTTGGTATATGGTATGGAGGCCGTATTGCCCATTAAAGTCCAGATACCCTCTCTTCGGATCATGAAGGATGCAGGTTTGAGCAGAGATGATTGGATTCAGACCCGACTTGATCAGATGAACTTAATCGACGAAAAGAGACTCACTGCTATTTGTCATGGTCAGACGTATCAAAAACGGATGATCAAGGCATTTAACAAGAAAGTTAGACGACAAGAGTATCAAGTTGGGGATCTGGTAATCAAGCGCATCATCCTACCTCAAGGTGATCCCAGGGGAAAATGGACCCCTACTTACAAAGGGCCATTTGTGGTTAAGAACATTTTCTCAGGAGGAGCTATGATTCTAACCACCATGGATGGTGACGACCTTCCTCACCCCGTCAATGCAGACATAGTGAAAAAATACTACGCATAATCAAAGACCCGCTAGGTCGACTGGCCTAGGCAAAAATAAGGGCTTCCCGGCGAACCAAAAGGGTTCGGGCAAAAATAAGGGATGAAAATTTAAAATAAAACTGTATACCCAGCAAGTCGAAAACCTGAAAAGGCGGCTTGGGCAAAAAAGGGTATCCCGGTGGACTGAAAACCCGAAAGGGCGGTCCATGCAAAAATTAGGGATCAAAGCGTAACACTATGCCTCATTGGATCACCTTGCAACAAGACTTCGGTATCGACTATCAAGCTCGGACGGCACCAATCAATCTGATCTACCTTCAACCAAGTAGCAAAGTGATGAGATGCTCGAGGACATAGGGGCAATAGCAGAGTTGGAACCCAGTGGGATTATCCACATAGTTGTTTTGTTTTTTTCACAAATTGTATAAACTCTATTGTTCGGCGGCGTTCTCTTACTGGGATGTCAGCCTCTTGTACAAAAATGCCTATTTACAGGCCAAACTTCAAAGTCAATACAATTTATTTTCAGAGAAATTTCAAACTGTTTTTCCTTTTTCTATTTTGTTTTGCAAAGAACGTCCAATGTTCATTTTTGATATATGCATTTGACATTAATTGTTGCTCATAAATATTTACATGCGAAACAAAAGGCGATTACTCGTAATATCAGGAACAGTGGCAAATAAGAATTGTCCAAGCTTTACAGTTGATCTGTCCACCAGGTATAAAGGTAGATTCAGCTGAAGAATATGGTTGAAGTACATTCACTCCCCGCAGCGTAAGAAAAGACAGTAATGTTAACTCTTCCCATCTGAGACTCACAACTGTGAATGAATCGGCAATATTCTCCCCAAGCAGAGTTGATCTACCATCAGCACTAAAAAAGTCTTAATATCCCCAGTGGAGTATAAAATATATATATCCCCAGTGGAGTTTGAAATTTTTTCCCCAGCGCAGTCTGAAAAAGCTTCCCCAATGGAGTTTGGAGAATCATCCCCAGTAGATTCTGAAGATTGTTCCCAGTAGAGTGTAAAAGGTTATCCCCAGTGAAGCCGCAACTGAAAAATCATCCCTAGCGGAGTTCATTCCTTTCACAAACAGAAACTCAAATCCCCAACAGGATTCAGTATCACCAGCAACGGTAATTCATCCCCAGCGGAATTTATCAGCGGAATCCTCAGCAGAGCATCTCTTACCCACAGAGTAATCTCCTCATCAGTTTATTCCCCAGCGGAGTTATCCTCTCATGCAGGTTTATTCTCACAATCATCTTCGTTCGCTATCCCCAGCGGAAACGAGGAATTCAACTCTTTTCTCCAACAGCTAACCGGGATTTATTTTCCCCAGCTAAAAACATTACATTTCCATACATCATGACACATGCATATACGCATCATACAACACAATCTCATTTATTTTGAGAACATCATTGCTTGATACATATCATGCATTACATACAACTGACTTTTATCTTTCAGGAAGGATAAGGTTAAATTCTCACAAAATTCAAAGCTCTGAAGCTTTCACCTCAGTTGAATTACGGACGAGTTCCTAAATCTCAGCAGAGATGTTTTCTCAGTTGAATTACGAACGAGTTCCTAAATCTCAGCAAAGCAGTTGAATTTCGGACGAGTTCCTAAATCTCAGCAAAGCAGTTGAATTACAGACGAGTTCCTAAATCTCAGCAAAGCAGTTGAATTACGGACGAGTTCCTAAATCTCAGCAAAGAAGTTGAATTACGGACAAGTTCCTAAATCTCAGCAAAGAAGTTGAATTACGGGTAAGTTCCTAAATCTCAGCAAAGAAGTTGAATTACGGACAAGTTCCTAAATCTCGACGAAGAAGTTGAATTACGGACGAGTTCCTAAATCTTAGCAAAGAAGTTAAATTACGGACAAGTTCCTAAATCTCGACGAAGAAGTTGAATTACGGGAAAGTTCCTAAATCTCGACAAAGCAGTTGAATTACGGGCAAGTTCCTAAATCTCAGCAAAGTAGTTAAATTATAGACGAGTTCCTAAATCTCGACACCTCAGTTGAATTACAGACGAGTTCCTAAATCTCGACACCTCAGTTGAATTACGGACGAGTTCCTAAATCTCGACACCTCAGTTGAATTACAGACGAGTTCCTAAATCTCGACACCTCAGTTGAATTACGGACGGGTTCCTAAATCTCGACACCTCAGTTGAATTACGGACGAGTTCCTAAATCTCGACACCTCAGTTGAATTATGGAAGAGTTCCTAAATCTCGACACCTCAGTTGAATTACATACGAGTTCCTAAATCTTGACACCTCAGTTGAATTACGGACGGGTTCCTAAATCTCGACACCTCAGTTGAATTACGGACGAGTCCCTAAATCTCGACACCTCAGTTGAATTACGGACGGGTTCCTAAATCTCAGCAAAAATGATTCCTCAGTTAAGTACGGACGATTGAAGTTCATAAATATCAACAGAGATGACTCAATCGAATTATGGACGATGAAGCTCCTAAGTTTCTACTTCTCTCAACAAAGATCAGACTTCCCCGGTGGAATCTTCCATAACAAACAGGTGTACAAGCTCTCGCTAAGGAATCTCTTATGCAATCGACACTCCTTAAGATGGCATATTTAAGCCCATCTCCCATCAGCAACCTTAAAATGGCATCAGTAAGCCCATTCCCTACATCACAAGACAATTACAACTTCATGCGAGTGCAAATTTATGGGCACTCTAGTGTTCAATCCTCTTCCACCTTCGGATCACGAAAGGTACGAAAGCCAATCTACATCCTCAAGTTTAAGAAGATTGAACAGGGGCAGCTGTTGTACCCCAAAATTTTCCCTCTCATATTTCTCAAAATATTTCAAGAATGATCTCCAAATTGCTCAAGGTAATCCAAGGGTTGGCCAGACAAGCTCTCTCCTAAGGCAGTCTATCCCAAATTAGGGTTTCATGTGGCATCAAGATCCTTGAGTCCAAGTGACCCCAAGTGCTCACCAATGTCCTAATGTGTTATCAAGATCATACATGACAAGTTTCAAGTCTTGCAGAGAAAGTTTGCTCAGTCAATTGCTCAAAGGTCCAAAAATCGACTATGTTAGGGCAAAAGTCAACTGTGGCCTACATACAGTCAAACTTCAATATTTTTTGTCAACATTCTAATTTTGAAGGATATTTCATCATTTGATCAAGGGTTGATCATGATTCATCAAGTATTGCTCATAATTCATCAAGATTCAAAAGTTGCTAAATTAGGGTTTTATAGGAAAAGTCAACTCAACTTTGACCAAGCATAACTTTCTCATACTTTATGAGAAATGACCCATTCAAATCTCATTTTGAATAGGATGCAATTCCCTACAATCCATCTTCAGATCTCAAGTTCCAAATATGCACTCACAAGAAGTTATGAATTTGGACATTATAGGTCATTTTGAAAAGTCAACAAAAACACTTTTTTGTCAAAGCTTCATACATGAGCATGGAATATCAAATTGAGATGAGATCAAAAGGGTTGTTTAGAGTACATCTCAAGCTTTCTAAAAAGTCAAAGAACACCTCCAAGGATTCATAATTGAGGAAGTTATGCATTGTTGAAGTTGGACTTTTTTGCAAAATTGCCAAAAGTCAACTATGCCCAAAACTTCAAATTTTGCCAAATGGGCCCATTCTTTTTCACTTGTTTTGAGTTGGCATTATAGCCCACGTGCTCTAGATTTGGCCATGTGTCCATATCATATTTTTATTAATTGTTTTGATTTTTATTTGAATTAATTTGAATTAAATCAAAACAAATCAAATAAAATCAAAAATATTGAAAACCAAAGATCTTTTGATGATTTCAGGCTTCATTGGACAACTAGCACCATTCCAAATTCGCATCAAAGCTTGTGTGCACAAAAAGATTGAAAAGAAGCCAATTTTGGAAGGTTGTTAAAGAAGAATCAAATCAAATTCAAATTCATTGATGGAGAGGGATTTGGACAGAGTTTGCTACCCTAATACATTGTACAATACATAAGGAGGCGAGGCAGAAAAAAATAAGGGTTAGAGATCAGGCATAGAGTGAAAGAAAAATCTGAAAAAAATACCAAAAAAGTGTGAGATCGAAACAGGGCTTAGAGGCATCCTCAAGGCTTAGCACTTGTCTCAATCTCTTCCTAGCAATCTCAGGAACCTAAAGCAAGCAAAACCACGCGTTTTCAGGCCCTCCCATACGCTGTAAGTCACTCACGAACTCACCATGTTCTTGAACTCGCATCTTGCAATTTAAGCATGGTTGATCTGAATTAATGGCATAATCTTAATCTACAGAGCATTTGCAAGCTTTTGGTATTATTCAATTGCATTTATATGACCTATATCGTGATTCACCATAGTTAGGGTTTCAAGTTTACTTTTAGGGTTTTTGTTTTCAGGAATAATTGGCCCTAATAATGGCTATGGTTGTGATTAGAAGAGGGAGACGAGTCTAACCATGGTGTTGGAATTCATTTCCATGGCATGTACGAGATTTTGAGGATGGACAGGCTTGTAGCGGCGGACCTTTGTCCGTGGGTATAAGTCATTGGATTTTTAGCCACGGTGCAGAGGAAGGAGACCATGAAGTTTCGTCCCACCATTGGCCTGTTTAAAACGAGCGCGCGTTTTTATTTTTGTTTTCGAGTAGGTAGATTAGTTCTTAAGTACTTGCTCAATCCAAAACAAAACAAATTTTTCACACTTACACTCTTTTACCAAACAAGTTTTCAAAAACACTTCATTACACTCTTGAGGACAGAAGCAAGAGTTAAATCGAAGTTAAAACAAAAACTTTTCACACCCACAAACACAAAGAAAACAATTTTGAAAACAATGAGCAAGTACCTAAGAGCCCGTAGATGACTACGGATAGAAGGGATGCTAATACCTTCCCTTTCTATAATCTACCCCCCGTACTCAGAAATATCTCAAAAAAGGAATTTTTCTGTGCTTTTTTTCCTTTCCTTATTGGATAAAATAAAGTTTGGTGGCGACTCTTGCTTACCGCGACATTTTGCAAATAAAAACGCAAAACGCAAACCAACATTCCAAAAATAGTCAGTTCTTCCCACCGTATCACACTAATTTATTAACAAATGACTTTCGTAGTTTTTATCAATTAAAAACTAGACAACCTTAATCTTTTGTACTGGGTGAATTTCAATCTTACCCAATTTATAAATGGTCATACTTTCGTAGCAACTGACATATTTAAGTTTAGAAAAGTTGTGATTAAAACTAAAATAGGTCCCTAAGTATATCTCAAAGAACAACAATTTAGAGTATCGTTGAATCGACAATCTTCACATTCCAACACTTATAGATTTAGCTAGGCATGGTTGTGGAATGTGATAAAATGATTGATTTGATCATGAAATAAGACATAGCAGATAAATTAAATGAAACTTTAAACATGCAATTAAAAGAAAGGTAGAAAATGATCTTGCGTTAAAACAAGAGTGCATGTAAATAAAGAGACGATAAACTAAATGAAATGTGATAAATAAACTTGCTCGGAAGAGACTTAAATCTGGTACAAGAAGTAAATTTGTTGAACTTGAATACGGAAAGTAAATGACGACAAGATTAATGCTTCAAATAAAGGTTACTCCAAACTCGATTACAAACTCGATCAATAATGTAATACCCCTCCGATGTGAAGAGCTAATCGCTTTCAATTTCGAAAATATGTGGATTAAGTTTGTAACTAAGCTTGGATGATCTCAAAGTTGGATGAAAGGATGTATTTATAGAGTTTTCAAAATGCTAAAATCACAAAGGAGGTTTTCTAAAGCGTGTAGAAAAAGTATGAGGAAGTGGGGGTGGTTCCCTGACCAAGAAAGCCCAAATTCTGACTGCCTAGTCTTTATAACATGTGGCAGTCTCCACACCCTCCATAGTGTTCTCCATGATCGTAAAGCAGCGAAGACTTGGTCTTTTGATCGTTGAGACGTGGACCACTCAAGGCCACCCCTATGGTGAACGCCATGGTGGTCGCCTTGAGTGCATTTTGCCCTAATTCTTCTATTTTCATCCATTTTACTTCATTTCTTCGCGTACGACTCCCAAATGGTCGTTCATTTGAAACATAGTCAAAATACCATCATAATAGTGAAAAAAGAAATAAAACAACAATAAAACATGCACAAATTGAGTAAAATATACAATGTGTTTTGGCCCTATCAGGGCATCATCAGGATCATGCCTATCCTTGAATGTATGAGGCTTATTCCTATGAAACTTACCCAGATTACATAACTCATTGTTAACCCCGACATTAGGCTGATTACACATAGCCCGAGCCACAGCCTGCAAAGCAGCAACAATCATAACATCGTTTCTTCCAACCATTTTCTATTTCATCACCACAACAACAACAATGCTTAACAGAAACTACATCGACAATATTCAACTGTCACAAATCACCGACTCGACAACTTGCCTGGATAGACCAGCCTGCTCTGATATGACTATGTAACACCCTAATTTCCCAGGCATAATTTATAAATAATATCAAAGTAATTTAAAACATCTAAATAATTAGGATATTACTTTCATCAATAACCTGCTGATACAATTAGATATGCAACACATATGGTAATTAAAGAACACAACATGAGTATGAACTTCGAGATTTTTATTAGCAACGGAAAAGCATCAACAACAAATAGTTTTACTCCTCCAACATGAGTTATAACTCAAATTTTTGCACACATAATATCATATGTCAAGATTGATGTCTTAACAACATACAATGTCACGACAGATGTTTAACATTTGCTGACAGAAAAATAGAACTTTTACCAAATCACAAACAATGCAGAACTTAAAGCAGAAGGTAAAATAACATAGGAAATTGTTAACTCAGTTTGGTGCAACTCATCTACTCTAGGGGTTACCAAGCCAGGAAGGAAATCCACTATCAGTAGTATTAATTCTATGCCTAAATAATCCCAGTTTACAACTTACATCTTAATCCCTACCCAGTGCAAATTCTACCTAGACACCTCCTAGATATGATAAATCACCATCTCACTTCCAATCACCGCAATGATATATACATCCATAATCCCAGTGACTAGAAACTACAGCCATAATCCATGTGACTAGAACTACAACTGAAGATCACTCTTTAATTAGAAAAGCTCAAACTCTTTTGCTTAAAAGCTTTAAGAGTGAGACAATAACTTGACAAACTGTCAAGTAAGAATCAATCAACTCAAATGCATAAAAAGACACGTGAGGACATACAAAGAATAACATAAACTCCTTGAAGAAATCTAAAAACCTAAGGCTAAGAAAATATGGCTTCCCCTTTTTTATTACAAATTTCTTAATGAATTTAGGTCTAGGTAGTTTCTTTAAATACTCTTCAGCAATCCTTGGGCCTTGAATCTTCGCCCATATATTCCTTGTTGCACACGCTGAGAGTTACACCAATCTGTGCAGAAATATCTCCTTAAATATTGGAACAAAATACAAGGTTTCCTAAATTGTCTCAAAGCCCAATTTTGCCAACCTGTGTACAGCTAGAGATAAATCAATTATTCCAGATTGAATATTCTTGACATGTGAAAAATCAGTGAGATAAAACCAGAAGGAATCTCACATAATCAATTTAAATTTGTCAAGAAAATAATACAACATGTACTGATGTTCTGATATAGAATGCTACAACATCTGCCGGAACATCTGCTTCCTAACCAGCATGTTAGAACACCTTCTAAAATGTCATGCTGCAAACCATGTTTTAGAAAAATTATGTCAATCCTAAAACCATGGTATTAACAATAATGACAATATTCATAAATAATTATCAAATATAAAAATTATCCAACAACAGAGTTATACATATAGTTCCCTCCCAACATAAACAAAACAAGCGTCGATCCCTAGTGTTACATATCAGAGCAGACATTGACTCAACAAATGCATAAAGAAGAGAAACATATTCCACTAACTTCCATAATTATAAGGGCTGAGATTAATAATTATATAATGGAATGCATAATAATATGTGAGCATATAATTATCTCAACACAATCACCCATTCAACAAATCCACACACCACATAATCCAACATAGCAATACATTATACATACACACCTCATATCATCCAAACATTATAATAAATGATATATGCAATGAAATGAGACACAACTCTGTGACTCAATGCAGGTGGTACCAATCATGAACTCTCAGGTTCATCCCGCTCTCGATACCTACCATAGGATTAGAGCACACCAAAAATTATTACCATCACCATAGGTAACACTTCACTAATTCCCACCTAGAACCATCTACTTGCACTCAATCCCCACCATAGGATTTAGGCTCACCAAAATGGACCACCATCTAAACACCATGATGCATGAATTCAGAAATGACATGCAACAACATCAACATGTACAATGGTATTCACCTTAACCAATGTACTACACCAAAATAACCACCAATAACATATACATGCATTACAAACATTAAACATTGGCATTGTAACAACATATCAGATGACAATACATCATTCACACATTCATTACACTACAACATACAAATTATACACCATTTATCACAAAAAAGCAACATAAATTATTTCCAGGTTCTCAAACTTATTTTTAAATTAAATTAAATTGTGTTAGTGTTGTACCCCAAAATTTTCCCTCTCATTTATCAAATATTCTCTCACAAAGATCTCTCTGGGTTCAAGACTGCACTAGGGTTGATCAACTCAAGACATCTCCTTAAGCACTGAAGACCAAAATTAGGGTTTGAGATTGCACAAGGATAATTGAACTTTAAATGCCTCATATGACTTTCATGGATCATTATGGACCCTCAATATTACTCATGTCAAGTTTCAAGCCCTGGATCACACTTTTGCTCAGTCAATTGAGCAGTTGACCTAAAAATCAGTTGTATTGGAAAAAAGTCAACTATGGTCAATTTACAGTCAAACTTCATAATTTTTATTCACATCAACATTATAAACTCATATGTATCATTTGATCAAGTTTATACCATAATTCCTCAAGAAATTGGATCAAATCATCAAAAGGGCAAAATGGTCAAAATTAGGGTTTTGACTGAGAAAGGGGCAATTCTTGATTTTTGACCTAGAAAATGGTCAATTGGTTTGAAGAATAGTTTCAATAGTTCAATTTCATCTTTTTGACCTAATGGCATGACCTAAAATATTTCTCAAGATCAATTGGATTGATAGTGAATTTTCAGTCAACTGATCAAAAGTCAATTGTACACTAAAAAGTCAAACTTTGACTTTTTGGTCAAAATCCAATGTGAAAGATCACAATTCATCAAAACATGTCAAAATTTGAAACTTATTCATCAAGAAATAAAAAAGTCAATATTTCATTTTGAAAAGTCAATATTTTCTAACTTAGAAATTTTTCTAAGTGTTTAAAACTTCATGTTTTTTCATAACTTTGAGCCAATTTTTCACCATGATGCAAGAGGATTCAAAAGAAACTTTAAACATAAAATTTGTATATCTCCATGATATATACAACATTGCTTTACACAACTTATTCTAAAAATGCTTGGATCTCATGTTATTAATTCATAAAGTCATGGTCTTGAAATTGAACACTTAGTGAAATTTTGCCCTAGTTTTGGTCAGGATTTTGACCTAACTTCATGGCACTTTTTCATATAGTTCTAAAGGGAATTTTCAAAATTGATTAAAATAGGGGTTGTAGATCACATTACAAGATTTCCAAAATGTCCAATAACTCCTTAAGATCATTCTTGAGCAGGGAGAATCGAAGAGAGAAAGTTAGGGTTTTCAAACTTGAATTACAAGTCATTTTGTGATGAACAAAATTCAAATTTCAAACCTATGCTGCACAATCTTGGTTTGCAGGCCTCCAAACCTCAAGATATCTCAATAATCAGAAGATTACACTTACTTTTGAGCTATTATCCACTTGATTCAAGCTTTATCCAAGTAAATTTTCCATTAATGGCACAAAGGCACCATTGCCCTTTACATAAAGCAAGCTTTATGCAAAGTCAACTTTCATTGAGCTTTGCATTGGTTCCCTTTGCACAAGCTTCCTCTACAAAGTAAGAAAAGCTTGTTTAAAGTTGGCAACCACCCTACATGCTTGTACTTGCTGCCTTGAAACCGAATTTTTTCACTTTGCTTCAAAATCAAGCAATTGAGCCATAACCCTAGAACTCAGAAACCTTTTGGGCAATAGCTTTCAAACCTTTTCCATACATAAACAAAAGTCTATTGCAACATAAGACACGAATGCTAGCACCCTCAAAAACCTCCCAAGCACCTTGCGGCACAGAACTTCCCAAACTTGATAGTTTTGAGCAAAAACTCACCATCTTCATTTCCACTCGTGCGTTTTGAAAACTAATCATCCAAACACCTTCCATACATCATATCAAAGTGATCCAGACCCCTGTTTATTGAATTTAACTCCTCCATCACTATCCACCATTTCCAAATTTGAAGCTTGCAACTTGACTTGAGTTGGGAGTTTCAGCCATCCTCAAAGCAAAGTAGGAGTTGGAACACATTCAAGGAGGTCCAAGCAAGCTACATAAATCATCAGGCCATCACAAAGGTTGCTCAAACTCCATACACGACTCCAGCTACAAGAGGTAAGTTTTCAAACTTCTATATCTTTATACAGGTATCATTTGATTCTGATTTGTGAAGATAAAATGTAGATACCATTGCCACGAAGTTGTACATATCCATAGCTTGCATTTATATGGCCTGAGCTTAGAGAATTTTAGATTTGAAGTTCTCTGAAATTTTTAGGTTTTAAATTAGGACCATAAAAATTCTCATTCATCTTTGACTGTTAGCTTAAGTTATTTACATGGTTGGACTCGTGGAGAAAAATTCCACAACTTTCATGTTTGAACTTTTCATTTTTGTTGAGAGATGAAGAAGATACATGTCCTTTGGCTGGAGGTTGAAGATGAAGTGTAATCAGGGTGTGTTTTGTGTTATGCATTTATCCTTTCACACAAGTTAACGGATGTATCACCATCCCAGTGGTTAAAGCGTGTGTCTGTCACCCTTAGGTCCTGGGTTCAAGCCCCAGCGTGACCTTTTGCTATTTTTTTCACTATTTTCTGACTTTTTTTGTGATTTTTTGGCAGCGCCTGGGCTTTTCATATGGGCCTAATCTTTTTTTCTTCACAACACCTCTTGCATTACTGATCCACCCCCTGACTTTTCTTTATATTTTTATTTCCTTTTTTTATTTTACTTTTTCATTATTATTATTATTATTATTAATATTATTATTATTATTACTATTATTATTTTCATAAATCATAAAAAAATCCAAATTTATTTTTATTTATTATTTATACTATTATATTTTATTTTCTCTATAAAACAAAAAAAAAAGACTAAAAAATATTTTTCTTAAAACAAATTAATTTCCTTTTTTTTCTTAACTAATTAATTTTTAGACTTAGGTTAAATTAGTACATTATTTTATTTTCTAGTTAAAATTAATTTAGAACTTAGGTTTATTTTAATTAATTAATCTTCATTTTATTTTCTTTAATTTAAAATCTTTTCACAAAAAACCCTAAAAAAATCCTTTTTAAGTTAATTTTCTTTCTTAATTAATTTAAGTTAATTTTATTTAATTTTAATTAATCATTCCCTTTATTTAGGTCAAGACAAAACCCTTTCATAAAAACAACAAAAAATCATTTCTTTTTCCATTCATATTCTTGCATTTTATTTTCAATTTTGTACAATATTCAATATGGTTGTAATATATAATTAGGTTTAATTTTCTTGCAATCCCAATTTGTAAATTTGTACACCCCCTCCCCTAATGATGTAATAGCATGGTAATTTTACTTTTCGCAATTTACCGCTTTATATAAATGCTAGTAATTAGGGTTTGTATGAGAAGATAAAATCAGCAAGTAGCAAACCCTAATCAAAGACTAAACAAAGCATTAAAATCAATACACTTGCACACAATCACCCCTAGGGTAAAATCCACTTGATTGCCTTATAAAAATAGCCATATTATGCATGTGAGGTATCTTAGCAAAAACAAGCAAAAGTACAAGATCATAGTCCCTCAATGATGCTATCTATGTTACCTTTTCAAAATAATCTTAGACCCTAAAGAAAAATGCTAAGATACCTTGCAACATTGCTAATCATGGTTATACGATGACCCGCGCCTGTCCCGTTTACATCCAAAGATAGGGTTACTTACCAAATCAATGGTAAAATAACAATGTCAAAGGAAAGAGGAAATGAACATGAAAGACTTTTGAGTAGGTAGGATGCCCCTAGTTAATTGCTCACTTTCAAAACAAAACATCCTTGTGTTTTTAAAAACAAACACCTACACTTTCAAAACATCTTATAAACTTGAAAACATTTTCAAAAGATCATCATCTTTGTATACATTCTTACAAACGAGAATCATTACAAAGTTTGCCTAAACAATGGCCTCTTTACAAAATACTTTCAAAAACCACACAAAGCACAATTTCAAACAAAAGCAAGTGATCTAGCAAGTAACTAAGATCCCATGGAAAACCATGGATGAAAAGGGTGCTAATACCTTCCCTTTTCATAATCTACCCCCCGAACTCAAGAAATAATCTCAAAGGTCTTTCTTGTGCTTTTTCACCTTTCCTTTTGGATAAAAGAAAAGTCGGTGGCGACTCTTGCTAACCGCAACATTTGCGATCAAACGCAAAACAACCAAGTCAGTTCTCCTACCGTATTACAGAACTGGCGACTCTACTAAGGAAAACTTAAAAGTGGGGTTACCTTAGGGCTAGATCACCTTTACTTGCTTTCTTTGTTTGACTTGTGTGCTTTACATTACGGTTATTTGTTTGAGTTTGAATCCTCTACCGGATTTGGGATACCTTATAGGTAAGTAGTAATACATTGTGGAAACTGTGCGGGGTATACCGACATGGTCTAAGCAATAGCTATGTTAGTGCGACATATTTGTGGGTACCGGTAGCCCTTGAGTAGTCAAGGAGAATACGGGGCCGCTGAGTGATGTCATGAAGCACTAATGAACTTTTAGAACCTTTACTTGACCAACTTGGCATTTAGGACGTAGTGAGATGACCGAATTTGGTGCAGTCCAAAGTTGGTAGATACTCGATACTACACTCATTGAGGTTTGTTTTTTTGGGATATTTCGGTCGCCATTAAAGAGGCTTGTGCTGAAACAATGACCAAAGAAACAAACCGGTGATATTGAGCTCCTTAGAACCCGGTTACTATTACTGGGACAGGTTTGAGCCAACGAAACTTCAAGAGGGTACTTACCTATAAGACTCCATGCAAGCCTAAACCTAAGGATTTGTTTGCTTTGTTTGTATATACATACTTGTACATAACATCATAAACATCATAACATAATACTCATACTCACTAACCATTTCAAGGATCTTGAGATTTATCTTTGTTCTATTTTGTAGGACATGGATTATATTCGCAGGAAAACTATTCAAGTCAATCTTGTAAGGATCCCTCCTCAACTTAAAGAGCTAGCATCAAGGATTCCTGAAAATTCTCCATTCACCGAAAGACATGGTCGCCTATTAAACTTGGTCATCTCCAACACTGATGAAGACATGATAAAAGTGCTCTTCCAGCTCTTTGATCCTCTACACCATTGCTTCACATTTCCTGATTATCAACTTGTGCCAACTTTGGAAGAATTCTCCCAACTCTCGAGGATTCTCATTCTCAATCAACTACCTTTCAACGGTACGGAAAGAGATCCAAATCCAGAAGAGATTTCTCAAGCCTTACACTTACAACCATCTGATATCATAACTAATTGGGAAATAAGGAGTGGTGTCAAAGGTTTCTTAGCCAAGTTCTTGTTTGAGAAAGCCTAAAACTGTTGGAACTCCTTGGATTTGAAAGCTTTTAAGGAAATTATGGCTCTCCTCATCTATGGGATGGTTTTGTTTCTAAATCCTGACCAACTCATAGATGTAAACACCGTAAAAATCTTCATGTCTCGTAACCCGGTGCCTACTTTGTTAGGAGACATCCTACATTCTTCTCACTCTCGCACTTTAAAGAAGAGAGGTATCCTCATGTGTTGCACTCCTCTCTTGGCAAGATGGTTTATTTCGCATCTTCCCCAATCTGTGTTGAAAAATGAGCAAGGTTCAAGATGGTCCCATAGGTTGATGACGCTCAGACATTCAGATATTCATTGGTGTTCCCGCTCTTTGGAGAATGTTACTATCATCGACCGTTGTGGAGAATTCCCTAATGTCCCTTTTCTTAGCATTAGAGGAGGTATCACTTACAACCCCTGCTTAGCCCTACGACAGTTTGGTTACGCCCGGAGGGATGGTCCCCATGAGATGCTTATCCAAGGATTGGTATTCGACTACGAGAATGACAATCAAGGTTACCGTCAGAGGTTTATCCGAGCATGGAGGATGGTGAACAAGGTGGATAGCAAGACACTAGGACACAAGAATTTCATTCCCCTTGAGCCTTATCTTAAATGGTTACGAGCTCGTACTCAGAAACTTGTGATGCCTTACCCCTCCATCTTACCAGTCATTGTGGAGCCTGTGGTCGAAAGAGATGTTCCCTACAGTATCCTCCATCCCAACATGCCTACCTCTCTCGAAGACTTACAAAAGGGTTGGATCCAGCTGAAAGAAGAACGAGATACTTTCGAGGCTCAATTCTATGCTAGTGAAAATAGGGTCTTGGAGCTTACGAAGCAACTACAAGAAGAGAAAAGTGTGAACGCTTATCTCGTGCCAAAGAGGATGCGTTCGGTCTTTTTATCTTAGAAAGTTATTTTGTAAGCCCAAGAGGCATGATGTAATCTTTCTTGTTTTGTCTAATGAGAATTAACGTTTGTTCATTCTTTTGTTTATGCAAATTTAAATTTCATTAATCCTTGAAATCATTTTCATGTACATATTCCATGCATCATAACATGACAAGTTTTCGCATAACAGGTTTCCTTATCTTTCTGCTGTTTATTTCAGCAAGAGATGTGAAATTCTGGTGTATGCCAGTCTTCAGATGTTATACTCAATGTCTAGACATCTGATATGACATAATAAATGCACTGCAAGGTAGATACCCAATTTTTCGTGTTACAGTACTAAAGAGTAACAGAAGCACAGTTTAACCAAGCTATGCCAGATATACTTTGAAGGTGCAGAGGATAGAACAACGATGTACCTAGTTCTGTTCATCTGTTGCACATGATCAGCAGAGAGCAAACAACCTTCACAGTTATGTTTCTCCTACACAGATATCAGCATGATGTCTTAACATGTTCTGAGACATCATCTGTTACAACATTACAGTTTTACCTTGATGTATAACAGACAGAATTATAAAGTGTTGAATGTAAAAACACAAATCAGTTGTTGACCCAGTTCGGTGAAACACACCTACTCTGGGGGCATACCAAGCCAGGAAGAAGATCCACTATTAGCAATATTAATTCAGGACTAAACTTCACAAGTTCCCATCCTTCACTTAATCATTTACCCAGTGCAACCTATACCTAGGAACTCCTAGATAGAAACCTACCAGTTTCCATTCCTATTGCCGCAGCAACAGAAGTCTTACTCCTACTCAAGAAGTAGAGCCCTCCCACTTGGTTTCCTACATTACAATGAATATGAAGTAATGCAGAAATACTTAGACTTGCTTCATAGCTTCGTCCAAGAACACTCAAACTCTTACCTACAGGTATCGAGTTACACACATGGTAACCTTGCCACAGACCGACAGGTTTACCTAACAAAACACCCCCAATGTTACATTATGTGAGGCTTACAAACCCTAGGTTACAATCTGCTATTTATAACCTATTACCCAACTGGATTTGGGCCTTCAAAATCTCAGCAAGCTTTTCTCCTTGCTGTTACAACTCAGCAGCAAACTTCTGCTATAATCAAGGTCTTCAATCTTCTAGTTCCTAAAATATCTCCATATTTAGAAACAATATTTTCTTCAAATATTATGATTGATTCTTGATTGATCTTCAGATTCTCCATAAGAAACGCCACATATATTCTCAGAGTATTTAAGTACCAGAACTGTAACTGAATTACCAATTCCGTTGACGTGATGTCAAGTCAGGTGTCATGACATTACATCTAACATGTTGTCCTAGATGTTGAACTTCGTCAACACAACAAATAACCTCTTTCATAATTTAGATCTTAAAATAGTTAGGTTACAAGTCACAGCTGTTACAAACATTCAACATATAACATAGTTACTTAATTAGTACTTAATTTCAGGCGCGATGTCATATGCTGATGTTGTGACATCTTACATAACATGTTGGTCCAGATGTTGAACTTCTTCAACCCAACATATTAAAACAACAGAGGGAATATGGGTAAACTTGCTTTCTTATTTGTTTTACAAATGAAGCCAACTCTCCAGCCAGGGCACTTACAATCTCCCCCTTTGGCAAATTTTGGCTAAAAACAAATAAGTGCAAGTTGCATTTTGGGACCAGACCACAACACAGTTGAGATGTTACAACATCTTGTCCAACATCTTCTTTGTAGAGGCTGATGTCCTTTGAGCAAACAACAAACCTCTATCCCTCATCTGTGAGCCACTCCAAGCCATCGATGGCCCAAGAGGATTTCTTTTCTCAAGATTATTGTTGATAATCTTGATACTGATTACTTGTGATCATGTAACTCAGATCACAAGTCACAACTATCCTCTTAACTCAGAACACAAGACACAAACAAAGTCACTTACTTGTGATCATGTTGCTTTCACCTGAGTCTTGCTGGACATTGCCGTCTGTTGCTTTCACCAGAGTCTCGCCTGAGTCTGGGTCCCTATCTTTCTCCCCCTTTTTGGCCAGAATTTGACAAAGACTGCCCATACAGATCCATACCCATGCACAATATTCCCAGATGCTAACAAACTTCATATTGCTGAAACCCTCTGATGAAGAGGAAGAATAGAGAGAGTCTTCATAAATAATGCAACTTTGGCATAGATAGTAACGATCTTGGTACTTTACTCTGACAGTTTCAGTACCCTAGGACTGGTTTTAATGCAGGTACCTACCCTTGGGTTTGACCCTTTGACCATTGTCAGGATGAAGTATGTCTTGCCCTTTTTAAAACAGACATTTGTCTTTTAGAACCGACTCCTCCCTTTATGTACTTCTCTTAGGATCCCCTATCCAAGACACATCGTTGGCATATTACACTCTGCCTCAGTTATATAATACCTTTATTAGATGACAAGTTATCACCCAAACATTCCAGCTCACTAAACTGCTCCATAATGAGACACAACCGCCCTGTTTTCTTAGCAGATGAAAACACGCTCAAATCCTATTCTGCTATTTTCATATTAGCAATTTGAAACCATTCCATTTTCACAAAGAGGATGGTTACTCCCTCTGAGTCATACAGTTGTACACACATGGGTTTATTAATAATAATCCACACTTCATCCAATTTTCCTCCTGTCTGTAGTTTTAGAGGAAATTAGGAACAATGTCATTACCAATGTGATGACATTCGGTCAGACATAGTCCTCTTCAGTCTTGAACACATCATCCCAATAGTTAATAAGGTGCCACACTTTATATCCTACGAGTTTGATGAAGACCTTTCGTACAAACCAATACTCCCCCTGTTAGGGACAATCACTTCTCCTCATGGAAACAAGTAGGTCACATTCAATACTCAGTTGGACCTTCAAGACAACTTCTGATTCAAGGTAAATAAGACCCCTTGATGAATGGAAAACATAAGACGCATCTTCATGTCTTCAAGAGCGCACCGTCTGTTCAACAATATTGGTTGAACGCATTCATACTGTGAATCAAACTTTCTCGATAATAATCAGCTGCCACATGTTGATTATCTTGATTCTCTGAATCCACTGCTGAGATAGACCAAATGCCACTGTTTGATTATCTCCATGTTTATCAGACTTCTCCCAAAGATATTCTGACCTTCCAATTGAAATTTGAACTTCAAGCTACAAGTTATCACAAAAGGCTTAGATACACTAAGACAGGAACATGTAACATCTTCTCCACCCAACAACTCCAAAGAGCTGCAAAGAGACGATCTTTTTGAAGGATCTAATCTTCAACTTCGTAGATCATCCTATCTTAAGTTGATGTGCCACTTCACCAACCAAGAATCTGATGTTGAACCAAATGTCACAACATTATGTTATAACATCTAGTTGTTGAATTCAGCTCCAGACTGATCCAAGTGACCATCATCAAGATTATGATGTCTTCTTCTTCTTGTAGCTTTAAGTCTGAACATGTTTCCAGGAAACCTTTTCAAGGATCAAATGATTTTGCTGTCACCAAAGAGATAGCTCTAAAGCATCACTCTTCCTGTGATTCTTCACAGGGTCTAGAAGAAGGAATGTTCCCACATCTTTAAGAACATCAGTTATCTTGAACTCCAAGGATAATCAATTAAATACTTGTACTTGTCACAAATAGCAATTGATCATAAATCCTTCCCATTATCCTGTAAGATACTTTCACCATTTGAATACTTTGACATACTCTTCGTGTGTTAATATCTTCTTCTTGCAAGCTCTTTCTTTGAGAGACCAAAGAGTTGAGATATCTAGGTTGCCACCCTTGACTCAAGTAAATAGAATTTTCTCTGAACAAACTCTACTCACCTCAACAGATTTGAAACTCCTACCAGATCAGATTCATCCTTAGGAATGAGAGAGATGAATCCTTCCTTGCAAATATGTCACACAACACCCAGAACCCATGTGACATAGGTCAACAGCCAGCTAAACACCAGGCTGAACTAATATGAGGAGGTTAACCAAATCTCCCCCTCAAACTACCAGTCATGGAAGCTCCACACAAAATATCCATGCATTGTGCACAAATGTCTCGACATGACATATGACATCCCTACCAGATTTAAGTAACTCCAAGAGCTATACATGTTCATACTCCAATCACACCAATCAGACTTCAGCTGACCTTAAGTACTTCAGTGAAGACAACAACACCAATCATCAGCAGATATGTATTGCCAGAACATACTACCTTAACCAAACTCTGAGTCTTCATATTCTTGAAAGATCTTCCACTTCTAATCATGATGTTTAAATGACAAGACTCATGATCCCAATCTACTTCTATGAAGGAGCAATAATGCTGCACCATCATTGACTTTTATTAACCAATGGGCTTGTCTTTCTTCACACCATATTACTCCAGGGAACAACTGCTCAGTCCTGATCAATCTTCAGGAACAAGCCCACCAATAGGGATTGCACAATATCACATCTCAACCAGCTCTACTTCTAGAGTTCTGACTTCTAAAAGTAACCTTCGGGAGCACACAGACATAGTTGACTCTACCATTGTCAACTTTGCACACACAGATGTCTCCTCTTCCAGGTCAGGAGTAGGTTTCAAACAAAAGTATCCCTTTGTTTGACACCCGAAACATATGCTTTTCAACTAGTAGCTGCATACTTGTTGAACACATGTTCCACCGTCGCATAGAACATCAGTTCCATCACCTTGGAATAAAACCCTCCTTGAAATTCTTCAAGGTATTCGTATAACACTACTCAAGAGAGTAAGGGAATCAGTGATTATGTGATTCTTACCATCCTGAACGAAGAACGTCTTCATGAGTGGACTTGAGAGGACTCAAGTATCTGTGACATTTTCAATAGCTTACGTTGAAATCTTGAATACAGTAGCCTTCAATCCACGAGAGGGGAAACACATCAGAGCTTGAGTTTTGCCAAGTATTATGCAGCGGAAGAACATAATACAACTCAATCTTTGCATACACACTACTTCAGGCGTACACAGATCCTAGGTTTGAAAATAAATCAAACCTAGAACAGCTACCACACAACCAGGCCAAATGCCAATCACCAAAGACAGGTACACACAGTTCCTGTCACGAATAGTCCATCCTCCCATCTTAAGGGACCATTCAAACCTTTCCAGGTTATAATCTCCAGTACTAAAATTGACCTTGCAGATACCAGAAAGTATCACCCATGGATCTCATCCAGAAACAGAACATGATGCCTGCTCTGATACCAATTGAAATTCTGGTGTATGCCAGTCTTCAGATGTTATACTCAATGTCTAGACATCTGATATGACATAATAAATGCACTGCAAGGTAGATACCCAATTTTTCGTGTTACAGTACTAAAGAGTAACAGAAGCACAGTTTAACCAAGCTGTGCCAGATATACTTTGAAGGTGCAGAGGATAGAACAACGATGTACCTAGTTCTGTTCATTTGTTGTACATGATCAGCAGAGAGCAAACAACCTTCACAGTTATGTTTCTCCTACACAGATATCAGCATGATGTCTTAACATGTTCTGAGACATCATCTGTTACAACATTGCAGTTTTACCTTGATGTATAACAGACAGAATTATAAAGTGTTGAATGTAAAAACACAAATCAGTTGTTGACCCAGTTCGGTGAAACACACCTACTCTGGGGGCATACCAAGCCAGAAAGAAGATCCACTA
Organism: Vicia faba; assembly: GCA_948472305.1. Taxonomy (NCBI): domain Eukaryota; kingdom Viridiplantae; phylum Streptophyta; class Magnoliopsida; order Fabales; family Fabaceae; genus Vicia; species Vicia faba. Next base: position 1,233,533,536 of record OX451737.1, read on the forward strand.
TCAGCAATATTAATTCAGGACTAAACTTCACAAGTTCCCATCCTTCACTTAATCATTTACCCAGTGCAACCTATACCTAGGAACTCCTAGATAGAAACCTACCAGTTTCCATTCCTATTGCCGCAGCAACAGAAGTCTTACTCCTACTCAAGAAGTAGAGCCCTCCCACTTGGTTTCCTACATTACAATGAATATGAAGTAATGCAGAAATACTTAGACTTGCTTCATAGCTTCGTCCAAGAACACTCAAACTCTTACCTATAGGTATCGAGTTACACACATGGTAACCTTGCCACAGACCGACAGGTTTACCTAACAAAACACACCCAATGTTACATTATGTGAGGCTTACAAACCCTAGGTTACAATCTGCTATTTATAACCTATTACCCAACTGGATTTGGGCCTTCAAAATCTCATCAAGCTTTTCTCCTTGCTGTTACAACTCAGCAGCAAACTTCTGCTATAATCAAGGTCTTCAATCTTCTAGTTCCTAAAATATCTCCATATTTAGAAACAATATTTTCTTCAAATATTCTGATTGATTCTTGATTGATCTTCAGATTCTCCATAAGAAACGCCACATATATTCTCAGAGTATTTAAGTACCAGAACTGTAACTGAATTACCAATTCCGTTGACGTGATGTCAAGTCAGGTGTCATGACATTACATCTAACATGTTGTCCTAGATGTTGAACTTCTTCAACACAACAAATAACCTCTTTCATAATTTAGATCTTAAAATAGTTAGGTTACAAGTCACAGCTGTTACAAACATTCAACATATAACATAGTTACTTAATTAGTACTTAATTTCAGGCGCGATGTCATATGTTGATGTTGTGACATCTTACATAACATGTTGGTCCAGATGTTGAACTTCTTCAACCCAACATATTAAAATAACAGAGGGAATATGGGTAAACTTGCTTTCTTATTTGTTTTACACATGAAGCCAACTCTCCAGCCAGGGCACTTACAAGATGGATATAGAGAAAACTGCGAAGGATCTCCAAACCCAGAATTCTCAATTTCAGGAGACTCTACTAGCCCTAGCCAAGGGGCAGCAAGATATGATGGCTTTGCTGGCCGTTAAGAAGAAGCCAAAGAAGAAAGCTCTACTCAACATGGGTAGAAGGTTCAAGGAGACAGTCCTTCAAATCCCAGTAGGAGGAGATTCATCTGAAGAGGATGAGATCTAGATTGGTGAGGCCAAGAGTACTCAGGCTGACTGTATCAATGATCAAGTATCCGATGATGATTATTTCAACGAGCAGTGTCCACTCGCTGATATCAAATACAAGCAATTAGAAGACAAATTGAAAGTTGTTGAAATCTAAGACGTCCCCGGTTTAGATTTTGATGATTTGGGTTTGATCTCTAGGGTAGTCATTCCCCACAAATTCAAAATACCAATCTTTGCAAAGTACGATGGTGTTTCTTATCCAAAACTCTGTTTGAAATCTTATGTGCGCAAGATACAGCCGCACACTGCTGATAAGAATATCTGGGTTCACTTTTTCCAAGAGAGCTTGGCTGGAACGCAACTTGAATGGTTTTAACAGTTAGATGGTTCTCGTATCAATACTTGGGAGGATTTAGCTACTACCTTCTACCATCAGTATCAGTACAACACCGACTTGGCGCCAACGAGGGTTCAGTTGCAAGATATGACCATGGGGAAGAATGAAGGATTTAAGGAATATGCGCAAAAGTGGAGAGACCTTGCTAGTAGGGTCCAACTTCCCTTGACTGATAGGGAGCACATCGACATGTTCATGGGCAGTTTATCTGGTCCTTTCTTTAATCTGTTAGTTGATTGCTCTTCTTCTAGTTTCACCGAATTGATCTTAACCGACGAAAGAGTTGAAAGTGGCATCAAAAGTGGGAAGATCTTTGTGGCATCTACCTCCACTTCCAACCCTATCAAGAAACCTTTTGCTGCAAAGAAGGAAGTCAATGTTGTGTACGGGGCAAGGGCCCATACCAAGAAGAACGATCACCCGTCTGTCAATGGTGTCTGAATCTCCAATCCAACTCCTACTCCAAGACCATCAGCAAATCATCAACGTTTTGAAACTCCAAGAAGACAATTTACGAGGTTAGGCATGTCATTGTCTCAAGCCCTTCAACATTTTCTCAAGGCTAATTTAGTGACATTGCGCTATCCTCCCGCCAACCCTGACACCTCGTCACCAAAGTATAATCCGAACGCTAAGTGTGCTTACCATTCAAGCAGCCCCGGGCACGAGACTGACCAGTGCTGGGCCTTGAAGAACAAAATCCAGGATTTGATTGATAACAAAACTATTGAATTTTATCCTCCTCCAACGCTGAATATAATCACTGCTCCAATGCCGAAGCATGACAAAGGTGTTAATGTTGTCGAAGATGCAATTTTTGTCGCCTCTATTGAAGAATTGACTACTCTGGTGAATATAATCAAAAACAATCTATTGAAAGTCGGTATTTTCACTGGCTGCGTAAAAGACTGTGTGTGCAATATGAGACAACTCAATAGATGTGAAGGGCTGAAGAAAGGCATACAACGCCTAATGGATAGCCACGAAATTCTATTCGAGAAGACCCCACTTGCCAAAAGTTTGACTAACAAATATGAAGACCTCTCCATTATTACCATCTCAAACAAGCCTCTTAGGATCACCTCCAAAGGTCCTATTAGGATTTCAAATGAACCCATTGTTGCTCCCTTAATAATTACCAATCTCTGACTGATTCCCTACTCTTCAAACAAAGTGGTGCCATGGAATTACGGTGCTGAGGTGTTCTATCATGGGGTTAAACAAGATGCCTGGATCGAAGAAGAAAAAGATGACAATGTTGGCAACATAGCTGGCTCAAGCAAAGTAACTAGAATTGGGAGAATATTTTCACCCAATATCTCACCACAAGTTGTTACAAGGACGCCCATCCGCATTACTGCTGCCAAGCCAAGTACCGATACAAGAGGGAAGGAAAAGGTTGTTGAGCCTGATGTGATTGAAGTACCCTCCAAGGATGTAGCTGATGAAGAACCCTTCTCGCGAGATGGACGAGATTTTTAAGATCATAAAAAGAAGCGACTTCAAGATTGTAGAACAGTTGGGGCAAACCCCTTCTAAGATTTCAATGTTGTCATTGCTGCTTTGCTCCGATGCCGATGCTCGAACATTAATCAAGTTCCTGAAAAAGGCTCATGTCCCCCATGATACAACCACAAACCAATTTGAGAATTGAGTGGCTAGCCTGACAGATGATAATGGCTTGGGATTTTCAGATGCTGACTTAACACCCTTCGAGAAGAATCACAATAAATCTTTACATGTTTCTATCGAGTGCAAAGGGACTACCTTAGCACATGTGCTAGTTGACACTGGTTCTTCTTTGAGTGTATTACCCAAGGGGGCGTTAGACCGTCTAGACTGTAAAGATTTAGTCTTGAAGCCAAGTGATATCATTGTAAGGGCATTTGACGGATCAAAGAGGACTGTTCATGGGGAGGTAGATCTTCCAATCAAAGTGGGCTCCCAAATCTTCAACTCCACCTTCTATATTATGGATATTAGTCCTTCTTATTCTTGTCTGTTAGGTCGCCCGTGGATCCATAAAGCTAGGGCAGTAACCTCAACCCTCCACCAGAAACTCAAATATCCAATCAAGGGCAGAATAGTCACCGTCTGTGGAGAAGAAGAGTTTATGGTGAGCCACCTTAACTCTTTCAAGTACATAGAAATGGATGGAGAATTCATTGAGACCTCGTGTCAAGCCTTTGAGGTTGTACCACCGATGATTGTTGCTACCAAATATTCTTCTGATGAGTCTAAACTATTAAGGCCACGCCAAAGATGGTTTCAGTCAAAAAAGCCCGTGCATCAATTGAAGAAGGAAACTGCGATACTTGGGGGCAACTCCTCGATATCCCATTTAAAGTAGACAAGTTTGGTTTAGGATTCACCGTCAAAGCTCAGAAGGAAGTGAGTCGTGCTCGTGCTGGAAAGCCACGTATCTGCATTGGAAGCCATGAAGTCAACGCCGTGAGTAATTCTGAAGAAGGAGTTGCATTTAAAGAGTGGGTGTATCCAACTACAACGGAGCTGAAGAATTGGCATACAAAGGACTTTGTGCCCATCTACTTCATTGAGGAGTAATCTACTTGTTATTGCTTTTCTTTCAATTCAAGAACATGTTGTCTGTAATATTTTAACAATGACTTTTTAGCCATTTGCCTGGCCCGGGGCACTTTGGTCCATTTGTCAAGGGTTTTATTTATGTTCATCTAATCATATGATCATTCAGTACATTGGACTCTTTTGCATTCAAATATTTGTGTTCATTGTCTTTCCTTTCTTGCAAATACATTTTTCAAAAAAAATATCCATGTATCTTACATGCACACACACACACACACTCTTGTAGGTCCACATCCACTCTAGACCCTATTGCCAGTGACTCTACTATTGTTGATTATGACTTTTAATGTCCTATCAACCAAGCCAAAGATGAAGGCGAGGAAGATTGTGACATACCGAGAGAACTAGCCAGACTTCTATTACAAGAGGAAAAAGCTATTCAACCGCACGAAGAGTCAGTTGAAGTTATCAACCTGGGTACTGAGTCAGATAAGAAGGAAATCAAGATCGGCACTAATTTGGAAGGCAGTATCAAGAGCAGGTTGGTTCAGATGTTGCATGATTATGTGGAAGTATTCGCTTGGTCTTATGAATATATGCTTGGGTTGGATACCGACATCGTAGTTCATCGTTTGCCAACAAGAGAAGACTTCCCTCCCGTCAAACAAAAGGTTCTTCGCATGAGGCCTGATATGTCTGAAAAGATCAAAGTTGAGGTGATGAAACAATTTGATGCAGGATTCTTAGCTGTGACATCCTATCCCCAATGGGTTGCCAATGTGGTACCGGTGCCGAAAAAAGACGGAAGAGTTCACATGTGCATAGACTATAGGGATCTGAATAGGGCAAGCCACAAGGATGACTCCCCTCTACTATACATTGATGTCTTAGTTGATAATACTGCTCAGCATAAAGTCTTCTCTTTCATGGATGGATTCTCAGGCTATAATCAAATAAGGATGGCTCCCGAAGACATGGACAAGACTACTTCTGTTACGCAATGGGGCACCTTCTGCTACAAGGCCATGCCGTTTGGATTAAAGAATGAAGGGGCAACATATCAAAGGGATATGGTAGCTTTTTTCACGACATGATTCATCATGAGATAGAGGTATGTGTGGATGATATGATTGCTAGATCACAAACCAAAGAAGAACATCTCGATCACCTATACAAATTATTTGAGAGACTGAAGAAATACAAGTTGAGGTTAAACCCTAACAAATGCACGTTTGGAGTACGATGTGGAAAGCTTCTAGGTTTTGTTGTCAGCAATAAAGGCATTGAAGTTGATCCTGCCAAGGTAAAGGCCATCCAAGAAATGCCAGTCCCTCATTCTAAAAAAGTCAGAGGATTCCTGGGTCCTCTCAATTACATTGCTCGCTTCATATCTCACTTGACTGCTACTTGTGAGCCAATCTTCAAACTCTTGAAGAAAGATCAAGTAGTCAGATGGAACGGTGAATGCCAAGTTGCCTTTGACAAAATCAAAGAATACCTACAAGAACCTCCTATTCTCATGCCTCCAATTGAAGGAAGACCCTCGATCATGTATTTGATAGTATTAGAGAACTCTATGGGGTGTATTTTGGGCCAACATGACGAGTATGGCCGAAAAGAGCATGCTATTTATTACCTAAGCAAAACGTTTACCGACTGTGAAACCAGATATTCACTGCTCGAGAAAACTTGTTGTGCTCTGGCATGGGCTGCTCGCCGGCTAAGACAGTATATGTTAACTCATACCACTCTGTTGATTTCTAAGATGGACCCAATCAAGTACATCTTCGAAAAACCTGCCTTTTTCGGACGTATAGCCAGATGGCAAATGATCTTGACTGAGTACGACACTCAATACACGACTCAAAAGGCCATTAAAGGAAGTGTACTAGAAGATCATTTGGCCCATCAAGCTGTGAATGATTATCAGTCAATGAACTTCGACTTCCCTGATGAGAACATCATGTTGGTAACCGACTGTGCGAAACCTAGACCATATGACGGACCTGAACAAGGATCCCGATGGACTATGGTATCCGATGGGGCTTCCAACGCCTTAGGTAACAGAATTGGTGTTGTGATCATCTATCCTGAAGGTTGCCACACTCCTTTAACTTCCAGACTATGCTTCGATTGCACAACCAATATGGCTGAGTATGAAGCATGCATCTTAGGTCTGAAAGCTGCTATTGACTTAAGGATCAAGCATTTGGATGTGTTCAGGGATTTCGCCCTAGTGATCAGCCAAGTAAAAGGAGATTGGGACACTAAACACCCTAATCTTATCCCTTACAAGGAACTTGTGTTGTCCCTAATTCCTTACAATGAAGAGATCACTTTTGAGCACTTCCCTAAGGAAGAAAACCAGTTGGCTGACGCCTTGGCAACCATGTCTTCAATGTTCAAGGTCATATGGGACAACGAAGCACCTATGATAACAATTGAAAGATTCGATGAACCTACACGTTGCTATGAGCTTGACACCGATGCGGAAAAGCCATGGTACCATGAGGTGATGAGATACCTTGAAGCACAAGAGTATCCAGAGGGGGCATCTATCAATGACAGAAAGTTCTTGCAAAGATTTGCAGCCAAATTCTTCCTAAGTAACGGGATATTGTACAAGCGCAACCATGATTCAACTCTACTCCGACGTGTGGACAAGAAGGAGGCAGAGGAGATCATGGAAGACATGCACGATGGTCTCTTCGGTACTCACTTAAGTGGACGTACGATGGCTAAGAAAATCTTAAGAGTCGGTTACTATTGGTCAACGATGGAGACTTATTGCCATCAGAGTTATTTCATTAGCATTATCCCACAAAGACGGCTACAATAAACCTTTCCCCAGTGGAGTTGCCTACAAAGTCTCTTTGCATAGGATAATCCCCGACCAGAGTCTCAATCTCCTTGCAGCTCTCTCTCCAGCTAAGTTGATTTTTACAAGTTGAAGCCTTGTGGATCTCCTCCTAAAAGAAACTCATTTCCCCAACAGGGTTTATTTCCCCAACAGGGTTTATTTCCCCAACAGGGTTTGTTTCCCCAATAGGGTTTGTTTCCCCAACAGGGTTTATTTCCCCAACAGGTTTTATTTCCCCAACAACAATCGAGGAACCACAAAATTCCCCAACCGAGTACATCCTCCCCAATCAAGTATGTATTCCACGGGCATAGTCCATCCTCCCCAGCTGAGCCCGTTATTCCCCAACTGTGTATATCCTCCCCCAGTTGAGTGTATCCTCCCAAAGCTGAGTGTGTCCTACCCGACTCAGTCTACACTCTCCAGTTTGAATTTTCCTTTTAGATTATTGCAAATCATAGGGCCATAACCCCTTATCCCCAGTAAAGCCATCAGCAAAGCCTTTACTATTTCCAAAAAGATACTATGAAGCCTGGACCCGACCAGATATTAGCACAATTTTCAAGCTATTACTAAAGCCTGGACCCGACCAGATAATAGTTTGACTTCTCCAATTGCCGAAGCCTGGGCCCGACAAGATAGGAGTTTAATGCCTGCAAAATCATTCACAAAACTCCTCTTCTCCAGTAGAGTTTGCCACTATCCCTAGTGAATTACTGAAACCTGGATCCAACCAGATAACAATTTGAGTATCTGAAACCTGGACCCGACCAGATAACAGTTGATCTCAATTTCAAGATACTATGAAACCTGGACCCGACTAGATAATAGTCTAACTCTTCAAAGATGTAGAAGAACCTGAACTCAACCTTACCAAGGTTTAACTTCTTTTCCCCAGTAGAGTTTTGCCTCTGCCCCAACAAATTACTATGAAACCTGGATCCGACCAGATATCAGTTTTCAATTTCATCTTTTCAAGCAAGTTATTATGAAGCCTGGATCCGACCAGATAGAAATTACCTCAGAGATTCATTGTGAAACCTGGAAACTGACCAGATAATAACTAAATCCCCAAACAGTTTATGGTGAAACCTGGACCCGACCAGATAGCAATTGACCTCATCAACCTCAGAAATATGCAAAGTCTGGACCCGGCCAAATAACAGTTTTTCAAACAGTTTATTGTGAAACCTGGAGCCCGACCAGATAACAACTAACTATGATCCCTAGAGAGACACTATGAAGTCTGGACTCGGTCAGATAATAGTACAACTTTCCAAAAACCATGAAACCTGGACCCGACCAGATAGTAGTTACAACTTCAAGTTACTGCAAAGCCTGGATCCAACCAGATAACAGTTAACTTCCGTATCCCCAGCAAGTTGTTATGAAGCCTGGATCCGACCAGATAACTATTCAATTTCAAGAAAATCTTCTACAAAGCCTGGAATTTGACCAGATAACAGTTAATTCGTCTCTTCCCCCAGTAAGTTGTTGTGAAGCCTGGATCCAACCAGATAGCAGTTGACTACTTCATCATCAGCAAATTATGAAGCCTGTATCCGACCAGATAACAGCTGACATTCAAGAGATATTCTCTAGTGAAAGCATCCTTTCAACAAAGTTTGAAGATATGCACATTCTTCATCCCCAACGGTAATCAGGGATTCAACCCCCCAGAATTTCCTCAGTAGCATTCAGGGATTTATTTTCCCGAACAAAAACATACATCTCACATTCATACATCATAGCATGTACATACCAGATGCATTTAACATAATACCACATCTGGTGAATATCATGCAGGCATATGCATTTTACTAACTCTTTTTCTCACAGGTAAAACATCAAGTTTTAGTATAAATCAACAAGAGATTTGTGCTGATACTTCTTCCAGTATTTACCAACATTCCTCCAAATGTCATCTATAAGCCCATTCATCATCCATCTTCGAGTGCAAATTTTTGGGCACTTTAGTGTTCAATCATCTTTCACCTTCAAGTCACGAATGGCGGATCCGCCAATCTAACTCTTCAGGTTTAAGAATATTGAACATGGGAAGCTGTTCTACCCCAAAATTTGCTCTCTCATTTATCAAATATTCTCTCACAAAGATCTCTCTGGGTTCAAGATTGCACTAGGGTTGATCAGCTCAACACATCTCCTTAAGCACTGAAGACCAAAATTAGGGTTTGAGATTGCACAAGGATAATTGAACTTTCAATGCCTCATATTACTTTCATGGATCATTATGGACCCCCAAGATTACTCATATCAAGTTTCAAGCCCTGGATCACACTTTTGCTCAGTCAATTGAGCAGTTGTCCTAAAAATCAACTGTATTGGAAAAAAAGTCAACTATGGCCAATTTATAGTCAAACTTCATAATTTTTTATTCACGTCAACATTATAAACTCATATGTATCATTTGATCAAGTTTGGATCATAATTCCTCAAGAAATTGGATCAAATCATCAAAAGGGCAAAATGGTCAAAATTAGGGTTTTGACTGAGAAAGGGGCAATTCCTAATTTTTGACCTAGCAAATGGTCAATTGGTTTGAAGCATGGTTTCAAGAGTTTAATTGCGTCTTTTTGACCTAATTGCATGACCTAAAACATTTCTCAAGATCAATTAAATTGATAGTGAATTTTCAATCAACTGATCAAAAGTCAATTGTACACTGAAAAGTCAAACTTTGACTTCTTGGTCAAAATCCAATGTCAAAAGATCACAATTCATCAAAACATATCAAAATATGAAAATTACTCATCAAGAAATCAAAAAGTCAAGATTTCATTTTGAAAAGTCAAAGTTTTCTAACTTAGAAATTTTTCTAAGTGTTTAAAACTTCATGTTTTTTCATAACTTTGAGCCAATTTTTCACCATGATGCAAGAGGATTCAAAAGAAACTTTCAACTTTCAACATGAAAGTTGTAGATCTCCATGATATATATAACATTTATTTACAAAACTTCTTATAAAAATTCTTGTATCTCAAGTTATTAATTCATAAAGTCATGGTCTTGAAATTGAACACTTAGTGAAATTTTGTCCTAGTTTTAGTCAGGATTTTGACCTAACTTCATGGCACTTTTTGATATAGTTCCAAAGGGAATTTTCAAAAGTGATTCAAAGAGGGGTTGTATAGCACATTACAATATTTCCAAAATTTCCAAGAACTCCTTGAGATCATTCTTAAGCAGGGAGAATCGAAGAGAGGAAGTTAGGGTTTTCAAACTTGAATTACAAGTCATTTTGTGATGAACAAAATTCAAATTTCAAGCCTATGTTGCACAATCTTGCTTTGCAGGCCTCCAAACCTCAAGATCTCTCCATAATAAGAAGATTACACTTGCTTTTGAGCTATTATCCACTTGATTCAAGCTTTATCCAAGTAAATTTTCCATTAATGGCACAAAGGCATCATTGTCATTTACATAAAGCAAGCTTTATGCAAAGTCAACTTGCATTGAGCTTTGCACTGGTTCCCCTTGCACAAGCTTCCTCTACAAAGTCAGACAAGCTTGTTTAAAGTTGGCAACCACCCTACATGCTTGTACTTGCTTCCTTGAAACCAGATTTTTTTTCACTTTGCTTCAAAATCAAGCAATTGAGCCATAACCCTAGAACTCAGAAACCTTTTGGGTAATAGCTCTCAAACATTTTCCATACATAAACACAAGTCTATTGCAACATAAGACACGAATGCTAGCACCCTCAAAAACCTCCCAAGCACCTTGCTGCACAAAATTGCCCAAATTGACAGTTTTGAGCAAAACCTCACCATCTTCATTTCCACTCGTGCATTTTGAAAATTAATCATCCAAACACCTTCCATACATCATATCAAAGTGATCTAGACCCCTGTTTCTTTACTGTAACTCCTCCATCATTATCCACCATTTCCAAATTTGAAGCTTGCAACTTGACTTGAGTTGGGAGTTTCAGCCATCCTCAAAGCAAAGTAGGAGTTGGAACACATTCAAGGAGGTCCAGGCAAGCTACAGAAATCATCAGGCCATCACAAAGGTTTCTCAAACTCCATACACGACTCCAGCTGCAAGAGGTAAGTTTTTAAACATCTATCTCTTCATACAGGCATCATTTGATTCTGATTTGTGAAGATAAAATGTAGATACCATTGCCACGAAGCTGTACATATGCATAGCTTGCATTTATATGGCCTGAGCTTAGAGAATTTTAGATTTGAAGTTCTCTAAAATTTTAGGTTTTAAATTAGGGCCAGAAAAGTTATCATTCATCTTTGACTGTTAGCTTAAGTTATTTACATGGTTGGACTCGTGGAGAAAAATGCCACAACTTTCATGTTTGAACTTTTCATTTTTGTTGAGAGATGAAGAAGATACATGTCCTTTGGCTGGAGGTTGAAGATGAAGTGTAATCAGGGTGCGTTTTGTGTTATGTATTTATCCTTTCACACAAGTTAATAGATGTATCACCACCCCAGTGGTTAAAGCGTGCGCCTGTCACCCTTAGGTCTTGGGTTCAAGCCCCAACGTGACCTTTTGCTATTTTTTTTCACTATTTTCTGACTTTTTTTGTAATTTTTTGGCAGCGCCTGGGCTTTTCATATGGGCCTAATCTTTTTTTCTTCACAACACCTCTTGCATTACTGATCCACTCCCTGACTTTTCTTTATATTTTTATTTTCTTTTTTTATTTTACTTTTTCATTATTATTATTATTATTATTATTATTATTATTATTATTATTATTATTATTACTATTATTATTTTCATAAATCATAAAAAAAAATCCAAATTTATTTTTATTTATTATTTATACTCATATATTTTATTTTCTCTATAAAACAAAAAAAGACTAAAAAATATTTTTTCTTAAAACAAATTAATTTCCTTTTTTTCTTAAATAATTAATTTTTAGACTTAGGTTAAATTAGTACATTATTTTATTTTCTAGTTAAAATTAATTTAGAACTTAGGTTTATTTTAATTAATTAATCTTCATTTTATTTTCTTTAATTTAAAACCTTTTCACAAAAAATCCTAAAAAATCCTTTTTAAGTTAATTTCTTTTCTTAATTAATTTAAGTTAATTTTATTTAATTTTAATTAATCATTCCCTTTATTTAGGTCAAGACAAAACCCTTTCATAAAAACAACAAAAAATCATTTCTTTTTCCATTCATATTCTTGCATTTTATTTTCAATTTTGTACAATATTCAATATGGTTGTAATAGATAATTAGGTTTAATTTTCTTGCAATTCCCATTTGTAAATTTGTACACCCCCTCCCCTAATGATGTAATAACGTAGTAATTTTGCTTTTCGCAATTTATCGCTTTATATAAATGCTAGTAATTAGGATTTGTATGAGAAGATAAAATCAACAAGTAGCAAACCCTAATCAAAGACTAAACAAAGCATGAAAATCAATACACTTGCACACAAGCACCCCTAGGATAAAATCCACTTGGTTGCCTTATAAAAATAGCCATATTGTGCATGTGAGGTATCTTAGCAAAAACAATAAAATATACAAGATCATAGTCCCTCGATGACGCTGTCTATGTTGCCTTTTCAAAATGATCTTAGACCCTAAAGAAAAATGCTAAGATACCTTGCAATATTGCTAATCAGGGAAATGAACAATGAAAGACTTTTGAGTAGGTAGGATGCCCCTAATTACTTGCTCACTTTCAAAACAAAACATCCTTGCTATTTTCAAGACAAACACCTACACTTTCAAAACATCTTACAAACTTGAAAACATTTTCAAAAGATCAACATCTTTGTATACATTCTTACGAACGAGAATCATTACAAAGTTTGCCTAAACAATGGCCTCTTTACAAAATACTTTCAAAAACCACACAAAGCACAATTTCAAACAAAAGCAAGTGATCTAGCAAGTAACTAAGAGCCCATGGAAAACCATGGATGAAAAGGGTGTTAATACCTTCCCTTTTCATAATATACCCCCCGAACTCAAGAAATAATCTCAAAGGTCTTACTTGTGCTTTTTCACCTTTCCTTTTGGATAAAAGAAAAGTCGGTGGCGACTCTTTCTAACCGCAACATTTGCGATCAAACGCAAAACAACCAAGTAAGTTCTCCCATCGTATCACAGTTAGCTTTCCAACGCTTCGAACAGTACCTCAATTGGCACCCATAGCTCAAGTTATGAATTTTATAAAATCCTATCAGAGCAGTGGTAACTAGTTACAGCAAAATAGGTAACCAGATACATCAACTTACAGTAGCTTGGATACTCAATTCTTTGTGGTAACTAGTTACGCCAAAAGTGGTAACCGTTTACATCCCTCCCAGAAACCCCGGTTTTCACAAATTTTGACTGTGTAACCGGTTACACCAAAACTGGTAACCAGTTACACCCACAAAAAACCCAATTTTTGAAAAGTTATATCAGCTGTAAACAGTTACTCTAAAAGTGGTAATCGGTTTCCACCACGACAATAGCATATTTTCTGCAATTTCAGTGTATGAAAATCAGTCCCAACACAATCCTAAAACCCCAATTTTCATGAAAAATTGTGTATCCAACATACAACACATTTACATTATTATACATCAATTTATTTAAAACATAGAGAAGATGAACACAAACATAGAGAATTTAAAACACCCACCCATATGTTATCAAGCAGTCCCTTATACAAAAGTCAGTCACACCCTTATCTTAGATTGATGAAACTCAAGCTTCTCTAATGGAATACTTCTTCTTCTATGCCCTAACTCCCTTTTCCTTTTCTTTTCTTTCTCTGTTTTTATGTTCTGTCAGTCCGACTCTCTATTCCCTTCTTTTCCTTAATATATTATTATTTATTATTATTATCATTATTATTATTATTATTAACTAATTAAAATAAATAATATCCCAACTAAATATTTATTTAAATAATATTCTCCTTTATATTATTTTAAAATAAATAAAATAATTTTAATTAACTATTACTAATTAGTTCCACTTCTATCACCCTCAATCTCTACATTATTACTCAGACACCCCAAACACCTTAAATCTCATCATTCTAAGGCTACCACCTTACATATAAGGTTCCTCCAACACATCAACGCATCAACCAACACATGTCATCACACAATTTATTTATGAAAACCAATTAAATAAATTGGGGCGTTACATTGATCAAATAACGAGGTTGAATATGAAACCTTAATTGCAGGCCTTAGGATCCTTCTAGACTTAGGGGCAAAATGAGTCGAAATTAAAGGTGACTCAAAGTTGGTTGTGAAGAAATTGACAAAAGAATATAAATTAATCAAAGAAAATCTATTGATGTTGTTGTACCCAAAAATTTGCACTCTCAATTCTCAAGGGTTTTCTCACAGAGATTCTCAGGATTCAAGCTTGCACAAGTGCATTGGGATTTTCGAGTACCATAATTAAAAGGAAACTGTCAAAAAGGGAGAAAACAGATAAAAATAACATTTTTGACAAATTTGGAGAAAAATAGGCCTCCTTCGATTCAGCCCCCTTCGATTGGACTTTGCACCTCTTTCGATTGCTCAAACTTTTGCTGCCACAAGTGCCCCATAAAGGGCAAGCCTTTCGATTAGACAAGTATGTTGCTTGCATGCTTGCAATCAAAGGCCATGACCTACTGGTCATATGTGCCCCCTGCAAGACAAACCCTTCGATTGGGCATATGCTGCCTGCAAGCCTGCTTCGATTGGGCATATGTTGCATGCATGTTTGTTTCGTTTGGACAATCTTCGATGGGGCAAAGTAACCATCTCTATGCACCCTTCGAATCCACTTGCACCAATGGCCTCTTGCAGAATTTGCCTCTCACAAGCTTCGTTTGAGCCAAGAGATGTCTTCATATAAGATTTGACTAAGTTCTTGCTTCCACTGAAAGAACACCCTTCGATTCAGAAGCCATGAACTTCCCTCATGCTAAACAGACACCAGGCAATGACTCCCTTTATGTTTGTTTCGATCCACATGCTTTGATTGGCCAATATTCTTCCTTCGAACATGAGCTTTCAATTGGGAAATGTGTTTTCTTTGATCCAAGCTTTGACTGGGCATTAGCTTCCTTCGAGTAAGCTTGTTTCGACCACAAGATTCGACTGAGGTAAAGGCTTCCTTCGAACAAGTGTGCTTCGATCTCATTCTTGCATTCGACTCAAGACCAAATCTCATTTTCCAGGCTATGTTGCTTCTAAATCTTCACATAACTAGACGTTTACACAAGTTTGTGATACATTGCATAAGGGTTCAAAGGTTTATTCACTGGATAATACCATTCTTGGATGAATTAGCAAAAGACTATGTACCCTTTCTTCATAAAAGGTAATTTAGTCACAAAATCAACTTTCAACCTGATTTTGGTATGAGCGCAAGCAAGGCCAGAAACATAAGTCACATCTTCTGCACCCCAACTACCAAAAGGCCCCCACTTGTACTTTCACGTTACCTATTTTTTATTATTCTTTGCAAGGCTGGCTATGGACAAACATGTCCACTTTTCCTTATAAATAGAGGAATTCTTTGCAAAGGCTAGAGAGGATCTTTGGACCAGGGGAACGAATCTACAAACTTTATCAAACACAACAAAATCTCTCAAGTCCTTAAGCACTTGTGAAGAACAAACTCAGAATCCCAAACACTCACCTCTTTCGATTCTGAAGAACTCCCCAAACTTCAGTCTCCTTCGAATCCAGTTGGAAAGAAACATAACACTTGTTTCTTTCTTCCTTGGAATCCAGCATTCAAAGCCTAATTGTTGGCCCCCTCTTTTGAATCCAGCACCCAGGGCCTCCATCCAAGGCCCAGTTCATCTTCAAGGCTGCATCAAGGTAAGTTACTCTTACCCTTTCACATTTCGTTTAGACATAGCATGTGTTGTACCCTAAAATTTGCCCTCTCATTTATCAAGACTTCTTGGACTCAAGACAGGATTAGGGTTTGGTCAGCTCAAGACACCTCATCTTGCACTGATAACCCAAAATTAGGGTTTGAGTTTGCACAAGGATTTTTGGACCACCAATGCTTCATGTGACTTTCATACATCATCTTGGACCCCTAAGTTTGTTCATGTTAAGTTTCAAGCCTTGAACCACATTTTTGATCAGTCAATTGGATAGTTGACCTAAAAATCAACTGTATTGGGGAAAAAGTCAACCATGGCCAATTTACAGTCAAACTTCATAACTTTTGATCCACAATAACATTTTAGACTCATATGTACCATTTTATCAAGTTTGGATCACAACTCCTCAAGAAATTTGATCAAATCATCAAAAGGGTAAAATGGTCAAAATTAGGGTTTTGACTAAGAAAGGGCAATTTCTGATTTTTGACCTAGCCAATGACCAATTTAGTTCAAACATGATTTAAAGGGTTCAATGTCATCATCTTGACCTAATTGCATGGTTCAAAACATCTCAAGTTCATTGGATTGACAGATGAATTTTGCAGTCAACTGTACACTGAAAAGTCAAACTTTGACTTTTTGGTCAAAATCAAATGCCAAGGGTCATAATTCATCAAGAAATGTCAAAATATGAAACTTGTTCACCAAGAAACTCAAATTTTGAAATTAGGGTTTTGAATTTGAAAATTTTCATAACTTAGAATTTTTCTAAGTATAAACATTTTCTTATTTTTTCCCAACGTTTCACCACTTTTTCACCATGATGCATTTTGATTCAAAGAAAACTTCCAACATGAAAGTTGTAGTCCTCCATTAAATCTACAACTCTGCTTCACAAAAGTTTCCAAAAAGATGCTTGGATCTCAAGTTATGAATTTATGAATATAGGTCCATGAACTTCTTAACTTAGTGAAATTTTGCCCTAATTTAGGCAGGTTTTGGACCCAACTTCATGGACATTTTTCACCTAGTTCCAAGAGGTATATCAATTTGCATTTCAAAGATGGGTTATAGATCACATTTCAAGATTTACAAAATGTCCAAGAACTCTCCAAGATCATTTTTTAGTAGGGAGAATCGAAGAAGGGAAGTTGGCATTTTCTCACTTTTGTTCAAGCCATTTTCACATAGCATCAAGCTGCAAATCCAACCCATGTTGTTTGAATCTTGCTTTACAGGTCCTAAAATCACTTTACACTCCATAATTAAATGCAAAATAGGAAGCTAAAGGCATTATTTTTGCTTTTGGAGCTTTGTACAAGAGATAATTCTATTTTTGGCCAAAAGTTCACAATGCCATTTTCATAAAGGGAAACTTTTGCAACTTTGTCAATCTTGAGCCTTGGACCTGTCTCTTTGGTGCAAACAATTTCTACAGGTCTCAAGCAATGTATACCAACTCCTATCAGCTCTCAATCCAGCAAGTACAAGCATGTAGCATTGGTCTTGTCACTTTACTTAAAATGCAAGAAAGGTTACCAAAAGGTAAAAAGCTTGTACAGCTAGTAGGAAGTGGACTTGGTATCATTTCTATACAAATATACAAAGCTGTGGCAAGGCTTAACACGATTGGATTGAAGCTAAAACTCTCCACAACTCAAAAACACCAAAATACTGTCCAAAAAAACTCAGAATCTGCAAAACCATAGCCAACACTCATTTGGCTCGTGCATTTTGTGTTTAAACACTTCAAGCATCTCATAAACATCATACCAAAGCAAGCCAAGCTCTTACCCTGGTTCTGTAACCCCTGTTTCAGTATCCACCATTTTCACTTTGGAAGCTTGCAACTTGACTTGTGCAAAGAGTTTCAGCCATCCTCAGAGAAAGATAAGCATTGGAATAGCTTAAAGGAAGTTCAAGGAAGCTCACACATACCTCAGGCCTCCATTAAAGTCCCTACATTGCTCTACTCGAATCCAACTGAAGGAGGTATTTTCTTGAACTCTATCTCTCTGAATAGGCATCCTCAAGCCACGATTTGTGAAGAAAAAATGTAGTCCATATCATGGTGAAGCTGTACATATGCATACTTTTCATTTATATTAACTATGCTGAGAGAATTTGAAGATTGAAAATGCTGAAAAAGTTAGGTCACGAACTAGGGCTGCCAAAATTCTCTCTGATCTTTTAGAGTTAGGTTACATAATTTATATTGTTGGAATCGTGAGCTCAAATGCCACATTTTTCATGTTATGAGATTTTGTTTTTGTGCAAGCATGAGAGAGATACAGATTTGAACTGAAACGCGCGCAGAAAAGACTGGCTGGAGGACAGGGATGAAGTCCGGGCTTTTTGGCGCCTTGGGATTTTTGTTTTTGATATTCACACCCCCCCCCCCCTGACTTACTATTTGCACCCCCTGGCTTATTTGTTATATTTTTCATATTTTCTCATATTTTTATATTTATTGCTTTTGTTTATTTTTTCTGAATAATAAAAAATCCCAAAAAATAATTTCTTTATTTTTTACAATTTTTATTTTTATTATTTTATTATTTTTACATAAAAATTAATATATTTGAATAAGATAAATTTTATTCTCTTAAATAACTTATAAATATATTTAAAAAATACTTAATATTTTTATTATACTATTTATACTCATAAATACTTATTTTTATACATATTTAATTTTTAATATTTGCATATAATATTATTTATTATTTTCTTGTATAAAAAATGGACAAAGTAATAATATAGAACATGTATTTTCTTTTAATTGAAAAATTAGGGTTTCACCCCTCCAAAAATAATATTTATTTTTCCTCTTTTTTAGGGTTTAAATTAAATTATTTTCTCATACAAAAAACAAATACTAAAACATTTTTTACATAAATACATTGCATTGCATTTTAAATATTTGTACATTTATTTAATTCGCACAATATTCGATGGGTTGTAATAATATATTTAGGTTTATATTTGTGCAAAATCCCCATTCAAAGCTTGTATCCCCCCTTCCATAATAATTGTTGTAATAGCTTAGTTTATTTTATGCAATTTATTGCTTTATATACTATGCTTAGTAATTAGGGTTTGCATGACAAGAACAAAAAACAAAACAAATAGAAAAAACCTAATGCAAGACAAAAGCATGAAAATGACACACTTTGCACACAAGCACCCTTATGGTTTCTCCCACTTGGTTGCCTAAAATAAAATGGCCATGTTACGCATGCGAAGTATCTTGACAAAACAAAACAAAATAAGATCATAGTCCCTCGATGACGTTATACAAAGGTTGCCTAAAAATGATTTTGGTCCCTCAAAATGCTAAGATACTTGGCAACATTGCTATCATGGTCATACGATGACCCACACCCGTCCCGTTTACATCTAAAGATAGGGTTGCTTACCAAATCAATAGTAAGTCAACAATGTCAAAGGAATAAAAATGCATAAGAAATACATTTGAGTAGGTAGATAGCTTCTAAGTTACTTGCTCCATTTCAAAACAATCCTTGATATTTTCAAAAACAAACAAACATATTTCAAAACATATTACAAAACATTGAAACATTTTTCAAAAGACAAACATCTTTATATACATTCTTACGAACGAGAATCATTACAAAGATTGCCTAAACGAATGGCCTTTTTTCAAAATACTTTAAAAATCACACCAAACACCATTTCAAACAAAGCAAAGCAAAACAAGTGATCTAAGCAAGTAACTAAGAGCCCATGGAAAACCATGGATGAAAAGGGTGCTAGCACCTTCCCTTTTCATAATCTACCCCCGAACTCAAGAAAACATCTCAAAGGTCTTTCCTGTGCTTTTTTACCTTTCCTTTTGCATAAAAGAAAAGTCGGTGGCGACTCTTGCTAACCGCGACATTTGCGACAAAACGCAAAACCTCAAGTCAGTTCTCCCATCGTATCACAGAACTGGCGACTCTGCTGGGGAATATTATAAAAGTTGGGTTACCTTAGGGTTTAGATCATCTTTATTTGCTTACCTTGTTTGACTCGTTTGCTTTACATTTTGGTTTTATTGTTTGGGTTTGAATCTTCCACCCGGATTTGGGAAACTTTATAGGTAAATAGCAATACATTGTGGAAACTATGCGGGGTATACGGACACGGTCTAAGCAATAGCTATGTTAGTGCGACATATTTATGGGTACCGGTAGCCTTTGAGTCAATCAAAGAGAATACGGGGCCGCTTAGTGATGTCATGAAGCACTAACGAACTTCTAGAACCTTTACTTGACCAACTTGGCCTTTTAGGATGTAGTGAGATGATCGGCTTTGGTGCAGTCCGAAGTTGGTAGATACTCGATACTACACTCATTGAGGGTTGGTTTCTTGGAATATTTCGGTCGCCAATAAAGAGGCTTGAATTGAAACAATGAACAAGAAAACAACCCAGTGATATTGAGCTCCTTAGAACCCGGTTACTATTTCTAGGACAAGTTGAGCCAACTAAACTTCAAGAGGGTACTTACCTATGAAACCCCATGCAAGCCTAAACTAGGAACTTGTGTGATTTGCTTGTACATATATACTTGTGCATAAATCATGGACATGATGAGCATCATATGCATCCACTAACCATTTCAAGGATTTTGGAAATTCATCTTTGTTCTTGTTTTGTAGGATATGGATTCACTTCGCAGGAAAACTACCCAAGTCAACCTTGTAAGAATTCCTCCACAAGTCAAGGAGCTAGCTTCAAGGATTCCTGGGAACTCTCCATTCACTGAGAGACATGGTCGTCTACTCAACTTAGTCACTTCCAACACAGAGGAAGACATGATGAAAGTTCTCTTCCAGTTCTTTGACCCTTTGCATCACTGCTTCATATTTCCTGACTACCAGCTTGTGCCTACTTTGGACGAAATTTCTCAACTCTTGAGAATTCCCATTCTCAATCAACTACCTTTCAACGGTACGGAAAGAGACCCAAAGCCAGAAGAGATTGCTCAAGCTCTTCACTTGCACTCGTCTGATGTCACAACTCATTGGGAAACTAGGAGTGGTGTCAAAGGCTTCTTAGCAAAGTTTATGCTTGAGAAAGCCCAAATCTGTTGGAATTCCTTAGACTTGCAAGCCTTTGAGGAAATTTTGGCTCTTCTTATCTATGGGATGGTCTTGTTCCCCAATCCTGACTAACTCATAGATGTGAGCACCGTCAAAATCTTCATGTCACGCAATCCGGTGCCTACATTGCTTGGAGATATCTTACACTCTTTTCACACTCGTACAATGAGGAAAAGAGGTGTTCTTATGTGTTGCACTCCTCTCCTGGCAAGATGGTTTATTTCTCATCCTCCCCAATCAGTCTTGAAGAATGAGCAAGGTTTGAGGTGGTCACAAAGGTTGATGACACTTACACATTCAGACATTCATTGGTAATCTCGATCCAAAGAGAATGTTATCACTGTCGACCGTTGTGGGGAATTCCCTAATGTCCCTCTACTTGGCATTAGGGGAGGCATCACCTATAACCCGTGCTTGGCTCTAAGACAGTTTGGTTATGCCCGAAGGGATGGCCCACATGATATGCTGATTCAAGGCTTGGTCTTCGACTTCGACAACGACAATCAAGGTCTTCGCCAAAGGTTCATCCGAGCTTGGAGGGTGCCAAACAAGGTAGATAGTAAGACTTTGGGACGCAAGAATTCCATCCCTCTTGAGCCTTACCTCAAGTGGGTATAAACCCGCGCTCAAAGTCTTATGATGCCTTACCCCTCCATTCTCCCAGTGATTATAGAGCCTGTTAAGGAAGGAGAGGTTCCATACACCATCCTACATCCTGACATGCCGACATCATTCGAAGATCTACAAAGGAGTTGGATACAGCTCAAGGGAGAACGCGATACTTTTGAAGCCCAATTCTACGCAAGCGAGAAGAAGGTTTTGGAACTCACTCGATAACTTCATGAAGAGCAGACTCTCAACACCTACATTGCACCAAAGAGGATGCGCAATGTATTTTTATCTTAGGATCTGTATTATTTTACCCTAGGGGCATTGATGTACTCAAATTCTATTTTATTAATATAACGTGTATTCCTTTTTGTTTGACACAATTTTGAATTTTTAAATCCTTGAAAACATTGCAAGAATACATATCATTCATCATGAGCATAAACAGGTCTTTGCAATAAGTTTCCTCATCCTTCTATTGTTTATTTCAGCAAGATGGATCTTGAATAGACGGTTAAAGACCTTCAAGCTCAAAATATACAATTTCAATAGTTACTCTTGACTTTCGCCAAAGGGCAGGAGGAGCTAAAGACTCTGCTAGAAAAATAGAAAGAGAAAAAGAAGAAGAAGCCAGCCGGTGTGGTTATCATGGGCAGAAGGTTTCAGGGACAAGCCAAAAGGACCTTAGAATTTCCAACAACTTCTGACGAAGGGGAAAGAAAAGGAAAAGAAACGGAAGTACCATCAGATTCTGAAGCAGAAGAAGAGGAAGAAGAGGACTACTCTGAACAACAATACCCTCCGGCCGATGACAAATACAAACACCTGGAAGGGTGTCTTACCACTATGGAAATACAGAGAGTACCGGGGCTAGATTTTGAGGAGTTAGGGCTGGTGTCAGGAATTGTAATCCCGCCCAAGTTTAAAGTACCTTTATTTTCCAAGTATAATGGGATGTCTTGTCCCAAAATGCACCTTCGATCTTATGTCAGGAAGATTCAGCCTCACTCTGCTGACAAATACTTATGGGTCCACTTTTTCCAGGACAGTTTATCAGGAACGCAGCTTGATTGGTTCTACCAGTTGGAAAGGGCTGATGTCCATAATTGGGAAGACTTGGCAGCAGCCTTCTATAAACAGTATCAGTACAACGCCGATTTGGCACCAACCCGTACTCAACTCCAGAGTATGGCTATGGTATCAAATGAGGGCTTCAAAGACTACGCCCAAAAGTGGAGGGATCTAGCCGGAAGGGTGAAACCCCCCTTGTTTGAAAGAGAGTTAGTGGACATGTTCTTGGGAACTCTATCAGGCCCTTTCTTTAATCATCTGATTGGAATCTCCTCTGTAGGGTTCACTGAATTGATTTTAACCGGCGAAAGGGTAGAGTCCGATATAAGAAGTGGGAAAATTCAGAAGGACGCGTCTGCCTCTGCAACTGTAAAAAAGCCCTTCAATGGAAAGAAGGAAGTGTCTGTTGTCTATTCACAGAGGAATCAGGGAAGAACTGAGCGCCGACCAACGGTGGGGGCCGTTATGATTCAAAAGCCTGCATCAGACCAGCCAAGAAATAACCAGCCGAGAAATAATCAGTAAAGGGTAGAAAGGCCAGTTCAGCAATTCACCAAGATTAACATGACTCCAGCTCAAGTCCTACCACATCTTCTAAATTTGAATCTGGCCATGTTAAAAGAGGCCCCTAAAAATCCTAATACTGCATCTCCCCACTACCATCTGAATGCCAGGTACGCATACCATTCTAAAAGTCTAGGGCACGACACCAACAACTGTTGGGCTCTAAAGAACGAAATTCAAGACCTGATAGACGCAAAGGAAGTTGAGTTTGAAGCGCCTGAAAAACTGAATGTTATCTCCGCTCCAATGCCTAGGCATGGTCACAATGCCATTGTTATTGAAGAGGACAGTGAAGAAGATGGCAGCCTGGAAGATTGGATATTTCCTACTGTCAGCGGAGGACTTCGCAACTGGGAAGCCAAAGACTTTGTCCCAATAACTTTCATATCGCAGTAATTTATCTTTTACATTTCTGTTGGACTTGTAATAATTCACAAACAATTCGTACATTTTCAACCTTGTGTCTTACCCGAGGCACAACGGTCCATTTGTAAGGGTTTTTATTTCATTTTCATATGTCATTTAATGAATCATGGACGCTTTTTCATATATAAACCTTTTGTGCTCATTGTCTTTCTTTTACATTTTATTATTTTAAGATGGCTTTACCCTTACACACACCCACACTCATAAATGCAGGTACCCTTCCATTCCGGATCCCATGGATAATGATACTTCTATAGCCTTCAGTGACTCTGAAGATCTGATCTACCAAGCCGAATACGAAGGTGGGGAAGATTGTGAGGTGCCAGGGGAATTGGCCAGACTACTACAACAAGAGGAATGAGCTATTCAACCTCATGAGGAGCTGTTGGATACAATCAACTTGGGTACCGAGTGTTGTACCCCAAAATTTTCCCTCCCATATTTCTTAAAACATTGCAAGAAAGATCCTCAAGTTGCTCAAGGTAGTCCAAGGGTTGGCCAGGCAAGCCCTCTCCTAAGGAAATCTACCCCAAACTAGGGTTTCATTTTGCATCAAGATACTTGAGTCCAAGTGATCTCAAGTGCTCACCAATGTCCTAATATGTTCTCAAGATCATCCATGTCAAGTTTCAAGTCTTGCAGAGAAAGTTTGCTCAGTCAATTGCTCAAAGGCCTGAAAATCGACTATGTTAAGGCAAAAGTCAATTGTGGCCCACATACAGTCAAACTTCAAGATTTTTGGTCAACATCCTCATTTTGAAGTATATTTCATCATTTGATCAAGGTTTGATCATGATTCATCAAGGATTGCTCATAATTCATCAAGACCTAAAAGTTGCTAAATTAGGGTTTTATAGGAAAAGTCAACTCAACTTTGACCAAGCATAACTTTCTCATACTTTATGAGAAATGACCCATCCAAAGATCATTTTGAAGAGGATGAAATTTCCTACAATCCATATTCAGCTCCAAAAATCAAAATAGGCACTCACAAGAAGGTATGAATTTGGACATTATAGGTCATTTTTGAAAGTCAACAAAAACCCCTTTTTGGTCAAAGCTTCATACATAAGCATGGAATATAAAAATGAGATGAGACAAAAAGGGTTGATTATAGGACATCTCAAGCTTTCTAAAAAGTCCAAGAACACCTCCAAAAAGTCAAAATTGAGGAAGTTATGCATTGTTGAAGTTGGACTTTTTTGCAAAATTGTCAAAAGTCAACTATCCCCAAAACTTCAAATTTTGCCAAATGGGCCCATTCTTTTTCACTTGTTTTGAGTTGGCATTATAGCCCACGTGCTCTAGCCTTGGCCATGTGTCCATATCGTATTTTTATTATTTAAATTGGTTTTTATTTGAATTAATTCAATTTAAATCAAATAAAATCCAAAAAAACATTGAGACCAAGGATTTCGTATTAAGGCAATTGTGTACAAAAAGATTCAAGATAAGCCAATTTTGGAAAGCTTTAAAGAATCAAATCAAATCAAATCCAAAGCATTGAAAGAGAAAGATTTGGACACAAGAAACAACCCTAATGCATTGTACAATACATAAGGAGGCGAGGCATATCAAAAAGGAGGTTAGAGATAGGCGTGAGAGAACAAATAAAATCTGAAAAATATCAAAGAAAGTGTGAGATCGAAACAGAGGTTAGAGGCATCCTCAAGGCCTGTTACTTATCTTAATCGCTTCTTGGCATTCTCTAGAAGCTAAAGAAACTCAGAACCGGTCCATTCCAATCCCAGAATACGCTGTAAGTCACTCACGAACTCGCCCTGTTCTTGAATTCGTATTTTGAAATTTAGGCATTGTTGACATGAATTGATGGAATATTCTTAATCTACAAATCATTTGCAAGCTTTTGGCATTACTCAATTGCATTTATATGACCAGTAACGAAATCCACCATTGTTAGGGTTTCAGTTTTGTTTTTGGGGTTTTCGTTTTCAGGTATAATTGGCCTTAGTAATGGCTATGGTTGTGATCAGAAGAAGGAGACGAGTCTAACCATGGTGTTAGAATTCATTTACATGGTATGTATGAGACTTTAAGGATGCTTGGTTTGTAGTGACGATCATCTATTTGTGGGTATAGCCCCTTTGAGTTTTAGCCACGGTGCAGAGGAAGGAGACGATGAAGTGTCATTCCCTTACTGGCTTGTTCAAACGTTGGTGCGTTTTTCTGACAATTAACCATTAATATTTGTTTTCTTATATTATTATTGATTTGTATTATATTAACAAATAGAAACACATGTCGTAGTGGTTACAAGTGGGACGTTCAAGGGGTCAGAGGCTAGAGGTCATGGGTTCGATCCCTGCCTCCAGCATTTGTTATTTTTCCGAACAATTTCAGGTGATTCAGTGCACGCCTAAGCTAGAGATCTACCATGCACCTTCCTCATCAACACGCCAGATGGCCAGATGGCCAGATCTGGTGGCCATCATTGAAGGCGTACCCTAGACCAAGTCAACGCCAACGCATGGGATTGCAAAAGTCAATATGGACTTCACAAATGAGCCAGAAAAATTGCTATGGACACCCTCAAAAATCAGGCCCATTCTCACCCTTTTTTATATATTTTTTGTTTATTTTCATTTAATTATTTATTTATTTAATTGCTAACCAAAATTATTTTTTCTTTTTTTATCAAAAATCACAGAAAATATTTTATGTCCAATTAAATTTCAGAAATTTATTTTTTATTAATAAATATTAATTAATTTAATTAGGTAGATTAATTAGGTAACTTTAATTTATTTTGCAAATATTAAAAATCAATTAGAATAATTAGGTTTTAATATTAATTTAATTATTTTATTTTCTTTCCTAAAATAACAAAAATTCCAAAAATATGCCATTTAATATTTTTCATTAATAAATTAATTTAATAATTAATTTAGCATTTAATTTTAGGATTTGATATCTTTTCTTAATAATAAAAACAACAAAACATTTTTTAATTAGGAGGGTCAAAACCCTAGTTTCGCGTTCGATCCAATTTTCTCGCGCGATTTATTTTTTCTTTATTCAATTATTGTATCTACTCCCGGTTTGTAATATTTAATTAGGACATTTACTTTTACCGCTTTTATTTTTAAAGGGTTGTTTTTGGCGATGTAAATACCCGACGCCTTGTAATAATTTAGTTTAAATTCCGCACTTTAATTCTGCAAATTATTCAACTGCTAGATGTTTGATAATAGGGCTTGCATGACAAGAATGAATGCTTAATCTTAAAATGGTTAGATCACCCTTAACATGTGCAAAGATAAATATAACTGAAATCAACACACTCGCACATGTGCACTCCTAGGGTACACCCCACTTTGTTGCCTTCGTAAATGGTCATTGAGTATAGGTTGTTTTAGAGGTCGCCCTCTTGTCTAAAAGATCATAGTTGCCTCGGAAAGGTTGCCTCGGATATCATTGCCTCGAATAAATGATCTAAGACATTAGGGTTACCGCTAAAGCGTCCTAACATTGCTTTAGTGACTGTATGTCCCTCTTTTGAATTGACCCTCAAACTCCAACGACGGTGCTACCCACTCACTAATAGTGGGATAGTATTGTCTAAAGGAAATTAGCATAGAATGATTCCTTTTTTCGAGTAGGTAAATTAGTTCTTAGATACTTGCTCATTCAAAACAAAACTTTTTACAAACAAGTTTTCAAAAACACTTCATTACACTCTTGAGGACAGAAGCAAGAGTTAAATCGAAGTTAAAACAAAAACTTTTTCAAACCCACAAACACAAAGAAAACAATTTTGAAAACAATGAGCAAGTACCTAAGAGCCCGTAGATGACTACGGATAGAAAGGGTGTTAATGCCTTCCCTTTCTATAATCTACCCCTCGTACTCAAAAATATCTCAAAAAAGGAATTTTTCTGTGCTTTTTTCCTTTCCTTGTTGGATAAAATAAAAGTCGGTGGCGACTTTTGCTTACCGCAACATTTTGCAAACACAAACGCAAAATGCAAACAAGCATTCCAAAAACAGTCAGTTCTTCCACCGTATCACAGAACTGGCGACTCTGCTGGGGAGGATAAGTGGGGTGTACCTTAGGATTAGTTCATATTGTTTTCAATTGTTTGATATGTTTGCTTTATCTTTGTGAGTTTAAATTGTAGTTACTATAGATCCTAACCCGGATCTGGGGATACCTTTTAGGTAAGTAGCAATAGACTGTGAGGGAACTGTATAGCGTAGACCGATACGGTTGAAGCAGTAGCTACGTTGGTGTGACACTTTAGTTTGTACCGATATCCCTTGTGGCGGAACAAGGAGAATATGGGTCTGCTAAGGGGTCATTAAGCACCAACTGACCTTAGAACCTATAATTGACCAACTTGGCCATAGAAAAGTAGCAGTATGCTACACTCATTGAGACCAACCTCTCGTGATGATTCTGGCTGCAAGAAAAGGTTGCTAAACTGGAATTATGACCGATCGAGGGTGGTTAGTGATATTGAGATCCTCTAGAACCCAATTATTATTACTAGGACAGGTTGAACCAACTAAACTGAAAGAGGGTAATACCTAAACTCCATGACAGCCTGAAATCTAAGGGCTATCTGTGTGACTTGTTTTCCCATACCATGTTTGCTATCTGTGAATACCTGTGATGTGTTTCTATCATGACATCATGCATCATGACATTGCATGCATATTGCATTGGACTAACCATTTCAAAGACCAATGGGATTCATCTTTGTTCTGTTTTACAGATCATGGCATCTATGCGTAGAAACACTATTCAGATCAGCTTTGTACAGATTCCTACTCAGCTTAAAGATTTGGTTTCCAAGGTTCCTGACACTTCCTCTTTTGACAGAAGACATGGTCACCTCCTCATTCTAGTCACTTCCAAGCTGGATGAACAGATGATGAGTGTCTTATCCCAGTTCTTTGATCCATTGTACCACTGCTTTACCTTCCCAGACTATCAGTTGGTCCCTACCTTGGAAGAGTTCTCTGATCTACTTGGTATTTCTATTCTAGAGCAGACACCATTTACAGGTTGGGAGATAGCTCTTAAGCCAGAGGATGTTGCTACAGCCCTACATCTGACAAAGGCTGAGGTAATGTCTAATTGGGAGACTCGGAGCGGGACAAAAGGCTTCTTGGATAAGTTCTTAGTTGATCAGGCTAATCAGTTCTGGGACAGTTTAGAATTTCAGACGTTTGAAGACATCATGTCTCTTCTTATTTATGGTTTGGTTCTGTTTCCAAATTCAGATTCCTTTATTGATGTGAACGCGGTGAAGATTTTCATGTCCCGTAATCCAGTGCCCATTCTCTTGGGTGATATTCTACACACTCTCTATGCCCGTACTGCTCGGAAACAGGGAACCCTTATGTGTTATGCCCCATTGCTGGCGAGGTGGTTTATTTCTCACCTCCCCAAATCAGTTTTGAAGAACAAGGAAGGCATGGGTTGGGCCTACAAGATTATGTTCCTTGCTCACACGGACAACATCTGGAGCACTAAAGACATGGAAGAAGTAGCTATCATTGATCGTTGTGGGGAGTACCCCAATGTTCCATTGCTGGGAATCAGAGGAGAGATCACCTATAACCCTTGTTTGGCCTTACGACAATTTGGGCAAGCTAGGAGGGACGGACCTCATGAGTTGCTGCTTCCAAGCATTATCTTTGACTTCTAGGGAGATGATGAGGGACATCGCCACAGATTCATACGAGCCTGGGATAGGGTCAACAGGTCTGATCCGCATGAGCTAGGCGTGAAGACTTCTCTTCCGATGGAACCATATCTCCGGTGGGTTCGAGCCCGTGCTCAAAAACTGGGGATGTCGTACGAAGCTGTCTTGCCAGTAATAGTTGAACATGCTGATGAAGAAGGGGTTCCTCCTACCATCCTCCATCCATACATGCCTACTGACATTGAGGCATTAAAGAGGTCTTGGATCCAACTAAGGGAAGAACGGGATACTTACAGAGAGAAGTATCATGAACAAGAACGGAAAATCCTAAGGCTTACAAGGAAGCTGGAGAATGAAAAGGTCCTCAACGACTATGTCAGCACCAACGGAAAACGACCATGGGAGCGCTGATGTCTTTTTTTATTTCTAGTTTGGATTTACTTTTTAGTTTTTCTTTTTGTAAACGCCTTAAAGGCATTTGTTGAACATTGAATTCAAGTTTTTATCTAATAAAAATGTGTTTCATTTTGGTTTACGAATTTGAATCTCCAAAGTCTTTGAAATCATATCATACGCATTACATTCCCATACACCTCATTACAGGTACCCTTACAGGTTTCTCATCTTCTTCGATGTTTATTTCAGCACATCATGTCTTCTGAAACATCAATTGATCAAGCCATCAAGGCTCTGCAAGCTCAAAATGCTCAGTTCCAGGAAATGTTCATGAACTTGGCCAAGGGTCAGCAAGATCTGAAGACTCTTATCTTGAAGGATAAGAAGAAGAAGAAGACGGTCCTCCTGAATATGGGTCGCAGATTCGGGAACAAGTTGCGGGAAGATGTTGATTTATCTCACTCACCTGGAGGGGGAGAAAACCAAGAAGAAAGGACGTCTCCTAGCCTTGTGGTTTCTGACAACGAGACTGACTTTGATGAAGACCAGTATCCTCCGGCTGAGGATAGGTATAAGCAACTCGAAGACCGGTTGAGCGCAATGGAGGTCCAGAAAGTCCCTGGTCTGGACTTTGGAGATTTGGGTTTGTCATCTGGGGTGGTGATTCCCCACAAGTTTAAAGCACCAGTCTTTGCTAAATACGACGGGGTCTCCTGCCCAAAGCTACACCTTCGCTCGTATGTTAGAAAGATTCAACCATACACTGTCGATAAGAACCTCTAGATCCATTTCTTTCAAGATAGTCTTTCAGGGACTCAACTTGAATGGTTTTACCAACTGGAAGGGGCTAACGTCCGTAGCTGGGAGGACCTTGCTGCTGCTTTTTACAAGCAGTACCAATACAATGCCGACCTTGCTCCCATGCGTACCCAACTTCAGGGTATGACTATGGGTGCGAGCGAAGGTTTTAAGGACTACGCTCAGAAATGGAGGGACCTTGCGGGAAGAGTGCAACCCCCTCTGGATGACAGGGAGTTGGTAGATATGTTTCTTGGGACCTTGTCTGGTCCGTATTTCAACCATCTGATTGGCAGCTCATCGTTCGGGGTTACTGAACTGATCATGACCAGGGAAAGAGTTGAGGCCGGTATCAAGAGCGGTAAAATACATAAGGGTGCTTCGTCAAGCATAGAAAAGAAGCCTTTTAAGAAGGAATCTAGCGCAGTTTACAGCTCAAAGAGCCATAACAGACCTGAGCGCCGCCAAGCAGTTAATGCGGTGGTTATATCAAGGCTTGTTGTTGCCCCTCAGCGTAATAATCAGCCAAGGGCATAAAGGCCGCAAAGACAATTCACTCGGCTCAGTATGACCCTGTCTCAAATTCTGCCGCAGTTATTAAAGACCAATCTAGTGATTCTGAAGGAGGCCCCGAAGAATCCCAACACTACATCACCGCTGTATAATCCGAACGCCCGCTGTGCTTTTCACTCTGATAGCACGGGGCATGATATGAATAATTGTTGGGTCTTAAAGAACAAAGTTCAAGATCTGATTGATGCTAAGGAGATTGAGTGTGAAGCACCGGAAAAACATAATGTTATTACTGCTCCTATGCCAAAGCATGGGGTGAATGCTGTAGACGATGACTCATTTGTGACTTCTGTGAAAGACATTTCCACTCCATTAATGACTGTGAAGAAGAACCTTTTGTTAGCCAGTTTATTTTTGGGTTGTGGCTAAGGTTTCCATCTGTGTTCCGTCCTACCTACTGGTTGCCATCTATTGAAGTCAGGTGTCCAACGCCTGATGGATAACAAAGAAATCTTGTTTGAGAAAACTTTGGTTCCATTAATTCCTTTTGAATACGTTTCTATAATCACCATTTCCGCCAATTCTTCCAAGGCTTCCTCGAGAAAGCCTGTTAGAATTACATCTGTTCCGAGAATTACTTCGTTGATCATTACCATTCCTGGGCCTATCCCTTACACATCAAATAAGGCTGTCCCATGGCACTATGGGGCTGACGTATAATATCATGGGATTAAACAAGGTTTGAAGGATGAAGAGGCTGATACTGACATCAGCAATATTGTTGGATCTAGTAAAGTCACCCGCAGCGGAAGACTTTTCTCCCCTGAGATCTCTCCACCAACTATTCGGAAACCTGTTGTTATTACACCTACCAGTACATCTGCTATTGTTCCTGTTCATGTTTCAATCCTTACCCCTGTCGCCGAGTCATCTGACACTCGGGGCAAAGGGATCACCGGTGAGCCTGCCCAGACGGAGGCACCGAAGAAGATTATTATCGAAGCCTCTAGATAAGAGATAGAGGAAATTTTGAAGATCATAAAAAAGAGCGACTACAACATAGTCGAGCAGCTGGGGCAAACCCCTTCAAAGATCTCTATGTTGTCTTTGTTGCTATGCTCAGAAGCCCATGCCAAGGCTATGATTGCTTTCCTGAAAACTGTGCATGTGCCGCAGGAAACATCCGCTGATCAGTTCAAAGACTGCGTGGCTAGTTTGATTGCTGATAACGGGTTGGGTTTCTCCGATGCAGACTTGACTGCCAAGGGGAAGAATCATAATGACGCTCTGCATGTTTCAATCGAGTGCAGGGGCACTACTCTGGCTCATGTGTTGGTGGATATTGGGTATTCGTTGAATGTTTTACCCAAGAAAGCATTAGACCGGTTAGACTGTGAAGGGTTGGTACTGAAGCCAAGCAACATTGTGGTTAGGGCCTTTGACGGGTCCAAGAGGATGGTACACGGAGAAGTGAATATTCCAGTTAAGGTTGGTTCTCAGATTTTCGCATCTACATTCTATGTGATGGACATTCGGCTATCTTATTCTTGTTTGTTGGGTCGCCCGTGGATCCACAAAGTTGGGGCAGTAACTTCTACGCTCCACCAGATGCTGAAATACCCAGTGAAGGGGAAAATTGTTACAGTATGAGGGGAAGAGGAGTACATGGTGAGCCACCTTAACTCTTTCCAGTATGTAGAGGTGGATGGGGAGTTCATTGAAACCCCGTGTCAAAACTTTGAAGAAGTCCCCCAGACGCTGGCGTCGACTGAAACTGTTACTGAAGATCCTCCAATGAAGATGGCGTCCCTCAAGGATGCTCGGGCTGTTATTGAAAAAGGTTGGTGTGCGAATTGGGGCAAACTCCCTAACTTTGCACACAAGACTAACAAGTTTGGTTTGGGTTTCACTGCAGAAGCTCAAAGGGTTGTTCGGCGTGCGCAGATCGGAGGACCTCCCCTGTCTATCAGCAATTCAGGAGTGAATGCCATTGAAGACGATGATGAAGAGTCTGAGTTTGACAGTTGGATTTACCCAACTACCGACGGCAGATTAAGAAAATGGACGGCAAAGGACTTCGTCCCAATTTCTTTTATTACCCAATAATGAGACTTTTGTTTTAAAGTTTGTAACAGACAATTTTTAAACTTTACAGCCTGGTGTCTTACCCGAGGCACCGTGACTTTGTTTGTGAGGGATTTATATGTATCATTACCATATATCATTAATAAAACCATTGGATGTTTTCTTGCATTACGAATTTTGCGCTCCTTGTTTTTCTTTTTCTATCTTGCAAAACAGCTATTTTACACACACTCACATATACAGGTCTACATCCATTCTGGATCCCACTAATAACGACTCTGCTACTGCCAGTTATGACTTCGAAAGTCCGATCAACTTAGCCTAAGACGAAGGTGAAGATGATTGCGAAGTGCCTGGTGAACTTGCTAGGTTGCTACTTCAGAAAGAGAGGGCCATACAACCGCATAAATAGCCGGTGGAATCAGTAAATCTGGGTACAGAGATAGACAAGAAAGAGGTCAAGATTGGTACAAATCTGGAGCCTGGTGTTAAGAAACGGCTGATTCTGATGTTGCGTGACTATGTTGAGATCTTTGCCTGGTCTTATGAAGATATGCCTGGTTTAGATAATGATATTGTGGTTCACCGCCTGCCTACCAAGGAAGACTATCCTCCAGTAAAACAGAAAGTTCATCGAATGTGTCCAGAGATGTATGAGAAAATCAAGGCTGAAGTTATGAAACAGTTTGACGCCGGTTTTCTAGCAGTTACTTCTTACCCGCAGTGGGTTGCCAACGTGGTTCCAGTGCCAAAGAAGGATGGTAAGGTTCGAATGTATGTTGACTATAGGGATCTGAACAGGGCAAGCCCCAAGGATGATTTCCCTCTACCTCATATCGACGTTCTGGTTGACAACACCGCACAGCATAAGGTCTTCTCCTTTATGGATGGTTTCTCCGGTTATAATCAGATTAAAATGGCTCCTGAACACATGGAGAAGACAACGTTCGTCACCCAGTGGGGTACCTTTTGCTACAAAGTCATTCCTTTCGGATTGAAGAATGCTGGGGCAACATATCAGCGCGCCATGGTCGCTTTGTTCCACGACATGATTCATCATGAGATTGAGGTATATGTCAACGACATGATTGCAAGATCCCAGACTGAGGAAGAACATCTTGACCATCTTCAGAAGTTATTTGACAGGTTGAAGTTGTACAAGCTGAGGTTAAACTCAAACAAGTGCACCTTCGGAGTGAGGTCTGGTAAGCTGTTGGGTTTCGTCGTAAGTGATAAAGGTATTCAAGTGGATCCTGCAAAGTTGAAGGCTATACAGGAAATGCCAGCTCCCCGAACAAAAAAAGAAGTCAGAGGCTTTTTGGGATGGTTGAATTACATTGCACGATTCATCTCACACCTGACTGCTACTTGTGAGGCAATCTTCAAGCTACTGAAGAAAGATCAAGTGGTAAGATGGAACGATGAATGTCAGGCCGCTTTCGAAAGGATCAAGGAATATCTCCAAGAACCACCTATTCTGATGCCTCCAGTTGAAGGGAGACCTTTGATCTTATACTTGACAGTACTCGACAAATCAATGGGGTACGTGTTGGGGCAGCATGACGAGTCTGGCCGAAAAGAGCATGTTATTTATTACCTTAGCAAAAAGTTTACCGACTGTGAGACCCGATACTCACTGCTTGAGAAAACTTGCTGCGCTTTGGCATGGGCTGATCACCGGCTGAGACAGTATATGCTGACTCACACTACTCTATTGATATCAAAGATGGATCCAATCAAGTATATCTTCGAGAAGCCTGCCTTATCCGGAAGAATAGCAAGATGGCAGATGATCTTGACTGAGTATGACATCCAATACACGACCTAAAAGGCAATCAAGGGAAGTGTGTTGGCGGATCATTTGGCACATCAAGCAGTGGATGATTACCAGTCTATGAACTTCGAGTTCCCAGATGAGAATATCATGATAGTAACCGACTGTGAAGAACCTGGACCGGATAAAGGACCTGAGGAGGGATCTCGATGGTCTATGTACTTTGATGGAGCTTCAAACTCTTTGGGTAACGACTTTGGCGCCGTGATCATATCTCCTAAAGGCTCTCATACTCTGTTCACCACCCGACTATGTTTCAACTGCACCAACAATATGGCGGAGTATGAAGCGTGCATCATGGGTCTTCGAGCAGCAATTGACCTAAGGATTAAGTTCTTAAGTGTATTCGGAGATTCCGCTCTCGTGATCAGTTAGATCAAAGGCGATTGGGATACGAAATACCCAAATCTTATTCCTTACAAGGAGAATGTATTGATGTTGCTTCCACATTTCGAAGAGATAACCTTTGAACACTTCCCTAGAGAGGAGAATCAGTTAGCGGACGTGCTAGCTACGATGTCTTCTATGTTCAAAGTCAATTGGGACAACGAGGCTCCCCGGATTACCATCGAAAGGTTGGACGAACCCGCACATTGCTGTGACATTGAGACTGAAAAGGTAGCAGATAAGCCCTGGTTTCATGAGGTAAAGAGGTATCTTGAGGCTCAGGAGTACCCCGAGGGTGCATCTGTTAATGATAAGAAGTTTCTGAGGAGGTTCGCAGCAAAGTTCTTCATCAGTAATGACATCCTTTACAAGCGTAACCATGACTCAACCTTACTGCGATGTGTGGATAAGAGCGAGGCAGAAAGGGTCACGGCAGAGTTACATGAAGGTACTTTCGGAACTCATTCCAGTGGACACACCATGGCAAAGAAAATACTACGGGCAGGATATTATTGGTCTACAATGGAAGCCGACTGTTATCAACATTCTCGAACCTGTCATAAGTGCCAAGTCTATGCTGATAAGGTACACATACCTCTAGTTCCTCTGAACGTCTTGACAGCTCCGTGGCCTGTTGCAATGTGGGGCATTGACATGATCGGAGAGATTAGACCTACTGCGTCCAACGGGCATTGTTTCATCCTGGTAGCTATTGATTACTTTACGAAGTGGGTTGAAGCAGCTTCCTTTGCTACTGTAACCAAGAACGTCGTGGAACGGTTTATTCGGCATAATCTGATCTGTCGATATGGTGTACTAGAGAGGATCATTACGGATAATGGTACAAATCTCAACAATAAAATGATCACTGTACTCTACAAGCAGTTCAAGATACAGCATCACAACTCTTATCCCTACCGGCCAAAGATGAATGGGGCTGTTGAAGCGGCTAATAAGAACATTAAGAAGATTTTGTAGAAGATGACGGTGACATACAAAGATTGGCACGAGATGTTACCATTTTCTCTTCATGGGTACCGTACCTCAGCACGGACGTCAACAGGGGCAACCCCCTATTCCTTGGTATATGGTATGGAGGCCATCTTGCCCATTGAAGTTCAGATACCCTCTCTTCGGATTATGAAGGATGCAGGTTTAAGCGAAGATGACTGGATTCAGACCCAGCTTGATCAGCTAAACTTAATCGACAAAAAGAGACTTACTGTTATTTGTCATGGTCAAACGTATCAAAAGTGGATGATCAAGGCATTTAACAAGAAAGTTAGACGACAAGAGTATCAAGTTGGGGATCTGGTAATCAAGCGCATCATCCTACCTCAAGGTGATCCCAGGGGCAAATGGACCCCTACTTATGAAGGGCCATTTGTGGTTAAGAACATTTTCTCAGGAGGAGATATGATTCTAACCACCATGGATGGTGACGACCTTCCTCACCCCGTCAATGCAGACATAGTGAAAAAATACTACGCATAATCAACGACCCGCTAGGTCGACTGGCCTAGGCAAAAATAAGGGCTTCCCGGTGAACCAAAAGGGTTCGGGCAAAAATAAAGGATGAAAATAATAAAAAAATCTGTACACCCGGCAAGTCGAAAACCTGAAAAGGCGGCTTGGGAAAAAAAGGGTATCCCGGTGGACTGAAAACCCGAAAGGCGGTCCAGGCAAAAATTAGGGATCAAAGCGTAACACTATGTCTCATTGGATCACCTTGCAACCAGACTTCGGTATCGACTATCAAGCTCGGACGATACTAATCAATCTGATCTACCTTCAACCAAGTAGCGAAGTGATGAGATGCTCGAAGACATAAAGGCGATAGCAGAGTTGGAACCCAGTGGGATTGTTCACATAGCTATTTTGTTTAGTTTTTCACAAATTGTATAAACTCTATTGTTCGGCGGCGTTCCCTTACTAGGACGTCATCCTCTTGTACAAAAACGCTTATTTACAGGCCAAGCTTCAAAGTCAATACAATTCATTTTCAGAGAAATTTCAAACCGTTTTTCCTTTTTCTGTTTTGTTTTGCAAAGAACGTCCAATGTTCATTTTTGATATATGCATTTGACATTAATTGCTGCTCATGAATATTTACATACGAAACAAAAGACGATTACCCGTAATATCAGAAACAGGGGCAATAAGAATTGTCCAGGCTTTATTAGCATTCCAAAAATAGTCAGTTCTTCCACCGTATCACACCGAGGAAGATAAAAAGGAAATTAGAGTGGGTTCCAATCTAGAGCTGAGTGTCAAGGAGCGCCCAATTCAGCTATTGCATGATTATGTTGAGATCTTTTCCTGGTCATACAAAGACATGCCGGGACTCGATACAGACATTGTGGTACACCGTCTACCCACAAGAGAAGACTGTCCACCAGTGAAGCAAAAATTCCGCCGCATGAGACCTGACATGTCAGAAAAGATCAAAGCAGAAGTTATGAAGCAGTTCAATGCTAGATTTCTGGTTGTTACTTCCTATCTGCAATGGGTTGCTAACATTGTTCCTGTGCCTAAAAAGGACGGCAAAGTAAGAATGTGCATGGATTATAGAGATTTAAACAGGGCCAGCCCTAAAGATGATTTTCCACTTCCGCACATCGACATCCTGGTTGACAATACAGCTCAGCATAAAGTATTTTCTTTCATGGACGGATTCTCAGGCTATAACAAGATTAAAATGGCACCTGAGGACATGGAGAAAACTAAATTTGTCACACAGTGGGGTACGTCTGCTACAAAGTGATTCCATTCAGACTGAAGAATTTCGGGGCAACCTATCAACGCGCCATGGTAGCTTTGTTTCATGATATGATACATCATGAGATAGAGGTCTACGTAGATGACATGATAGCCCGATCACAAACTGAAGAAGAACACCTTGATCACTTGCAAAAGCTGTTTGTCAGGTTGAAGGAGTACAAACTAAGGTTGAACCCAAATAAGTGCACATTCGGAGTCCGGTCTGGTAAGCTCTTAGGTTTCATTGTCAGCAACAAAGGCATCGAGGTTGATCCTGCCAAGGTTAAAGCAATACAAGAAATATCTGCTCCTTGCACTGAGAAGGAAGTCAGAGGATTCTTGGGACGCCTAAACTATATTTCTAGGTTCATTTCTCACCTAACATCTACTTGTGAACCAATCTTCAAACTGCTGAAGAAAGATCAGGTAGTTAGATGGAATGATGAATGTCAGGTTACTTTCGACAAAATCAAGGAGTATTTACAAGAGCCTCCTGTCTTGATACCACCATTCGAGGTAAGTCCACTAATCATGTATCTAACCGTTTTAGAGAACTCAATGGGGTGCGTATCGGGGCAGCATGACGAGTCTGGCCGAAAATAGAACGCTATTTATTACCTGAGCAAAAAGTTTACCGACTGTGAAACCAGATATTCACTGCTCGAGAAAACTTGTTGCGCTCTGGTATGGGCTGCTCGCCGGCTAAGACAGTATATATTGACTCATACCACTTTGCTGATATCTAAGATGGATATGATAAAGTACATCTTCGAGAAGCCTGCTTTGTCTGGAAGGATAGCTAGATGGCAGATGATCCTAACAGAATATGACATACAGTACACGACACAAAAAGCTATAAAGGGCAGCGTGCTAGCTGATCATCTTGCTCACCAAGCTGTAGAGGATTATCAGTCCATGAAGTTTGAATTCCCTGACGAAGACATCATGACAGTAGACAACTGTGAAGGAATCAGACCATATGACGGACCTGAACAAGGATCCCGATGGACCCTGTACTTTGATGGGGCATCCAATGCACTTGGTAATAGTATTGGCGTTGTGCTTATATCTCTGGAAGGATGCCATACTCCTTTTATAGCCAGACTTTGCTTCAATTGTACGAACAACATGGCAGAATACGAAGCATGCATCTGTGGTCTCAAGGTTGCCATAGACTTGGGAATCAAATCTTTAGTTGTGTTTGGGGATTCAGCTTTGGTCATCAGTCAGATCAAAGGAGAATGGGACACTAAGCACCCAAACTTTATCCCTTACAAAGAACATGTTTTGACATTGCTACCACATTTCGAGCAGATTACCTTCGAGCACTTCCCGCGAGAAGAAAATCAGCTAGCAGATGCTCTAGCTACAATGTCATCCATGTTTAAACTTAATTGGGATAACGAGGCTCCCCAAATCACCATTGAACGAATGGATGAACCAACACACTGTCACGAGATTAATACTGAAGAAGTAGTGGACCAGCCTTGGTTTCATGAAGTCAAAAGGTATCTCGAGGCTCAAGAATACCCAGAAGGAGCTTCAGTCAATCACAAAAAGTTCTTAAGGAGATTCTCAGCTAAGTTCTTCCTGAGTAATGGCATCCTGTACAAACGCAATCATGATTATATTCTGCTCTGTTGTGTGGATAAGATTGAAGCTGAAAAGATCATGGCTGAATTGCATGAAGGTACCTTTGGCATTCACTCTAGTGGGCATACGATGGCGAAGAAAATCCTACGGGCAGGCTATTACTGGTCTACCATGGAAACAGACTGCTATCAACACTCCCGGACCTATCATAATTGTCAAATCTATGCAGACAAGGTGCACGTACCTCCGGTTCCTCTAAATGTCTTAACAGCTCCTTGGCCCTTCGCTATGTGGGGAATCGATATGATTGGGGAGATCAAGCCTACAACCTCCAATGGACACCGCTTCATTCTGGTGGCCATTGACTATTTCACAAAGTGGGTCGAAGCAGCTTCCTTCGCATCTGTTACTAAGAATGTTGTTGCCCGCTTCATCAAGCAAAATCTCATTTGCCGGTACGGTATCCCAGAAAGGATCATCACTGATAACGGTACGAACCTTAACAATACTATGATCACCGCCTTGCGTGAGCAGTTCAAGATTCAACATCACAATTCATCCCCCTATCGGCCAAAGATGAATGGTGCAGTCGAAACTGCTAATAAAAACATTAAAAATATCATACAGAAAATGACAGTCACCTACAAGGACTGGCATGAGATACTACCGTTTGCTCTCCACAGGTACCGTACCACGGCTTGCACATCAACTGGGGCAACACCCTATTCTTTGGTTTATGGCATGGAGGCTGTTTTACCTATTGAGGTTCAGATCCCCTCTTTACGAATCATGAAGGATGCAGGTTTGAGTGAAGACGATTGGATCCAAACCCAACTTGATCAGTTGAACTTAATTGATGAAAAGAGACTTACTGTTGTTTGCCATAGTCAGACGTATCAAAAGCGGATGATCAAAGCTTTCAACAAGAAAGTCAGACGCCAAGTGTATCAAGTTGGAGATCTAGTGATCAAGCGCATAATCTTGCCACAAAGTGATCCCAGGGGCAAACGGACTCCTACCTATGAAGGACCATTTGTAATCAAGAACATCTTTTCTGGTGGGGCAATGATCTTAACCACCATGGATGGCGACGACCTGCCACACCCTGCGAATGCAGACATAGTCAAAAGATACTACGCATAAGAGACCCGCTAGGTTGACACACCTAGGCAAAACAAGGGCATCCCGGCGAACCAAAAGGTTCGGGCAAAAATTAGGGATAAAATATAAAAAATCTATACACCCGGCAAGTTGAAAACCCGAAAGGGAGACTTGGGCAAAAAAGGGTTTTCCCGGTAGATCGAAAACCCGAAAGGGCGGTTCAGGCAAAAGTTAGGGAATTAAAGTGTATGACTATGTCTCGTCGGATCACTTTAAGGACAATCTCTTCATGAGCAAACTCGGAGCTTCTGATCAATCCAATCATCTTCGGACGAAGCAACAAATGGACAAGATATTCGGAGATACGAAGGCTATAGAAAAATGGGAACCCCATGGGATTATTGCACATAGCTATCTTTCTTTTTATTAAACTTTTCTCATTTTTATTACACCATCCCCTTACTAGGATGTTTGTCTCCTTTGTACAAAATACTTATTCAAAGTAAATACAAAGATATCTCTTTCAAAGTACAGAAAAACTAGTTGTCTTTTTCTTTTACACTTGTGTTTTATTTGCAAAAACGTCCAATGATTCATTAATGAACATATGCATTTGAACATAATTATTGTTTACAAATAAACAAAATGGAAAAGAAAGATTATTGACAGGTTGAAAGAATAGGAAAACGTCTTTAGGCTATTCCATGAGCAATCCCTACAGTACGTCATCAAGATCCCTAGAGGAACCAAAACTTCAAACTGTTAATCCCCAGTGGAAACCATTCAGTTTCTCCAAATTCCCCAGCAAGTTGTCTTGAAGTCTGAAAAGCAACCAGATAACAATTAACGTCTGTTTCTCCCCGACCTCGGATAACTCCCCAGTAGAGTGGCAGACAACCCAAACTCTTGAACTTTTTCCGAACAGGAATAAGCTTTTTCCCCATAGAGTTTTCATTGCTCCCCAACAGGATGAAGATTCTCATTCTTAATTCCCAGCAGAAGTCATCAAAATTCTCTGGATTCCACCAAGCAGATTACTCAAGCAGTATTTGGCATTACTCTCACAACGGAATTTTTGTCAATACTCCAACTTCAAGACATGAAGAATCCTTATATCCCAAGTGAAGTCACCAAGGATTTCTTATCCTCAGCAGTCAAGGATTTATTTTCCTCAACAATACAGCAAATCAGCTTACATGCGCATACATTACATCCATATATCATAAACATTGATAAAGCACATATATTGCATCATACATTTCATGCAACATAACTTTGTGTTTTAACTAGCATTTTACCCTTTTCAGGATAAGATTAACAACTACCATTAACAATATTCAAAGATTTCAGATACAGTCCAGATGTGCACCAGACACGGTTGTCATTCTGTTACTCATTCAGATTTCAACTTCCAGATACAGTCCAGATGCGCACCAGACACGGTTGCCATTATGTCGCTCATTCAGATTCCTAGTTCAAGATACAGTTCAGATACGCTCCAGACAAGGATGCCATTCTGATACTCATTCAGATCTCAACTTCAGATACAGTTCAAATACGCTCCAGACAAGGATTCCATTCTGATACTCATTCAGATCTCAACTTCAGATATAGTTCAGATACGATCCAGACAAGGACGCCATTCTGATACTCATTCAGACCTCAATTCCAAGATACAGCCCAGATACGCTCCAGACATGGTTGCCATTCTGTCACTTATTCAAATTCAACTCCAAGATACGGTACAGATACACTCCAGACACGGAAGTTGTTTTGTTACTCATTCAGATTCAAGTACAGACACAACTCGGATACACTCCAAACACGGACGCTATTCCATTGCTCGCATAGATTTAGTCTCCAGATACAGTTCAGATACGTTCCAGATACGGACACCATTATGATACTTATTCTTTTGACTTACAATTTACAATTTGACAAACATTCTTGGATGGCATCTACAAGCCCATCTCCAACAAGATTCTATCATCTCTCCAAATGGCATCTTTAAGCCCATTCCCTCAACTACACTTGGTCGAGTGTAAATTTATGGGCACTCTAGTGTCCAATCATCTTTTACCTTCGAGTCACGAACGGAAAAACTCGCCAATCTAACTCTTCAGGTTCAAGAAGATTGAACAGGGGCATATGTTGTACCCTAAAATTTGCCCTCTCATTTATCAAGACTTTTCTCACAAGACTTCTTGGACTCAAGACAGGATTAGGGTTTGGTCAGCTCAAGACACCCCATCTTGCACTGATAACCCAAAATTAAGGTTTGAGTTTGCACAAGGATTTTTGGACCACCAATGCTTCATGTGACTTTCATACATCATCTTGGACCCCTAAGTTTTTTCATGTTAAGTTTTAAGCCTTGAACCACATTTTTTATCAGTCAATTGGACAGTTGACCTAAAAATCAACTATATTGGGGGAAAAGTCAACCATGGCCAATTTACAGTCAAACTTCATAATTTTTTATCCACAACAACATTTTAGACTCATATGTACCATTTGATCAAGTTTGGATCACAACTCCTCAAGAAATTTGATCAAATCATCAAAAGGGCAAAATGGTCAAAATTAGGGTTTTGATTGAGAAAGGGAAATTTCTGATTTTTGACCTAGCCAATGACCAATTGAGTTCAAACATGATTTTAAGGGTCCAATGGCATCATATTGACCTAATTGCATGGTTCAAAACATCTCAAGTTCATTGGATTGACAGATGAATTTTGCAGTTAACTGATCAAAAGTCAACTGCACACTGAAAAGTCAAACTTTGACTTTTTGGTCAAAATGAAATGCCAAGGGTCATAATTCATCAAGAAATGTCAAAATATGAAACTTGTTCACCAAGAAACTCGAATTTGGAAATTAGGGTTTTGAATTTGAAAATTTTCATAACTTAGAATTTTTTAAGTATAAAAATTTTCTTATTTTTTCCCAAATTTTCACCACTTTTTCACCATGATGCATTTTGATTCAAAGAAAACTTCCAACATGAAAGTTGTAGTCCTCCATTAAATCTACAACTCTTCTTCACAAACTTTTCCAAAAAGATGCTTGGATCTCAAGTTATGAATTTATGAATATAGGTCCATGAACTTCTTAACTTAGTGAAATTTTGCCCTAATTTATGCAGGTTTTGGACCCAACTTCATGGACATTTTTCACCTAGTTCTAAGAGGTATCTCAATTTTCATTTCAAAGATGGATTATATATCATATTGCAAGATTTCCAAAATGTCCAAGAACTCTCCAAGATCATTTTTTAGTAGGGAGAATCGAAGAAGGGAAGTTGGCATTTTCTCACTTTTGTTCAAGCCATTTTCACATAACATCAAGCTGCAAATCCAACCCATGTTGTTTGAATCTTGCTTTGCAGGTCCTAAAATCACTTTACACTCCATAATTAAATGCAAAATCGGAAGCTAAAGGCATTATTTTTTT
Source organism: Vicia faba (assembly GCA_948472305.1). Classification (NCBI taxonomy): domain Eukaryota; kingdom Viridiplantae; phylum Streptophyta; class Magnoliopsida; order Fabales; family Fabaceae; genus Vicia; species Vicia faba. Next base: position 1,233,577,743 of record OX451737.1, read on the forward strand.
CTTTTGGAGCTTTGTACAAGAGATAATTCCATTTTTGGCCAAAAGTTCACAATGCCATTTTCATAAAGGGCAACTTTTGCAACTTTGTCAATCTTGAGCCTTGGACCTGTCTCTTTGTTGCAAACAATGTCTACAGGTCTCAAGCAATGTATACCAACTCCTATCAGCTCTCAAGCCAGCAAGTACAAGCATATAGCATTGGTCTTGTCACTTTACTTAAAATGCAAGAAAGGTTGCCAAAAGGTAAAAAGCTTGTACAGCTAGTAGGAAGTGCACTTGGTATCATTTCTATACAAATATACAAAGTTGTGGCAAGGCTTAACACGATTGGATTGAAGCTGAAACTCTCCACAACTCAAAAACACCAAAATACTGTCCAAAAAACTCAGAATCTGCAAAACCATAGCCAACACTCATTTGGCTCGTGCATTTTGTGTTTAAACACTTCAAGCATCTCATAAACATCATACCAAAGCAAGCCAAGCTCTTACCCTGGTTCTGTAACCCCTGTTTCAGTATCCACCATTTTCACTTTGGAAGCTTGCAACTTGACTTGTGCAAAGAGTTTCAGCCATCCTCAGAGCAAGATAAGCATTGGAATAGCTTAAAGGAAGTTCAAGGAAGCTCACACAATCCTCAGGCCTCCATTAAAGTCCCTACATTGCTCTACTCGAATCCAACTGAAGGAGGTATTTTCTTGAACTCTATCTCTCTGAATAGGCATCCTCAAGCCACGATTTGTGAAGAAAAATTGTAGTCCATATCATGGTGAAGCTGTACATATGCATACTTTTCAATTATATTAACTATGCTGAGAGAATTTGAAGATTGAAAATGCTGAAAAAGTTAGGTCACGAACTAGGGCTGCCAAAATTCTCTCTGATCTTTTAGAGTTAGGTTACATAATTTATATTGTTGGAATCGAGAACTCAAATGCCACATTTTTCATGTTATGAGATTTTGTTTTTGTGCAAGCATGAGAGAGATACAGATTTGAACTGAAACGCGCGCAGAGAAGACTGGCCGGAGGACATGGATGAAGTCTGGGCTTTTTGGCGCCTTGGGATTTTTGTTTTTGATATTCACCCCCCCCCCCCCCTGACTTACTATTTGCACCCCCTGGCTTATTTGTTATATTTTTCATATTTTCTCATATTTTTATATTTATTGCTTTTGTTTATTTTTTCTGAATAATAAAAAATCCCAAAAGATAATTTATTTATTTTTTCAATTTTTATTTTTATTATTTTATTATTTTTACATAAAAATTAATATATTTGAATAAGATAGATTTTATTCTCTTAAATAACTTATAAATATATTTAAAAATACTTAATATTTTTATTATACTATTTATACTCATAAATACTTATTTTTATACATATTTAATTTTTAATATTTGCATATAATATTATTTATTATTTTCTTGTACAAAAAATGGACAAAATAATAATATAGAACATGTATTTTCTTTTAATTGAAAATTAGGGTTTCACCCCTCCAAAAAAAATATTTATTTTTCCTTTTTTTTAGGGTTTAAATTAAATTATTTTCTCATACAAAAAACAAATACCAAAACATTTTTTACATAAATACATTGCATTGCATTTTAAATATTTAAACATTTATTTAATTCGCACAATATTCGATTGGTTGTAATAATATATTTAGGTTTATATTTGTGCAAAATCTCCATTCAAAACTTGTATCCCCCCCCCCTCCCATAATAATTGTTGTAATAGCTTAGTTTATTTTACGCAATTTATTGCTTTATATACTATGCTTAGTAATTAGGGTTTGCATGACAAGAATAAAAAACAAAACAAATAGAAAAAACCTAATGCAAGACAAAAGCATGAAAATGACACACTTTGCACACAAGCACCCTTAGGGTTTCTCCCACTTGGTTGCCTAAAATAAAATGGCCATGTTACGTATGCGAAGTATCTTGGCAAAACAAAACAAAATAAGATCATAGTCCCTCGATGACGTTATACAAAGGTTGCCTAAAAATGATCTTGGTCCCTCAAAATGCTAAGATACTTGGCAACATTGCTATCATGGTCATACGATAACCCACGCCCGTCCCGTTTACATCCAAAGATAGGGTTGCTTAACAAATCAATGGTAAGTCAAAAATGTCAAAGGAATAAAAATGCATAAGAAATACATTTGAGTAGGTAGATAGCTTCTAAGTTACTTGCTCCATTTCAAAACAATCCTTGCTATTTTCAAAAACAAACACACACATTTCAAAACATCTTACAAAACATTGAAACATTTTTCAAAAGACAAACATCTTTGTATACATTCTTACGAACGAGAATCATTACAAAGATTGCCTAAACGAATGGCCTCTTTTCAAAATACTTTAAAAATCACACCAAACACCATTTCAAACAAAGCAAAGCAAAGAAAGTGATCTAAGCAAGTAACTAAGAGCCCATGGAAAACCATGGATGAAAAGGGTGCTAGCACCTTCCTTTTTCATAATCTACCCACCGAACTCAAGAAAACATCTTAAAGGTCTTTCCTGTGCTTTTTTACCTTTCCTTTTGGATAAAAGAAAAGTCGGTGGCGACTCTTACTAACCGCGACATTTGCGACAAAATGCAAAACCTCAAGTCAGTTCTCCCACCGTATCACAACATGTATATAATATTTTGCCTCCCTTTCGTTTACACCCTTTGAATATATTTTTCTGGATAATCTTTTTGTTTCTTGTTGCTTGAGTTTCATTAAATATACTTTAATATTTGGTTTGGCCACAAGACAAAGGCTAGCATGGCCTTAGGCCATGTTGCCATTTTATGTCACAAATGAAAGAAACAGGAGGAAAAAGACATGAAACAAAGCCTTGGGCTTCCATGATGACTTCCAAGGCAGAAAGGCAGAATCAGAAGATACATTTGCACTAAGTCCAGCCAGAATCTAAGGCCATGACTTACTGATTCCAGGCCCCATCGAAGAAGGAAACAAGGCATAAAGGCAAAACCAGAAGGCACGCCCTGCTGACTTTCAAGCCCAATCGAAGGGCATGACCAGCTGCTGCCAAATGCAAATCGAAGGCCATGACTTGACTGGTGCCAACTCCCAATCGAAGGCCATGACCTTGCTGATGCCAGCCCCAATTGAAGGAGGCCAACATAAACAGAATCAAAGGGTTCTCCTCCCCCCAATCAAAGGAGCTCTTTTTTCTTCTTTTTATCTTATTTTTGCATTTATATTTCTATGCACTTCAATATGGTTGTAATAGTGTAGGATTTATTTTTTGCACTTTTTATTACTTTTGTACAAATACTAGTAATTAGGTGTGTATGGCAAGATAAAAACCAACAAGTAGACAACCCCTAACCAATAAAAAATGCATGCAAATCAAACACGCTATTCACACACATGCACCCTTAGGGTAATCTCACTTGTTGCCTCGGAAAATAGTCATGTCCCTCGAACATGGACGTTTTAGCAAAGACCCTCGATAAAAGATCGTAGTCCCTTGATGACCCTAAATGTTGCCTTCGGTAAACGATTTAGTCCCTAAATGACATTGCTAAAACTTTCCATAGGTTGCCTTCTATGACTATACAAACGTCCCACGCCCGTCCCTTCACATCCAATGATAGAGCTTCTTACCATATCAATGGTAAGATAGCAACATCTAAAGGAAAGGAAGAAATGAACAAAGACCTTTGAGTAGGTAGATTGTTCCTAGTTGCTTGCTCATTTTCAAAACAAACATCCTTGCTCATTTTCAAAACAAACACCAACACTTTCAAAAACACTTTCAAAACACTTTCCAAACTTGAAACATTTTCAAAAGCTCAACACTTTGTATACGTTCTTACGAACGAGAACTATTACAAAGTTTGCCTAAACGATGGCGGCTTTTCAAAATACTTTCAAAAACCACACAAAGCACATTTTCAAACAAAGCAAGTGATCTAGCAAGAAACTAAGAGCCCGTAGATAACTACGGATGGAAAGGGTGCTAATACCTTCCTTTTTCATAATCTACCCCCCGAACTCAAAAATAATCTCAAAGGTCTTTCCTGTTATTTTCAGCCTTTCCTTATTGGATAAAAGAAAAGTCGGTGGCGACTCTTGCTATCCGTAACAATTGCGATAAAACGCAAAACACCCAAGTCAATTCTCCCACCGTATCACAGAACTGGCAACTCTACTAGGGAAAACTTAAAAAGTGGGGTTACCTTAGGGCTAAATCACCTTTATTTGCTTTCAGTGTTTGATTTGATTGCTTTACATTTTGGTTCCTTGTTTAGGCTTAAATCCTCTACCCAAATTTGGGATACCTTATAGGTAAGTAGCAATACATTGTGGAAATTGTGCAGGGTATACCGACATGGTCTAAGCAATAGCTATGTTAGTGCGACATATTTGTGGGTACCGGTAGCCCTCGAGTAGTCAAGGAGAATATGGGGCCACTGAGTGATGTCATGAAGCACTAACTGACTTTTAGAACCTTTACTTGACCAACTTTGCCATTAGGACGTAGTCAGATGTCCAGCTTTGGTGCAGCCCGAAGTTGGTAGGTACTCGATACTACACTCATTGAGGTTTGATTTTCGGGATATTTCGGTCACTGTGAAAGAGGCTTGCGCTGAAATAATGCCCGAGAAGACAAATCAGTGATATTGAGATCCCTTAGAACCCGGTTACTACTTCTAGGACAGGTTGAGCCAACTAAACTTCAAGAGGGTACTTACCTATGAGACTCCATGGAAGCCTAAACCTAAGGACTTGTTTTCCCTGTGTGTATATGACTATTTGTACATAACAACTTGCTTACTTTGCATACTTGTACATAACATCATGACATCATACCATATCTTTTTTTTCAATAACCATTTTAAAGGATCTCAAGGGTCTTTGATGCATGGTCACATTGAACCAGACGTCTATCAAGGGACAAAAGGATTCATTTTCCTCTAACCAAAACGCCGTCAAAAATCAAGTCCAACAAACTTGAGTCAAGGGCTATGACCCACTCGACATGGTGAGCTTAATTCTAGTGGAAGGACATCCATCGATACAAAGTTCTCCAATCAAAGTTGTAAGTGACTACTAACATTTACTCCGCGAGATCCTTGAAAACATGCATCCATATATCATTCATCATATCATGACATGTTTCTCCCATACAGGTCTCCTTATCTTCCTAGTGTTTATTTCAATAGAGATGGCTCTAGAGCAGACTATCAAGGACATCTAGGCTCAAAATACTCAACTTTAAGAAATGTTCTTGAACCTATCTAAGGAGCAAGAAGAAGTGAAAGCTCTCCTCACAAGGGGCATGGTCATGGGGAATCCGGAGGGCACCAAGGATGATCAGTTAGAACGACTACAAACTGAAATGGAAAAAATGAAAGTTTAGATGATGGAACAACTGGTGGGCCAGATGGCTCTTATCCAAAACTTGGCTCAAGGATAGGAAGAGCTGAGAGCCCTTGTCAATAGGCTTCATCAAGACAGATGCAACCAAATGGGGAAAATAGCCAGAATTGGAGATCAAGTCATTAATCAGCCTCCGATGAAGAGTGGACCTTTCAAAATTGCTTCCACGTCACGGGCCCAACAACCACCTCGTCAACAAGGACAGGGTGACCAAAGTAAACGGGTCCTAGCCGTGAGACAGTTTACTAACATCAACATGCCACTTTCTCAAGCGTTGCAACACATGTTGAAGATGAATCTGATTATGCCGATATGACGTCATCCAAACCCCAAAACTTCTTCTCCTAACTACAATCCTGATGCTAGGTGTGCCTATCATTCCGACAGTCCAGGGCATGATACAAACAATTGTTGGGCGCTGAAGTACAAGATTCAAAACCTGATCGATGGAGGAGCGTTAGAGTTCACATAAGACGGTTAACTGGAGATTTTCTATCACCCCTCAAAGGCTCACCACCTAAAGTGAAAAGTTCAGACAAAGAGGCTTCTATTCATCTGAATTTTCAAGTTGTAATCTCTTTTGTTGTTCAAACACTTATCTATTAATGTCAAACTTTGTTTCATTAATGCATTGCATATGTTTGTCTTAAATTGATCCATTCATTTTCATTGCAGTTAAACTACGCTTTTTATAACATTCAACTCTTGCTAAAAGTTACAAGCCTTTAGAGGGAGGATGACGAAAACAATGCCATAATCTCATACAGTATGCTTTTGAACAGACCTTGTTAACAATGTACATACGTTCTTTCAAATCCTAAACACTGGAGTTATAAGGAAGATAATCCATAGTTAACCCTTTTGACCCAAAGAAGCAGAAGTTTTCTTTTACACAAATTGAAACCTTTAATCAAAACCTGGGGCAGGGTAGTCTCTTAGTTAATTCAAATATACGACCAGTCGCAAACTTTCACTTTGTATACAATGATTGATATCAAAAACATTCCTCTGGAATCAAAAGACAGTAATGGTTCCCTACCAGATAGGCAGTCATTATCTCTCAAAAAGAAAATCCCACTAAGTCAAAACCTACAAAGGAGACTTAAGAAAAATTGGGGCACCCCGCTGACCATAATCTCAAAACAAGAACAGTCAGGAAAAAATTAGGGATAACAAATCAAAAGAAAAAGGTCACTACAAATCCTCAAAAACATGAAAAATGTTGCAAAAAATGACTGCCTTCCGACAAACTTAACTTGTTTGAACCATCATCAAAACGTCATTCCAGACTCAATTGGAGTTCAAACGTACAATTAACTGAGTTTAGGACTGAAGAACATCACGAAGAACGAGCGGGTACAAATATACTTTGAGCCTTATCCTTTTTTTATTAAACCGTGAACCAAACCACGTTACAACCCTTCAAAAGTGCTAATTGAAGCATGGGTTAGTTCGAAAGGATACTGTTACGAAAGGTATCCTGACTCCTGTAAGGCTTTACTCTAAATCCTGAGTTGAATTTTCTTACAAAATTTCTTGCTAAAACGCATTTTCAAAATTTCAAGACAAGCATAAACTTTGCATTTATTTGAATATCGTTGTTTGCATATGGCTATTTGTTTGACAGCGGAGAAATTCGCACAACGAATATCTAGTGAACAAAAACTCTCTCAGTGAACAAAATCACTTCAAGTGGGATGGCACTTCCAATGACAAATATCCTATCAACAAGAGGCATGACATGTCACTATCCAGCACACCTGGGGCAGTCCAGTCAAGATTCCAAGAAATCTCTCAAGAAGTGCAGAATAACCAGGGGCAGGTCTACATCTAAATCACTTGGGGAATTGAATGCAAATCGCAACAAAGGGTTACATACAGTCAATTAGTTCTTGGCAGTGCCACAAACACTTGCTACTAGGGGCAGTGACAAATCTCCCCAAAATCCTTCTCATAGGATGACTCTCAGCCAGAGTTTAATCTATGAAAACCTTTTCGCCAACTGAGTCGACCTCAAGAATCCTCGAGGATTTTCCCCAGTGAAGTCGCCACCTCTCCAACAGACTGGAAACAAGGTTTATTTCCCCAACAAATAGAAGGATTCCCCAGCTTGAGTTTGCCTCTTTGACTACTAAAAATCAGAGGACCACAACTCCTCTTCCCAAATAGACTACTCTACAATCCCCAGTAAGTTATTGTGAAGCCTGGAAATCGACCAGATAATAGTTAACTTCAGTAAGTTGTTGTGAAGCCTGGACCCGACCAGATATCAGTTCAACTTCATCCTTTCAAGAATTTGTTATGAAGCCTAGAATTCGACCAGATAATAATCAAATTCAGTAAGTTACCGTGAAGCCTGAAAGCCGACCAGATAACAGTTAACTTCAGTAAGTTGTTGTGAAGCCTGGACCCGACCAGATATCAGTTCAACTTCATCCTTTCAAGAATTTGTTATAAAGCCTAGAATCCGACCAGATAATAATCAAATTCAGTAAGTTACCGTGAAGCCTGGAAGCCGACCAGATAATAGTTAACTTTAGTAAGTTGTTGTGAAACCTGGACCCGACCAGATATCAGTTCAACTTCATCCTTTCAAGAATTTGTTATGAAGCCTGGAATCCGACAAGATAATAATCAAATTCAGTAAGTTACCGTGAAGCCTGGAAGCCGGCCAGATAATAGTTAACTTTAGTAAGTTGTTGTGAAGCCTGGACCCGACCAGATATCAGCTCAACTTCATCCTTTCAAGAATTTGTTATGAAGTCTTGAATCCGACCAGATAATAATCAAATTTAGTAAGTTACCGTGAAGCCTGGAAGTCGACCAGATAACAGTTAACTTCAGTAAGTTGTTGTGAAGCCTGGACCCGACCAGATATCAGTTTAACTTCATCCTTTCAAGAATTTGTTATGAAGCTTAGAATCTGACCATATAATAATCAAATTTAGTAAGTTACCGTGAAGCCTGGAAGCCGACCAGATAACAGTTAACTTTAGTAAGTTATTGTGAAGCCTGGACCCGACCAGATATCAGTTCAACTTCATCCTTTCAAGAATTTATTATGAAGCCTGGAATCCGACCAGATAATAATCACATTCAGTAAGTTACCATGAAGCCTGGAAGCCGGCCAGATAATAGTTAACTTCAGTAAGTTATTGTGAAGCCTGGACCCGACTAGATATCAATTCAACTTCATCCTTTCAAGAATTTGTTATGAAGCCTGGAATCCGACCAGATAATAATCAAATTCAGTAAGTTACCGTGGAGCCTAGAAGCCGACCAGATAATAGATAACTTCAGTAAGTTGTTGTGAAGCCTGGACCCGACCAGATATCAGTTCAACTTCATTTTTCAAGCAAATTACTGTGAAACCTGGACCCGACCGGATAACAGTTAATCTCAATTTTAAGTTACTAAATCCAGGACCCGACCAGATAATAGTTTGACTTTATCAGTTGTGAAGCCTGGACCCGACCAGATAACAGTTTGAGTTTCTGAAACCTGAACCCGACCAGATAACAGTTAATCTCAATTTTAAGTTACTAAAGCATGGTCGCGACCATATAATAGTTTGACTTTATTAGTTACTGAAACCTGGACCCACAGATAACAACTAATCTTCCCCAAGATAACTCCCCAGTAGAGCAACAGATAACTGGGAGTCCTGAACTCTTTTCCCCAAGAAGGAATCAACACTCTCTACAGAGTTTTCAACATTCCCCAACGGAGTTCTCCTCAAACAACAAAACAGGAATCCCTGATGGAAATATTCTAAGCAAAGTTTGAAGACACACATACTCTTCATCAGCAGTCTGGGATTTAATGACTCCCCGGCATTTGTCAAGGATTTATTTTCCCAGACAAAGAAATACATTCATTAACATTTCACATTTCATAAATCTTATTTACATACATGATAAGGGCATACGACACAATATCATTTATTTTGAGTACATCATTGCACCATGCATTTCATACATCATGATGTTGCATACAACTTTGCCTTTACCTTTTCAGGAAAAGGTCAACAGATAAAGGTCATCATCTTTTTGGAGTAGCAATCGTCTCAGATTCCTTCATTATCCTATTAAGGTAGTAATCATCCAAGATTCCTTCATCGTCCTGCTGAGGTAGTAATCGTCCAAGATTCCTTCATTATCTTGTTGAGGTAGTAATCGTCTCAGATTCCTTCATCGTCCTGCTGAGGTAATAATCGTCCAAGATTCCTTCATCATCCTGCTGAGGTAGTAATCATCCAAGATTCCTTCATTATCCTGCTGAGGTAGTAATTGTCCAAGATTCCTTCATCATCCTGTTGAGGTACTAGTCATCCAAGATTCCTTTATCATCCTGCTGAGGTAGTAATCGTCCAAGATTCCTTCATTATCTTGCTGAGGTAGTAATCGTCCAAGATTCCTTCATCATCTTTCTGAGGTAGTAATTGTCCAATATTCCTTCATCATCCTGCTGAGGTAGTAATCATCCAAGATTCCTTCATTATCCTGCTGAGGTAGTAATCGTCCAAGATTCCTTCATCATCCTGCTGAGGTATTAATCTTCCAAGATTCCTTCATCATCCTGGTGAGGTAGTAATCGTTCAAGATTCCTTCATCATCTTTCTGAGATAGTAATCTTCCAATATTCCTTCATCACATATAATTATCAAAAAATACCTCCTCTTGTTAGATTTATTTCTTCCAGTTAATGACAGGCGACCAAAGACCTCCTCTGGTTAGATTTACTTCTTCTAGTTAATGACAGGCAATCAAAGACCTCTGCTGGTTCAGTTTAAATCTATCAATGGTTTATCCTGATTCTTTCTGTTAGACATTTCCTCTAGTTCAGATAAATTGTTCTAAAGATTTATTCTAATTTCTTCTCCAGTTGAAGTCAGAACTTAGACTTAGTCTAATTTCTGTCAACAGTCCCCTTTGGATGGCATCTATAAGCCCGTCTCTAATAACTATCCATCATTTCTCCGAATGTCATATTTAAGCCCATTCCCTACACAATCAACCAGAACATCATCAAGTTCAAATTTCTGGGCACTCTAGTGTTCAATCATCTTCCACCTTCAAGTCACGAATGACAGATTTTCCCATCTAACTCTTCAGGTGTAAGAAGATTGAATAGGGGCAGCTATTGTAACCCAAAATTTTCCCTCTCAATTATCAAGGGTTTTCTCACAAAGATTCTCAAGATTCAAGCTTGCACAAGTGCATTAGGATTTTCCAGTACCAGAATTAAAAGGAAACTATTAAAAAGGGAGAAAACAGATAAAAATAACATTTTTGACAAATTTGGAGAAAAATAGGCCTCCTTCGATTCAGCCCCCTTCGATTGGACTTTGCACCTCCTTCGATTGCTCAAACTTTTTCTACCATAAGTTCCACGTGAAGGGCAAGCCTTTCAATTTGAGAAGTATGTTGCCTGCATGCTTGCAATCGAAGGTCGTGACCTACTGGCCATATGTGCCCCTTGCAAGACAAACCCTTCGATTGGGCATATGCTGCCTGCATGCTTGCTTCGATTGGGCATATGCTGCCTGCATGTTTGTTTCGTTTGGACAAGCTTCGATGGGACAAAGTAACCATCTTTATGCATCCTTCGAATCCACTTGCACCAAGGGCCTCTTGCAGACTTTGCCTCTCACAAGCTTCGTTTTAGCCAAGAGATATCTTCATACAAGATTTAACTAATTTCTTGCATCCCTTAAAAGAACACACCCTTCGATTCAGAAGCCATGAACTTCCCTCATGCTAAACAGACACCAGGCAATGACTCCCTTTATGTTTGTTTTGATCCACATGCTTCGATTGGGTAATATGCTTCCTTCAAACATGAGCTTTTGATTATGCAATGTGTTTGCTTCGATCCAAGCTTCGACTGGGCATTAGCTTCCTTCGAGTAAGCTTGTTTCAACCACAAGCTTCGACTGAGGCAAAGGCTTCCTTCAAACAAGTGTGCTTCGATCTCATTCTTGTATTCGACTCAAGACCAAATCTAATTTTCCAGGCTATGTTGCTTCCAAATCTTCACATAACCAGAGTGTGATACGGTGGGAGAACTGACTTGAGGTTTTGCGTTTGTGTTTGCAAATATTTCGGTTTAGCAAGAGTCACCACCGACTTTTTATTTTATCCAAAGGAAAGGTCAAAAAGCACAGGAAAGACCTTTAAGATGTTTTCTTGGGTTCGGGGGGTAGATTATGAAAAGGGAATGTGTTAGCACCCTTTTCATCCATGGTTTTCCACGGGCTCTTAGTTACTTGTTTAGATCACTTGCTTTTGCTTTTCAATTGTTTGAAATGGTGCTTTATGTGGTTTTGAAATTATTTTGAAAAGAGGCCATCGTTGTGGCAATCTTTGTAATGATTCTTATTTGAAGAATGTATACAAAGATGTATTGTATTTTGAAAATTGTTTCAATGTTTGAAAGTTTGTTGGGAAATTGTTTTGAAATTGTGTGTGTGTTTTGAATTTATCAAGGATGGTTTGCAAGTTTGATCAAGTAACTAGGAGTTGCCTACCCTACTCAAAGATATTTCCTACATATTTTTAACCCTTTTACATTGTTGTTTTACCATTGTATTTGGTAAACAACCTTGTATTTGGATGTTAAACGGGACAGGTGTGGATCATCGTATGACCATGATAACAATGTTGCCAAGTATCTTTAGCAAGTTTTTGAGAGACTAGATCATTTTTGTATAGGCAACCAAGATAGCGTCATCGAGGGACTATGATCTTTTTGTTTGATTTGTCTGGTTTTTCCAAGATACCTAGCATGCATACCATGGCCATGTTTTAAGGCAACAAGTGGATGAAACCCTAGGGGTGCTTGTGTGTATTGTGTTGTTATTTTCCATGCATTTGTCTTGTGTTTAGTCATACTATTTGTTTTGATTTTTGGTTATCATACAAATCCTAATTTACTAAGCATGCATATAAAAGCAATAAAATGCAAAAAGTAACTCTAAGACTATTGCAACATTGATATTGGGAGGGGGTACAAGTTTGAATAGGGATATTGCTCAAAATAAAACCCTAAAACTATTATTACAACCAAATTGAAATATTGCACAAATAAATAAATAGACGGATATTTAAATGGACAATTAAATATAAATATGCAAAATATTTTTGTATTTATTTTTATGTATGTAAAAAATGAAATTATCTAATGTCTTAAAAAAGGAAAATAATATGATTATTTTTGGAAAGGGTGAAGAAACCCTAATTTTGTTTTAAGAAAATATATATTCTAATTATTAATTTATTCATTTTTATGTACAAGAAAATAAATAAAAATCTATACAAAATGTCAAAAATTAAATTATGTGAAAAAATATTATTTTAAGTGTATAAATAATAAAAATAAAATATTTAAGTATTTCAATATCATTTACAAGTTTTAATTAAGAAAATAAAGTAATATTAACCTAATAATTATTTATTATGCAAATAAAAATAAAATAAAAATATAATAAAATGCCAAAAATAAAGAAAATATTTTTTGTGATTTTAAATGTTCAAGAAAAAATAATAAAGTCAGAAAATAAAAATGGAAATGAAAAAAATGCAAAAATAAAGAAATGGGCCAAGGGGGTGCAAAAAGCACAATGGGAGGTGTCAATAGCAAGGCAAGTCAGGCCCAGCCCAACTCAATTCGTCCCTAACCTTTGGGAATAGAATAACGCGCGTTTCTTGTTCAAATCTGTATCTCCTGCATACGTGCTTAAAAACAAAAACTTACAACATGAAAGTTATAACTCATCATCACACAATTCTAACCATATAAAAAACTTGATCTAACTCTAAGAAACCAGGGAGAATTTTATCACCCCCAATTTCTGACCTAAAAAATTCAGCAACTTCAACATCCAAATTCTCCTAGCTCAGTTAACATAAATGAATTCTATGCATATGTACAGTTCAAGGACATTAAAGGCTACATTTTTGCTTCACAAACCTAAGCCTAATGATGTCTAAATAAGGAGATAGAAATTTGGAAAATACATGTTTTAGTCAAGTTCGAGTATGGCAATGCAAATACTTTTGATGAGGCCTGAAGGACTTTTGAGCTTGCTTGATGTTCCCTTGACCTTTCCCAATGCTTAGCTTGCTTTGAAATGGCCTGAATGTCCCTATAGAACTCAACCTGCAAGCTCAGAAAATGAAAACGGTGAAGCTTGAAAATGGAGTTACAGTTGCTTGAGAAGGACTTGGGTAGCTTGGATGGGATGTATACATGTGTTTGAAGTGGTTTGGGACAAAACGCACGAGTGGAATTCAAAATGGCTAAGGTTCTGCAGGGGTTGCTCTGTTTTGGGAAGAAATGGAGTTCTTTGTGTATTGGGGTGTTTGAGAGGCTTGTAACTCTTGTTTTAGGCTTGGTGTGTTATGCTGAACTTGTTTGAAATGTTTACAAAGCTTGGTTTTATCAGATACCAAAGTTGTGTGGACTTTGCAAGGTTTCTTGTTTTTGAAGCAAAAGTTGAAGTTGACAATGCCAAGGCCTGTACAGGCCTGTATTCTAGATGCACATAGTTGGTGTACTTTGCCCTAAGTTTGTGGACTTTGTTTGCTGCAAGAGGTTGGGTTCAAGGCTCAAGGAAAAAAAAATTGCATAAAGTGTGCTTTATGGAAATGACATTGTTATCTTTTTGCCAAAAATGGATTAATTCAATGTGTAATGTTCTAAAGCTCAGAACAAAGCCTCTAACCAATGTATTTGCATTTAGTTTATGAGTGTAGAAAGGATTAGAACCTGTAAACCAAGTACAAGCAAGGTTTGGACAGATTTGCAAGTTGTAGCATGGTGTAAAATGCCTTGGACAAAAGTGATGATTTGCCATTTTCAAACTTTCGATTCTCCCTAACCACAAATGATTTTGGAGAATTCTTGGACATTTTGGAAAGCTTGTAACATGATCTACAATCCATATTTGAAATGTATTTTTAGATTCCAATTGTAACTATGTGAAAATTTTCCATGAAGATAGGTCAAAATCCTGCCTAAACTAGGGCAAAATTTCACTAAGTTAAAAGTTTCATGGACCCTTATTCACAAAATCATAACTTGAGATCCAAGCATCTTTTGGAAAAACTTTGTGAATCAAAGTTGTAAATTTTGTGGAGGACTACAACTTTCATGTTGGAAGTTTTGTTTTAATCCAATTTCATCATGGTGAAAAAGTTGGGAAAAGTTGGGAAAAAATAAGAAATTTTCATAACTTAGAAAATTTCTAAGTTATGAAAATTTTCCATTTTAAACCCTAATTTTCAAAATTAGGTTTCTTGGTGAACAAGTTTCATGTTTTGATACATCTTGATAAAAAATGACCCTGGCACTTGATTTTGACCAAAAAGTCAAAGTTTGACTTTTCAGTGTATAGTTAATTTCTGATCAGTTGACTGGAAAATTCATTTGTCAATCCAATGCATTTGAGATCTTTTGAACCTTGTGATTATGTCAAGATGATGCCATTGAGTCCTTGAAACCTTGGTTGAACCCAATTTGCCATTGGCTAGGTTAAAAATCAGAAATTTCCCTTCTGTAGTCAAAACGCTAAAAATGACCATTTTGCCCTTTTGATGATCTGATCAAATTTCTTGAGGAGTTGTGGTCCAAACTTGATCAAATGGTTCATATGAGTCTATAATGTTGATGTGGATCAAAAATTATGAGGTTTGACTGTAAATTGGCCACAGTTGACTTTTCCCCCAATATAGTTGATTTCTAGGTCAACTGTCCAATTGACTGGGCAAAAATTTGATTCAAGGCTTGAAACTTGGTATGGGCAATCTTAGGAGTCCAATATGAAGTATGAAAGTCACATGGGGCATTGGAAGTCCAAAATTCCTTGTGCAAACTCAAACCCTAATTCCAGGTCATCAGTGCACGGAGATGTCTTGAGCAGAGCAAACGCTAATTTTGTCTTGAGTCCAAAGAGTCTTGTGGGGAAAATCTTGATAAAATGAGAGGTAAAATTTTGGGGTACAACATTTGCCCCTGTTTAATCTTCTTGAACCTGAAGAGTTAGATTGGCGAGTTTGTCGTTCGTTACTCGAAGGTAAAAGATGATTGGACACTAGAGTGCCCGTAAATTTGCACTCGTCAAAGTATAATTGAGGGAATGGGCTTAAAGATTCCATCCAAGAATGTTTGTTGAAAATCAGGAGAATGAACATCAGAATGGTATCCGTATCTGGAACGTATCTTAGTTGTATCTGGAGATTGAATCTGTATGAGCAAGAGAATGACGTCCGTGTTTGGAGCGTATCCAAGCTGTAACTGTATCTGAATCTGAATGAATGACATAATGACTGCCACGTCTGGAGTGTATTTGTATTGTATCTGAATCTGAAATCTTAATAAGCGACAGAAGGGCTTCTGTGTCTGGAGCATCTCTGAGCTGGGGAAAAAGTCAGAATAAGCGACAGAATGGCTTCCGTGTCTGGAGTGTATCTGGACTGTACCTGAAGTTTGAGATCTGTATGAGTAGCAGAATGACTTCCGTGTCTGGAGTGTATCTAAAACTGTAACTGGGATCTGAATAAGTGACAGAACGACTTCAGTGGCGACTGCATTGGGGAGAATCAAACTTGAAATTGATAGTTGAATCTGAATGAGAAATAGAATGGCTTCCGTGTCTGGAGTGTATCTAATCTGTATCTGATCGTTGAAGTCTGAATGAGTGATAGAACGACTTCTGTGTCTGGAGCGTATCTGTATTGTATCTTGACTTGAAATTCTGAATGAGTAATAGAATGACCTCCGTGTCTGGAGCGTATCTGTATTGTATCTTGACTTGAAATTCTGAATGAGTAATAGAATGACCTCCGTGTCTGGGGTGTATCCATACTGTATCTGAAATCTTTGAATTATCTGTTAAAGATAGCTTTTAATCTTATCCTGAAAAGGGTAAAATGTTAGCTGAAACACAAAGTTATGTTGCATGAAATGTTTGATGCAATAAAATGTGATTTATCAATGTTTATGATATATGAATATAATGTATGCGCATGTAAGCTGACTAGCTGTCTTGCTGAGGAAAATAAATCCTTGATAGTCGGGGATAAGAAAGTCTTTGACTGCTGTCGGGGAAGATAAATCCATGACCGCTGTTGGAGATTCAAAACCTTTGATTGTTGAGGATGAGAAATATTTGCTGACTACTGTTGGGGATATAGAATCCTTGGCAACTCACGGGGATTATCAAAAACTTTGACAACTTCTATGGCGATGTGAGAATCCTTCACGACTTTCTTGGGGATATAGGGATCCTTCAAGTCTTTGGAGTTGGAGGATGATAAACATTCTGTTGTGAGAATAATGTCAAGCTGCTTGAGAAATCTTCTTGGGAAATCCAGAGAACTTTGATGACTATGGCTGGTAATTTCACAATGGGAATCCTTACTCGGCTGGGGAATAGGGAAAACTCTGGCGATCTCTACCGGGGACCAAACAAAGGAAAACCTTGATCTGCTGGAGAATAAGGAAGGCTCTGATGGCTTCTGCGGGGAACTGAGAATGAGAATCTTCATTCTGCTAGGGGAATTTGAATCCTTGGGGAATTCATGCCGAGGAGTCAAGAATGAGAATCTTCGATCTGTAGGGGATTAAAAATTCTGACAGATTCATGCTAGAGAGAAATGAAGACTCTGGCAACTTCACTGGGGAAACAAAAATGAGAATCTTCATTCTATTGGGGAGTAAGAACTCTGTGGGGAGTAGCTATACTTCTGGGGAGATCAGGAGTTTGGGTGTATGCCAATCTACTGGGGAATTATCCTAGGTTGGGGATAAAACAAAAGTTAACTGTTATCTGGTTGATTCTAAGATTTTAAGACAACTTGTTGGAGAATCTGGAGAAACTGGATGGTTTCCGTTGTGGATTGATGGTTGGAATTTTGACTCTGTTGGGGAAGAAGGTTTCATCTTCGCTGAGGATCTGTAGTTCAAAGTTTTGGCTCCGCTGAGGATTGGGAGTTTGAAGTTTTAACTCTGATGGGGATTTTGAAATTTAGCTTCGCTGGGGATATGTATTTCAAGGTTTAGCTCCACTGGGGATCTAGATGATGTACTGCAGGGGATTTCTCCTGGAATAGCCTAAAGACGTTTTCCTATACTTTCAACCTGTCAGTAATTATTTTTTTTTCATTTCGTTTATTTGTAAACATGTGATTATATTCAAATGCATATGCTCATTTAATAAATCATTGGACGTTTTCAAATAAAATACGAATGTAAAAAGGAAAAGGCAAATAGTTTTCTGCACTTTGAAGTATCTTTGTATTAACTTTGTGTAAGTATTTTGAACAAAGGAGACAGACATCCTAGTAAGAGAATGTTGTCATAAAAAACGAGAAAAATTTATACAAAGAAAGATGGCTATGTGTAAAAATTCCATGGGGTTCCCATTCTGCTATAGTCTTCGTAACTCTGAATATCTTGTCCATTAGTTGCTTCGTTCGAAGATGATTGAGTTGATTAGAAGCCTGGAGCTTTTCAGTGAAGAGATTATCCTTAAAGTGATCCGACGAGACATAGTCATATGCTTTAATTCCCTAACTTTTGCCTGGACCGCCCTTTCGGGTTTTCGATCCATCGGGAGACCCTTTTTTTCCCAAGTCGCCCTTTCGGATTTTCAACTTGTCGGGTGTACAGATTTTTTTATTTATCCCTAACTTTTGCCTGAACCGCCCTTTCGGGTTTTCGATTCACCGGGATGCCCCTTTTTTTCCTAGGTGTGTCAACCTAGCGAGTCGTTTATGCGTAGTATCTTTTGACTATGTTTGCGTTCGTAGGGTGCGGCAAGTCATCGCCGTCCATGGTGGTTAATATCATTGCCCCACCAGAAAAGATGTTTTTGATCATAAATGGTCCTTCGTAAGTAGGAGTCCACTTTCCCCTGGGATCACTTTGCGGCAAGATGATCCGCTTGATTACAAGATCTCCGACTTGATATACCTGGCGCCTGACTTTCTTGTTGAAAGCCTTGATCATCCGTTTTTGATACGTCTGACCATGGCAAACAGCAGTAAGTCGCTTTTCTTCAATCAAGTTAAGTTGATCAAGCCGGGTCTGAATCCAATCGTCTTCACTTAAACCAGCATCCTTCATGATTCTCAAGGAGGGAATCTGAACCACGATAGGCAAAACAACTTCCATGCCATATACCAAAGAATAGGGTGTTACCCCAGTTGATGTACGTGCCGTGGTACGGTACTCGTGAAGAGCAAACGGTAACATCTCATGCTAGTCCTTGTAGGTGACTATCATCTTTTGTATGATCTTCTTGATATTTTTGTCTGCAGCTTCGACAACACCGTTCATCTTTGGCCGATAGGGAGATGAATTGTGATGTTGAATCTGGAACTGTTCGCACAAGGATGTGATCATAGTATTGTTCAGGTTTGTACCGTTGTCGGTGATGATCCTGTCGGGGATACCATACCGGCAAATGAGGTTCTGCTTGATGAAGCGGGAAACAACATTCTTTGTGACGGATGCGAAGGAAGTCGCTTCGACCCACTTGGTGAAGTAGTCAATGGCCACCAGGATGAAGCGGTGTTCGTTGGATGTTGTAAGCTTGATCTCTCCAATCATGTTGATTCCCCACATTGCGAATGGCCAAGGAGCTGTTAAGACATTGAGAGGAACTGGAGGTATGTGTACCTTGTCCGCATATATTTGACATTTGTGACAAGTACGGGAATGTTGATGGCAGTCAGTTCCATGGTAGACCAGTAATAGCATTCCCGTAGAGTCTTCTTAGCCATCATATGTCCGCTAGAGTGAGTTCCAAAGGTACCATTATGCGGTTCAGCCATAATCTATTCAGCTTCAAATTTGTCCACACAATGAAATAGAATGTAATCATGATTGCGCTTGTATAGTATACCATTGCTCAGGAAGAACTTAGCTGAGAATATCCTTAAGAACTTTTTTTCATTGACTGAAGCTCCTTCAAGGTATTCTTGAGCCTCGAGATACCTTTTGACTTCGTGAAACCAAGGTCGGTCCACTACTTCTTCGGTATTAATCTCATGACAATGTGCAGGTTCGTCCATTCGCTCAATGGTGATTTGGGGAGCCTTATTATCCCAGTTAAGTTTAAACATGGATGACATTGTAGCTAGAGCATCTGCTAGCTGGTTTTATTCTCGCGGGAAGTGCTCGAAGGTAATCTGCTCGAAATGAGGTAGCAATGTCAAGACGTGTTCTTTGTAAGGGATGAGGTTGGGATGCTTAGTGTCCCACTATCCTTTGATCTGACTAATGACCAAAGTTGAGTCTCCAAACATAACCAAAGATTTGATACCCAGTTCTAATGCAGCCTTGAGACTAAAGATACAAGCTTCATACTCGGCCATGTTGTTGGTGCAGTTAAAGCAGAGTCTGGCTATGAAAGGTGTATGGCAACCTTGTGGGGAAATGAGCACAGCACCGATACCGTTACCAAGTGCGTTGGAGGCACCATCAAATTACAGAGTCCATCGGGATCCTTGTTCAGTTCCGTCATACGGTCTAAAATCTTCAATGTTGTCCAAAGTCATAATGTCCTCGTCGGGGAAGTCGAACTTCATGGATTGGTAATCTTTGACAGCTTGATGAGCCAGATGGTCAGCTAGTACACTCCCCTTTATAGCTTTTTGGGTCATGTACTGTATATCGTACTCAGTCAGGATCATCTGCCATCTGGCTATCCTTCCAGATAATGCAGGCTTCTCGAGGATGTACTTGATCGGATCCATCTTAGATATCAACAGAGTGGTATGAGACAACATGTACTGCCTTAGCCGGCGAGCAGCCCATACCAAAGCGCAACAAGTTTTCTCGAGCAGTGAGTATCGGGTCTCACAATCGGTAAACTTTTTGCTAAGGTAATAAATGGCATGCTCTTTTCGGCCAGACTCGTCATGTTGGCCCAGTACGCACCCCAATGAATTATCCAAAATAGTCAGATACATTATTAGCGGTCTTCCTTCGACGGGAGGCATCAAGATAGGAGGTTCTAGCAAATACTCCTTGATTTTATCGAAAGCAACTTGACAATCATCATTCCATTTAACCACCTGATCTTTCTTCAACAGCTTGAAGATTGGCTCACAGGTAGATGTTAGGTGAGAAATGAACCTTGCAATGTAGTTTAGGCGTCCCAAGAAACCTCTAACCTCCTTCTCAGTGCGAGGGGAAGGCATTTCTTGTATAGCTTTGACTTTGGCAGGATCAACCTCGATGCCTTTGTTGCTGACTATGAAACCCAAGAGTTTACCGGACCTGACTCTGAAAGTGCACTTGTTAGGGTTCAGTCTGAGCTTGTACTCCTTCAACCTGACAAACAGCTTTTGCAAATGGTCGAGGTGTTTTTCTTCTGTCTGTGAACGGGCTATCATGTCGGCTACGTAGACTTCAATCTCATGATGTATCATGTCATGAAACAAAGCTACCATGGCGCATTGATAGGTTGCCCCGGCATTCTTCAGTCCGAATGGCATCACTTTATAACAGAACGTACCCCACTGTGTAACAAAAGTAGTTTTCTCCATGTCTTCAGGGGCCATTTTGATTTGGTTGTAACCTGAAAATCCGTCCATGAAAGAAAATACCTTGTGATGAGTTGTGTTGTCAACCAAGATGTCAATGTGCGGTAGTGGAAAGTCATCTTTAGGTCTAGCCCTGTTTAGGTCTCTGTAATCCACGCACATTCTAACTTTGCCGTCTGTGATACGGTGGGAGAACTGACTTATGAATTTTGCGTTTTATTTTCGCAAATGTTTCGGTTGAGCAAGAGTCGCCACCGACTTTTTATTTTATCCTAAGGAAAGGTTTAAAAAGCACAGCAAAAACCTTTGAGATGTTTTCTTGGGTTCGGGGAGTAGATTATAGAAAGGGAAGGTGTTAGCACCCCTTCTATCCATGGTTATCCATGGGCTCTTAGTTACTTGCTTAGATCACTTGCCTTTTTCAATTGTTTGAAATGGTGCTTTGTGTGTGTGTGTTTGAAAATGTTTTGAAAAGAGGCCAATGTAGTGGCAACCTTTGTAATGATCCATGTTGGGATGTATACAAAGGTGTATGTCTTTTGAAAAGGTTTTCATTTGTTTTTTTTTTTTTTGAAAGTCGTTTTGAAAGTGTAGTGATGTGTGATTTTGAAATTAGGCAAGTGTTTTGTTTTGCAAGTTTGATTCAAGTAACTAAGAGGTTGTCTACTCCTAAATTTCTCAAAAGATTATTGCTATGTTTTAACCCTTTTAACAAGTTTGTTCCATCATTGTATTTGGTGGACAATCTTGTGTTAGGATGTGAAAGGGACGGGCGCGGGTCATCGTTTAGACCATAATTGCAATGGTGCCAAGTATCTTTGGGCATTTTCCTTAAGGGACTTGATCATTTTGTTTTGAAAAAATATTATCGAGGGACCATGATCATTTAAATTGTTTGTTTTGCCCAAAGAGACCTAACATGCAATATGGCCCAATTTTGAAAGGCAACAAGTGGATATAACCCTAGGGGTGTTAGTGTGCAAGTGTGTTTTATTGCATACAAGAGTTTTTCTTTGAATTAGGTTTTTCTATTTCATTGATTTTATCTTGTCATACACGTCCTAATTACTAGCAATAAGAAGCGGAAATGTAAAATCCTACGCTATTACAATAGTTAGGGGAGGGGGATACACATTTGTACATGGGGGGTTCAACGAGAAAAATAGACAAAAAAGAAAATAGCGAAAAACAAGATATATAGAGAGAGGGAGAGAGCCTGCGCGCTGTTGGGAGGCCATCAGAAGTTCTGACCCAGATCCGCTGTCAGATGATCAACCTGTTGGTGAAACTGGATGAGTCAGAACTTCTGACTCTAGAACCTGCAAAACAGAACCTTGTTAGTGGGGAAACCAGAAGTTCTGATTTCCCTGCGCTGCAAGACAGAAGTTTGTTAGTGGAGAACCCAGAAGTTCAGATTCTGCTGAAAAGGCAATAACTCTCAGAGGTTCTGATGTTATTGACAGCAAAACAGGCTTCAGATGTGCTAACGTCAAAGTCAGCACTTGGCTTTTTCCTGCACTAATCAGAACATCTGCAATCCTGTTGTTACTCCACAAAACGGAAAACATATTTGGAACAGATCCAGCAAAATAGCAAAATGTCTCAGAGGTCAGAATCACCAAGGTCACAGGCAAGTCCTAAACTGGCTCAGAACGTTCTGAGGTATGAGAGTCCTCAGAACATAAACAGCAATAACATGAATATTTACATTATGTTACTTGAATATGCACAGCTGATGATGCTTAACAGTGTGGTGAGGGTCAGCAGGTGCTTACCTGACTTTCTGGAAAATGGTGGGTGAAAGTTAGCTTTTGGTTCTGGTGGTGTTCTGGACAGATTTGGAAAAGGGGAAGTGAAGGTGTATACGTGTATAGGGTCAGAAGTTTGGAAAGAACGTTTTTGGTTTACAGAAAAGAGCTGGGTGTTTGATGAAGTTGAAGGTGAGAAACTTAAAGTTATGAAACAAAGCTGGAAATTTTGGCAGAGTTTCAGAATGTTATGTTGCTAGGAGTTTCGTTTCTCTCTTAGCAATTTTTCTGTTTCTTTTCTTGAACTTCTTGAACGTCTTTTGCAGTGGGGAAAGCTCTCTATTTATAGGCAAAGTTCTTGTGGATACCTTGAACATTTAAGGCGCCAACAGAGTTTGAATTTGTTCTTTGACAGAAATTCCTGGGAAGTTGTGATAACAGCTATTTTTCAGCCTAGGTAGCAGCAGCAGGCGTAGATTGGGGGAAGTGACCTCTGAAATGGGCGGTGGCGTGAAGACCCATGCCAGAATCTGTGCAAAAGCATTTTCCAAGCCACACGTGAACGCTCAGGAGTGGTTGGAAGCATTAATGGGCATTAAATGGTGACAAGACCTGTCAATACCAACATTCTGGTTGTTGAATCAGCAGCGTAAACCATGCTCTGGCCTTGGCTACCTGTTGTCTTAGCAAGCTCTGGAGATTCTCCTGGTTTTCTGGTATGTTCCTTGGATCTACTTCTGGACAATCTGGACTTAGAGATTCTGTATCAATGTGACACCTATCCCTCTGACCTTTCATCTTCTGACTTCAACCTGTTCTGAAGGAGCTTTTATACTTTCATATTTCTCTTGCATTCCTTTAGCAAGTTCTGACTGAGCTTGTGTAACTGCTGAAGGGGTATGTTCTGTTTGAGGCTTACACTCTGAACCACGTTTACAACTTCTGATTGAACTGATGTAGCTGCTGAAGAGACAACTTCTGACCATCTTCATCTGGAATGGATCCAGAAGTTCTGAAGCGCTGATTTTTCCAAAAAACACTTATTTTAAAGAAACATTCTAAGCACTTAGAATTTAATTTTCCTCAAGATGAAAGCATTGTTGTTGGAGTTTGTGAGATCGTCTTGCTCTTGTAAGTGACTTGCTTGGGCAAAAGGATAACTCAGGACTTGGATTTGTTCCAGGGGATTTTGAAAAATCTAAGATGGTTTCCTAAAGAAAGGGAGGGCAAATTTTGGGGTACAACAGTTGCCCCTGTTCAATCTTCTTGAACCTGAAGAGTTAGATTGGCGAGTTTGCCTTTCGCGACTCGAAGGTAAAAGAAGATTGGACACCAGAGTGCCCTGAAATTTGCACTCGCATGTTGAAGTATCAGCAATGTGATGTTAGGAATGGGCTTATAGATGCCAATTGGAAGTGTCGATCGCATAAGAGATTCCTTAGTGAGAAATTTGTATATTTGAGAAAGACGGATGTTTTCCTGGCTTGTTACAGGTGTTTGATCTTCAATCTCCTTATGCAGATGTGCCCTGGCTAGATACAGGTATCGAATCTACAATCGGTTGTTCACAGATGTGCCCTGGCTGGATACAGGAGTCGAGTCTGGAAATAGTCGTTAATAGATGTGCCCTGGCTGGATACAGGAATCGAATCTTCGGACTCTTCAGACGTGCCCTGGCTAGATACAGGAATCAGGTCTGGAAACGTGACAGTTGATAGATGTGCCCTGGCTGGATACAGGAATCGAATCTTTGAACTCTTCAGACGTGCCCTGGCTAGATACAGGAATCGAGTCTGGAAATGTTGTAGTTGATAGATGTGCCCTGGCTGGATACGGGAATCGAATCTTCGGACTCTTCAGACGTGCCCTGGCTAGATACAGGAATCGAGTCTGGAAATGTTGTAGTTGATAGATGTGCCCTGGCTGGATACAGGAATCGAATCTTCGGACTCTTCAGACGTGCCCTGGCTAGATACAGGAATCGAGTCTGAAACTGGTCACTCTCAGATATGCCCTGGCTAGATACAGGTATCGAATCCGGAATTTGTGACAGTTGAAGGCAGCTGTCTTTGGGATTGTCTTTCTCCCTGAAGAGGCAAAAACATAAGTTGTACGCAATGTCATGATGTATGATATGCATGATGTTCAACATGAGATAGTGTTGTATGCACTTTATCATGTATGTAAGTAAGATGTATGAAAGTGTGAAATGCTTATGAATGTATCTTCGTCTTAGGAAAATAGATCTTTGACGATCGGCTGGGGAGTTGCCCTGTGGCCGAGATACTTTGCTGAAGTTTTGATGAGAGGCCTGCTGAGGACTTTTAAAGATGGATTCCGCTGGGGATAATGATGATAGACTCCGCTGGGGATTATCAAAGATAAAATCCGCTGGGGATTGAAAGATAAACTCCACTGGGGATCGAAAGATAAACTCCGCTGGGGATACCAAAGATAAACTCCGCTGGGGATACCAAAGATAAACTCCGCTGGGGATCGAAAGATAAACTCCGCTGGGGATACCAAAGATAAACTCCGCTGGGGATACCAAAGATAAACTCCGGTGGGGATCGAAAGATAAACTCCGCTGGGGATCGAAAGATAAACTCCGCTGGGGAATATCTTCCGTGGCGATTAGCTGAGGATAACCCAGTTATAAGCCCTCGTGAGGAATAACTCTGAATAAGGCTCGGGAGAGACGTCCGTACTCTGCAGGAGATAAGCTTCCAGAATCTACTGGGGATAAGCTTACTGCTTGGGGAGATGGATTCCAACTTTTCCTGGGGAAACTTTTGGAATTGTGCTGGTAAATGATTCTACTGGGGTGTCCGTATTTCGCCAGGTAACAAACTTAGATCAAGACTGCCGGGGATGCTTGCTGACGAAGGCCTATACTCCGCTGGGGAATGTGGTGCCTTTTCAGGAACGATAGGGAATCAACTCTGCTTGGTGAAAGTATTGCCGAATCTTGTCTTACTCTGCGGGGAGTTGAGATGATTTAGTCGCATTCTTCAGTCGAATTTACCTTGGTACCTTGGCGGACAAAGCAACCCGACTGCATCAGACAACTTTACATTGCCCTGTGTCCGATGTCACCTGTAATTGATTTTTTTTTTCATACGCGAATATTTATGAATCAGCAATTTTAATGTCAAATGCATATATCAAAAACGAACATTGGACGTTCTTCGCAAGACAAACAGAAAGAAGAAAATAATGGTAATTTGTATGGACAAGTGAATTTGTATTGATTTGAACTTTGCCTGTGAATAGGTGTTTTTATACAAGAGGCTGACATCCTAGTAAGAGGACGCCGCCAAATAACATAGAATTTGAAAAGGAAATAAAACAGCTATGTGAACGATCCCACTGGGTTCCAACTCTGCTATTGCCTTTATGTCTTCGAACGTCTCATCGCTTTGCTACCTAGTTGAAGATGAAGTTGATTGGTCGATGCCGACGTCTGAGCCAGGTAGTGGATACTGAATTCTGGATGCGATGTGATCCAATGAGACATAGTGTTACGCTCCATCCCTAACTTTTGCCTGGACCGCCCTTTCAGGTTTTCAGTCCACCGGGATACCCATTTTTGCCCAAGCCGCCTTTTCAGGTTTTCGACTTGCCGGGTGTACAGATTTTTTCATTTCATCCCTTATTTTTGCCCGAACCCTTTTGGTTCGCCGGGAAGCCCTTATTTTTGCCTAGGTATGTCAACCTAGCGGGTCTTTTATTTATGCGTAGTATTTTTTCACTATGTCTGCATTGGCGGGGTGAGGAAGGTCGTCACCATCCATGGTGGTTAGGATCATGGCTCCTCCTGAGAACACACGTTTAACCACAAATGGCCCTTCGTACGTAGGGGTCCATTTACCCCTGGGATCACTTTGAGGATGCGTTTGATTACCAGGTCCCCAACTTGATACTCTCGTGGTTTGACTTTCTTGTTAAATGCCCTAATCATCCGTTTTTGATACGTTTGACCATGACAGATAGCAGCGAGCCTCTTTTCGTCAATCAGATTTAATTGATCAAGTCGAGTCTGGATCCAATCATCTTCATTCAAGTTTGCATCCTTCATTATCCGGAGAGAGGGTATCTGAACTTCAATTGGCAAGACCGCCTCCATGCCATAGACCAAAGAGAAGGGAGTTGCCCCGGTTGACGTTCTGGCTGAGGTGCGGTACCCATGAAGAGCGAACGGTAACATCTCGTGCCAATCTTTATAGGTCACTGTCATCTTCTGCACAATTTTCTTGATATTTTTATTGGCTGCCTCTACAGCCCCATTCATCTTCGGCCGGTAGGGAGAAGAATTGTGGTGTTGTATTTTGAATTGTTCACAGAGTTCAGTGATCATCGTATTATTGAGATTGGTACCGTTGTCTGTAATGATTCTTTCTGGGACACCGTACCGACAGATCAGGTTATGCCGGATGAAACGTGCCACGACGCTCTTGGTTATTGTGGCATAGGATGCTGCCTCAACCCACTTCGTGAAGTAATCGATCGCCACCAGGATGAAGCGATGTCCATTAGATGTTGTAGGTTTAATCTCGCCGATCATATCAATGCCCCACATTGCAAAAGGCCAAGGTGCAGTCAGGACGTTCAGAGGAACTGGAGGAATGTGCACCTTGTTGGCATAGATCTGGCATTTATGACAAGTTCGGGAGTGTTGGTAACAATCAGCTTCCATTGTGGACCAGAAATATCCTGCCCGAAGGATTTTCTTGGCCATGGTGTGTCCACTGGAATGTGTTCCAAATGTGCCCTCATGTAATTCCATCATAATTTTCTCTGCTTCAGTTTTATCCACACAACGTAGCAGAGTTGAATCATGATTCCGCTTGTAGAGAATGCTGTTGCTGAGGAAGAATTTTGCAGCAAACCTCCTCATGAACTTTTTATCATTGACAGACGCACCTTCAGGGTATTCCTGAGCTTCCAAGTACCTCTTTACCTCGTGATACCAGGGTTTTTTAATCACCTTCTCAGCCTCGAGCCCACAGCAGTATGCCGGTTCACCCAACTTCCAGATGATGATTCGGGGAGCCTCATTGTCCCATTTAACTTTGAACATTGAAGACATCGTAGCTAGTGCGTCTGCTAGCTGATTCTCCTCTCTTGGGAAGTGTTCGAAGGTTATCTCTTCAAAGTGGGGAAGCAAGGTCAACACATACTCCTTGTAAGGGATAAGATTCGGGTGTTTCGTATCCCACTCGCCTTTGATCTGATTGATCACGAGAGCGGAATCTCCGAAGACATTTAGAAATTTGATCCTTAAGTCAATTGCAGCTTGTAAACCCATGATACATGCCTCATATTCTGCCATGTTGTTGGTGCAGTTGAAACATAATCGGGCGGTGAGTGGAGTATGAGTTCCTTTGGGGGATATGATTACAGCGCCGACGCCGTTACCCAAAGCATTGGAGGCTCCATCAAAGTGCATAGACCATCGGGATCTCTCCTCAGGTCCTTCATCCTGTCCAGGTACTTCACAGTCAGTTACCACCATGATGTCTTCGTCCGGAAAATCAGTTTAATGATTGGTAATCGTCCACCGGCTGGTGTGCCAAATGATCTGCTAGTACACTTCCCTTAATTGCTTTCTGAGTTGTATACTGGATGTCATATTCTGTTAAGATCATTTGCCACCTCGCTATTCTTCCGGACAGAGCAGGCTTTTCAAATATGTACTTGATGGGATCCATTTTTGAAATCAACAAGGTAGTGTGAGTCAACATATACTGTCTCAGCCGGCGAGCAGCCCATACAAGAGCGCAGCAAGTTTTCTCAAGCAGTGAGTAACGAGACTCACAGTCGGTAAACTTTTTGCTCAAGTAATAAATAGCGTGCTCTTTTCGGCCAGACTCGTCATGCTGTCCCAGCACACACCCCATTGAATTGTCAAGCACTGTCAAGTATAGTATCAGAGGTCTTCCTTCCACCGGTGGCATAAGAATGGGTGGTTCTTGGAGATATTCCTTTATCCTTTCAAAGGCGGCCTGACATTCATCATTCCAGCGTACCACTTGATCTTTGTTTAGCAATTTGAAGATTGGCTCACAAGTAGCAGTCAGATGTGAGATGAATCGGGCAATGTAATTTAGTCGTCCCAGGAAACCTCTGACTTCTTTCTCTGTTTTTGGAGTCGGCATCTCTTGTATGGCTTTTACCTTGGCAGGGTCCACCTGAATACCTTTATCACTTACAATGAAACCTAGCAATTTTCCGGACCTTACCCCAAAGGTGCATTTGTTGGGATTCAACCTTAGCTTGTATAACTTGAGTCGGTCAAACAACTTCCTCAGATGGTCAAGGTGCTCCTCCTCATTTTGAGACCTTGCAATCATGTCATCAACGTATACCTCAATCTCATGATGGATCATATCATGAAACAAAGCAACCATGGCACGCTGATAGGTTGCCCCAGCATTTTTTAATCCGAATGGCATGACCTTATAACAGAAGGTGCCCCACTGAGTCACAAAGGTAGTCTTCTCCATATCTTCTGGAGCCATCTTGATCTGATTATACCCTGAAAAACCATCCATGAAGGAGAACACCTTGTGTTGAGCTGTATTGTCAACAAGGACATCAATGTGAGGTAAGGGGAAGTCATCTTTGGGGCTGGCCCTGTTCAGATCCCTGTAGTCGACACACATTCTGACTTTACCGTCCTTTTTTGGCACTGGCACCACATTGGCAACCCACTGAGGGTAAGAAGTCACTGCAAGGAATCCGGCATCAAACTGTTTCATAACCTCGGCCTTGATCTTTTCAGACATCTCTGGCCGCATCCGTCGGGCTTTTTGCTTTACCGGAGGGCAATCTTCCTTGGTTGGCAGGTGGTGAACTACAATGTCGGCATCCAAACCAGGCATATCTTCATAGGACCAAGCAAAAATCTCCATGTAGTTCTGTAGCATCTGGATCAATCGTTGCTTCACGCTGAGCTCTAGATTGGCACCAATCTTGACCTCTTTCCTATCCGTCTCGGTACCCAAGTTAATTGTCTCCACAGGCTCTTCATGTGGCTGAATAGCCCTTTCTTCCTGGAGCAGCAGTCTTGCAAGTTCACCAGGCACTTCGCAATCATCTTCACCTTCGTCCTCGGCCAAGTTGATCGGATTTTCGAAGTCATAACTGGCGGTAGCAGAGCTGTTACCAGTGAGATCCAGAGTGGATTGAAACCTGTATAAGTGAGTGTGTGTAAATATAGCTGTTTTGCAATATATATAACACAGAAAGAAAAAAGAGCATAAGATTTGAAATGCAACAAACGTCCAATGTTTTGATTGATGATATATGGAAATGACATACAAAAAAGCCCTCACAAATGGAGCCACGATGCCCCGGGTAGGACACCGAGCTAACAAAGTTTTAACATATTGTCTGTTACAAATTTGGAATTTAAAAGAAATCAATTACTGCGTGACAAATGTGATAGGGGTAAAATCCTTTGTCGTCCAGTTGCTTGGTCCGTCGCTGGTAGTCGGGTAGATCCAACTGTCAAACTCTGCTTCCTCTACATCCTCCTCGATAGCGTTCACTCTTGAGCTGGAGATAAACACCGGAGCCTTTCTGATCTTCTCTTTGCGCACGGCCCTCTGAGCCTCTGCAGTAAAGCCCAGCCCAAACTTGTCGTTCTTCTGAGTGAAGTCAGGAAGCTGACCCCAGTTTGCACAATTGCCTTTCTGAATCACGGCTCGGGCATCCCTTAGGGAAGCCATCTTCAAGGAAACAATCTCTTCGACTGTCGTTTCTGCTGCTGCTGAAATTGGATGCACCTCCTCGAAATGCTGAAAGGGGGTTTCAATAAACTCCCCATCCATCTCAATGTACCTGAAGGAATTCAAATGGCTCACCATATACTCCTCTTCTCCTTGCACAGTGACAATCTTTCCCCTGACAGGGTACTTCAGCTTCTGGTGCAAAGTAGAGGTTACTGCCCCGGCTTTATGGATCCAAGGTCGACCCAGTAGACAAGAGTACGATGGACGTATATCCATCACATAAAAAGTAGAGTCGAATACTTGAGAGCCCACACGAATAGGGATGTTAACCTCTCCATGAACCATCCTTTTTGAACCGTCAAAGGCCCTGACGATGATATTGCTGGGCTTCAGTTCCAGACTTTCATAATCCAAACGGTCTAAAGCCTTTTTCGGTAGAACATTCAAGGAAGAACCAGTATCCACCAGTACATGCGCCAGAGTAGTGCCCCTGCATTCGATAGAGACATGCAGGGCGTCATTGTGGTCTCTTCCCTTCGCAGTCAGGTCAGCATCTGAAAAACCCAAGCCGTTGTCTGCTGTCAGATTTGCTACACAATCAGCGAATTGGACTGCAGATGTCTCTTATGGCACATGGGCCGTCTTGAGAAATGAGATCAAGGCCTTAGCATGGGCCTCGGAGCCAATAAGGAGAGTAGGGAGATCTTGGAGGGGGTATGCCCCAGCTGCTCGACAACATTGAAGTCACTCTTCTTTATTATTTTCAGGATCTCCTCCATCTCTTGTTGGGAGGCCTCAGCATTTATGGGTATTGGTGCCTCCTTCCGGGCAGGCTCTTCTTAAATCCCTTTGCCCCGAGCATTTGATGACTCGGCGGCAGGGGAAACAACTTGATCAGCAGCAGGAACAGGTAAACTTGTAGGTTTTATAAGGAGGGGTCTTCGAATAGCGGGCGGTGCAATGTCAGGCGAGAAGAGCCTGCCACTGCGGGTGACCTTGGCTGGACCAGTGATATCGCAGATACTGGCGCCAGTGTCGAATTCTTGTTTGATTCCATTTACATACACTTCTGCCCCATAATGCCAGGGGACAGCTTTATCAGACACGTAGGGGAGAGGCCCCGGAACAGTAATAATCACAGGTGCAACAGTCATGATTTGAACAGGCTTCTTCGGGAGAGCCTTGATTGGATTTTTGAAGATGGTAACCACAGAAATTTCTCTTATCGGAACTACTTGAACAACAGACTTCTGAAACAAAATCTCCTTACTATCCATTAGGCTTTGGATGCCTATCTTCAGCAAGGGACAACCAGATAGGGAAATAGCACAGAGCAGGCAACCTTCACTGCAACCCGGAAATAAACCGGCCAGCAGTAGGTTCTTCTTGACGGTCTTCAGAGGGGTAACAACTTCATCTACCGAAACAGCAAATATTTCTTTCTCAATGGCATTTTCCCTATGCTGGGGCATAGGAGCAGTTACAACGTTTGGTCTCTCCGGGGCTTCAAACTGAATTTCCTTTGCGTCGATCAGATCTTGCACTTTGTTCCTCAAGGCCCAGCAATCATCAGTAGTGTGCCCGGGACTATCAGAATGATAAGCACACCGGGCATTTGGGTTATACTTAGGAGACGTAGTGTTGACGACCTTAGGAGCTTCTTTGAGGGTCACCAGGTTGGTGGATAACAATTGGGGTAAAATTTGAGATAAGGTCATACTCAGCCGAGTATACTGCCTCTTGGGCCTTTCACTTCTTTGTTGATTGTACTGCTGAGGAGCAGCAATAGGTTTTGAGATGACCAAAGCATTGACGGCTTGGCGACTTTCGGGCTTGACTTGTCTTCTAAGACCATAGACGGCGCTTGCTTCTTTCTTAAACGGCCTCTTCTCAGCATTTGTGGAGGCAGCCTTTTGTATCTTGCCTGACCTGATGCCAGCTTCAATTCTTTCTCCCGTCAATATCAAATCTGTAAACCCAGCGGAGGAGTTACCAACCAAATGATTGAAAAATGGACCAGACAACGTCCCTAGAAACATATCAACTAGCTCCCGATCAGTCAATGGAGGCTGAACCCTGCCAGCCAAATCTCTCCATTTTTGAGCGTACTCTTTGAACCCTTCACCCGTTCCTATAGACATACCCTGAAGTTGGGTACGCGTAGGAGCGAGATCAGAATTGTATTGGTATTGTCTGTAGAATGCGCTTGCCAAATCTTCCCAGTGTCGTATGCTAGTTCCCTCTAACTGGTAGAACCATTCAAGTTGCGACCCCGAGAGGCTATCTTGGAAGAAGTGAATCCAAAGGTTCTTATCCGCCGTGTAAGGTTGGATTTTCCTTACGTACGACCTCAGATGCAGCTTTGGGCAGGAGACCCCATCATACTTGGCGAAGGCAGGCGCCTTAAACTTGTGTGGAATTACTACCCCAGAAGATAACCCCAAATCTCCGAAATCTAGTCCCGGCACATTCTGAATTTCCATGGCGCTCAAGCGGTCCTCCAATTGTTTGTATCTGTCAGCAGCAAGTGGGTATTGTTCGTCGTTATAGTCCGTCTCGTTGTCGGAGACTGCGGGACTAGGAGCTCCTCCCCCTTGGGGACTGTTTTTCTCAGCAGACGAAGTAGTTGGATCAGCTTCATTATGGAGTGTGTTCCCAAATCTGCGTCCGGTGTTGAACAACGCAGTTCTCTTTTTCTTTTTCTTCTTCAGGAGTAGAGTCTTCAACTCTTGCTGACCCTGGGCTAGGCTTAGGACCATCTCTTGAAACTGTGCACTTTGGGCCTGAAGGGCCTTGATTGCTTGCTCACTGGACGAGTCTGGATTCATGATGACTGACTGTTCCAAATAAACAGCGAAGAAGATTAAGCAACCTGTAGAAAAATGGGTACCTGTTATGCACATGATGCATGAGATGCTATCTATGCAATGCATTCAAGGGTTTTTGGAAATTCATAATTGTTGTAGACAAAAAGAACGCACGTCATTTTAATAAGAAAAGATTTGTTAGTACATAAATGACCCATGGGCCAAAAATTACAAAATAATTTCTCAGGGTAGAAAGACATTGCGCATCCTTTTTGGTGCGATGTAGGTGTTGAGGACTTCTTGCTCATGGAGTCGGCGGGTAAGCTCTAGAACCTTCTTCTCACTAGTGTAGAAGCTAGCCTCAAAAGTATTACGTTCTTCCTTGAGCTGAATCCAGCTTTTCTGCATCTCCTCCCACGATGTAGGCATGTCTGGATGTAGGATGGTGTAGGAAACATCTCCTTCATTGACGGGCTCTTTAATCACAGGGAGAATATGAGGATAAGGCATCACCAATCTTTGGGCTCGGGCTCGTACCCATTTGAGATAAGGTTCAAGAGGGATGGAGTTCTTGTGTCCCAAAGTCTTGCTATCAACCTTGTTGAGTTTTCCCCAAGCTCTGATGAATCTTTGGCGAAGTCCTTGCGCATCGTTGTCGAAGTCAAAAACTAAGCTAGGAGTCAACATATCATGAGGGCCATCCCTCCGGGCATATCCAAATTGCCTCAAAGCTAGGCAAGGATTGTAGGTGATACCCCCTCTAATTCCAAGTAAAGGAACATTAGGGAATTCTCCGCAACGATCGATAATGATGATATTTTCTCTGGACCGAGAACACCAATGCACATCAGAATGAGTAAGAGCCATCAATCGTTGGGACCACCTTGTACCTTGATCATTCTTCAGGACAGATTGTGGAAGGTGCGAAATAAACCACCTTGCGAGGAGGGGAGTACAGCACATGAGAACACCCCTCTTTCTCATTGTTCGTGTGTAAAATGAGTGAAGGATGTCCCCAAGCAATGTTGGTATTGGGTTTCTGGACAAGAAGATTTTGACAGCGTTGACATCTACCAATTGGTCAGGATTTGGGAACAAGACCAACCCATAGATAAGGAGTGCCACAATCTCTTCAAAGGCTTGTAGGTCCAATGAGTTCCAACATTCTTGTGCCTTCTCAAACAAGAACTTTGCTAAGAATCCTTTGACGCCGCTTCTGGTTTCCCAATGCCCCTTGATGTCGGATGGTTGTAGATGTAATGCTCGAGCAACATCTTCCGGCTTTGGTTCCTTTTCCGTACCGTTGAAGGGTAGTTGATTAAGGATAGGAATTCTCAGGAGTTGAGAAAATTCCTCCAAAGTGGGTACCAACTGGTAATCGGGGAAAGTGAAACAGTGGTGAAGAGGGTCAAAGAACTGGAATAGCACTTTCATCATGTCTTCTTCAATGTTGGCGTTGACTAGGCTGAGCAGTCTACCATGTCTTTCACTGAAGGATGAATTTTCCGGAATTCTTGAGGCGAGCTCCTTGAGTTGAGGAGAGATTCTCACAAGGTTGACTTGAATGGTATTTCTGCGAGGAATCTCCATGTCCTGCAAAATAAGAACAAAGATGAAGATCCAAAACCCTTGAAATGGTTAGTAAATGCATATGATGCTTTATGATGTTTATGATGTATGCACAAAACATATGTACAAGCAAATCACACCAAACCCTAGTTTCAGGCTCGCATGGGGTTTCATAGGTAAGTACCCTCTTGAGTGTAGTTGGCTTAAAAACCTGTCCTATAAATAGTAACCGGGTTCTAAGGAGCTCAATATCATTGGATTGTTTTCAATGTTCATTGTTTCGGTTTAGCCACTTAACTAGCGACCAAAATATTCCAAGAAAACAATCCTCAATGAGTGTAGTATCGAGTATCTACCAACTTCGGACTGCACCAAAGCCGGTCATCTCACTACCCCTAATGAAAGGCCAAGATGGTCAAGTAAGGTTCTAGGTCATTAGTGCTTAGTGACATCACTCAGCGGCCCCGTACTCTCCTTGATTGAACTCAAGGGTTACCGGTACTCACAAATATGTCGCACTAATATAGCTATTGCTTAGACCGTGTCGGTATACCCCGCACAGTTTCCACAACGTATTGCTATCTATGAATGTTTCCCAAAATCCGGGTGGAGGATTGTAAACCCAAACAATAGAGCCAAAGTATAAAGCAAGCAAATCAAACAATTAGTCATGCAAGAGGGTGATCTAAGCCCTAAGGTTACTCCACTTTTAAAGACTCCCCAGCAGAGTCGCCAGTTCTGTGATACGGTGGGAGAACTGACTTATGAATTTTGCGTTTTATTTTCGCAAATGTTTCGGTTGAGCAAGAGTCGCCACCGACTTTTTATTTTATCCTAAGGAAAGGTTTAAAAAGCACAGCAAAAACCTTTGAGATGTTTTCTTGGGTTCGGGGAGTAGATTATAGAAAGGGAAGGTGTTAGCACCCCTTCTATCCATGGTTATCCATGGGCTCTTAGTTACTTGCTTAGATCACTTGCCTTTTTCAATTGTTTGAAATGGTGCTTTGTGTGTGTGTGTTTGAAAATGTTTTGAAAAGAGGCCAATGTAGTGGCAACCTTTGTAATGATCCATGTTGGGATGTATACAAAGGTGTATGTCTTTTGAAAAGGTTTTCATTTGTTTTTTTTTTTTTGAAAATCGTTTTGAAAGTGTAGTGATGTGTGATTTTGAAATTAGGCAAGTGTTTTGTTTTGCAAGTTTGATTCAAGTAACTAAGAGGTTGTCTACTCCTAAATTTCTCAAAAGATTATTGCTATGTTTTAACCCTTTTAACAAGTTTGTTCCATCATTGTATTTGGTGGACAATCTTGTGTTAGGATGTGAAAGGGACGGGCGCGGGTCATCGTTTAGACCATAATTGCAATGGTGCCAAGTATCTTTGGGCATTTTCCTTAAGGGACTTGATCATTTTGTTTTGAAAAAATATTATCGAGGGACCATGATCATTTAAATTGTTTGTTTTGCCCAAAGAGACCTAACATGCAATATGGCCCAATTTTGAAAGGCAACAAGTGGATATAACCCTAGGGGTGTTAGTGTGCAAGTGTGTTTTATTGCATACAAGAGTTTTTCTTTGAATTAGGTTTTTCTATTTCATTGATTTTATCTTGTCATACACGTCCTAATTACTAGCAATAAGAAGCGGAAATGTAAAATCCTACGCTATTACAATAGTTAGGGGAGGGGGATACACATTTGTACATGGGGGGTTCAACGAGAAAAATAGACAAAAAAGAAAATAGCGAAAAACAAGATATATAGAGAGAGGGAGGGAGCCTGCGCGCTGTTGGGAGGCCATCAGAAGTTCTGACCCAGATCCGCTGTCAGATGATCAACCTATTGGTGAAACTGGATGAGTCAGAACTTCTGACTCTAGAACCTGCAAAACAGAACCTTGTTAGTGGGGAAACCAGAAGTTCTGATTTCCCTGCGCTGCAAGACAGAAGTTTGTTAGTGGAGAACCCAGAAGTTCAGATTCTGCTGAAAAGGCAATAACTCTCAGAGGTTCTGATGTTATTGACAGCAAAACAGGCTTCAGATGTGCTAACGTCAAAGTCAGCACTTGGCTTTTTCCTGCACTAATCAGAACATCTGCAATCCTGTTGTTACTCCACAAAACGGAAAACATATTTGGAACAGATCCAGCAAAATAGCAAAATGTCTCAGAGGTCAGAATCACCAAGGTCACAGGCAAGTCCTAAACTGGCTCAGAACGTTCTGAGGTATGAGAGTCCTCAGAACATAAACAGCAATAACATGAATATTTACATTATGTTACTTGAATATGCACAGCTGATGATGCTTAACAGTGTGGTGAGGGTCAGCAGGTGCTTACCTGACTTTCTGGAAAATGGTGGGTGAAAGTTAGCTTTTGGTTCTGGTGGTGTTCTGGACAGATTTGGAAAAGGGGAAGTGAAGGTGTATACGTGTATAGGGTCAGAAGTTTGGAAAGAACGTTTTTGGTTTACAGAAAAGAGCTGGGTGTTTGATGAAGTTGAAGGTGAGAAACTTAAAGTTATGAAACAAAGCTGGAAATTTTGGCAGAGTTTCAGAATGTTATGTTGCTAGGAGTTTCGTTTCTCTCTTAGCAATTTTTCTGTTTCTTTTCTTGAACTTCTTGAACGTCTTTTGCAGTGGGGAAAGCTCTCTATTTATAGGCAAAGTTCTTGTGGATACCTTGAACATTTAAGGCGCCAACAGAGTTTGAATTTGTTCTTTGACAGAAATTCCTGGGAAGTTGTGATAACAGCTATTTTTCAGCCTAGGTAGCAGCAGCAGGCGTAGATTGGGGGAAGTGACCTCTGAAATGGGCGGTGGCGTGAAGACCCATGCCAGAATCTGTGCAAAAGCATTTTCCAAACCACACGTGAACGCTCAGGAGTGGTTGGAAGCATTAATGGGCATTAAATGGTGACAAGACCTGTCAATACCAACATTCTGGTTGTTGAATCAGCAGCGTAAACCATGCTCTGGCCTTGGCTACCTGTTGTCTTAGCAAGCTTTGGAGATTCTCCTGGTTTTCTGGTACGTTCCTTGGATCTACTTCTGGACAATCTGGACTTAGAGATTCTGTATCAATGTGACACCTATCCCTCTGACCTTTCATCTTCTGACTTCAACCTGTTCTGAAGGAGCTTTTATACTTTCATATTTCTCTTGCATTCCTTTAGCAAGTTCTGACTGAGCTTGTGTAACTGCTGAAGGGGTATGTTCTGTTTGAGGCTTACACTCTGAACCACGTTTACAACTTCTGATTGAACTGATGTAGCTGCTGAAGAGACAACTTCTGACCATCTTCATCTGGAATGGATCCAGAAGTTCTGAAGCGCTGATTTTTCCAAAAAACACTTATTTTAAAGAAACATTCTAAGCACTTAGAATTTAATTTTCCTCAAGATGAAAGCATTGTTGTTGGAGTTTGTGAGATCGTCTTGCTCTTGTAAGTGACTTGCTTGGGCAAAAGGATAACTCAGGACTTGGATTTGTTCCAGGGGATTTTGAAAAATCTAAGATGGTTTCCTAAAGAAAGGGAGGGCAAATTTTGGGGTACAACACCGTCCTTCTTGGGCACGGGCACAATGTTAGCAACCCATTATGGATAGAAAGTAACAGCAAGAAATCCAACATTAAACTGCTTCATAACTTCGGCTTTGATCTTTTCAGACATGTCGGGCCTCATTCGGCGGACTTTCTGTTTAATTGGTGGACAATCTTCTCTTGTAGGGAGACGGTGAACCACAATATCTGTATCGAGTCCCAGCATGTCTTCGTAAGGCCAAGCGAAGATCTCAACATATTCATTCAACAGCTGAACTAAGCGCTCCTTGACACTTGGCTCTAGGTTGGCACCCACTCTGACCTCTTTTCTGTCTTCAACAGTACCCAAGTTGATTGTCTCTAACAGCTCCTCATGGGGCAGAATAGCCATCTCTTCCTGTTGTAGAAGCCTAGCCAATTCTCCCGGCACTTCACAGTCTTCATCACCTTCATATTCGGCATGGTAGATCAGATCTTCAGAGTCACTGAAGGCCATAGCAGAATTGTTACCCATGGAATCCGGAATAGAGGGGTACCTGCATTTGTGAGTGTGGGTGTGTGTAAGGGATAGCCACCTTTAAACAAATAAAAATGTAAAAAGAAAGAAAATGAACACAAAAGTTTATATGTGAAAACGTCCATGATTAATTAAAATGGCATATGAAGATGAAAAATCAAACCCTTACAAATGAACTTATGTGCCTCGGGTAAGGCACAAGGTAAAAAGTGTACGAATTGTTTAAGAATTATTACAAACCAACAGAAATGTTTGAAAGATAAATTACTGATTTATGAAAGTAATGGGAACAAAGTCTTTTGCCTCCCAGTTGTTGAGTCCTCCGTCAACAGTAGGGAAAATCCAGTCTTCCAGGTTGCTCTCCTCTTCACCATCCTCTAAAGCATTGACTCCATGATGGGTGATCTTCACTGGTGGCCCCCTAGCCCGGGCGCGGCGCACATCCTTTTAAGCAGAAGCAGTGAACCCCAAGCCGAATTTATCTGATTTAAAAGGAAAGTCTGGTAGCTGACCCCAGATTGTGCTTCCTCCTTCTTCAATCACAGCCTTTGCATCTTTGAGGGATGACATCCGAGGCATAGGTTTGGAAATCATGGGTACAAAAGACACTGTCTTGGTTGCTGCAATCTCCTCAGAAACTTCCTCGAAGTGTTGGAAAGGGGTTTCTATGAATTCACCATCCAATTCTACATAGCGGAAAGAATTTAGATGGCTTATCATGTACTCTTCTTCTCCATGAACTGTTATAATTTTCCCCTGGACAGGGTACTTGAGCATTTGATGCAGAGAAGAAGTGACGGCTCCAGCATTGTGAATCCAGGGTCTTCCCAACAAGAAAGAATAGGAAGGACGGATGTCCATCACATAGAATATGGAGTTAAAGGTTTCAGTTCCCACTTTAATCGGGATGTCCACCTCCCCGTGGACCATCCTTTTAGAACCATCTAAGGCTCTGACAATGATATTGTTGGGCTTCAGGGTTAGGCCTTCACTGTCCAATGCTTTCTTCGGCAAGACATTTAAAGACGACCCAATATCAACAAAGACGTGAGCTAGAGTAGTCCCTCTGCATTCCATCGAGACATGCAAAGCGTTATTATGCTTTCTCCCTTTAGATGTTAAATCGGCATCGGAGAATCCTAGACCATTGCCAACTGTTAGGCTAGCTACACATTCCTGGAACTTATCCGCGGAGGTTTCCTGAGGAACGTGGGCCGTCTTCAAGAATCTGATCAGAGCTTTAGCATGAGCTTCGGAACAAAGAAGCGGGGCCAACATTGAGATCTTTGAGGGGGTTTGCCCCAGTTGCTCCACAACATCATAATCACTTTTATTGATTATTTTCAAAATCTCTTCCATTTCTTTTTGAGAGGTCTAAGGGATGACCAAAGGCTGAGCCCTCGTCCTGACGGGCGTTTCTTGGATCCCTTTCCCTCTATCATCAGCAATAGCAGAGGGTACAACCACAGGAGTAACAATTTCTTCAATAACTGGAGTTCTTGCAGATATGTTGACCGGCACAGGGGTAACCTTAGGAGCATTTGAGGGTCCGAAGATTGCCCTTGGAGGAGCAATCTCCGGAGAGAAAATTCTTCCGCTGCGGGTGATTTTACTCGTTCCAGCAATGTTTCCAATGTCAGAAGTCTCTTCATCAGAAATTTCTTCAGTTGATTCAATTTGTTTAATACCGTGGTAGAAGATCTCTCCACCATAGTTCCACGGTATTGATTTGTTGGACTTGTACGGAATGGGCCCCAACATAGTTATCTTCAAAGGTACAATCTTCGGATCAGATGTAATCTTAACAGGTCTTTTGGAGACCTTGGAAAGATTGGAGGATATGGTAATTATTGAAACATCATTGACAGGAGTTGGTGTAACATGAGTCTTCTCAAAAAGGATTTCTTGATTATCCATTAGGCGTTGGATGCCTAATTTCAACAACAGACAGTCGGTTGGTAAGGATGAACAAAGGCAGCAATCTTCTTCACAACCTGGGAAAATCCCAGCCTTCAACAAATTCAGCTTGATTATCGGTAACGGAGTCATCAAATCATCAACAGTATCAACAAAAAGATCCTCTTCAACAGCATGGGCATTATGGCCATGCCTTGGCATTGGAGCATAGATCATATTCGGATTTTCAGGGGCGTCGAATTCCACTTCTTTAGCATCTATTAAATCCTGAATCTTATTCTTGAGGGCCCAACAATTGTTGGTGTCGTGCCCTATACTCCCTGAATGATAAGCACACTTGGCGTTTAAATGGTAATAAGGAGAAGTTGTATTCGGATTCTTCAGGGCCTCTTTCATACTGGCAAGGTTTAACTTCAAGAGATGGGGAAGAACCTGAGCAGGAGTCATGTTTATCTGAGTGAATTGCCATACAGGCCTTTCCATCCTTGCTTGGTTGGTTCTGGGTTAATTGTTTTTGGGCTGATCAGCTGCAGACTTCTGAATCATTACGGCCCCCACCGTTGGCCAGCGCTCAACTCTTCCTTGACCTCTTTGGGAGTAGACAGCTGAGACTTCTTTCTTTGCTGGAAAAGGCTTTTTGACGGCAGCGGAAGCAGATGCATCTTTTTGAATTTTACCACTCTTGATTCCGGCTTCAACTCTCTCACCAGTTAGAATTAACTCGGTGAACCCCACAGACGAACTTCTAATTAGGTGATTGAAAAAGGGGCTTGACAGTGTACCCAAGAACATATCTACAAGCTCTCTCTCAGATAGAGGTGGTTGCACTCGTCCCGCCAAGTCTCTCCATTTCTGGGCATACTCCTCAAAGCCTTCATTTGAGACCATGCCCATACTCTGTAATTGAGTACGGGTTGGTGCTAAGTCTGCATTGTACTGATACTGCTTGTAGAAGGTAGCAGCCAAATCCTCCCAATTGTGCACATCAGACCTCTCTAGCTGGTAGAACCAATCTAACTGCGTCCCCGATAAACTGTCCTGGAAGAAATGTACCCACAGGTCTTTGTCAGAAGAATATGGTTGAATTTTTCTGACGTAGGACCGTAGGTGCATCTTTGGGCAAGACACCCCATCGTACTTAGAAAACAGAGGTACTTTAAACTTCGGGGGAATGACAATTCCATAAACCTAACCCAACTCTTCAAAGTCCAGCCCAGGCACTCTCTGAATCTCCATGGCTGCCATACGTTCTTCCAAATTCTTGTATTTTTCATTTGCACGAGGATACTGCTGTTCAGAATAGTCTTCATCCTCCTCCTCTTCTTCTTCCTCAGACTCAGATGGTACTGCAGCTCCCTTTCCTTTTCCTACCCCTTCATCAGATGTTGAGGGGAAATCCAGGACCCTTCTAGCTTGACCTTCAAATCTTCTACCCAAAGTAGCCACACCAACTCTCTTCTTTTTCTTTTTCTCTTTTTCCTTCTCTAACAGAGCTTTAAGATCCTTCTGACCCTTAGCCAAGGTCATGAGTAGTTGTTGGAATTGTGAATTCTTCGCTTGCAAATCTTTGACCGTCTGCTCTATATCCATCTTGCTGAAATAAATAGCAGAGAGATAAGGAAACCTGGTGTGAAGACCTGCTTATGCATATGATGAATGATATGTATTCATGTAATGCATTCAAGGATTCAGAAATTCAAATTTGTTTTAAACAAAAAGGAACAAACGTCATATTAATAAGATAGAATTTGTTAGTAAAAAGACGTTTCGCATCCTTTTTGGTGCAATGTAGGTGTTGAGAGTCTGCTCTTCATGAAGTTGACGAGTAAGTTCTAAAACCTTCTTCTCACTGGCGTAGAATTGGGCTTCAAAAGTATCGCGTTCTCCCTTGAGCTGTATCCAACTCCTTTGTAAATCTTCCAATGATGTTGGCATGTCAGGATGTAGGAGGGTGTATGGAACCCCTCCTTCCATAACAGGCTCTTTAATCACAGGGAGAATGTAGGGGTAAAGCATCATAAGACTTTGGGCGCGGGTTCGTACCCACTTGAGGTAAGGCTCAAGGGGTATGGAATTCTTGTGTCCCAATGTCTTACTGTCCACCTTGTTTGGCATCCTCCAAGCTCGGATAAACCTTTGTCGAAGTCCTTGATCGTCGTTGTCGAAGTCAAAAACCAAGTCTGGAATCAGCATGTCATGTGAGCCATCCCTTCGAGCATACCTAAACTGTCTCAGAGCCAAGCAAGGGTTGTAGGTGATGCCTCCCCTTATGCCTAGTAGGGGGACATTAGGGAATTCCCCATAATGATCAATGATGATAACATTTTCTCTAGATCGAGAACACCAATGAACATCTAAATATGTAAGAGTCATCAATCGTTGTGACCACCTCAAACCTTGCTCATTCTTTAAGACTGACTGGGGAAGGTGAGAAATAAACCACCTTGCTAGAAGAGGAGTACAGCACATGAGAACACCTTTTTTCCTCATTGTTCGTGTGTGAAATGAGTGGAGGATATCCCCTAGTAAAGTAGGCACAGGATTACGGGCCATGAAGATTTTGACAGCATTGACATCTATAAGTTGGTCAAGGTTAGGTAACAAGACCAACCCATAGATGAGAAGAGCTACAATCTCCTCAAAATCTTGCAGATCTATAGAATTCCAGCATTCTTGAGCTTTCTCAAACAGAAACTTTGCCAAGAAACCCTTGACACCACTTCTGGTTTCCCAATGGCCTATGATATCAGATGATTGCAAGTGTAGGGCTTGAGCAACATCTTCAGGCTTTGGATCTCTTTCCGTACCGTTGTAGGGTAGTTGATGGAGAATAGGAATCCTCAGGAGTTGAGAAAATTCCTCCAAAGTAGGCACTAGCTGGTAGTCAGGAAATGTGAAGCAGTGGTGTAGGGGGTCAAAGAGCTGGAAGAGAACTTTCACCATGTCTTCCTTTGTGTTGGAGTTGACCAAGTTGAGAAGTCGACCATGTCTTTCAGTGAAGGAAGAATACTCTGGAATCTTGGAAGCAAGCTCCTTGAGTTGAGGAGGAATTCTCTCAAGGTTGACCTGAATAGTTTTCCTGTGAAGTGATTCCATAACCTACAAAATAGGAACAAAGATGAAGATCCAAAATCCTTGAAATGGTTAGTGGATGCAAATGATGCTTCATGATGTTCATGACGTATGCACAAGTATATATGTACAAGCAAATCACAAAAGTTCTTAGTTTAGGCTTGCATGGGGTTTCATAGGTAAGTACCCTCTTGAAGTTTAGTTGGCTCAACCTGTCCTATAAATAGTAACCGGGTTCTAAGGAGCTCAATATCACTGGATTATTTTCGGTGTTCATTGTTTCAGTTTAGCCACTTTACTGGCGACCGAAATATTCCAAGAAAACAACCCTCAATGAGTGTAGTATCGAGTATCTACCAACTTCGGACTGCACCAAAGCCGGTCATCTCACTACATCCTAAAAGGCCAAGATGGTCAAGTAAAGGTTCTAAAAGTCTATTAGTGCTTCATGACATCACTCAGCGGCCCCGTATTCTCTTTGATTGACTCAAAGGCTACCGGCACCCACAAATATGTCGCACTAATATAGCTATTGCTTAGACCATGTCGGTATACCTCGCACAGTTTCCACAACGTATTTCTATTTACCTATGAAAGTTTCCCAAATCCGGGTAGAGGATTCAAACCCAAACAATAGAACCAAATGTAAAGCAATCAAAGCAAACAAGATAAGCATGTAAAGGTGATCTAAGCCCTAAGGTAACCCCACTTTTAGACATATCCCTAACAGAGTCGCCAGTTCTGTGATACGGTGGGAGAACTGACTTAAGGTTTTACGTTTCTGTTTGCAAAT
This sequence comes from Vicia faba, assembly GCA_948472305.1. Lineage (NCBI taxonomy): Eukaryota > Viridiplantae > Streptophyta > Magnoliopsida > Fabales > Fabaceae > Vicia > Vicia faba. The sequence goes on from OX451737.1 coordinate 1,233,622,406, forward strand.
GTTTCGTTTTAGCAAGAGTCGCCACCGACTTTTTATTTTATCCAAAGGAAAGGTCAAAAAGCACATGAAAGACCTTTGAGATGTTTTCTTGGGTTCGGGGGGTAGATTATGAAAAGGGAAGGTGCTAGCACCCTTTTCATCCATGGTTTTCCATGGGCTCTTAGTTACTTGTTTAGATAACTTGCTTTTGCTTTTCAATTGTTTGAAATGGTGCTTTGTGTGGTTTTGAAAGTATTTTGAAAAGAGGTCATCGTTGTGGCAATCTTTGTAATGATTCTTATTTGAAGAATGTATACAAAGATGTATTGTCTTTTGAAAATTGTTTCAATGTTTGAAAGTTTGTTGGGAAATTGTTTTGAAATTGTGTGTGTGTTTTGAATTTAGCAAGGATGATTTGCAAGTTTGATCAAGTAACTTAGAGTTGTCTACCCTACTCAAAGATCTTTCCTACACATTTTTAACCCTTTAACATTGTTGTTTTACCATTGTATTTGGTAAATAACCTTGTATTTGGATGTTAAGCGGGACGGGTGTGGGTCATCGTATGACCATGATAACAATGTTGCCAAGTATCTTTAGCAAGTTTTTGAGGGACTAGATCATTTTTGTATAGGCAACCAAGATAGCATCATCGAGGGACTATGATCTTTTTGTTTGATGTGTCTTGTTTTTCCAAGATACCTAGCATGCATACCATGGCCATGTTTTAAGGCAACAAGTGGATGAAACCCTAGGGGTGCTTGTATGTATTGTGTTGTTATTTTTCACGCATTTGTCTTGTGTTTAGTCATACTATTTGTTTTGATTTTTGGTTATCATACAAACCCTAATTTACTAAGCATGCATATAAAAGCAATAAAATGCGAAAAGTAAATCTAAGACTATTACAACATTGATATTGGGAGGGGGTACAAGTTTTAATAGGGGATATTACTCAAAATAAAACCCTAAAACTATTATTACAACCAAATTGAAATATTGCACAAATAAATAAATAGACGAATATTTAAATGGAAAATTAAATATAAATATGCAAAATATTTTTGTATTTATTTTTATGTATGTAAAAAATGAAATTATCTAATGTCTTAAAAAAGGAAAATAATATGATTATTTTTGGAAAGGGTGAAGAAACCCTAATTTTGTTTTAAGAAAATATATATTCTAATTATTTATTTATTCATTTTTTATGTACAAGAAAATAAATAAATATATATGCAAAATGTCAAAAATTAAATTATGTGAAAAAAATATTATTTTAAGTGTATAAATAATAAAAATAAAATATTTAAGTATTTCAATATTATTTACAAGTTTTAATTAAGAAAATAAAGTAATATTAACCTAATAATTATTTATTATGCAAATAAAAATATAATAAAAATATAATAAATTGCCAAAAATAAAGAAAATATTTTTTGTGATTTTAAATGTTCAAGAAAAAATAATAAAGTCAGAAAATAAAAATGGAAATGAAAAAAATGCAAAAATAAAAAAAAATGGGCCAAGAGGGTGCAAAAAGCACAATGGGATGTGTCAATAGCAAGGCAAGTCAGGCCCAGCCCAACTCACTTCGTCCCTAACCTCTAGAAACAGAATAACGCGCGCTTCTTGTTCAAATATGTATCTCCTGCATACGTGCTTAAAAACAAAAACTTGCAACATGAAAGTTATAGCTCATCATCACACGATTCTAACCATATAAAAAGCTTGATCTTACTCTAAGAAACCAGGGAGAATTTTATCACCCCCAATTTCTGACCTAAAAAATTCAGCAACTTCAACATCCAAATTCTCCTAGGTCAGTTAACATAAATGAATTTTATGCATATGTACAGTTCAAGGACATTAAGGGCTACATTTTTGCTTCACAAACCTAAGCCTAATGATGTCTAAATAAGGAGAGAGAAAGTTGGAAAATACCTGTTTCAGTCAAGTTCGAGTATGGCAATGCAGCAACTTTTGATGAGGCCTGAAGGACTTTTGAGCTTGCTTGATGTTCCCTTGACCTTTCCCAATGCTTAGCTTGCTTTGAAATGGACTGAATTTCCCTATAGAACTCAACCTGCAAGCTCAGAAATTGAAAATGGTGAAGCTTGAAAATGGAGTTATAGTTGCTTGAGAAGGACTTGGGTAGCTTGGATGGGATGTATGCAATGTGTTTGAAGTGGTTTGGGACAAAACGCACGAGTGGAATTCAAAATGGCTAAGGTTCTGCATGGGTTGCCCTATTTTGGGCAGAAATGGAGTTCTTTGTGTATTGGGGTGTTTGAGAGGCTTGTAACTCGTGTTTTAGGCTTGGTGTGTTATGCTGAACTTGTTTGAAATGTTTACAAAGCTTGGTTTTATCAGATACCAAAGTTGTGTGGACTTTGCAAGGTTTCTTGTTTTTGAAGCAAAAGTTGAAGTTGACAATGCCAAGGCCTGTATTCTAGCTACACATAGTTGGTGTACTTTGCCCTAAGTTTGTGGACTTTGTTTTCTACAAGAGGTTGGGTTCAAGGCTCAAGGAAAGCAAAATTTCATAAAGTGTGCTTTATGGAAATGGCATTGTTATCTTTTTGCCAAAAATGGATTAATTCAATGTGTAATGTTCTAAAGCTCAGAACAAAGCCTCTAACCAATGTATTTTCATTTAATTTATGAGTGTAGAAAGTATTAGAACCTGTAAACCAAGTACAAGCAAGGTTTGGACAGATTTGCAAGTTGTAGCATGGTGTAAAATGCCTTGGACAAAAGTGATGATTTGCCATTTTCAAACTTTTGATTATCCCTAACCACAAATGATTTTGGAGAGTTCTTGGACATTTTGAAAATCTTGTAACATGCTCTACAATCCATATTTGAAATGAATTTTGAGATTCCAATTGGAACTATGTGAAAAGTTACCATGAAGATAGGTCAAAATCCTGCCTAAACTAGGGCAAAATTTCACTAAGTTAAAAGTTTCTTGGACCCTTATTCACAAAATAATAACTTGAGATCCAAGCATCTTTTGGGAAAACTTTGTGAATAAAAGTTGTAGATTTTGTGGAGGACTACAACTTTCATGTTGGAAGTTTTGTTTTAATCCAATTTCATCATGGTGAAAAAATTGGGAAAAGTTGGGGAAAAATAAGAAATTTTCATAACTTAGAAAATTTCTAAGTTATGAAAATTTTCCATTTTAAACCCTAATTTTCAAAATTAGGTTTCTTGGTGAACAAGTTTCATGTTTTGACACGTATTGATGAAAAATGACCCTTGGCACTTGATTTTGACCAAAAAGTCAAAGTTTGACTTTTCAGTGTACAGTTGATTTCTGATCAGTTGACTGGAAAATTTATCTGTCAATCCAATGCATTTGAGATCTTTTGAACCTTGTGATTAGGTCAAGATGATGACATTGAGTCCTTGAAACCTTGGTTGAACCCAATTTGCCATTGGCTAGGTTAAAAATCAGAAATTGCCCTTCTGCAGTCAAAACCCTAAAAATGACCATTTTGCCCTTTTGATGATCTGATCAAATTTCTTGAGGAGTTGTGGTCCAAACTTGATCAAATGGTTCATATGAGTCTATAATGTTGATGTGGAGCAAAAATTATGAGGTTTGACTGTAAATTGGCCACAGTTGACTTTTTCCCCAATACAGTTGATTTCTAGGTCAACTGTCCAATTGACTGGGCAAAAATTTGATTCAAGGCTTGAAACTTGGTATGGGCAATCTTAGGAGTCCAATATGAAGTATGAAAGTCACATGGGGCATTGGAAGTCCAAAATTCCTTGTGCAAACTCAAACCCTAATTTCAGGTCATCAGTGCACGGAGATGTCTTAAGCAGAGCAAACCCTAATTCTGTCTTGAGTCCAAAGAGTCTTGTGGGGAAAATCTTGATAAAATGAGAGGGAAAATTTTGGGGTACAACACGGAGGTTTACACAAGTTTGTGATACATTGCATAAGGGTTCGATGGTTTATTCACTGGATAATACTATTCTTCGATGAATTGGCAAAAGACTATGTACCCTTTCTTCATAAAAGGTACTTTAGTCACAAAATCGGCTTTCAACTTGATTTTGGTCTGAGCACAAGCAAGGCCAGAAGCATAAGTCACATCTTCTGCACCCCAACTGCCAAAAGTCCCCCCACTTGTACTTTCACGTTACCTATTTTTATTATTCTTTGCAAGGCTGGCTATGGACAAACATGTCCACTTTTCTCTATAAATAGAGGAATTTTTTGCAAAGTCTAGAAAGGATCTTTGGACCAGGGGAACGAATCTCCAAACTTTCTCAAACGCAATAAAATCTCTCAAGTCCTTAAGCACTTGTGAAGAACAAACCCAGAATCCCAAACACTCACCTCTTTCGATTCTGAAGAACTCCCCACACTTCAGTCTCCTTGGAATCCAGTTGGAAAGAAACATAACACTTATTTATTTCTTCCTTCGAATCTAGCATTCAAAGCCCAACTATTGGCCCCTTCTTTCGAATCCAACACCTAGGGCCTCCATTCAAGGCCCAGTTCATCTTCAAGGCTGCAGCAAGGTAAGTTACTCTTACCCTTGCACCTTTCGCTTAGACATAACATGTATATAATATTTTGCCTCCCTTTCATTTACACCCTTTGAATCTATTTTTCTGGCTAATATTTTTGTTTCTTTTTGCTTGAGTTTCATTAAATATACTTTAATATTTGGTTTTGCCACAAGACAAAGGCTAGCATGGCCTTAGGCCATGTTGCCATTTTATGTCCCAAACGAAAGAAACAGGAGGAAAAAGACATGAAACAAAGCCTTGGTCTTCCATGCTGACTTCCAAGGTAGAAATGCAGAATCAGAAGATACATTTGCACTAAGTCCAGCCACAATCTAAGGCCATGACTTACTGATTCTAGGCCCCATCAAAGAAGGCAACAAGGCAGAAAGGCAGAACCAGAAGGCGCACCCTGCTGACTTCCAAGTCCAATTGAAGGGCATAACCAGCTGCTGTCAAAGCCAAATCGAAGGCCATGACTTGACTGGTGCCAACCCCCAATCGAAGGCCATGACCTTGTTGATGCCAGCCTCAATCGAAGGAGGCCAACATAAACAGAATTGAAGGTTTCTCCTCCCCCCAATCGAATGAGCTCTTTTTTCTTCTTTTTATCTTATTTTTGCATTTATATTTCTATGCACTTCAATATGGTTGTAATAGTGTAGGATTTATTTTTTGCACTTTTTATTACTTTTGTACAAATACTAGTAATTAGGTGTGTATGGCAAGATAAAAACCAACAAGTAGACAACCCCTAATCAAGAAAAAATGCATGCAAATCAAACACACTATTCACACACATGCACCCTTAGGGTAATCTCACTTGTTGCCTCGGAAAATAGTCATGTCCCTCGAACATGGACGTTTTAGCAAAGACCCTCGATAAAAGATCGTAGTCCCTCGATGACCCTCAATGTTGCCTTCGGTAAACGATTTAGTCCCTAAATTACATTGCTAAAACTTTCCATAGGTTGCCTTCTATGACTATACAAACGTCCCACGCCCGTCCCTTCACATCAAATGATAGAGCTTCTTACCAAATCAATGGTAAGATAGCAACATCTAAAGGAAAGGAAGAAATGAACAAAGACCTTTGAGTAGGTAGATTGTTCCTAGTTGCTTGCTCATTTTCAAAACAAACATCCTTGCTCATTTTCAAAACAAACACCAACACTTTCAAAAACACTTTCAAAACACTTTCCAAACTTGAAACATTTTCAAAAGCTCAACACTTTGTATATGTTCTTATGAACGAGAACTATTACAAAGTTTTCCTAAACGATGGCGCCTTTTCAAAATACTTTCACAAACCACACAAAGCACATTTTCAAACAAAGAAAGTGATATAGCAAGCAACTAAGAGCCCGTAGATAACTACGGATGGAAAGGGTGCTAATACCTTCCCTTTTCATAATCTACCCCCCGAACTCAAATAATCTCAAAGGTCTTTCCTGTTCTTTTCAGCCTTTCCTTATTGGATAAAATAAAAGTCGGTGGCGACTCTTGCTATCCGCAACAATTGCGATAAAATGCAAAACACCCAAGTCAGTTCTCCCACCGTATCACAGATGTACTTCGCCATAACCAATTTACTGCTAAAAAGATTTGATTCAGTTGGCATCAAACATGTGCCTCAACTAAAAAATCAAGAGGCTAATGACTTATCAAAAGTTGCTCAAGGTTATAGAGTCTCCAAGGAAAAGTTGCAAGAATTAATTATAGTTAAAGAAAAATTAATTTCGACCACTATTCTCCCATAAGAATTGTTAAAGTCAAAACAAGTGGGGGTATAAGGGTTAGAAGATTTACAAAATCATGAAACTTTTAAAAAAAAATCCATTGACAATTTGTCGAATAATGATTGGCGATCAATTATATAATTTTTGGAAGATACAACGGGAACGACATATCAAAAGAATAAATACAAGGTGTTGAGTTATGTTATTATTAGGAATAAATTGTTTAAAAAAGACACCTGAAGGAGTTCTGTAACACCCCAAAATAGGTAGACTATTTATTGAATTATTTGATTAAATTATGTTGAGTATTGGTGACTTAATTGTGACGTTTATGTGATATATGGATGATCATGATGCTTGATATGATGTTTTGTGTGGTGTATGATTGGGTGGTAGGAATTAAGAAGGTATAAAGTATTTTAGAGTATTTTAGATAATTAGAATTATTTTAATTGGTTGAATATAATAATAATAAGAGGTAGAAGCTATGAGGTCAAAGTGGTAAATAGTGAATGGATAAGTGAGGGTAAGATGGAAAAACCATATAAAGAGTCTAAAGGTTAAACTAGGGAAAAGAGTATCAGTGTTCATTATGTGCAATCGTGAAATGAAAAGAACATTGTGAAGAGAGCTAGGGCACGGAAGAACTTGGAGGGGTTTGATAGAACGCGAAGAGAAACCAATTGCTAGGAGAAATATAAGGTAAGGGGGTTTATTGTTGTTATTATAATTGATCTAAGATTTAGATGATTGTAGGATTATGTTGGGGTTTTAGGGTTGATGATGTTATTATGATGTTTGATGAAAATTGGCGAAGTTATGATGTTTTCTTGCAAATAATTGATGCATATTGTGTATGATAATTTGTGTTATTGTTAAGTGATGAAACTAAGTGAATCTATGATGAATTAAGACCTGTATTGTGAAGAAATTGTGTAGAAATTGAGATTGTGCACTGCATAAATTGCAACGGGGAAATCATGTTTGCACTACAGCGTCGGGCGGTGGATTTGTGTCGCCAGGCGATAGATCCTCGCTCTAGCAGCGTCGGGTGAGTAAGAAGTAATGGGATAGGGTGAAAAACATATCCCCTAGATTTTGTATGGAGGGTGGTTTGTCGCTGGAGCGTCGTCAGGCGATGCAAAGGCGATAGAAGAGCGTCGGGCGAGCGAGATGTAGCGTAGGATGATGGAGACCAGAAAGGAAAAAGGGCGTTATCGCTCCCTCATCGTCGGGCGAGCCTTGTAACACCCTATTACCCCGTCGGTAAAATAAGTAATATCAGAGTAAATTAATTTCTAAAACAAAACATTAAGAATAGGATGCCACATATTCATACATCATACATGCTCTTGAAATAAGATACGCAACACAAAATCACATACTCAATAGTCTTAAACTTCATTGCATTCATTTGCAGCGGAAAACATCAACAATAATTACTTTCAACTCTTCAACATGAGTGATAAAAATTATCTTTCAAAAATTCAGCATAAACAATAGCTAAATCTCAACAACATAGTTATACAAAAGTCCACTCTCAACATAAACAAAACAAGCACAAAAAACCCCCAAAGTGTTATGTATCAGAGCTGACACCAACCCGGTCTATGCAAAATAAGGCAACTCTTCGGCTAACCTCGACCTCGAGCTACTTCGAATTATCTGCATGTTACCCATGTAGAGGCAGCATTCAAACATAAGGGATGGAATATGACAACCATATAATAAGTCATATAATAATAAATAAGCGACATATATATCATGTAAGATTTCATGCTCAACATCATCAACCACAAACTCACAATGATTATACAAATATATATATATATATATATATATATATATATATATATATATATATATATAATTATCGTCATCCGTCATACAACACATACAAATTATGCAACTCAACATCATCATCATATTAACAATTCAACAATATTCAATTCAACAATATTCAATTCAACATCGTCATCGTATTAACAATTCAACAATATACAATTCAACATCATCATCGTATTAACAATTCAACAATATGCAATGCGACTTACACTGATGCAAGATGCATGTGGTACCATCAAGGCATAAGCTCTCTCCAACAAATTGCCTTATAAGGCCAGGGCATAAGCCCTCAAAAAATTGTCAATACAGGCCATAACATAAGCCCTCGACAAATTGCCAATACAGGCCAGAGCATAAGCCCTCAACAAATTGCCAATGCAGGCCAAAGTATAAGCCCTCAACGATGCATGAAATACGACATGCTGCAACAAAATTATGCAACCACAAGCATAATCATCAACATCATGCCAATTTCAGGCAACATAATCTTCATAATACTGCAATATCACCTATATATCCTTCACACATCATCGATACAACACCGATACAATTAATCGCAACATTTTGCATTACAACACATACAACATACGCACACATCAGAATTATTCCAATAAAATATTATTCTACTGTCATCAAAATTATTACCACATTGTGGAAAATATTTTTAGCTTTCCAACGGTCCAAGAACAGTTTTACAAATTTTGTAAAGTGCAGTACGAAAACCCTTTTGTCCCAATTCCAAAAACACAAACTTCATGAAATAATACATAATCAAACATCAAATTATCATTTCTATCAACATACATCAATTACCACACAATTCAAAGCATTAATTCATTGATTATAGTCAATTTCAACGGATTAAATCAAACAATCTACAACAAAATCTAACATGCATATCATTACAACCTTACCATTATAACATTTATTAGAGAGTCGAAACCCTACCCTTACCTTAGGTTGTAGATTCCCAAAACTCTACCGTGAATTCTTCCCTTTCTGAACGACTGCCTCTTCTTCTCTCTTTCTCGTTCTTCGCTTCTCTTCTCTCATTCACAGAAAAATGTCATGATCCAACTTCTAATTTTCCTCTTATGACCACTTAACCTCTTGGACCCCTAAATCCATATTCCAACTTTTCCTTTCTCTAATTAAAATAATAATAATATAATTATAAAAACTATAATTATTATTTTAATTCAATAATATTAATATTAAACCAACATTCTCCTTCCACCTCTATGTTTCTACATTTTTAGTCATACACCCCCAACACCTTATTTTCTTTATTTTCTAAGGCAACTACCTCTCATCAAAGACATCCCAACACACCAAAACACAACGATTCATATATCCACCAAAATCACCAATATTCACACTAAATTAATTAAATAATTAATCTAGATTTTTGGGGTGTTATAACTCTCCCCCACTTAGAACCTTTTCGTCCTCGAAAATTGCCTAATGCGAATAACTCCTGATACAACTCTCGCATTCTACCATTCAGATCCAACACCATGTTTGGAAACCTTACGAATACTAATATCCAACCTTCCATATCGTCAACCACAAAAATCCAACAAGATGCATTACTACTGAGTTATGAGTGCATATGTTAATTTTCTCCTTGTCTCATCACACTAGAATATATGATCTATTACTTTATGATCTTGTTCACGCTTAGACCAGAACACAACGAGATCCTCTCTGTCACCATAGGTAACGCTTCTCTAATTTCTCTTCATAAGGAAATTATGGTCACCCTCGAGTCCTTTCCATAGGAAACAAAACAACAACATAGACTAAGAACGTAGAGTCTCACGACATGAACATTGTCTCTACTATTTCATCACACATCAATATCATCATAAGAACATCAACACAACCAATTACCCACAACATTAACACACAACCTTAGTGCCATAAAGCTACGTCCAACCAGTTGATTATGCAAATCAATACCTCTATGGCCATGACAACAACACGAATAATATATCAACCTTTCACCTAACAATTCCATTCTGAAATTTCCAATAGTTTGCATCATCCCCGTAGGATTATAATGTTTAACCTTGACTCCTAAAAAGTCACACACGCATAATGAACTATGCCACATCACACTTCAGTCATGCCACGCTAATTCATCTACTTTACAGTCACTGTCCTTATTTAGATCTCCATCAACTGTCAAATTTGCAAGTTTCACATCTAGTTTTTGAATCTCTTTAATATCCACCAGGAAGTCTGTAATACGGTGGGAGAACTGACTTAGGTGTTTTGCGTTTGATCGCATTTGTTGTGGATAGCAAGAGTGGCCACCGACTTTTCTCTTATCCAAAAGGAAAAGTTGAAAAGAACAGGAAAGACCTTTCGAGATTATTTCTGGAGTTTGGGGGGTAGGTTATGAAAAGGGAAGGTGTTAGCACCCTTTTCATTTGTAGTTATCTATGTGCTCTTAGTTGCTTGCTAGATCACTTGCTTTTTGTTTGAAAATGTGCTTGTGGTGTGGGTTTCGAAAGTATTTTGAAAATGTTTTTGTAATGGTTCTCGTTTCTATAAGAACGCATACAAAGTGTTGTCTTGAAAATAGTTCAAAGAGGCGTTTGTGGTATGTATTTTTGAAAGTGATTTTTAAAAGTGTCTTTGTAATGGTTCTTGTTTCTATAAGAACGCGTACAAAGTGCTTTAACTTTTGAAAAAGTTTCAAATGAAAGTGTTGGTGTATAAAATGTTTTTGTCGTGAGCAAGCGAGCAACTAGGAGCATCCTATCTATTCAAAAGGTCTTAATGTTCTTTTCCTCCTCCTTTAGATGTTGTTATCTTACCATTTATTTGGTAAGAAGCCCCGCCATTTGATGTGAAGGGACGGGCGTGGGATGTTTGTATAGTCATAGAAAGCAACTTATGGAATGTTTTAGCAATGTCGTATAGAGACTAGATCGTTTACCGAAGGCATCATTAAGGGTCATCGAGGGACTACAATCTTTTATCAAGGGTCTTTGCTAAAACGCCCATATTCGAGGGACATGACTATTTTTCCGAGGCAACAAGTGGGATTACCCTAGGGGTGCATGTGTGTGAATAGTGTAATTGATTGCATGCATTTTATCTTTTAAACTTTTGGTTATCTACTTGTTATTTTTATCTTGACATACATCCTAGTTACTAACATTTATACAAAAACAATAAAAATGCAAAAGAAAATAAATCCTACACTATTACAACCATATTGAAATAGAAAAAAAAATAAAGACAGAATAAAATAAAAAGGAGAAAAATGAGCTCTTTAGATTCAGGCAAAAGCATCCTTCAATTCTACACTTTTTGACCTCTTTCCATTTGGGCCTAGAGTCAGCAAGGTTCTGTCCTTCGACTGAGAGTTGGAAGTCAGCAAGATTATATCCTTCGACTGGGAGTTATAAGTCATCAAGGTTCTGTCCTTCGAATGGGAGTTGGAAGTCAGCAAGGCCACCTTTCTGGTTACTTCCTTCGTTTGAGGCCTGGAGTCAGCGTGAGGTGCATTTTTCCCCCAGGCTCCTTGCTAGCTCCTTCGACTGTAGACATACTGGGCCCTCAGGTTGGGATTCGAAAGGCTTGTGCAGTTAGCCAATCGAAGGGTATAATAAACCTATCTTAAATTCTTAAAATTCAACATTCAAGTGTAACTACAGGCCATGGGTTAGCACAAAATCATTGGGTCTCAAAGTCCAAAGCCTAACTAGTTAAAGTTGATATTTTCAGTGTATGGGAAGTTAGAATCGAAATCTAAAACATGGTCAAGCTCCCTATATAAAATATCTACATTTTTCTTTATTGGTATGTGCACATGATATTAAAATAGAATAGATTCAAGTTTAAAGGGAACTTACCTCTTGAAGTTCTTAAATCGAAGGAAAATACAAGTGTCTTCCTTGGTGGAGAATGGAAGTTCGTTGGGACCTTCCTGAGACTAATCCAGTTACCACTTTGTGCAAGCAGACACCTAATTGAAGGAGGGTGTGTGAGTGGATCGAAGGTTCTTTTTGTAAAAAGTAATGGAATGAATCAAAGGGTTACTGTATTGTAGCTGGGGAAGTGGGACGAAGGCTAGTTAGATGGTCACTTAGGGGGTGAATAGAAGGACTCACTTAGTGTATCAAGGGGTTTGAGTTTTTTAGAAGTGTTTAGAATTTTAAGGAAAAGCATAGGATGGATGCTTGAGAGTTTAGGGGATTTTCACAAGAGTTCTCTTGCAAGTCTTCAGGCGCCCCTAACATGTATGGTGGAGTCTCCTATTTATAGATGGCCTGGACTGGTGTTTTAGGAGAGAAAACAAAAGGTTTAAACAAAAAAGGTATGATGTATTTGTAGCTTTCTAGGGGCGGTGTTTATATGCCATTTTGGTGCAAGGAATAAGGCAGTGTTGCAGGACTGTTGTGCAGCAGTTTTGGAGTTTTATGGCCAGTGTATCAGGCCTGAACCTGGCAGCGCATGGGACTTGGTCAACAAGTAACTTTGGCATCGCAACCTTTTGTCTTGACCCCCTAGCCCTGTCTTTCAACCAGACTCTCCAGCAATCGTTTCTTTTTTCAAATCGAAGTGTCCTTCGAATGGCTCATGTGAGTATCCTTCGAAGGGGCCCAAATAAGTGTCTTTCAACCAGGCCCTTCATGGGTTCCTTCGAATGGTCCAAATACATGCTCCTGGGGTGGGTCAACAAAATATGTCATTCGATTGGGACATTTAGACATGTCTGGAAAGTCCTTCGATTGTGCCACCATGGTACTTCTTTCGCATGAGACCATGGCATAGTGTAGATTTTGTATGTTTAAGCAAGCCATTTCCAAGGGAGATACTGCCCACTCAAACTTGCCTGCAAGGGGCCATATGGCCAAACGAAAAGGTGTATGCAGGAGGTCCCTGCCTTGTGACCTTATACAAACATGCTCAAATGAAAGCTTGTAAAAAAGAAGGAGTCACATGCCCAAACGAAAGGTAGGACCAAAAGCTTGTGCTAAAGGAGTCAAACGCCCCCAAATGAAGAATGCATGCAGAGGATGAAAGGTACAATTGAGACTTGTAACATTGGGAAGGCCATATGCCCCAAACGAAGGAGGCCTGCAAGAGGTAAGATGTGTAATTGAAAGAGAGCAGAAGAGAGGCTTTGGCCTCCTGAATCGAAGGGCGTCATCAGGAGGCTTTTTACCTTGTAAATTGAAGCTAGTTGATAAGAAGTGTTGCCATGTCGAAGCTTGTAACAAGTTGCTTCAAAGGGTGACTTTGGCCTTGTGCATGTTAACATGGTAAGGAATTATGCCTTGTAAATCTTGGCTAACACGTAGGAAATATGCTATATGCCAAATGAAAGATTTGCACAAACGTTCAAACAAAGTCTAGTGCCCAAACGAAGCAGGAAATGAACTTGCCCAAATGAGTCTGTAGTTGTTTAGTTGTTGGCATGCATTTTTGGTAAAACCAGGTGTGTGAATGTCATGACTGATGTCATAACATTCTAGTTTATTAGGTACTGATGTATTAGGTACCTTTGCAGAAAAATATGGTCATACAGGTGCTGCTGTTTATAAGTGTGTATCTGAGCATTTTGCAAAAAGATCACATTTACCAAAATCAGTAAACAGGAATTCAAATGTCATAACAAATGTTAAGACATCCTGTTCTGAACTAACAGTTATGCAGTTTGGGTAATTCTGAGTTTTTTCAGGATTATGACTCAGTCTTTCTAGAACAGAAAATCTCGTGGACTTGGGGTTAACCTAGTTCAACCCTAACCTGGTTGATAAAGTCCTGTGACCTAGTCTTAAGGTCAAACGGAATTAACCCTAACTTTTTGTGGAAACCCTAACTGAAGATGCAGCTGTTATATATTCAACAGAGCTGCTGTTTTGGAATTAATCCCTTTTTGACAGAAGATCATTTAGAAGCTGTATAGTTTTAACTATTGTAATCCAAGCAAGTATCATTGTGATAAGTGACTTGGAATAGGTTTTAATTGTAAGGGTTGTGTACCACTCAAAGCTTTGAAGCAAGAGTGTTTTTTTTTTTGTGTTTCTTGACTAAAGCTTTGAAGCAAAGTCAAGTTAGATTTGTGTATCACTCAAAGCTGTGAAGCAAGAGTGTTTGTGTTGCTTGATTGAAAAGCTGTGAAGCATAATCAAGTGTATGTTTTGAAGAGTGTCTTCATCAATTCATTAGTCAAATTGTTTTAAGTATCACTGCTGTGATTGAGGGGGAGTGAGTAGGAACTCAGGTTTAAGTTGTACTTAGATTGAAGTTGCATTGGGTAGGTCTTAAGTGAAGGAGATAAACTGGTTGGTTTATTCCTGAATTAATATCTCTTATAGTGGATTTCCTCCCTGGCTTGGTAGCCCCAGAGTAGGTGTTGTTGCACACTGAACTGGGTAAACAATTGACTGTGTTCTTTACTGTTTTTGTATTTACTCTTATAGAAAGTCAGATACGGTGTCATAACATTGAACGTGACATTGAGTATCTGCAGCCAGAATTTCAATTGGCATCAGAGCAGGCACCCTGCCTGTATTACTGGGTGAGATCTAGGGATATCACTTTCTGGCACTATGGACAAAGAAGGAGTTTTTGGAAATAGACCACCCATTCTGGATGGAACAAATTATGACTACTGGAAACCTCATATGATAGCCTTCTTAAAATCTCTGGACAAAAAGGCTTGGAGAGCTTCTGACAAAGGATGGAACCATCCCACCATAACTGAGAAAGATGGGACAATCAGTCTGAAGCCTGAGGAAGATTGGAGTAAAGAAGAAGATGAGTTAGCCCTGGGAAATTCCAAAGCTTTAAATGCCTTGTTCAATGGAATTGATAGAAACATTTTCAGACTAGTACATCAATATGAACTGGCCAAGGAAGTTTGGGACACTCTCAAAACTACTCATGAGGGCACTTCCAAAGTGAAAATGTCAAGGCTTCAGATGTTGACTACCAAGTTTGAGAATCTAAAAATGATGGAAGATGAAACCATTCATGAGTTTCACATGAACATCTTGGAGATTGCCAACACCTCAGGAGCACTGGGAGAAAAGATGTCAGAAGAAAAATTGGTGAGAAAGATTCTCAGATCCTTGCCTAAAAGATTTGCAATGAAGGTAACTGCCATAGAGGAAGCCCAGGACATCAGCAAGTTGAAAGTGGATGAACTTATTGGGTCTCTTCAGACTTTTGAGATGGGGATCACTGAAAATGGTGACGAGAAGAACAAGGGCATAGCACTTGTATCCAACACTGATGTTGAAAACAAGGAGGATGAAGAAGAAAATATTTCAGAAGCTATAGCCATGCTTGGAAGACAGTTCAACAAACTCATCAAAAGAATAGATCCAAAGTCAAGGTCTAATGTTCATAACATTCCCTCTGACATTGACAGTTCCAGCAGAAGACCAAGGTCAGAAGAGAAGGGAAATCAAGGAAGAGGAATTCAATGCCATGGTTGTGAAGGATATGGGCATATTCGAGCTGAATGTCCTACCTTTCTTAAGAAACAAAAGAAAGGAATGACTGTTACCTGGTCTGACTGTGATTCAGAAAGTAATTCTGAAGAAGAATCTGCCAAACTAGTTATTGCCCTAACTGGTGTTTGTACCTCTGAAAGTGACACTAGTGATGAAGAAGTGACATTTGAAGAACTGGCTGATACTTACAAGAAATTGTGTATCAGAAGTACTGAAGTCTGTATGCAGAATGAGAAACAATCAAAACTCATCATAAAGCTGGAGGCTAAAAAAAGAGCAGACCTTGAAACTATAAGTCATCTAGAAAGGGAAGTTCAATTGCTGAACTCACAACTGAATCAAATGACCAAATCTGTCAAGATGCTGACAAATGGAACAGACAAATTGGAAGAGATTCTTCAGGTTAGAAAAAATGTGGGTAACAAATCTGGACTAGGATTTGTGGAAGCTAAGAAATCTGTTGCAGACAAGAAGATCAGGCCTGTTAAACAAATGTCAAAGCAGATGTCTCAACACAACTCTCAACATCAGAAACAGAGATATATGAAGAAAAAGTACCAAAGATGGAGATGCCATCATTGTGGGAGGTATGGCCACATAAAGCCTTTCTGCTTCAGATTGCATGGATACCCTAATCAGAACTCAGGTGTCAAACCTAAGTCTAAAAAGGTACCACATGCTCCTAAATGGAAGAAAAAGGCTACTGCCCTGATAGCCCACACTTCCCTGAGGATCTCTGCAAAGGAAGACTGGTACTTTGACAGTGGGTGCTCTAAGCACATGACTGGAATAAAAGACATTCTCAATCATGTTAAACCTCACAGCACTAATCATGTGACCTTTGGAGATGGTGCTAAAGGTGAAATCAAAGGAGTTGGTAATTTGGACTGCCCTGAAGTTCCAAATCTAAATGAAGTTCTATTGGTAAAAGGCCTGATTGCTAATCTCATTAGTATCAGTCAATTGTGTGATCTAGGATTCAAGGTCAACTTCTCAAAATTTGAATGTCTAGTAATTAATGAAAAACTAGAAGTGGTAATGAAAGGAATCAGATCTAAAGATAACTGTTACTTGTGGCAGCCTGAGAACACTAATAACTCCACTATGTGTTCCATTACCAAAGAAGAAAAAGAGATGAAACTGTGGCACCATAAGCTTGGCCATCTTCATCTAAGAAGAATGAAAAGAACTATCTCTATGGAAGCAGTCAGAAGGATTCCAAGACTGCAAATTGATAAAAGGAGGGTTTGTGGTGAACTTCAAATTGAAAGGCTTGGTAAAAAAGAGACATGTCTATGATGTGGTGAATAAACTTGAAGAAGGATGTGTTGTCAGAACCAGAAGTAATCATGACAAGGAATTTGGAAACAACAAGTTTAATAAATTCTGTTTCCCAGAAGAAATGAGTCATGAAGTCTCTTCTCCTATAACTCATCATCAAAATGGAGTTGACAAAAAGAAAAATAGGATCATACAGGAATCTTCCAGAGGTATGATTCATGTCAAAAGAATGCCTTCTCAACTCTGTGCTGAAATAGTTGCAGCTGGTAGTAGCTGTTCTCAAAACATCTGGACAAAACAGATGCTCATTGAGTATAATGTCTCACAAGATGTTGTGACATTGTATTGTGACAATCTGAATACAATCAATATTTCCAAGAACCCTATTCAGCATAGCAGGACCAAGCACATTGACCTTGTAGAGAAGAAGACAATTAAACTGGAACATGGTATCGTCAAGCTTCAGCTGGCTGATTCTTCTACCAAGGCTCTTGTTGGAAATCAACTTGAAAACTTGAGGGGCAAGATGGGTATTTGCCAACGTGAAAAATTATAGCAATTAATTTTGCTTAAAACAAGGGTTGAAGGAGTTATTTGTGTTGAGTCTATTTTTAGTAGGTTAATCATATGTCTTTCCAATTCTTTCAAAATTATTAAGAAGTTGAATAGACTCTCATTTGCCTCCTACCTCTCTCGTCTTTGCAACCTATTCCTCTCTCTCAATCAAAGTTTTCTCTCAAATTGCTACTGGTGCTCTAAGTCAATCAAAATGTCTCAAACATCATCTTCAACCAAGGCGACCACTTCATCTTCATCATCTGACCAAGATTCTCGAGCAATCACCACATGCATAGATTCTGATGTCCTGGAGATCACTCCTCTCAGAGAAATGGCAACTGACCCCTCCAAAGTCAAAAAGCTGAGAACTAGGCATGCAGGAAGAGCTCAAGCTACTGCTTCTAGTAATCCTTCTCATCCTTCTTCCTCTGTACCAAATAGGGAAGGATCAGCTCAAGTTCATCAAGCAATTGCTAGGCTTGTGACAAGAATACTAAGCGGAAACCAATATGTACCGGGGATTTCTGTCCCATTAAATCAAGAATCAGCAAGCCCAAATGTGGATGTCTCTGAGAATGTAGATGTCTCTGAGAATGTTGTGACACAAAATGACAACATTCAGAACCCTTTAGAAAAGACTGTTGATCCACCTATCATTGATGTGGATGAGTAATACTCAGACAATGATCTGATTGCCAATGTAAACCCTAGCATAGCTAGGAGAATGATGAAAAGAAAGGGTAATCAGAATGATGCAAAATGTATGACCAAAGATAAACCTGCTGTTAAGAAATCCAAGGCTGAAGGCAAGACTGAGGTAGAATCTGTGAAAACTGGTCAGTCCAAAGGGAAGGTGAAAGCCCAAGTGCATACTGGTAGACAACCAATTACAAAGAAAAGAAAAGAACCTGAGACTTCTGATTCTGATGAGGAATCAGAGTTTGAGATTGATGCTGAAGAAATTCCTATCAGAAGGAAACTCCCCTCCAGCAAAATGGCTAGAATTCCTGAAGTCCCAACAGACAACATCTCTTTTCACCATCCTGACAATGCCACCAGATGGAAGTATGTTTGCTTGAAGAGAATAGCTTTAGAAAGAGAGCTAAACAATGATGCCATGGAGTGCAAGGACATCATGGACCTGATTAAAACTGCTGGACTGATGAAGACTGTGGTAAAATTTACCAAGTGCTATGAAAATCTGGTCAAGAAGTTCATAGTTAACTTGTCTGATGAATGTGCTGATGGAAGGTCAGCTGACTTTGAAAGTGTTTATGTTAGAGGTAGAAGGGTTAATTTCTCTCCTTCAGAAATTAACAAATTTCTTGGAAGATCAAATGAGGATTGTCCTGAACTGGAAGTCACTGACAATGAAGTTTGTCAAACCATCACAGCAAGACAAGTGAAGTGCTGGCCCTTGAAAGGCAAGCTGAATGCCAGCAAACTTAGCATAAAATTTGCCATCCTGCACAAGATTGGTGCAGCCAACTGGGTCCCTACAAACCATAAATCAACTATCTCCACAGGATTGGGGAGATTTATTTATGCTGTGGGAACCAAGACTGTTTTTGACTATGGCAGGTATATTTTTGAACAAACTTTAAAACATGCTGGTAGTTATGCTGTCAAAGGCCCAATTGCCTTTCCCTCCCTCCTTTGTGGAATTATCCTTGCACAATACCCTGATATCCTGGTGGCAAGAGATACTGCTTGCAAAAGAGCTCCTGCTCTTGGGTTACACTACAAGCTGTTTCAGGGATCTCATGCTCCTGATATTGTCATAACATCAGCTGAGACATCATCTGTAAAGACTCAGTCCAAAACATCTGATGTTATAGCTGTATTGAAAGAGACCTGCAAAGAGCTGGAAGCTAGGAAAAAGACCCTAGAAAACCTAATTGTCAGGTTAGAAAAGGAGGAAGCTGAAGGAAACAGAAGGGAAGAGGGTGCAGATCAACTCAATACTGAAGAAACTAGCTCCTCTGATGGGGACAGTGCTTGAAGGTTGGTGGAGTTGATGCTGGTCCCTGGTGGAGTTTGGAAGTGTGTT
Organism: Vicia faba; assembly: GCA_948472305.1. Lineage (NCBI taxonomy): Eukaryota > Viridiplantae > Streptophyta > Magnoliopsida > Fabales > Fabaceae > Vicia > Vicia faba. The sequence continues at coordinate 1,233,641,875 of OX451737.1, forward strand.
CAGATTTTAGTTGCTGTTCTTATTACTTTTTCTGGATGACTGTATAAATTTTAAGAACATGTTTCTTTGGCCCATTTGTGGCTAAAGAGGGGGAGATATATTTTGGTAGACTTTATTAGACATTCTATTTTTCTGCAGTCATATTTATTCTGCTGCTATCTATCTCTGATTGCTTAGGGGCTTTAGCCAAAAATCTGCCAAAGGGGGAGTTTGTAGTTGTTTAGTTGTTGGCATGCATTTTTGGTAAAACCAGGTGTGTGAATGTCATGACTGATGTCATAACATTCTAGTTTATTAGGTACTGATGTATTAGGTACCTTTGCAGAAAAATATGGTCATACAGGTGCTGCTGTTTATAAGTGTGTATCTGAGCATTTTGCAAAAAGATCACATTTACCAAAATCAGTAAACAGGAATTCAAATGTCATAACAAATGTTAAGACATCCTGTTCTGAACTAACAGTTATGCAGTTTGGGTAATTTTGAGTTTTTTCAGGATTATGACTCAGTCTTTCCAGAACAGAAAATCTCGTGGACTTGGGGTTAACCTAGTTCAACCCTAACCTGGTTGATAAAGTCATGTGACCTAGTCTTAAGGTCAAACGGAATTAACCCTAGCTTTTTGTGGAAACCCTAACTGAAGATGCAACTGCTATATATTCAACAGAGCTGCTGTTTTGGAATTAATCCCTTTTTGACAGAAGATCATTTAGAAGCTGTATAGTTTTAACTATTGTAATCCAAGCAAGTATCATTGTGATAAGTGACTTGGAATAGGTTTTAATTGTAAGGGTTGTGTACCACTCAAAGCTTTGAAGCAAGAGTGTTTTTTTTTGTGTCTCTTGACTAAAGCTTTGAAGCAAAGTCAAGTTAGATTTGTGTATCACTCAAAGCTGTGAAGCAAGAGTGTTTGTGTTGCTTGATTGAAAAGCTGTGAAGCATAATCAAGTGTATGTTTTGAAGAGTGTCTTCATCAATTCATTAGTCAAATTGTTTTAAGTATCACTGCTGTGATTGAGGGGGAGTGAGTAGGAACTCAGGTTTAAGTTGTACTTAGATTGAAGTTGCATTGGGTAGGTCTTAAGTGAAGGAGATAAACTGGTTGGTTTATTCCTAAATTAATATCTCTTATAGTGGATTTCCTCCCTGGCTTGGTAGCCCCCAGAGTAGGTGTTGTTGCACACTGAACTGGGTAAACAATTGACTGTGTTCTTTACTGTTTTTGTATTTACTGTCTTATAGAAAGTCAGATACGGTGTCATAACATTGAACGTGACATTGAGTATCTGCAGCCAGAATTTCAGAGTCCAATGCCCCAATCGAAGCATGAAATGAACTTGCTCAAAAGGAGCCCAACGCCCAAACGAAGGATGCAACCAAAGCCTACATCGAAGGAGCCAAAGTGCCCAATCGAAGGATGTAAAATCGAAGTGAATTTGTTTTTTCCTTTAATTTTGTCAAAAAGAGTATTTTCATCTGTTTTGTCCTTTTTTAGCAATTTCCTCTTTAATCTTGATGCTGAAAAATCCAAATGTGTTTATGTAAGCTTGAATTTTTAGGAGCCCCTTGTGACAAATGTCTTGAGAAATGAGTGGGAAAATTTTGGGGTACAACAGCTTCCCCTGTTCAATCTTCTTAAACCTGAAGAGTTAGATTGGTGAATCTGCCATTTGTGACATGAAGGTGGAAGATGATTGAACACTAGAGTGCCCAGAAATTTGCACTTGATGATATTGTGGTTGAGGTTTAAGGAACGGGCTTAAAGATGCCATTTGGAGAAATGATGGAGAGTTGTTAGAGATGGGCTTATAGATGCCATCCAAAGGTGATTATTGACAGAAATTAAACTAAGTCTAAGCTTGACTTCAACTGGAAAAGAATCAGAATAAACCTTTGGTCGATTTAAACTGAACCATCAGAAGTCTCTAATAATCTTTAACTGGAAAGAATCAAGATAAATCTTTGGGAGCAATTTATCTGAACTAGAGAAAGTGTCTACCATAAAGGAATCAGGATAAACCATTGATCGATTTAAACTGAACCATCAGAAGTCTTGAGTAATCTTTAACTGGAAAGAATCAGTATATAAATCTTGGAGTGATTTATCTGAACCAGAGAAAATGTCTACTAGAAAGAATCAGGATAAACCATTGAGAGATTTAAACTGAACCAGCAAAAGTCTGGAAAAGAATCAGAATAAATCTTTGGAGCGATTTATCTGAACTAGGGAAGGAGCCTATCAAGATAAACCATTTATCAATTTAACCTGAACCAGCAGAGGTCTTGAATATTCTTTAACTGGAAAGAATCAGGATAAATCTTTAGGAGCAATTTATCTGAACCAGAGAAAATGTCTACGGGAAAGAATCGAGATAAACCATTGAGAGATTTAAACTGAACCAGTGGAGGTCTTGAATATTATTTAACTGGAAAGAATCATGATAAATCTTTAGGAGCGATTTATCTGAACCAGAGAAAGTGTCTACCGGAAAGGAATCAAGATAAACCATTGATCGATTTAAACTGAACCATCAGAAGTCTTGAGTAATCTTTAACTGGAAAGAATCACTATATAAATCTTGGAGTGATTTATCTGAACCAGAGAAAATGTCTACGAGAAAGAATCAGGATAAACCATTGAGAGATTTAAACTGAACCAGCAGAAGTCTGGAAAAGAATCAGAATAAATATTTGGAGCGATTCATCTGAACCAGGGAAGGAGTATACCAGAAAGAAATCAGGATAAACCATTGATCGATTTAAATTGAACCAGCTGAGATCTTCAATATTTTTTAACTAGAAAGAATCAGAATAAATCTTGGAGCGATTTGTCAGGACCGGAGAAAATGTTTGCAGGAAAGAATCAGGATAAACCATTGAGATTTAAACTAAACCAGCAGCAGTCTGGAGGAAGTATTTGTCATGTAGATAGTCACCTAGTCTTGTCTCGGGAATTGATCTGCAATTGATTTGTTCACAGATAGATATCCTGTCTTGTTGAACATTTGATGATAATTTTCTGTTGATTGGTCTTTCCTGAAAAGGTAAAGAGTTAATTATATGTAATGTCATGATTTATGGAATGCATGGAGTGATGATGTATCTCAAAAATAAATGAGATTGACATATACATTTGTGTTGTCGATGTTATGATGTATGAATGCAATGTATGCACATATTAGTCGTTCTGCTGCAGTGTTGTTTAGATTGGGGAAAATAAATCCCTGACTGCCGCTGGGAATGTGGAGTGTAAGCCTTCATATTTTGCTGAAATTGAAGTGTTGATAAATGGGTTTCTGTCATTAGAGAAGTAAACTCTGTTGGGGAAGGGAAACGCCGTGCATAGCTTGTGGACTTGGTGAAATCCTGCTGGGGAATCCTGAGCAACTGGGCGACTTTCACCGGGGAATCTATAGAGCGGTAATTGAAATTTCACTCCGTTAGGGATATGAGAGCACCTGATACCATTAGGCTGCATACTGGATATACGACGGTGATCCTGTAGCAGGATGTCCTTGCTTCTACTCTGTTAGAGAAAGTACCTACGGGGATTTTATGGAATGGCCTATAGATATTATCCTATTTCTTAAAGCCATTAGTAATTGTCTTTCTGTTCAGTTTTCCCCTTTTTTTATGCGTTCATTTGTAAACAGTAATTACGTTCAAATGTATATGTTCAAAAATAATCACTGGACGTTTTTGCAAACAAATAGGAAAGTAAAAGAAAAACAAATAGTTTTGCACTTTTAAAGGAATAACTTTGTATTAACTTGAGTAAGTATTTTTGTACAAAGAGACAAACATCCTAGTAAGAGAATGTCGTCGTGAAAATGAAAACTAATACAAAGAAAGACAGCTATGTGAAATAATCCCATGGGGTTCCCATTATGCTATAGCCTTCATGTCTCTGAGCGTCTCATCCATTTGTTTCTTTGTCCGAAGCTGATTAGATTGATTAGTACCGTTTGAGTTTGTCAGTTGATATTAAAGGTTGTCTGTAGGGTGATCCTACGGGACATAGTCATACGCTTTAAATCCCTAACTTTTGCCTGGACCGCCCTTTCAGGTTTTCAGTCCACCGTGATACCCTTTTTTGCCCAAGCCGCCTTTTCAGGTTTTCAGCTTGCCGGGTGTACAGATTTTTTGTGTTTTATCCCTAATTTTTTTCCTAGACCAGTCAACCTAGCGGGTCTTTTCATGCGTAGTATCTTTTAACTATGTCTGCATTTACAGGGTGTAGAAGGTCGTCGCCGTCCATAGTGGTTAAGATCATTGCCCCACCAGAAAATATGTTTTTTATCACAAATGGTCCTTCACATGTAGGAGTCCATTTTCCCCTGGGATCACCTTGTGGCAGTATGATACGCTTGATTACTAAGTCACCAACCTGATATACCTGACGTCTGACCTTCTTGTTAAAAGCTTTAACCATACGTTTTTGGTACATCTGGCCATGGTAGACAGTCGTAAGCCTCTTCTCATCAATCAAGTTCAACTGGTCAAGTTGAGTTTGAATCCACTCATCTTCATTCAACCCTACATCTCTCATGATTCTCAAAGAAGGTATTTGATCTTCAACTGGTAGGACAACTTCCATGCCATATACCAAAGAGAAAGGAGTTGCCACTGTTGATATGCGCGTCGTGGTACGATAGCCGTGGAGAGAAAATGGTAACATCTCATGCCAGTCCTTATAGGTCACTGTCATTTTTTGTATGATCTTCTTGATGTTTTTATTAGCGGCTTCTACAATGCCATTCATCTTCGGTCGATAAGGAGAAGAGTTATGATGTTGAATCTTGAATTGCGCGTGTAATACAATGATCATAGTATTGTTGAGATTGGTACCATTATTTGTAATGATTCTCTCTGGAATACCATACCGACAGGTAAGATTATGTTTGATGAATCGGGCCACAACGTTCTTGGTAACAGAAGCGAATGAAGCCGCCTCGACCCACTCCGTGAAGTAATCAATGGCAACCAAGATGAAGTGGTGTCCATTAGAAGTTGTAGGATTGATTTCTCCAATCATGTAAATGCCTCACATTGCGAATGGCCAAGGAGCAGTTAGGACGTTTAGAGGAACTGGAGGCACATGTACTTTATCAGCATAGATCTGGCACTTATGACAAGCCTGTGAATGCTGATAATAGTCTCCTTTCATGGTGGACCAATAGTATTTTGCCCGTAGGATCTTTTTAGCCATCATGTGCCCACTAGAATGAGTGCCAAAGGTACCTTCATGTAAATCAACCATGATCTTATCTGCCTCACTCTTGTCTATGCACCAAAGCAAAGTAGAGTCATAGTTGTGCTTATAGAGGATTCTGTTACTGAGGAAGAATTTAGCAGAAAACCTTCTCAGGAACTTCTTATCATTGACTGAAGCTCCCTCCGGATATTCTTGGGCCTCGAGATATCTCTTAATTTCATGGAACCAAGGCTTGTCCGCTACTTCTTCAGTATCATTCTCGTGACAGTAAGCTAGTTCGTCCATCCTCTCAATAGTGATCTAAGGAGCCTCATTATCCCACCTGATTTTTGAACATGGATGACATAGTAGCTAGCGCGTCCACTAGTTGATTTTCCTCTCGTGGAAAATGCTCAAAGGTAATTTCCTTGAAATATGGGACCAATGTCAACACAAGTTCTTTGTAAGGGATGAGATTAGGATGCTTCGTGTCTCATTCTCCTTTGATCTGACTGATGACTAAGGCTGATTCTCCAAATACACTTAAGGACTTGATTCCCAAATCTATGGCAGTTTTGAGACCCATAATACACGCTTCATATTCCTCCATATTATTGGTACAGTTGAAACATAACCTAGCAGTGAAGGGAGTATGACAACCTTCATGGTATATGATTACAACGCCGATGTTGTTGCCGAGTGCGTTGGAAGCTTCCTCAAAAACCATGGTCCATCGAGATCCTTGTTCAGGTCCGTCATACGGTCTGAGTTCTTCACAATTGTTTACCAACATGATGTCTTCGTCTGGGAATTCGAAATTCATGGATTGATGAGCCAGGTGATCATCTAGCACACTTCCCTTTATTTCTTTCTGGGTAGTGTACTGAATATCATATTCGGTCAGGACCATCTGCCATCTTGCTATTCTTCCAGAGAGGGCAGGCTTCTCGAATATGTATTTAATTGGATCCATCTTAGATATAAATAAGGTAGTGTGAGTAAGCATATACTGTCTTAGCCGGCGAGCAGCCCATGCCAGAGCGCATCAAGTTTTCTCGAGCAGTGAATATTTGGTTTCACAGTCGGCAAACTTTTTGCTCAGGTAGTATATTGCATGCTCTTTTCGGCCAGACTCGTCATGCTGCCCCAGCACACACCCCATTGAATTTTCTATGACTGTTAGGTACATGATCAGAGGTCTTCCCTTAACTGGAGGCATCAAAATGGGAGGCTCTTGAAGTTACTCTTTGATCCTATCAAAGGCATCTTGGCAGTCGTCACTCCATTCCACCACTTGATCTTTCTTCAATAATTTGAAGATTGGTTCACAAGTAGCGGCCAGATGGGAAATAAACCTAGCGATGTAGTTTAACCGTCCTAAGAATCCCCTAAATTCCTTCTCAGTGTGAGGATCAGGCATTTCTTGTATTTCTTTTACCTTTGCATGGTCCACTTCAATACCTTTACTGCTGACAACGAAGCCTAAGAGATTATTGGACCGTACTCCAGAAGTGCATTTATTCGGGTTCAACCTTAGTTTGTATTTCCTCAGTCTTTCAAACAGTTTCTGTAGATGGTCAAGGTGTTCCTCTTCAGTTTGAGATCTAGCTATCATGTCATCCACGTATACCTCTATCTCGTGATGGATCATATCATGAAACAAAGCTACCATGGCACGTTGATAGGTTGCCCTGGCATTCTTCAGCCAAATGGCATAACCTTGTAATAGAATGTGCCCCATTGTGTGACAAAGGTCGTTTTCTCCATGTCCTCGGGTGCCATCTTGATCTAGTTGTATCCGGAGAAACCATCCATGAAGGAGAATACTTTATGTTATGCGGTGTTGTCAACCAGAATATTGATGCGGGGAAGCGGGAAGTCATCCTTGGGGCTTGCCCTATTTAAGTCTCTGTAATCCACACACATACGTACCTTACTGTCCTTCTTAGGCACTGGAACAACATTGGCAACCCATTGTAGATAGGAGGTGACAACTAAGAATCCAGTGTTGAACTGTTTCATGACTTCAGTCTTAATATTTTCTGACATTTTTGTCCGCATACGACGAACCTTTTGTTTCACCGGGAGGCAGTCTTCTTTTGTTGGCAGACGATGGACCATGATATCAGTGTTGAGTCCTGGTATGTCTTTGTATGACCAGGAAAAGACCTCAAAATAATCATGTAGTAACTGAGTTAATTTCTTCTTGACACTATGTTCCAGGTTGGCACCTACCTTGACTTCTTTCTTGTCCTCTTCAGTACCTAAGTTAATTGTTTCAACCGGCTCTTCGTGGGGCTGTATGGTCCTTTCTTCCCGTTGTAATAACCTGGCCAGTTCCCCTGGAACCTCGCAATCTTCCTCACCTTCGTCTTCGGCTTGGTAGATCGGATTTTCAAAGTCATGATAGGCCATAGCAGAATCGTTACCCATGGGATCCTGATTGGATGTGGATCTGCATTTCGATATGTGAGTATGTGTAAGAGCATAGCTATCTTTAATAAAATAAAAGGTAGAAAAATAAAAACAAAGAGCATAAAATACGCATGCAAAAACGTCCCATGGTTTATTAATGACATATGAAGATGAAGTAACAACCCTCACAGATGGACCATTGTGCCTCGGTAAGACACAAGGTTTTAAAGTCTAAATTGTTTAAATATTACAAGTCCAAAAAAAATTAAAAGACAGTTACTCTTGAATAAAAGTAATAGGGGTAAAATATTTGGCCTCCCAATTGTTAAGTCCTCTGCTGATGGTTGGAAAAATCCACCCGTCCATGTCACAGTTGCCATCACTGTCTTCCAATGCATTGACTCCCTGATTACTGATATGTAAAGGTGGTCCCCTAGTGCGAGTACGTCGAACAACTCTTTGGGCCTCCGAATTAAAACCCAAACCAAATTTGTTGGACTTGTAGGGAATATCCGGAAGTTGACCCCAAATGGTACATCCATCTTCCTCAACTACTGCTCTAGCATCCTTCGGAGAGGCCATTTTTAATGGAGGTTTGGTAACCTTTGGAGTCTTTGTAGTAGTCTTGGTTGCAACAACCGTTTGTGGGACCTCTTCAAAATTCTGACATGGGGTCTCAATGAACTCACCGTCCATTTCAACATACCTGAAAGAGTTCAGGTGGCTAACCATGTATTCCTCATCCCCATGGACTGTGATGATCTTTCCCTTGATTGGGTACTCCAACATCTGATGTAGGGTAGAAGTGACGGCACCAGCGCCATGGATCCAGGGTCGGCCCAATAGACAGGAATAGGAAGGTTGGATATCCATCACATAGAAGGTTGAATCAAAAGTCTGAGTTCCCACTTTGATAGGGATGTCTACTTCTCCGTGCACTGTTCTTTTAGAACCATCAAAGGCCCTCACCACAATGTTGCTAGGCTTTAATGTGAGTCCTTTGCAATCTAACCGGCCAAGAGCATTCTTGGGTAAGACATTCAGCGACGAACCCATATCCACCAGAACATGGGCTAATGTAGTGCCCCTGCACTCAATAGAAACATGCAAGGCATCATTGTGTTTCCTTCCTTTGGGAGTTAAATCAGCGTCAGAAAAACCCATTCCATTATCAGCAGTTAGACTAGCCACATAATTCTCGAATTGATCAATGGAGGTCTCTTGGGGCACGTGGGCGGTCTTCAAAAATTTTACTAAGGCCTTTGCATGGGCCTCAGAACATAAAAGTAAAGCCAACATTAATATTTTTTAGGGGGTATGCCCCAACTGTTCCACGATGTTGTAGTCACTTTTCTTGATTATCTTTAATATCTCTTCCATCTCCTTGCTAGAAGCTTCAAGAATGACCTCTGGATGCGCCTTTATCTGGATAGACTCGAACAAAACCTCCTTGCCCCTTGTCTCAGTAGCAGGGATAGCAGTAGGACTACTAACAGGAGTATTACTAGGAATGCTGGTAGGAGCGGTAACGGGAATAATTACAGGAGTAGAAATGGTCTTTGGAGAGATCTCGGGGGAGAAAACCCTTCCACTTCTTGTTATCTTACCGGTCCCAACGATATTGTCGATGTCAGGATCAATGCCTTTAGCAGCTTTGTCTTTGATAGCCAATAGATCTTACTTGACGCCATGGTAATAGACGTCAGCCTCATAGTTCCAGGGAATAACTTTATCTGAAGAATATGGTATTGGCCCCGGCATGGTGATGATTAGGGGAGCAGATTTTGGAACAGATGTAATCCTAATAGGTCTTTTGGTGGAGACCCTAGGAGGATTGTCGGAAATTGTGATTATGGAAACATCTTCACAGGAATATCTGGTAAGAGGAACTTTCTCGAACAAGATTTATTTGTTAACCATCAGGCGTTAGACGCCCATCTTCAGTAACAAATAGCCATTTGGTAGAGATATACATAAGCGACAACTTTCATCACAGCCCAGAAACAGACCAGCTTGCAATAGATTTTGTTTAACAGTCAAAAGGGGAGTAGTTAAATCATCCACTGAGGAAATAAAACAATCATCATCAATAGCGTTGACACCTTGATCATATTTGGGCATTGGCGCCTTTATTACATTAGGTGTTTCTGGGGGGTTAAACTCAATCTCTTTCGCCTCGATAAGGTCTTGTACCTTATTCTTCCAGGCCCAACAATCGTTTGTATCATGCCCCGGACTTTCAGAATGATAGGCACATCGAGCATTCGGGTTGTAGTGGGGAGAAGCAGTATTGGGGTTCTTGGGAGCTTCCTTTAGATTCACTAGATTAGACTTCAATAGATGTGGCAAAACTTGGGACAAGGTCATGTTGATCCGGGTGAATCGTCTTATGGGCGCCTATGTCCTTCGTTGATAGTTTCGTTGTTGATTTGATACAGGATTGGAAATCATAATAGCCCATACCGTCGGGCGACGTTCATTTTTGTTTTGATTCCTGTAGTCATAAGAAACGCTGACTTCCTTCTTTCCGGTAAAGGGTTTCTTCATCGTGCTTGAGGATACATCCCTTTAAATTTTTCTGCTCTTAATACTGACTTCTACCCGCTCACCAGTCATGATTAGTTTAGTAAATCCAGCCGAAGAGCTTCCGTTTATATGGTTGAAGAATGGACCAGACAACGTGCCTAAGAACATATCCACCAATTCTCTGTCAGATAAAGGGGGTTGGACTCTTCCCGCGAGATCCCTCCATTTTTGGGCATGAATTTTGAAACCTTCACCAGCACCCATAGACATACCTTGCAATTGTGTTCGAGTTAGGGCTAGGTCAGCATTATACTGGTATTGCTTGTAAAAAGCGACAACCAAATCTTCCCAATTGTGAATATTGGTTCCTTCCAACTGATAGAACCAATCCAACTGCATCCCTGACAAACTTTCTTGGAAGAAATGTACCCATAGGTTTCTATCAGCAGTATAGGGCTGAATCTTCTTGACTTATGATCTTAAATGCATCTTAGGACAAGAGACACCGTCATATTTAGCAAAAGTGGGGACCTTGAATTTCTGCGAGATGACAACCCCCGAGACAAGTCCTAGCTCTTCAAAATCCAACCCGGGTACCCTCTAGATCTCCATAGCATTGAGGCGATCCTCCAACTATTTGTATTTATTATCAGCAGGGGGATATTGTTCTTCAGAGTAGTCCACTTCTTCCTCTTCTTCAGACTCTGGGTGGTCATTTCCTTCCTTGTTTTTTCCTTATTGATTATCTCCTTCGCCCGACGAGGTTGTGAAATCTAGAGTTCGCCTGGCTGGTCCTTTGAACCTTCTCCCCAGATTCAAAACACCGACTGGTTTCTTCGCCTTCTTCTTCTTATCTTTGATCATTAGGGCCTTCAAGTCCTCTTTTCCTTTAGCCAGAGCCAAGAACATTTATTGGAATTGAGCATTTTGCGCTTGAAGATCCTTTACCGTCTGTTCAATATCCATCTCACTGAAATAAACAGTAGAAAGATAAGGAGACTTGTTGTAAGAAACCTATTTGTGTTATGATGAATGAAAATGCATATGCAAATGATTTCAAGGAAATTAGAGATTTAAATTTGTTTAGACAAAAAGGAAACACACGTTGTATTAATAAATCCAAGTTCGAGTACATCATGCCTCTTTGGGCTTACATTGAAAGAACTAAAATACAAAAACTCCTAAGACAAAAAGGTTGAACGCATCCTTTTCGGTGCGATGTAGGCGTTCAAACTCCGCTCTTCATGAAGCTGCTTGGTGAGTTCCAAAACTTTCTTCTCACTGGCGTATAATTAGGCTTCTAAGGTGTCTCGCTCTTCCTTTAGCTGAATCCAATCCTTTTGCAAGTCTTCAAGAGAGGTAGGCATGTTGGGATGAAGGACAGTATATAGGATATCTCCTTCAGCAATAGGCTCCATGATAATAGGGAGGATGGAGGGGTAAGGCATTACGAGACTCTGAGCACGAGCTCGTACCCACCTAAGGTAAGGCTCAAGGGAATGGAATTTTTATGTGCCAATGTCTTACTATCCACTTTGTTTACCATCCTCCAAGCTCGTATAAACCTCTAACGGTAGCCTTGATCATCACTCTCGTAGTCGAACACCACACCTTGGATGAGTGCATCACATGGACCATCTCTCTGTGCGTACCCAAACTATCGCATAACTAAGCAAGGGTTATAAGTGATACCTCCCCTAATGCCAAGCAGAAGGACATTGGAGAATTCCCCACAACGATCGATGATAGTAATGTCCTCCAAGGATCGAGAACACTAGCGGATATCTGAATGTATGAGTAACATCAACCTATTGGACCTTCTCAAGCCTTACTCGTTCTTCACAATGAATTAGGGAAGATGCGAAACAAACCACCTAGCCAACAGAGGAGTACAACACATGAGGGCTCCTCTTCTCTTCATGGTGCGAGAGTGGAGAGAATGCAAGATATCTCCTAACAAAGTAGGCACTAGATTACGAGATATGAAGATTTTGACAGCATTCACATCTATAAGTTGGTCAGGATTTGGAAATAGTACCATCCCATAGATGAGAAGAGCCAAAATTTCTTTGAAAGCTTGTAAATCCAAAGTGTTCCAACAGTCTTGAGCTTTTTCCAACAGGAACTTGGCTAGGGACCCTTTGAAGCCACTTCTTGTTTCCCAATTAGTCATGACGTTGAATTGTTGCAAGTGTAAAGCTTGTGCAACCTCTTTAGGGCTTGGGTCTCTTTCAGTACCGTTGAAAGGTAGTTGATTGAGAATATGAACTCCCAAGAGTTGAGAGAATTCTTCCATAGTAGGTACAAGCTGGTAATCAAGGAAGGTAAAGCAATGATGCAAAGGGTCAAAGAATTGGAAAAGCACCTTCATCATATCTTCATCAAAGCTTTAGGTAACCAAGTTGAGAAGCCGTCCATGTCTTTTGGTGAACAGAGAATTCTCAGGGACCCTTGATGCTAACTCCTTAAGCTAAAAAGGTACTCGTACAAGGTTGACTTGGATTGTATTCATGCGAGTGGGAGTTATGTCCTACAAAACAGAACAAAGATAAATCTCAAAATCCTTGAAATGGTTAGTCAAAAATGTTATGGTATGATGCCATGATGTTATGTACAAGCATATGCACAAGTTAATCAAACAAGTCCTTAGGTTTTAGGCTTGCATGAGGTTCATATGTAAGTACTCTCTTGAAGTTTAGTTGGTTCAACCTGTCCTAGAAAGTAAACGAGTTCTAGGGAATCTCAATATCACTGATCTTTCTTCATCGGGCATTGTTTCAGCGCAAGCCTCTTTATTGGCTACCGAAATATCCCGAAAGTCTAATCTCAATGAGCGTAGTATCGAGTACCAACCAACTTCGGATTGCACCAAAGCCGGCTACCTCACTACTTCCTAATGGCCAAGTTGTTCAAGTAAAGGTTCTAAAGTCATTTAGTGCTTCATGACACCACACAACGACCCCATATTCTCCTTGACTACTCAAGGGCTACCGGTACCAACAAATGTGTCACACTAACGTAGCTATTTCTTAGACCATGTTAGTATACCCCGCACAGTTTCCACAACTTATTGCTACTTACCTAAAAATGTTCCCCAAATACGGGTAGAGGATCAAAACAAACCCAAACAAGGAACCATATTATAAAGCAAACAAATCAAACAAAGAAAAGCAAGTAAATATGATCTAGACCTAAGGTAACCCCACTTTTAAGTAATTCCCCAGCAGAGTCGCCAGTTCTGTAATACAGTGGGAGAACTGACTTGGGTGTTTTGCGTTTGATCGCATTTGTTGCGGATAGCAAGAGTCGCCACCGACTTTTATTTTATCCAAAAGGGAAGGTTAAAAAGAACAGGAAAGACCTTTCGAGATTATTTCTTGAGTTCGGGGGTAGGTTATGAAAAGGGAAGGTATTAGCACCCTTTTCATCCGTAGTTATCTATGGGCTCTTAGTTGCTTGCTAGATCACTTGCTTTTTGTTTGAAAATGTGCTTGTGGTGTGGGTTTTGAAAGTATTTTGAAAATTTCTTTGTAATGGTTCTCGTTTCTATAATAACGCGTACAAAGTGTTGTCTTGAAAATAGTTCAAAGAGGTGTTTGTGGAATGTGTTTTTGAAAGTGATTTTGAAAAGTGTCTTTGTAATGGTTATCGTTTCTATAGGAACGCATACGAAGTGTTTTAACTTTTGAAAAAGTTTCAAATGAAAGTGTTGGTGTATAAAATGTTGTTGTCGTGAGAAAGCGAGCAACTAGAAGCATACTACCTACTCAAAAGGTCTTAATGTTCTTTTCCTCCTCCTTTAGATGTTGCTATCTTACCATTGATTTGGTAAGAAGCCCCACCATTGGATGTGAAGGGACGGGTGTGGCACGTTTGTATAGTCATAGAAAGAAACTTATGGAATGTTTTAGCAATGTCGTTTAGGGACTAGATCATTTACCAAAGGCATCATTAAGGGTCATCGAGGGACTACGATTTTTTATCAAGGGTCTTTGCTAAAACGCACATATTTGAGGGACATGACTATTTTTCCGAGGCAACAAGTGGGATTACCCTAGGGGTGCATGTGTGTGAATAGTATGTTTGATTGCATGCATTTTGTCTTTTGAACTTTTGGTTATCTACTTGTTATTTTTATCTTGCCATACATCCTAGTTACTAACATTTATACAAAAACAATAAAAATGAAAAAGAAAATAAATCCTACACTATTACAACCATATTGAAATAGAAAGAAAATATAAAGACAAAATAAAATAAAAAGGAGAAAAATGAGCTCTTTCGATTCAGGCAGAAGCATCCTTCGATTTTGCACTTTTGACCTCTTTTGATTTGGGCCTGGAGTTAGCAAGGTTTTTTCCTTCGACTGGGAGTTGGAAGTCAACAAGGTTCTATCCTTCGACTGGGAGTTGGAAGTTAGCAAGGTTTTGTCCTTCGACTGGGAGTTGGAAGTCAGCAAGGTTTTGTCCTTCGACTGGGAGTTGGAATTCAGCAAGGCCACCTTTCTAGTTACTTATTTCGTTTGAGGCCTGGAGTCAGCGTGAGATGCATTTTTTCCCCAGGCCCCTTGCTAGCTCCTTCGACTGTAAGCATGTTGGGCCCTTAAGTTGTGATTCGAAAGGCTTGTGTAGTTAGCCAATCGAAGGGTATAATAAACCTGTCTTAAATTCTTAAAATGCAACATTCAAGTGTAACTACAGGCCAGGGGTTAGCACAAAATCATTGGTTCTCAAAGTCCAAAGTCTAACTAGTTAGAGTTAATATTTTCAGTGTATATGCAATCAGAATCGAAAGCTAAAACATGGTCAAGCTCCCTATATGAAATATCTACATTTTTCTTTATTGGCATGTGCACATGATATTAAAATATAATAGATTCAAGTTTAAAGGGAACTTACCTCTTGAAGTTCTTTAATTGAAGGAAACTGCAAGTGTCTTCCTTGGTGGAGAATGGAAGTTCGTTGGAACCTTCCTGAGACTAATCTAGTTACCACTTTGTGCAATCAGTCACTGAATCGAAGGAGGGTGTGTGAGTGGATCGAAGGTTCTTTTTGTAACAAGTAATGGAATGAATCAAAGGGTTACTATATTGTAGCTGGGGAAGTGGGTCAAAGGCTAGTTAGATGGTCACTTAGGGGGTGAATCTAACGACTCACTTAGTGTATCAAAGGGTTTGAGTTTTTTTAGAAGTGTTTAGAATTTTAAGGAAAAGCATAGGATGTATGCTTGAGAGTTTGGGGAATTTTCACAAGAGTTCTCTTGTAATTCTTTAGGTGCCCCTAACATGTGTGGTGGAGTCTCCTATTTATAGAAGGCATGGGCTGATGTTTTAGGATGGAAAACAAAAGGTTTAAACAAAAAAGGTATGTTGTATTTGTAGCTTTCGAGGGGCAGTGTTTGTATGCCATTTTGGTGCAAGGAATAAGGCAGTGTTGTCGGACTGCTGTGCAACAATTTTGGAGTTTTATGGCCAGTGTATCAGGACTGAACCTGGCAGCGCGTGGGACTTGGTCAATAAGTACCTTTGGCATCTTGACCTTTTGTCTTGACCCCCCTAGCCCTGTCTTTCAACCAGACTCTCCAGTAATCGTTTCTTTTTTCAAATCGAAGTGTCCTTCGAATGGCTCATGTGAGTATCCTTTGAAGGGGCCCAAATAAGTGTCTTTCGACCAGACCCTTTATGGGTTCCTTCGAATGGTCCAAATACATGCTCCTGAGGTGGGTCAGCAAAACATGTCATTCGATTGGGACATTCATACATCTCTGGCAAGTCCTTAGATTGTGCCACCATGGTACTTATTTCGCATGAGACCATGGCATAGTGTAGAATTTGTGTGTTGAAGCAAGCCATTTCCAAGGGAGATACTGCCAACTCAATGTTGCCTGCAAGGGGACATATGGCCAAACGAAAGGGTGTATGCAGGAGGTCCCTGCCTTGTGATCTTATGCAAACATGCTCAAATGAAAGCTTGTAAAAAAGAAGGAGCCACATGCCCAAACGAAAGGTAGGACCAAGAGCTTGTGTTGAAGGAATCAAACTCCCTCAAACGAAGAATGCATGAGGATGAAAGGTACAATTGAGACTTGTAACACTGGGAAGGACATATGCCCCAAACGAAGGAGGCATGCAAGAGGTAAGATGTGTAATCGAAAGAGAGCAGAAGAGAGGCTTTAGCCTCCTGAATCGAAGGGCATCATCAGGAGGCTTTTTGCCTTGTGAATTAAAGCTAGTTGATGAGAAGTGTTGCCCTGTCAAAGCTTGTAACAAGTTGCTTAAAAGGGTGACTTTGGCCTTGTGCATGTTAACATGGTAAGGAATTATGCCTTGTAAATCTTGGCTAACACGCAGGAAAGATGCTATGTGGCCAAACGGAAGATTTGAACAAACGTTCAAACGAAGTCTAGGGCCCAAACGAAGCAGGAAATGAACTTTCCCAAATAAGTCCAATGCCCCAATCAAAGCATGAAATGAACTTGCCCAAAAGGAGTCCAGCGCCCAAACGAAGGATACAACCAAAGCCTACATCGAAGGAGCCAAAGTGCCCAATCGAAGGATGTAAAATCGAAGTGAACTTTTTTCCTTTAATTTTGTCAAAATGAGTATTTTTCATTTGTTTTGTCCTTTTTTAACAATTTCCTCTTTAATCTTGATGCTGAAAAATTTGAATGTATTTGTGTAAGCTTGAATTTTTGGGAGCCCTTGTGATAAATGTCTTGAGAAATGAGTGTGCGAATTTTGGGTTACAACAAAGTCATTATTCACTTTAGATATCCTCAACCTTTCACTCTGTAACGTGAACTCGTATATCAACTCAAGTCACCAAAATTCTCAATAATTTCCAACTCTTTCATAGCCACTTTTGTATTAGGTTCACACAAAATGGTGAATAACCATCCTCTCTATAAAAAGTCAATCCACTTTACTCACTATCAAGCTAGTAAGACAAGTATATCCCATCCAATACGATCGCGTCTACTATCAACAAGAGATTAAGGATGATCAGTTCCTCAATTTGTCAATAGGTAGCCGATAACCATAATGGTGGCATAAATTATCGTAACTCAACTACGATTGCGTCCATTAACTTATGATCAAAGTCACTTAAGCATAATGTTCAACAATCATCTCTAAGACTTACAAACATTTTCTTAATTTCCTTCTTTTCAACCTCGTCAATGATACATAAATGCCCAAAATCTATTACACATTCTCCTATACATACTCGTAGCACAACATAATTGTGAAATATTCTTCCAATATTGGAATTGCTACTACATCAAGTACAATCCAAATCATTTCGCTCCAAATGAAGTATTCATCCAAGTAGAGAACTTTTACAACACTAATAAATTTTTCGAATTTCCTTTAATCTCATACCCTCGATGATCTATATAGTTTCACATTTAGATCTCACTTCAATCACAATCTCAATAACACCATTTCCACATCCCGATTGCTGATAAAACTTCCAAAATTTCTTGATACATGTTGATATTATGTTATCAATAACACACAATTCACTCTACCATCCAACTTTCTCTTTTCCTCAAAGATCTCTACACTCTAACCATTCTCAATTGGCATAATCTGCACTTCCATGTATTTGCTCCAATACCTTCACATCCTTACTAATACCAAACATCTCATCCATTAAAAACATATCATTCTTGATCTCGTCTAAAATAAACTACGATAATAACTAGTTATATCCAAAAAGCTTCTAGTCTCCGTAACCAACTTCAGAGCCTCTCAATGTAGAACTGCATCTACTTTGGATGGATTCACAAATACCATCACCTGAAATAGCTTGCTCAAGAAAAATAATCTCTTCAAACCATAATTTACACCTTGGAAACTTAACATAAAGTTTCATCCCTCTCGACACTGAAATTCAAATCACAATGTTCAACATGCCTATGTTCTGACTTAGATTAAATCAGAATGTCCTTAATAAACACCACAACGAACCAATCCAATATTCATAATGCCTTCATTGAGTTCTAAAAGTTATTATCTAACTATCCCCACCCTTCACCCGAATCTGAAGGTAATCCAACCTCAATTTGATTAGACTGAAGACATACTCGTCTACCAGTCGGTCCATCAATTAGTTAATCCATCTGCATTGGATATTTAATCTCGATCACTATCGAAATCAACTATCAGTAATCTACACACAATCTCGTACTACCTTCTTTCTTCTTAACTAATAACACAGAATCTCCCCAAGAGATACACTTGATCTTACAAATTTATTTTCTAACAAATCTTCTAATTGCTTCTTCAATTCGTCCAACTCTGAAGTTGACGCCCTGTATGGTGCCATAGAAACAAGTTTGGTACCCATGACAAGATCAATACCAAACTCCACCTCTCATCCAACACCACCACGTGACAAATAAATCAATTCCAGTTTCTGCATCCATTTTTAAAACAAAGTTAATTACGTTATCTTTTTAACGGTTTGAACAGAACTCAAATCAGACGTCCAGAACTCAAGTTATGAATTTTCGAAGTTTTTACAAAAATGTTGTCCAACATTGTGCAATCGATTGCACCAGAACAATAATCGATTGCACCCTGTACAAAAGCAGTTTTCCATAAATTTCTAACTGTGCAATCGATTTCATTCTAATGCCAATCGATTGCTTACTGTACAAAAGCATTTTTTTCATTATTTTTTGTGTACAAAACCCATTCCAACACATTTCCAAAACCTCATTCTTTTTATAACCCGGGAGACACATTAATTTGCTAAAAATTCCATTTTCCAAAACACCAAGGCTCTAGCCATCTTCATAAATCTACTCATATCTTTAAGTTCCAAATCTGACTCGTGATTCACAAACACCCCAACGACATTCCACAATCACTTACATGGTTCTAACAACAAAATTTACAGAAATTCATCACTCATGCATTACTTAGAACAACGATAGTACACACAATGGTAACACAACACGGACAACTTCACGATCAACCGGCAGTGCTGAAACATTGCAACCATATGAGCTTCATCTTATAGGATTTATCCTACTTGCTTAACAAATATCTTCCGGCATAAGAATATGCATCGACTCGTCAAAATAATTCACAGTCCCTTGGTTTAACTCCAACCAGTCTGCCCTAAGGATAATATTAAGTCAATCCAACATTTCGCTCTAACGACAAGTCGCAGTTCTCCCCAGGAAAACATCAAGACTCACCCACAACTGACACATCATTAGCCATAACATATCCCTCCTCTTCTAGAGATGCGAACAACACGAGTACATGATCATTCTCTCTCAAAGACCCTTCGACTAACCGCTAGATATAAATCTTGAATCTGTTACTTCCTTTAACATCAGAAAAACAACATGGTCTCACCAACATTTACACCCATGCAATTGACGACATACTGAACTAATTGTTCTCACCTGAACCATCTCATAGGAGCACAAGCTTCTCCCCCACTTATTCCAATCCCACTCCTGTAAACAAGTGATTGGAAAAAATAAGAAAGCACCGACAGTGTTCCACACACATTTCGCGTACTAAGGAACAACACATCAACAATATTCAATTGTCACACTATTCTACTGACTCGATAACCTGGCCGGACCGACCTGCTCTGATACCAATTGTAACACCTCATTTCCCCGTCAATAAAATAAGTAAAATAAGAGTAAATTAATTTCTAAAACAAAACATTAAGAATAGGATACCATATATTCATACATCATACATGCTCTTGAAATAAGATATGTAACACAAAATCACATACTCAATAGTCTTAAACTTCATTGCATTCATTTGTAGCAGAAAACATCAACAATAATTACTTTCAACTTTTCAACATGAGTGATAAAAATTATCTTTCAAAAATCCAGCATAAACAATAGCTAAATCTCAACAATGGAGTTATATTACAAAAGTTTACTCCCAACATAAACAAAACAAGTGCAAAAACCCTCAAGTATTACATATCAGAGCTGACACTGACCCAATCTACGCAAAATAAGGCAACTCTTTGGCTAACCTCGAGCTACTCCAGATCATCTGCATGTTACCCATATAGAGGCAACATTCAAACAGAAGAGGTGAGATATAACAACCATATAATAAGTCATATAATAATAAGTATGTGACAAATATATCATGTAAGATTTCATGCTCAACATCATTAACCACTAATTCACAATGATTATACAAATATATACAACTATCGTCATCCGTCATACAACGCATACCAGTTATGCAACTCAACATCATCATCATATTAACAATTCAACAGTATTCAATTCAACATCATCATCGTATTAACAATTAAACAATATGCAATTCAACATCATCATCGTATTAATAATTCAACAATATGCAATGCGATTGACACTGATGCAAGATGTATGTGGTACCATCAGGGCATAAGCCTTCTCCGACAAATTTCCATATAAGGCCAGGGCATAAGCCCTCAACAAATTGCCAATACAGTCCGGAGCATAAGCCTTCAACAAATTGCCAGTGTAGGCCAGAGCATAAGACCTCAACGAATTGCCAATACAGGCCATAGCATAAGCCCTCAACAAATTGCCAATACAGGCCATAACATAAGCCCTTAACGATGCATGAAATGCGACATGCTACAACAAAATTATGCAACCACAAGCATAATCGTCAATATCACACCAATTTCAAGCCAACATCATCTTCTTAATACTGCAATATCACCTATAATTCCTTCACACATCATCGATACAACACTGATACAATTAATCACAACATTTTGCATTACAACACATACAACATTAGCATGCATCAGAATTATTCCAATAAAATATTATTCTACTGTCATCAAAATTATTACCACATTGTGGAAAAATATTTTTAGCTTTCCAAGGGTCTAAACGACGCGTCAAATGGACACCCAAGTCAAAAGTTATGGAGTTTTAAAGTTTTCAAAAATACTGTCAAACAGTGAGCAATCGATTGCACTAACAGAGAAATCGACTACACCCTGTTCCATAGGCAAAAAATCACATTTTTAAGCAGTGCAATCAATTTCTCTTATGCTGCAATCAATTTCTTACTGAAACATAAGCAAAAATCCTAATTTTTAAACAATGCAATCGATTGCTATTCTGCTATAATCGATTGCACCCCGTGAAAACAGTTTTACGAATTTTGTAAAGTGCAGTACAAAAACCCTTTTGTCCCAATTCCAAAAACACAAACTTCATAAAATAATACACAATCAAACATCCAATTATCATTACTATCAACATACATCAATTACCATACAATTCAAAGCATCAATTCATCGATTATAGTCAATTTCAACAGATTAAATATAACAATCTACACCAAAACCTAACATGCATATCATTACAGCCCTACCATTATACCGCTTATTAGAGAGTCAGAACCTTACCCTTATCTTAGGTTGAAGATTCCAAAACCTCTACCGCTAATTCTTCTCTTTCCGAATGATTGCCACTTCTTCTCTCTTTGTCATTCTTCGCTTCTCTTCTCTTGTTCACAGAAAAATGTCACGATCTAACTTCTAATTTTCCTCTTATGACCACTTAACCTCTTGGACCCCTAAACCCATATTCCAACTTTGCCCTTCTCTAATTAAAATAATAATAATATAATTATAAAAACTATAATTATTATTTTAATTCACATAATATTAATATTAAACCAACATTCTCTTTCCACCTCTACGTTTCTACATTTTTAGTAATACACCCCCCAACACCTTATTTTCTTTATTTTCTAAGGCAACTACCTCTCATCAAAGGCACCCTAAAACACCAAAACACAATAATTCATATATCCATCAAAATCACCAATATTTACACTAAATTAATTAAATAACTAATCTATATTTTTAGGGTGTTACAAGCCTTAGGCGAGCATTAGGCGATGGATAACCGTAGTATTTTAAAAGTGTCATAACTTGAGTTTCAAGACTCCGATTGACGCGTCGTTCGAAGCATTAGGAATCTAACGCGATGAACTATACCTTGGTGGAATAAAAAGAGTTATATGATGTATTTTTACAGTACCTATACTTTTATGAATAAGATGATTCAATGATTGTTTTAGTATGACGTATGTGTATACAACGAATCGTTGATGCTATGATGATGATGTTTCATGTTATGAAGTATGTGTTGATATTTATGATGATTATATGAATGATGATGCGTTTTGACTAGCAGTGGTCATTTGGTTATTAAATATGTTTCGCATCATGCATTCATGGCATAAGTTAGGGTGTAGCCCAATGATGATTGCAGAACCTTGTTCTAGTGAATTTTGTAGGAAGAATAGTCCAGTGATGACCTCAATCTCATAGTGTGGATTGAGTTCAATTTGTGATGCACTCTGGTTCCAAGTGGGAATCAATTCTATTGGTGGGGATCTTTGGAGAAAAAGATGACAATGTCATCAGTGAAGTTTTGGTACCACATGCATGAATCTAAAGAAGATGCATTGCATTATATGTGCCATTGCATGATGATTTAATTGACTGATGTTTTGTGAATGTGTGTTTGTGATAATTTCTAATTGATGGTATTACCACGTGTCTGATATGTATTATAATGATTGAAGGTATGAGTATGACATGAGGTTTCAATTGTGTGTTCCTTTGGTGTTGTATCATGACTACTATATTTAATCCTTATGTCTTTTATAATGATTATGATTTACTCACCCTTGCTGCTTGGAAATGTTGCCTCTACACGTGGGTAACTTGCAGGTAATCAAGAGTACTTCATCGAGGCTTAATGGATAGTTGTGGAGTGTGTTATTTGTTTCTTGTAGAATAAAATGGTCTTGCTCTGATATGTAACATAGGGGATGTGATCGTTTGTTTTGAATAATCATGTTATCTTGTTTAATATGAGATTTGAACCACCCTTGTGGTAATTGAGTTGTTTTGATTCGATGAAGTTATTTAGAAGTATTTAAATACAGATGTTTTGATTTATGAATTTTCACTGCGATTAAGTTGAAAAGCTATGGTTGTTAATCATGAAGTACTTAATGTAATTAATTTTTAAAAGCTCGTGTTACGGAGCAAGATGTATTTTACTATGAAGTTTGCTTGAAGTAAATGTGACACCCTTTTTGGTGCATTACTCTAATCTAATTATTGAATTATTTTGCGAATATTCTTTGGGATTTAAAAGGGTGTTACATTAGTGGTATTGGAGCAGGTCGGTCCATCAGACCAGGTTTTCTAATGATGTGTATGTCCCGTCGATCGATTAGTGTGAGTACAATGTTGATGCGTGTTTCTGACGTTAGTTTTCTGTGTGTAGAATGGTCGGAAGAAACGATGTTGCACTTGCTGCTGCCTTGCAGGCTGTTGCTCAAGCTGTGCAACACCATCCCAACGCTGGTGGGAATGAAGAGTCTCGTGTTTTAGAGACATATTAGAGGAATCATCCGCCTATTTTTAAAGGTAGATACGATCCTGATGGAGCACAAACTTGGCTCAAGGAGATTGACAGGATCTTTCGAGTCATGGATTGCTCAGAGGAACAAAAGTTTTGGTTTGATACATATCAATTGGCAGAGGAAGTCGATGACTGGTGGGTTGGCACCTGTCAGAGGCTGACAGTGATGGGTGAAGTTATTACTTGGGTTATGTTCAGTAGGGAGTTTCTGAGGAAGTATTTTCCCGAGCATGTGCGTGGGGAGAAGGAGATTGAGTTTCTAGAGTTGAAACAAAGGAACTTGACTATGACTGAGTATGCTTCAAAGTTTATGGAACTGACTAAGTATTATCCATATTACAGTAAGACGACTGCTTAGTTCTTAAAGTATATCAAGTTTGAGAGTAGGTTGTGTCTGAAAATCAAACAGGCAATTGGATATCAGCAGATCCGTGTGTTTTCAGAGCTGGTGAACAACTGTAGGATCTATGAAGAAGACATCAAAGCTCATTCAATTCATTACAAGAGTTTAAAAGAGAAAAAGGAAAGAAGTATCAAGACCGTAAGAAGCTTTATGATGCCCCAGCTGATAAAGGGAAACAAAAGGCTTATGATGGGAAACAGACAAGTGGAGGAGGAGCTCCCGCTTCTGTCAATTGTTATAGGTGTGGTGAACAAGGTCACTATTCTAACGAATGTGGGAATAAGGTTATGAGGTTCTACAAATGTAGTAATACGGGTCATCATGCTCCTGAATGCAAGAACCATGGTCCAACCTGTTTCAATTGTGGGGAGCAGGGTCATATCAGTACCTAATGTCAGAAGTCAAAGAGGGACGCTATTGCCAGACTAATGGTAGAGTGTTCTCTTTGAGTGGATCAAAGGATTCCAAGGGGGACAACTTGATCTGAGGTACTTGTTTTATTAATGATGTTGAATTGGTTGCTAATATTGATATTGGTGCTAAAGACTGCGCCCGCCCCACCAAAACCTGCCACCCGCCAAAGCTCGCCGTGCCTATTCCTTCAGCTTGTCCCACCTTAATCCCGTCATTTTTTAGTTAATTCTAGTAGGTCCAATTCTTGATGGTTTTATTTTATATATTTATTTTTTAATATATGCAATACTTTTTAAGTAAACTTTGTTAAAAAGATGCTTTATAAAAAATTATTCTAACAAAAATGTGAAAAAATCTAATTGAAATATAAAAAAAGCATTTTAATATATTAAAAAATGAAGAAAAAAAAGTAAGCGGGCAAGTCCACCGCCCGCTAAACCACCACCTTGGTGGGGTGAGCTAGATTTTTATGCCCATTTTCACTTGGCAGGCTTGCCCACTCACTCTTTTTTTAGCGGACTTAAGGCGGGGTGTGGCGGGGCGGAGTGGGCGGCCCGTTTTGCCACCCCAAGATGTAAGTGGGTGTTTAAGATGAAAGAGAACTCAAATGGTAGCATCAATAAAGGCAAGGCTCGTGGCAAAGGGATTTCATCAAAAACACGGATTTGACTTTCAAGAGACTATTTCACTTATGGTGAAGCCAACAAAAATTTATATCATTTTGACTCTAGCACTCAAACATAAACGAGAAGTTCAACAAATTGATATCAATAATACATTATTAAATAGTGATATACAAGAAAAGGTTTATATGCAACAACTACCAGACTTATCCACTCTGATTCTAACACGGTGTTACAAACTGCAGAAAGCTATCTATGACTTGAAACAAGCTCCAAGAGTCTGGTATAAGAAGCTTCATGAGGCCTGTATTCACTTTGGTTTCACTTTAATCAAGTGTGACCACTATCTTTTCATCTATAATAATAATAATGTAACTTTGTATGCTCTAATGTATGTTGATAACATACTCATCACAAGATTCTCGTCTATATTACTTCATAACTTGATTTCCAAGTTGCATGAAAATTTGCACTCAAGAAGCTTGGTATTCCCCAATACTTCTGAGGCATTGAAGCCCACTATCAGGAAAATAGTTAAATGGGGCTCACTCAAACTAAATAGATCAAGAACATATTATCTAAAGTTAATATGGTTAAAGAAAATGGAGTGATCATTCCTATGTTTAGCTTGTGCAAACTAACCAAGCATGGTGAAGATAAAACTCAGATCCTTTTCTCTATAAAATCTTATATCCTTTTCTCTTATGTTACTCTCACATGTCCAAATATTGTGTTTTGTGTCAATAAATATTTCTAATATATGACTGACCCGTTAGGCACATTAAAGTCTAGTGAAGTGCATGCTTTGATACTTGAGTGGCACAATCACTCATTGTCTCATCTTAGCTTCTGCGAATCCTATATAGAAATTCTTCCCAAGAGCTTATACTGATTCGAATTGGACATGTGATCCGAATGATAAGCACTCAACATATGGATCATGTGTTTACTTTGGGCCAAATATAGTTGCTTGGAGCTTAAAGAAATAACCCATTGTTGCACGCTCTAGCACCGATGTCGAGTACACGGTTTTAGCTCACACAATGTATGAAGTATTATGGATCAAATCCTTACTTAATGAACTACGAACTAGTTACTTGGCGGCCACACTACTTTGTGATAATCTCAGCACAGTAGTGCTCTCGCATAATCCAATCTTACATGTTCACGCAAAACATATTAAGTTGGATATTCACTTTGTCAGTGTAAGAGTTATGGCACAAAGACTGCAAATTCAACACGTACCATCTCATACACAAATAGCTGACATTTTCACAAAACCTCTACCAACTAATCTCTTGACTAGTTTTCACGACAAACTCAAAAGTTACTTCTTTCAAACCACCACGAACTCGAGGGGGTGTATTAGAGATTAGTTAGAGAAGTTAGTTTTAGGTAGTTATGATAATTATGCATTGTAACTAATCTCAAGGTAGGAAGTATAACTACCTTGGACACAAACTAATGTATATAAGCATAAACATACGAACTTCTAAATATTTGATGATGAAAATAAAATTATGAAATAAAAAGATCTTGCATTGCTCCCTCTTACTCTCTTTCTCCGTCTTATCTTCTTCTTCATCGTGAATTCATCTCAATCAAACAATAAAAAAAATAGAAAAACCATTTATTCAATAAATATATCTTTTTATCTATGACTTTTTAAATATTTGTGACCAATAGATTCTCTAAAAAATCATTTAAATAAGAAATCGAAAAGAGTGTGCATAAAAAATCTATGTAATAGAAAATTAAAAATATTGTATAAAAAATAAAAAGAATTTTAAAAGAATTTTATATTAACTAAAAATCATGCATATGAAATTGTAAGATATGTTTTTCGATTTAACTAGAAGTTAGAGTTTAAATCCAACCCATAACGTCTCATTTGTCATGACATCTCAATTGTAGAGTCTCATTTGTACAATAGTTCATTTCACAATAATTTCTATTTAATGAGATATCATCTTTCATAAATAGCACAATACTAAAAAATAAATAAAATAGAGAGTGAATTTTCTTAAATGAAATAAGAATAAAATTGTAATTAATTATATTTTAAAATGGATGTAGCACTATGTTTCCTCATGTTTTCAAATTTTATTTTTTGATTATCTTTCCTAAAAACTCAATTTTTAAAAATTTTATTTTAAAATATTATATTTGCTAAATATTTTATACTACCATGAACATTTATTAAAATTACTTTTATAAATATAAAATTAGAAATAGGAAATATAATAAAATGATTTAATTATTGATAGTTGAATTATATATATGGAAACAAAATCTTACTTTTTCTTATATAGTATGTAAATTACCTAAAAACAATTTTTATAAATCTATATAAATATGAAAATGTTGTATTCTTAATTTCACTTTATTTAACACACCCTTATATACTTTCTACTCACAACAATTTTACAGTTAATTATCTCATATAAATTAAGAAAGTATTATAAATGAAAGAAATAAGTTAATCATTTTATCAGATTATCATATATATTTTTTATAAACAAAAATTATCATGGCTTACATATTATATATATATTTTTATAATTAAAAACCTGACCCATCACTAAAATGTGAAAATGCTACTAATAAAATTTACCCAATCAAATATCTCAATTATTTTCGTCCATGTGACGAGATAGATTTGAATTTGGCATAGAAAGTCAAAGAAGAAAGAGCAATAATAAAATTCAAAGGGAGATTTGCTAATAAAAAAATTCAAAATATTAATAATGTTAAGAAATAAAAAACAAATAAAAAAGTTGAAAAAGTAAAAAGAGAGATAAAGAAAGAAAGAATCAATAAGCAGTGTCTTTATATGTCAACAGTTTTACCGTATATCTATCATGTATGGTAGTAGTAATACTAATAGTCATTACTATTGACTCTTTCTCTTCTTCTTTTCTAATTTCTATTGCTCTTTTTTCTTTCTCTCTCTAATGGCTCAACTCTTCAGAGACCTATCTTTAGGCCATTCCAAGAGAGAATCAACACCGTCACCGCCGTTAAAGATAATGCCTCCCAAAAAACCACCTACCCTACCCGCCGACGATCTTCCCTCTCCGCTCGGTCAACTTTCCACCAACCTCTCCGATTCGGAACTCGCCCTAACTGCCTACGAGATCTTCGTTGCCGCGTGCCGGACTTCGTCAGGTAAGCCGCTGAGTTCGTCTATTGCTAACTCGGTTTCGAATAGTCATTCTGGCTCGCCGAGTCAGAACTCGGTAGGTGGTATTCAGCGATCGATAACTTCTACGGCGGCTAGTAAGGTTAAGAAGGCTTTTGGATTGAAATCGCCCGGTTCGGGTAGTAAGAAGAGTCCTGGTTCCGGTTCGGGTTTGGGGAAAGTGAAACGGCCGTTGACGGTTGGGGAGCTTATGAGGAGTCAGATGAGGGTTTCCGAAGGGATGGATTCACGTGTTAGACGTGCGTTGCTCAGGATTTCTGCTGGACAGGTTGTTTGCATTTTGTGTTTGTTGTAATGCATGTATTGTTCCGGATTTAGTAGCTGTACTGGTTGAATTCAATTAAGTTATTATTTGATTTGATCTGCTTTTTTATTCTTTCAATTATTTGAGCTGGTTACTATATCTTCGTAACTCGTCACTTTGATGCAGCTATATAGTTTATTGTAATGTAATTGACTAGATTCTCTGAGGTGTTTGTTAATTGTTCGTTCATAGACTAGATACATGTTTGAATTGGAAAGGGAAATAAATCATTTGAGTTTTTACTTTTTAGTTGAAGATGGTTGCGTTTTTTTTTGTTAAATTGTGTGAACTTTGTTTGCAGGTTGGAAGAAGGATCGAGTCTGTGGTGGTTCCACTTGAGCTAATGCAGCAACTCAAGGCTTCAGATTTTACTGATCAACAAGAGTATGACGAATGGCAGAAGAGGACTCTCAAGGTTCTGGAGGCTGGTTTAATTTTGCATCCTTATATACCTTTGGATAAATCCAACTCTGCTGGGCAGAGGCTACGGCAGATTATTCATGGGGCTTTAGATAGGCCTATTGAAACCGGGAAGAACAATGAGTCCATGCAGGTTCTTCGTAGTGCTGTTATGACTCTTGCAAATAGGTCGTATGATGGATCTCTTACTGATTCATGCCACTGGGCAGATGGGATTCCTTTGAATCTCCGGCTTTATGAAATGCTTCTGCAATCCTGCTTTGATGTTAATGATGAATCTTCAATTATTGATGATTTTGATGAGCTAATGGAACAGATTAAGAAGACTTGGGGAATACTTGGGTTAAACCAGACATATCATAATCTCTGTTTTACTTGGGTTTTATTTCATCGATTTGTTGCTACTGGCCAGATGGACTTGGAGCTTCTGTCTGATGCTGATGGCCAGCTAGCTGAAGTTGCAAAAGACGCAAAGACGACAAAAGATTCCGAGTATTCCAAAATTTTGAGTTCGACATTGACTTCAATATTGGGATGGGCAGAGAAAAGGCTTCTTGCATATCATGAAACTTTTGATCGTGGTAATGTTGAAACTATGGAGGGAATAGTCTCTTTAGGGGTAGCAGCGGCTAAGATATTGCTTGAAGACGTATCTACTGAGTATCGCCGGAGGAGAAAAACTGAAGTCAACGTGGCCCGGGAAAGAATTGAAACTTACATTAGGTCATCTCTACGTACTGCCTTTGCCCAGGCAAGTTCATATTGTCTTTCACCGCCGCCTTTATTACTCTTTATTGCTTAATTTGAGAGAGTTGCAAATTGTTTTTCACTTCAGGTTTTAAATATATCTTAATATTCTGTTTAGTTGTTCGCAATATAGTGCATTGTACAGTTTTACTTATAAAAGCAGTGTGAAAATAGTTGCTATACAAGCTACAATCATGGGTGAGTTAGTTTGCTGTAAGTGGGAAAACTAGACATTGCATATTCAAACATGCTAATTAAATTTCTAGGTCTATATGCGTGGGTCAAATTCTTCATCTATATGTGCTGAAATATGATTGTTTTGCTGCTGCATAGATAATGGAGAAAGCAGACTCAAGCAGGAGGGCATCAAGAAACCAGCCAAATGCTCTCCCTCTCCTTGCCATTCTTGCAAAGGATGTAGGCAGCCTGGCAATGAATGAAAAGCTAGTTTTCAGCCCAATACTCAAAAGATGGCATCCTTTGGCCGCAGGTCTTGCTGTGGCTACCCTTCATGCATGCTATGGAAACGAAATGAAGCAGTTCATTGCAGGTATCACAGAATTGACCCCAGATGCTGTTCAAGTGTTAAGAGCGGCAGACCAGTTGGAGAAAGACCTTGTGCAGATAGCTGTTGAGGACTCAGTCGACAGCGATGATGGTGGCAAAGCAGTAATCCGTGAGATGCCTCCTTACGAGGCTGAAGGTGCAATTGCCAATCTTGTGAAAATATGGATTAAAACTAGAATAGATCGACTAAAAGACTGGGTTGATAGGAATCTTCAGCAAGAGGTTTGCATTCATCATCTTTTCGTTTGTTGTCCATTGACGATTTTAATTGTGACTTAATTTCTGTGTAATCTGGTCATACACGCCGATTGATTGCCTTTGTGTGGAATTAACTTAGTTTACTGTGATATCGTAGCTTTGGAGTCCACAAGCAAATCAGGAAGGATACGCTCCATCTTCTGTTGAAGTTCTGCGAATCATAAATGAGACTCTGGATGCATTCTTTCAGCTTCCAATACCAATGCATCCTGCATTGCTTCCCGATGTGATGCATGGCCTTGACAGATGCCTTCAATATTATGTTGCTAAGGCCAAATCTGGATGTGGTAAGTCCAAATCTGGATGTTGAAATTTAATAGTGTAGCTCTTACATATACGGTATCTTTAATAATTGTATATGTGGCGTCTTTAACAACTGCTGTTTATTATTCTGATATACAGGATCACGAAATACATTTATTCCAACAATGCCGGCACTGACGAGATGCACTATTGGCTCAAAATTTCAAGGCTTTGGGAAGAAAAAAGAGAAATCTCCAAATCCTCAGAAGAGAAACTCTCAGGTTGCAACAAATGGGGATAGCTCTTTTGGGGTGCCACAGCTCTGTGTTCGCATGAATACTTTGCAGTGGATCCTGGGTGAATTTGATGTCCTGGAAAAACGAATAATTACTCTTTTACGGAACTCAGAATCTGCTCGTGAAGAAGATTTTTCAAATGGATTAGCAAGTAAGTTCGAACTATCTTCAGCCGCATGTCTTGAAGGAATTCAGCAACTCTGTGAGGCTGCAGCCTATAGAATTGTCTTCCATGATCTAAGCCATGTTCTGTGGGATAGTCTGTATGTTGGGGATCCATCATCTTCCAGGATTGATCCATTTCTTCAGGAACTTGAGCGGAACTTAATGTTCATTTCAGACAATGTTAATGAAAAAATTCGCACCCGCATTATTACTGAAATAATGAGAGCTTCTTTTGATGGACTCTTGTTTGTATTGCTCGCTGGAGGTCCCTCTCGTGCTTTTTCCAAGAAGGATTCACAGATCATAGAGGATGATTTCAAGTTTCTAAAGGAGTTGTTTTGGGCGAATGGCGATGGCTTACCTTCTGAAATAATAGACAAGTTTGCAACTACCCTAAGGTCTATCCTTCCCCTTTTCAGAACAGACACAGATAACCTCATTGAGCAGTTTAGACGGTTAACACTTGAAACATATAAATCTTCAGCCAGATCTAGAATTCCATTACCTCCAACTTCTGGACAGTGGAGTCCAACTGAACCAAATACATTATTACGTGTTTTATGCCATAGAAACGATGAATCAGCTTCCAAGTTTCTTAAAAAGACATATGATCTCCCTAAGAAACTTTAACAACATTGCAGACCAGTTAATGGAATCGCAAGCTGGATGATGCATTCTGCTTAACTGTCTGGTTCTTCCTGTATTTAGTATTACCTTGTCCAGCAGGTAATTTATCAGCACTGTTGACCGAGCATTACTTCCAGATGAGGCTATCTTGCGCCACACTTAGAATATTGTCCAAAGGCTTGGTGCTACTGGCATATTCTTTAAACGCGGAAGTGAGGCATGAGTATAACAAACACCTATTTGCAAAAGGTAGTTGACTATTATTTCCAATTCATTAATTTTTGGAAGATTAGGAATGTCTCAGCGGCTTATTCTGTGTTTTAGCTTCTTTTATTTTCCTTCTACCTTTTGAGATTTCTTCTCTATATATATTTAGTATATGTTATTCTTTTTGTTGATTGAAAAAAGTATATATTTATTTATCTGTATACATCAAAGACCAGGAATTTAATATTGTGTATATGCCAACTCTGTGCTCCTATCATTATTATAGTGCATATCTTTAGTCTTAAATAAAGTGTTTGGGGTTTTTGGACGTTTACTAGTGAAGTTTCTCATTATGAGTGATGAGAATGACTTTTTGGCGTGGAGTGGTGAGATGTGCCATGTGTGTACAGCTTGAACCACCTTTGGCTGCTTGGTTTGATGGAAAAAGCCAACTACTAACTAATTATCTAGTTTGGCCATAGCAAGCAACTTGTCTTTTACGTCATTGATTGATTGAATGATTAAAGTTTAATAGTGAATGTGATTTGCAAATACAATAAAAATTTCACTCTTTTAGTTTACCTTTGTGTTTGGCTGATTGCGGCGTTATCTCCTTTTTTTTTTTTGGGGGAAGAAACTTGCGGTGTTATCTCCTTGAATGCAGGGGAAAAGGAAAGGTTTTATTTTTCAATTAATGGAAGGGTTAGCCTATGTAGCTATTTTTAGTGCCAGTAATGGTTTTTTTTTAAAGATTTTATTCAGTGTTTATTATTTTATAGTTTATTAATTGGATCATATATAAGAACAATGCGAAATTAGAACAATCTTTATGTTTTTTAGTTAATCGCCCTTTACAGCAGGGTTTTTTTGTGGTGAGGTTTAGATTGATTTTGAGTCAAATTAATCTGATTTAAGGATAAAGTTATAAGTTTTATTCGGTTTAAATTAATTTTAGATGACAATTTTTTTTAATTGGAATAGATTCAATTTAATCCGGTTCATTTCAGACCCATTTTTGAATATTAAAATTTATAAATTATTGTTTTTAATTTAATAATAATATTTGTAAAATACCCAAAAATAATAGATTTGATATAAATATGATATATTAAAATATAAAATTGTGGAATAAAATTTATTTAAGCATATAAAATATTAATTGAGATTAATTTTAAAAAAATAAATATATGTATTGACAACAAGTTACACCGTTATACTTTTTTAGATCGCAAAATCAATTTTTTAAAAATTACATAAATTTAATTTGTTATTTTTTTTTTAGATTGCAAAATCAATCTTTTTAAAAATTACATAAATTTAATTTGAAGAACTAAAATATATGTATTGATTTGATTTGGTTTTGAAAATTTAATATAAAGTTCAAACAGTTTTTTCAAAATAAAAATTTAATTACATTTAATAATATTTTATCATGTATAAATTTTAATTTTTTAAAAACAATTTATAACTCAATTAATAAGCCATTTGACTTAAAAATCATAAAAAAATTGAATACAAATCCCGAGATCTTAATCAATCGGATAACATTTAATATGATTTAGATGAGTACAAGTGGATCAGAAAAAATCAATTAAATCGATTATCTGAATTAAATTAAACTTAAATAAAATTGATTATTTCTCGATTTTAGTTTTTAAGAACCTTCAAATTGATATAATTTTGTTCGATTTTCGATTTTAGTTTTAGGAATCGTCAAATCGATGAAGCCAACTAGTGGATATAATTACACTTTAAATTTTATTCTTTCCTTCATTAAATCCAAATTTTATATCAGTCAAACTATTTTTCATCTTTATTTACACTTCATTCCTTTCACCAAAATATGCATTTAAATCAAACTCCAAAACATAGAAAATAAAAATCATAAGTTATAAAAATTTACTTTCACTAAAGTGCTGCTTTTGTTATCCGTCACGATTATTGCTCTCTCTACTGTCATTTTCATATGTTATGTTCGTCTTCTTCATGTTCAAGTTTTCTTTGTTAATTTTCATATATACTTTTTTTACCTTTATTGTTTCTTCTTCTTCTTCAACAATTTCTTTTATGTGTTTGAGGTGTGAAATATGTTAATTGATGTGTGTTTTGTTGTGTTCTATTTGTTAATTTTTTAAATCTCTTATCAGCCTTCTGATGGCAAATGTCAATATATTTGATAATAAACTTCTATTATGATGCAATGGAAGTCATGTCACTCTTTCATTTGAGTTAAGAGCAATTTAAAATTTATTTGACAAAATAAAGCATGAAATAAATTACATAAAATATATTATTTTTAGAAAATAGTATAAAATACACAAAAAATACGATAGCGGAGAATACAATTATGATTATAATGTTTAAAAAAAACAATGTAAATCGATTAAATGAACCATACCAAATCAGTTACTTTTGTTCTGTTCCATTTTCAAAAAATATTAAAAATTAAACTAAAACAAACCGATGAAAATATCATTGGTTCAAATCTTTTGACCAAAAATCGATCCGAATTAAACCGATTATACCCCTAGGTTTAGAGGTGTGAATAAGTGGGATGAGCAATAGATTATTTATAATTTAAAAATGATTAAATATATATTTTATTTTTATAAATATTTAAAAATCTATTTTTAGTTTTTTTTTAAAAAATATTTTTGAAAATTTTGATCTTCTTCACCATCATTTTTGTTTTCACTGTCAACTTAAATTATATATAATAATTTTTCTTTTAATTTAAATTATTCATAAATAATTAAATATAACTTAATATTTAATTAGTTTTATTAATTTGATCATTTAATAAAAAAATAATTAATAAAAATGGAATATGTTCAATTTGTTTTGCATACATTGTTTTTAGTAAAATAATTAATGTAACAATACTAATTAATTAATGTAACATATAAATATTAAAGTGTAATCAAACTTAAATCCATAAAAATAAAACTGCAATTAGTTTTCTTGATATTTATGAATATTTAATTTTCATTTAATCTCAACAAAGTTTCCACGAAATTAATTAAAAAAAAGTCTATTGTTAAAAATATACCTATCATAAAATCCATATAGTTTCATACAAAAATATAATTTATTGTCTTAAAATATGACAAATAACTTTAATTTGTTCTAGACCGATCATTTCGACTCTGACCGACCATTACGATGGATTTGTAGTATTTGCAAACGATTCTTTGTAATTCACTCCTACCTAATAACAAATTTATTAATTTCTCTATTTAGTATATATAGAGAAGACGCTAAATTTAAGTGATATATTTCAAACACAATTTTAATTTACTATTTTTCCTCACAAATTAATTTGAAAGTTATAATGTTAATCTTCCAAGTGTCTCACTTCATCATTTCTGAAATTTTGATTTGCTGCCATCACTGTTTCTCAACTCATTCTCAACTCATTTCTAATTTCTAAAAGAAAACATAAATATTAATGTAAATATGAAGAAAACAAATTTAAACACTAAAAAATACAAACTTATTTATTTATTTATAAAAAAATGGCAATGTTCACACACATCATTCTAAATAGACATGTTTAATTGTTCAACATACATTATTTTGGTAATAAAATATAATTAATGTAGTAATACTAATTTTTTATTATAACATCTCAATATTAAATGGTAATCAAATTTAAAATCACAATAAAATCATTGCTGATTTTTATTTATTTTTTATTTAGAGTAATTTAATTTTTATTTAATCTCATTAATTAAAAACATTCAAATTTATATTGAAAGTTTTGTTGTCCTTTCATAATTGTCTAAGTTTTGGTATTCAACCATCTTTGTTTGAAC
Source organism: Vicia faba (assembly GCA_948472305.1). Taxonomy (NCBI): domain Eukaryota; kingdom Viridiplantae; phylum Streptophyta; class Magnoliopsida; order Fabales; family Fabaceae; genus Vicia; species Vicia faba. The sequence goes on from OX451737.1 coordinate 1,233,677,753, forward strand.
TTCATTACGGTATATCACATTATGTAGAGATAAAAATAAGCTGATCAAGCTAGACGTTTCTAAATTTGAGTCTGATCTATAAAAAATTTCAAAGCCTAAATATGACTTGTAATCTATCTGTTAGACGACGACAACTTATTTAAAGAGAGTGAATAGATGCCCAAAATAATTTTTTTTTTTAAATTCAGTTTTGAAAACCAATGAAAAACTATGACAAACGGAAGACCAAGCCTAGATCAAATAAGTCGTCTAAATCGAATCGACTATTAGAAACTCGGATATGCGTTAGAAACCAAATGGAGTGCTAAACAATAATAAATTATTAATACAATGAATTCTAAATTCATCGTTTTGTTATGAACACAATGTAGACTTATTTCCAATGAAATAATTGATAAAACGTAACTAACAAATTATCGAACACTTGGTGTGCAATCGATTTTTTTAGACTTTCCTTTGAGCTTTGTTGATATGAAATACCACTTACAATCTAATTGATTGTAATGTAATCAACAAAACAATTTCAAATATAATTATCAAAAGATTTGTCTATACATATCGATTACACAATCAATGAATTTAACAATTTCTTATAGAAAATATATAGAAGTAAATGAGAGAGAGAGAGAGAGAGAGAGAGAGAGAGAGAGAGAGAGAGAGAGAAGAGAGAGAGAGAGAGAGAGAGAGAGAGAGAGAGAGAGAGTGAGAGAGAGAGAGAGAGAGAGAGAGAGGACACACAAATATGTTCATGCAGTTCACCAATCATTCTCACTATGCCTACCTCTGCCTCCAATTTCATTTGGAATTGAGATAAGAATTCTTACTATGCAAAAAATCGTTTACAAGAGAAATGTAGCAATTCAACCCTACAAACCCTATGTTTGATTTTGATACTAGCACTTTCTCTTCCCTTGATCTGAGTTTGATCAAATCACCCAACAATACCAATTTGATTCACCGTCTCACGCTACTCCTCTGCAAAAAACCACCGTTCTTCAAAGCTTTCACTCGACCAAAACCAAGTTGCAAATTATTCTCACCCAAGATTTCCAAAGGATTCACCGTCTCATGCTACTCCTTTACAAGAACCTCCCGTTCTTCAAAGCTCTTCACTAATCCGAATTCAATATTTGTGAAATCTTATAAAAACCCCCAAATTGACACTTTGATCTTGGTGGAAAACCCTCACAATTTTCCCCGATGAAACCCCCAAAAATTCTCAATCCAATCTTAGGTTACACCAACCTAAATTGAACGTTTTCAACGCAAGTCTAGATGACACCTAAACAATGAATGCTTATGTGTACTTTGTTTGTGTGTATGTATAAATGAGAGGTTGAAGATGATGAATTTTTTTTGTATGTGTTTATAGTTTCATCAAGTTTGAAATGATGCTGTAGCAACTGGTTTTTTAATCAGAGTCGCCACTGTTAATTTTTATCCCAGGGAAGGGAACCTAACAAAAAACCCTAATTCGCAGAGAAAGATTCTAGGTTTCGGACTCAATTAGACGAAAGAAAGGTGTTAGGAACCTTTCATCTACCTTGTTCACAAGGATATTAACCTCTAGGTTTAGGTTTGGGGTAAACTGGATTTTAAGTTTTAATTAGAAAGACTCGCTACGATTTTTGATCGTATGCCTACGTATCCTCTTGTGAGAAATCAGAGTCCCAATTCGTAGTTCGTATGGATTGGTGTCTTTTAGGGGTTTGCAAACATATTTTGAATCACTTCGCACTCGGTCGGGAGTAGTGATTGCGGAGATTTTGACCGAGTACGCAATAAGTCAAAATTAGTTTGAAACCCATTTGCAAAAACAACTGATTAGTTTAATTTTATTACGAAAAATAGTTTGAGATCTGTTCGTGTTTTTTATTGTATTAATTGCGAAAAATCTTGATTAATGCAAATAATATATAAGATAATATAGGTGATTTTAATATGAAAATAATTTATTTGATGGTATTATAATATTTACATATAATAAATAATAATATTTAAAATATGGTAATAAAAATTAATAATAATAATAATAATTATAAATGAAAAAAGAAATGAATAATTAAATAAAATGTAGCATAAAAAAAATAACATAAAAGAAATAATAACAAAATAATTATGATTTTAAGTAAACCTTGGGGGGGGGGGGGGTGTATTTCCTTGTTGATAAGCAAAAGAAGGGGGTGCTAAAAGGAAGCTGGACCAGGCCCATTATTCATTCTGGACAGGGTGTGTAAACAATTTTGTGACTTAGCAAATTATAGAATGGAGGGTGTGATGAGTAATGGACTTGGCCCATTATGGATTTTGAAGGGGGTCCGGACGATCATGTGTAGTGAGGTGCATGGAACCTGGCGTAAGACTTGGCCTACGGCCGTCTGATGCATATCGTATGGATACTATTGAGGGAATATGCTATCTACTATGTTTGCGCATGCACTGAATCCCATCAGAATAATAACATTGTTTTTACGTTATTTTCATTTTTCAATTCACAGTAAGCTTTCTCCTTCTCTAGTTTCTCTTTCTCTCTTCCTTATGTACACAAATTTTTCTTCGCAAACCTTCCAAGCCCTAGTCACGACGGCGGCTCACTGAGACCTTACTCAATCGCGAATCGACCCACGAGCCCTCACTCAAAATCAACACAAAAAAAGAGCTAAGCTAATTTACCCCTTTCGTGATTTTCTATGAATCTTTGCTCTTTCGTCCCTAATCCTTTCTTTGTCTTCCGATTCGCAGGCACCAGTGGTCTTAGAAGGTGGAGCAACGACGATAGAGCCTTGAAAGGTCAGCGACGGTTAGGGTTTCAGATGTTGAAACCCTAATCGCCTCTCTCACGGTCTTCAACAGCAAGGGTTTGGGCCTCGTTTTCCTTTGTGTTCTTCTCCCGAATTTTTCTTCTGTAATCAAGCCTTCCCCCCTTTTCTTCGTATTTTAAATTAGTATTTATAGGATAGATTAGGGTTTCTTGTTGTTACGAATTTGATTAGCATAGATTTAGGGTTATTTAGAATAATTAGGGATTGATTATGTACATTTGAGAATTGCTGTATTTTTCAGAGTGAATTTGATTTTCGGATTTGTTGATTTTGCACACTTGATTGAATGTAATTCGTATTCTGTATATTTGTGTTAACTTCAAAATATCTGTTTTAGTAATATTTGATTCGATTTCAATTGCAATCTAAACAATATATGTTGTTTGCAAAAATCATGGTCTAGTTAGGTTTAATTGTAACAGTGGCTGTTAGTCCATTTGGGCCACCATATGCGTTTTGACTTAGCACAACAACATTGTTTCTTTTTTTTTATTACAACAAAAAAAAAAAAAAACAAATTTTCAATTCAATTGGACTTGCGCATTATCTATCTTATTCAGTCCATCACAATTACTTTTACTACAACAAAAATACTTTTTTTCTTTAATAAAATTAGGCCCAACTGACCTCCCAATGCTAATTGTTTTTTCTTTTAAACAAACTTTTATAAATACCAAAAAATAATATTTAACAAAATGTTTGTTTAATAATAAAAATGAAACTAAGAAATTAACGATAAAACAATAATTTTTCTTATACATTTCTATTAGAATAAACAACAATTTTAATAATAATTTCCTAGAATCACAAAGCAGCAAATGGGCTATTAGAGCTATTTTAATGGGTCAGTAATTTACAATCATACCTCCCCTTTTCTGTTTACTTACCCAAAACGAAACGGATCCTATCCTAATGGGCCTTAAATTGCAATTTCATTCCCCTAACAACAACAAATTAAATGGACTTAATGATTAAAACTTAATAATTATTATTATTTTTGAAATAATTTTCTATTCTCGAATCGCATGGGCCATAGACCAACATGTTTCGTGAATGGGTTCACGGATACATGGGTCTTTCTGATTTAGCAAGCCCCATTTCCCTGAATTTAAGTACACCCCCTGATCTTGGATAAAGATGGGCCATCAGATACTGCTGTACCACCTTTAATTAAATATTTCTTCTACTTTAACCTTGAAAAATAAAATCATCGAGGTAGGGAAAATTTGGGGTATGACAGATGCATGTATGAAGTATTTATATGTGTCAGAGTTGGAGACAAAAGAGAGACTTAGAAATTGAAAAAAAAAACAATTTTTTAGAAAATTTATAGTATGTGTCTACACATATAAGTCATGTTTCGACACATGTAATGACATGTGTCGACTTATTCAAGGTCACAAGGAAATAAAAGTCTAGAGGCTTTAAAAATATAGTTCATGTGTCGACTTGAAACACGTATGTGTCGACACATAAATAAATTTTTTTAGCATGTGTCAAATTAAAGGGTTGTATGTGTCGACACATAATTACAGAGTCTACATGCTTTATTATTGATCCACATGTGTCAACTCATACATCATACGTGTCGACACATAGCTCTATTTTTCATGTAAAAACTCATTTTTAATGCATGATACATTTTTCAAACATGTTCCAAATGCATTTTAAGATCTCTAATGCAAAGGTTCACATAAAGACCCATAGATACGGCTCAATATGCAGAAATGCTAAAGTTATCTTACTTTTGACATCATACAAAACATCTAATGGACAAGTGCACTCACACTATCACAAGCTTATTTTTAGGCCTTTTTGAAGGTATGATTTACCTATTAGCCTACATAAAAGTCTATTTTATATTGAATGTATAAATTGGAAATTCAAATAATATTTAAATAGACTAACAAATTAAAAGATTCACGAGAATGAATACTTATTTGCATTGACTTGTTCAAATTTATGTATTAACATAAGTTTTGTTATACCATTTATTTGAGAGAACTTGTGAAAACAACTTATGACATTTTTCATAAAGTTTTTTTAATTTATTTTCAAAATTTCTTCAAAATAACTAAACTTTATTGTTGTATTTTAATTCAAAATACAAATACAATATAATAATAATAATAAATTTGTTTATATTTTTTTAAATCGACCAATATGATAGGCTTAAAAGGTTTTTTTATGGCATGTGGCCTAATCTTTTTGAGTAAATAGGTTTATAAAATAGCCTAGGTTTTTTTTATGGCACGTGGCCTAACCTTGTTGAATCTGAATTATTTGGTATTATTAGGATGAACTTAGTTTTCGAGTGAAATATTGATAATAATATAATTGAAGGGCAATACTATTATTATTAATATTATGGTTATTATTAATATTACTATTAATATTATTAATAATATTATTATTAGTTAATATTAGTAATAATAAAATACAATTAGAAGGGGGTTATACCATTTAGAGAAAATTACAGTCACATAGAAACAAAGAGAGAAGACAAGAAAGAACTAGGGTAAGAGATATTCCTCCATTGTTGAAGAAATCAAAGCTGCAAATTAAGGTAAGGGGGGTGAATGAGTTCTCTAAATGGTGATATTAACATGAGAGGGTAGTGAGAGTTCCTTTCCCTCCTTAGGTTTTCATGAATAAATTGATGAATGTTTTCTTGTCTAAATTCTGGTATTTCTATGTGATGGTTGTGTGGAATTAGTGATTTAATTGATGCTATGAACATGTTGCTGATGCTGATTTTGCTGTTGGTGCGTTGTTCATGAAATCCCAGATCTAGAAGATTATAGATCAAGGAATATGACGAAAATTGAAGAATTATAGGTAGATATTATTGTAGATTCGCAGGTATGATAAAATTATATGAAGACTTTATGTTGTTAGGTGTAGAAAAACTGTTTTGGACCCAAAATCAGAGGTTGAATATACTCAAGACGAGTAGAAAATGAACTGGTGCGATTGCAGCAAAATTTATGTAGCAGACTGGCCATACGTTTATGATACGCGTATGGGGGACGTCCCAGAGGGCCAAACATGTATGGCACGTTCCCTGTCCCTAAGCCAGCACAGACAACTGCCTGAACGCATATGGAACACTTATGAGAAGAAGGCCATACGCGTATGGACTAGCCAATACGCGTATGGAGATTTGTGAGGGGTTTTGAAGGGGAAAATCCCATATGGTCATACGCGTATGGTACGTGTATGAGGTTGGGCATGGTAGTGAAATGCGTGTGATACACGTATGAGATGGCAGAGGAAGAAGCCAAACGCGTATGATACGCATATGGGCAGGCTGGTGTGCAGAAAATCTACTTTTCGCGATTTCTTTCTCGTTTCTGCGTGGAGTGCAGTTCCCTTGGATTCTTAAGGACTAGTATGACTTAGGTAGGTATAGGAAGGATAGTAATAGTGGGGAATGATATTAAAACATGACTTTGTTGAATTACTTAATTTCATTTCATGATGATAATGATGTGGTGGCCTTATTGGCAAATGTAGAAGGCTTATGCCTTGTTGTCACATAATTGTGTTGTTGCATGATAATAATGCATACATTTCATTGGTGAAGGCTTATGCCTATTTGTTGGCCTGTAATGGCGTTATGTTGAGGGGGTATGCCTTGGTGTTGCCCAATTGGCCCTATGTTAGGGGCTTATGCCCTGATGGTACCACATGTATTGAGTGGATGTCAGTCTCATTGCATTGCATTATTTTGAGTTGATGATGTATTATGTGAATGATGGATTATGTTGTGATGTATTGTGTAATGTGCGAATTATGTGATTACTACTCCTTAGAATGTGATATTCACCGTATAGTTATTGAATGAAACTCTCACCCCTTTTGTGTTTTTGTGTCTGTGCTCCTTTGGGGAGTACAGATAACCAGGTATCCGAGTAGTGCTTAAAGGGAGTGTTACCTGATCGAGTCTTAGGAGTCTCTCTGATATGTAACATAGGATTATTAGGAATTTACTATGTTTTTGCATAATTTCATTTGTTACGTATCTTATTTTCATACTTATGTTGGACCACATGTTATGGAGTTTTATTATTGTTGAGGCTTTAATGATATGGAAGTAAAATGATTTGATTATTCTGCTGCTGAATCAATTATTATAAATAAATGAAGCAATAAAGTGATTTAAGAATTTATGAATTCTGAAAGATGTGACATCCTACTTGTGTACTCTGATATGTTTTCATAGGTTATGCTATAATTATCCTTATGGAAAAGTGGGGTGTTATAATTGGTATCAGAGCAGATCGGTCCGTCTGGCAAGATTATTGAGTCTGTAGTATAGTAAGACAGTTGAATACTGTCAATGTGTTTCTTTCTAACCCTTGTTTGATGTTATGATGTTAAATAGAGTAATGGCTGGAAGAAACCATGTTGCACTTGCTGCTGCTTTGCAGGCATTGACCTAGGTTGTGCAACATCAGCCTAATGTTGGCAAAAATGATGGATCTCGTGTTTTGGAGACTTTTCAGAGGAACCATCTGCCTACGTTCAAAGGGAAGCATGATCCTAAAGGAGCGTAGGAGTGGCTAAAAGAAATTGAAAGGATCTTTCTGGTTATGGATTATTCTGAGGCTCAAAAAGTGCGTTTCGGTACGCATATGCTGGCGGGAGAGGCTGATGAATGGTGGGTTGGCACTCGTCAAATATTGGATGGTACAGGTGAGGAAATTACTTAGGCTGTATTTCGAGGGAATTCCTGATGAAGTATTATCCAAAAGATGTTCGTGAGAAGAAAGAAATTGAATTACTAGAACTGAAGCAGGGAGAATTGTCAGTGACTGAGTATGCTGCCAAGTTCGTGGAATTGGAAAACTATTATCCTCATTACAGAGAGGTGACTGCTGAATTTTCAAAATGCATCAAGTTTGAAAATGGGTTGCACTCAGAAGTCAAGAAGGAAATTTGGTATCAGTGGATCCGTAAATTTCTGGATTTGGTGAATAGCTGCAGAATCTATAAAGATGACAGTAAGGCTCACTACAAAACCATGACTGAAAAATGAGGCATAAAACAACAGAATCATGGGAAGCCTTACAATGATCTAAATAACAAAGGCAAACAAAGGATTGGTGATGGTAGGAGGACCAGTAAGGGAGGCGCCCCTACTGATGTTGTGTGTTATAGATGTGGGAAGCCAGGTCATCAAAGTAATGTATGTACTAGAGAAGTGAAAAGTTGTTTTCAATGTGGTAAGACTGGGCATGAGGTGGCTGATTGCAGACACAAGGCAGTGATATGTTTCAACCGTGGTGAGTAAGGGAACATCAGTAATTAGTGCCAAAATCCAAATAAAGCTCAGTCCGGTGGAAAAGTTTTTGCTTTAGCTGGAACTTATACATCTAGTGGATACCGTTTGATTATAGGTATTTGCTTCATTAATAGTACTCCTTTAATTACTATTATTGATAATGGTGTTACTCATTATTTTATTGTTGCTGACTGTGTGAAAAAGTTGGGTCTCTTGTTATCTTCTATGAATGGAGAGATGGTTGTCGATACTCCATCTAAGGGATCGGTGACTACTTCTCTTGTGTGTTCAAAATATCCTTTGTCGATCTTCGATAGACACTTTAATATGGATTTAGTTTGTCTACTATTGAGCGGTTTGGGCGTGATTCTAGGTATGAACTGGTTGGAATACAATTACGTTCACATAAACTGTTACAACAAATCTGTGCGATTTTCTAATCTTGATGACGAAGGGGAAGCTAAATTTTTATCTGCTCAACAGTTGAATGAATTGATGCAAGATGAAGCTAGGGTGTTTTCATTAATGGTGTCCTTATCCATTGAGAATCACATTGCTATTGATGAGTTGTAAGTGGTGTGTGAATTTCCTAAAATTTTCCAAGATGATATTACAGATGCGCCGCCAGAGAGAGAAGTATAGTTTTCTATTGATCTTGTTCCGGGTACCAAACCTGTTTCTATGGCACCCTATCGAATGATAGTGTCTGAATTGGCAGAGTTAAAGAAACAATTAGAAGACTTTCTTGAAAAGAAATTTGTGAGACCAAGTGTATCACCTTGGGGAGCTCCGGTGCTACTAGTGAAGAAGAAGGATGGTAGTATGAGACTCTGTGTTGATTACCGACAGTTGAATAAAGTAACAATTAAAAACAAGTATCCACTTATGAGAATATACGACTTGATGGACCAATTGGTGGGTGCACGTGTGTTTAGCAAGATTGACTTGAGATTGGGCTATCACCAGATTCAAGTCAAAGATGACGATATTCAAAAGACAACTTTTAGAACTCGATATAGACACTATGAGTACTCGATGATGCCATTTAGTGTTACCAATGCACCGAGATTATTTATGGAGTATATGAATCGTATCTTTCACACATACTTGTATCAGTTCGTAGTCGTGTTCATTAATGACATCTTGATATATTTTAAGTCATAGGAAGAGCATGCTGAGCATTTGCAAATTGTATTGCAAGTGTTGAAAGAGAAAAGCTATATGCGAAGTTTTCAAAGTGAGAGTTCTGGTTAGAGAAGGTTAGTTTTCTTGGTCATGTTATTTCAGGTGGTGGTATTACTGTAGACCCATCCAAGGTAGATGCAGTGTTGCAGTGGGAGACTCCAAAGTCAGTTACAGAAATTAGAAGCTTTTTGGGGTTGACTGGTTATTATAGAAGGTTCATCGAAGGTTTTTCTAAGTTGACACTTTCATTGACTCAACTAACTTGTAAAGGAAAATCATTCATGTGTGATATTCAGTGTGAATAAAGTTTTACAGGACTAAAGAGGAAATTGACGACAACTCCAATTTTGATATTACCTAATCCTGAAGAATTGTTCGTCGTGTATTATGATGCTTCTAAATTGGGGTTAGGTGGCGTGCTTATGCAGAATGATAAAGTGGTAGCTTATGCTTCGAGGAAATTGAAGGTTCATGAAAGGAATTACCCTACTCATGATCTAGAATTAGCTGCAGTGGTTTATACTAAAAATTTGGAGGCATTACCTTTACGGCTCCAGGTTTGAAGTATTTAGAGATCACAAAAGTTTGAAGTATTTGTTCGACCAAAAGGAATTGAATATGAGACAAAGAAGTATTTGTTGAAAGACTATGACTTTGGCTTAAACTATCATCTGGGTAAAGCCAATGTCGTGGCAGATGCTTTAACTCAGAAGTCATTACATATTTCTGCCATGATTGTTAGGGAATTAGAGTTGACTGAGGAATTCAGAGACATGGGTTTAGTATGTGAAGTGACACCGCATAGTGTGATGTTGGGAATGTTAAAGATCAACAATTACTTCATGAATAATATTAAATAAGCTAGGAAATTGGATGTCAAATTGGTAGATTTGATGGTTGGAAGCAATCAGTCAGAAGATGGAGATTTCAAGGTAGACGCGCAAGGTGTGTTGAGATTCCGAAATAGAATTTGTATTCTTGACGACTCGAAGATGAAAAAGATGATCCTAGAAGAAAGCCACAAAAGTAGATTGAGTATTCATCTAGGTGCAATTAAGATGTATTAAGACTTGAAGAAGTTGTTTTGGTGGCCCGGATTGAAATGAGATGTGGCACGGTTTATGTATGCATGTTTGACGTGTCAGAAGTCAAAAGTCGAACATCAGAAACCTGTGGGGTTGTTGGAATCGTTAGATGTTCCAGAATAGAAATGGAATAATATATCCATGGACTTTGTGATGGGGTTTCCAGGAAATCCAATAAGCATGATGAGATTTGGGTGATTATGGATAAGATAACAAAGTCGGCTCATTTTATTCCGATCAGTACCAGTTTCTGATACCAAGGTTAGCAGAGATTTATATTCATGTAATTGTGAAGCTGATAAGTGCAAATTATAGTTATTTTTGTATATATTTTTTGTTGCACTTATCGACTTTTTGTTGTTAATAATCGTTGAATAAATCCAAATTTTGTGTAAATACGTTTAGTTTGTGTTTATTTGTGTTTTTGTGTACATAGTGTACCGTTTGATGTTTTTCCATTCATTTTGTAGGTATTTGTTGCATTTTGGAGCATTGAGGAATAAGGTGTCAAATGCACGACTCCGGATGCATGTTTTCAGAATAAAAGACTAGTTTTGGGAAATTTTGTCTAGGAGAGAGCCCGCTTAGCACACAGAAGGCCACTAAGCGCAAGTGCACTCAACATATTTTGTAGCGCATTGCTTGCATTTTGACATTTTGACAAAACCAAAGTTTTGGAGCCTGCTTAGTGCGATTTAGGTCGGTTTGATGTGTAAAATAAGGAAGTCGCGCTTAGCGTGCCAGGCCTGCTTAACGTGGTCTGCTGAGATTTGTTTTATAACTTCATTTCATTCATTTTTTAGGTTATGGTTTTAGGGAAGTTTTTGCTCCCAACTCCATCAACCTCCAATTTTGTTAGATTAGCTTAGCAAACAACACTAAGGCTTTGCTTATGGATGATTGGAGGTGGATTTCTCATCGATCGGGGCGGATAAATTGGAAGATTTATGGTTTATCTCTTCTCCTCTCTTGGTATTTCTCTTTTGTTGGGTATTGTATGTATATTTTCTTTTAACTCATGTATATTTTCCTCCCTTGGCGTTATATAAAACTTGCTTTATAAATCTTTGTCGATTGTTATCCTTGATTTTTGCTCTGTGCTAGGGATTTGAGTTGCTATAGACATATACTCCTTAGATTCTTATCTAGGATGATTATCTAATAGTGTATGAATTTTAGAGATATATTTAGCGATGTTATTCACTTTGGATATATGCGACTAATGCCTCTGTGTTGTTTGTGTCTCTCTTAGAGATCGTCGATGCAAGCGAGCACGATTGACTTCTGTGTTGTTGAGGTGGTTAAGAGATTGCTACCGAGGTGATGCAGTTGGCCTCTCAATTTGGGTTAAAAATGACTTAGGTTGTGAGTTACACGTGTTGACATTGATGAATAATGTAGGTTTAGTATAACAGGTCGATAGGTTTAAGTCTGTGAGAAGTATTATATATGCATGCTTGATAAGTTATTTCTTTTTCCTTTTTATACATTTGTTTTCTATTGATACCTTTCTATAAAAACCAACCCATTTATCCCCAAACTCATTAATGATAGATTTATCAAACGACATTTCAATACACCAATCTCTGTGGACATGATACGACATAACCTATATCACCCAGTAAATTAATAACTTACTTTTTGCTTGCCGCTCTACCGCCGCAACAAAATGGCACCGTTGCCGAGGATTGGTTCTATTTTTTTGCATCACGATAGTTATTTTTTTTTGAGTTTTCTAATTAATGTATAGGTTGTATAGAAATTGTACATGCATTTGTGTAAGATTATCATATTTGTGAATTTTACAGGTTTTACATACTTGTGCATATATGTGTTTTTTTTCTTTGTTTTCATGTGATGTTGTGAATTCTCTTGTTTTTGTAACATTTATTGTGTGGATGTTAGGACACTTTATTTAGGTTTGCACGGTTGTAATACGGTGGGAGAGCTGACTTGGTTTTGCATTTTATCGCAAATGTTGTGGATAGCAAGAGTCGCCACCGACTTTTCTTTTATCCAATAAAGGAAAGGGTAAAAAGAACAGGAAATACCTTCGAGAATTTTGAGTTTGGGGGGTAGGTTATGAAAAGGGAAGGTGTTAGCATCCTTTTCATCCGTAGTTATCTACGGACTCTTAATCGCTAGCTCACTTTGTTTTGAGAATGCTTTGTGTATGTTCTTGAAAATATTTTGAAAAAAAATGCCTAAGTGCGATAACTTTGTAATGATTCTTGTATCAGTTAAGAGTGCGTACAAAGTGTTTGTTTTTAAAAATATTTCAGAGAAAGTGTTTGTGAAAAAGATGTTTTGTGTGAGCAAGCAATTACAAGCGATCTACCTACTCAAAAGTCTTTCGTGTTATTTTTCTCCTCCTTTAGATATTGCTATCCTACTATTACTTAGTAGGAAGCCCTATCGTTGGATGTGAAGGGATAAGCGTAGGGTCGTCGTTTTGGTCATAGAAGGCAACATATAGGGATATCTTAGCAATTCAAAGGGACTGTCATCATATATTCGTAGGAAACAACGAGGGACAAGATCATTTCTTGTAGGCAACTCGAGGGACATCGCGAGACTATGATCTTTATGATGATTTTAACCGAGGGTCTTTGCTAAGGGTATCCATATGTTCAAGGGACATGACCATTTTCTGAGGCAACTAGTGAGGTTACCCTAGAGGTGTGTGTGTGAAGAGTGATTCAATTCAGTTCATTTATCTTGCATTTAGGGTTATCTAACTGTTGGTTTTAGATCTTGACATACATGCCTAGTTACTATACAGTAATAAAAATAATAAAACAGTAAAGTGAGAGAAATAAAAAATCTACGCTATTACAAGGCTTCGGGAGTGGGGGTACACATAGTAAAAATCAGGGAAAAAAATAGTAAACCCTAATTAAAACTATTACAAACCGTAGCAGTTACATAATCGAAAAAATAACGCGAAAATAATAAAGTACGCGAAGATTGTAAAATAAAGGGAAAAAGACAATTGTTTTGTGATTTTGATAGAAATAAAATGATTTGATGATTAACCTAAAACCCTAATTGATTTTAACTAAAAAAAATTAGTTAATTAAATTAAAATGAAACCCTAAAATCTAAGTTGATTTTAATTGGAAAAAGAAGGGTTTAATGATAACAACCTAAAAAAAACTAAGCTATTGATTTTAAAAAAGAAATTAATTTAATTAATTAAAAAATAATAATTAAGTTAATTAAAAAAAACTAAAGTCTAAATTGATTTTAATTTTAAAAAAAAGGTTAATCTAATTATGTAAAAAAGTAATAGTTAAAAAATGAGATTGGGCCTGTATTGAAGCAAATCGGGGGTGTGAGTAGTAAGACTGGTTAAAGCCCAAGACAAGAGGCCCAATATGCTTATATGGCATGCGTGATCCAGCACAAACAGATCCAGGAGATCCATAGTGTGCACGCAGGTTCTGGCGCGTTGATCTGGATCTAATGAGATACAAGGGTGCTATCGAGAGGGTGCATCATTGAGGCATAAGGATGGCTTCACTGGATTTGCAAAAATCAGAAAACATGAAAAAATTTGTTCTGCGCCAGGATCGAACCCGCATATGGGCATAATAATGACTTAAAGGCAAGTGTGCTACCACTGGGGTGGCCATACATCCATTAACCTATGTCAATCAATAAGTATATAATATAAACCAAACTTCAAAAGTCAGACAACACAAAAACGTGCGCCAGAGTGGGACCCTTGAGTTTTGAATGGACCAATCACAACATCATGTTATGCCACACGTTTTCAACCACCAGTCAAACCACCATGGACGGTGGTTCCGATCACCTTCTTCGATTGCATCATAATCAAAACCTGCGAAATTCAATCAAAATGAAAAAAAGAAAATAACCCTAATTGACTAATTAAGGTCCCGTGATTTTAATGGTGTGATTAGCTTGGTCTAAAAAAGCTTGCATCATGAGATCTGAAACTACAAAAGCTTCGTTCTCTAAAAAGGGCACACTCCTGTTTCTGCACCAAACCTTACATGTAGGACATTAGAACAATTCTAATGATGCATATGAGTTATGCTGGCATGTTAACAACAATTGAAATTATGCGAAACCATAAAAACCAAAACTCACCAAACTTACCAACTGGGGTACACACAAGGAGGGGTTCTGAGTTTTATTTGCGATGGATAAGGATTGGTATCAACTCCTGAAAGCTTCAGGAAGCTGATGTGAAACTCATAACTGCTTGAGAATGGCTGAAAAGTAGGGTTTGTCTTTACCCTAATCTTTGGAATTTTGAGAATTTTTTAGGGTTCTTTAAGGAGGCATCCAATCATGTCCTGTTAGTCTGAGCTTGTTGTGTATATATAGGACAATCAAATTAGGTTAACAAAAGTGGGAGGAATCATGTCATTAAGAGGTGAAGATTTGATTGAAAATTTGTATGGAAACTTTCTATTTTTGGCTCAATATTGCACCAATCAACCTTGCATGAATTTCACAGCTTGCACATGTAATCTTGGGCCTTAAATATGATCCATAGCAAAGCCCACATGCCTTGGTCCATTAATTTTATATCTTATTTAATTTATTTTGAGTTTAATTGAATAAAAATCAAAATAAATAAAATAAAAACAAAAGATAATTCATTAATGAACTTATGGATCTTTAAACATGTCATGAACACATTTGGACCTGAAAACGTAGGTCCAATAGCCCAAAATTACAAATTTTCTCAATTTGGAATTCATGCATTTGCTCAAAATTTCCCAACTTGCAATGGTAATAACTCTCTCAATTTTCATATTTTGAAGGTGATCTTGGACTTTTTGGAAATCTCAAGATATCCTATAAAATCTCTATGTTTATCATTTTTGCTTTTGAAGACTTTATCTTGATGCAATTTGCCTTGACAAAAAGTATCTTTTTGTTGACTTTTGAAATGACCTGTAATGCATTGGTTTATATCTCTCAAATGATGCACTTTTTGGACTTGAGCTTAGAGATACATAGTTGTAGATAATTGAGTTCCCTTCAGAATGAGCTTTGGTTGGGGAAAAATGATGAAGCATGTGAAATTTATGCTTGGTCAAAGTTCAATTGACTTCTCCTAAGGAAACCCTAATTGGACAACTTTTGACTTTTGATGATTTGAGGGATTTTCTTGAGGAATCATTATAAAACTTTGATAAAATGATGAATATGACTTCAAAATGTTGATGTTGACAAAAAATCTTGAAGTTTGACTGCATGTTAACCACAATTGACTTTTTACCCAATATAGTTAATTTTCAGTCATCTGAGCCATTGACTGAGCAAACTTGTGCTACCAGGCTTGAAACTTGGAATGAGCCTTCTCAGGGACATATGAGAACCATGAAAACCATTTAAGACCTTGTAAACCCAATCTTCCTTGAGAAATACAAAACCCTAGTTGTGAGTCCATTGCTTAGAAGGAGAATTTGTCTGATAAATTCTTAGACAACCTTGAGCAAATGAGGACCTTAGGAGAATGTCTTGAAGAAAAATGGGAGGGAAAATTTTGGGGTACAACATATGACCCTGTTCAATCTTCTTAAACCTAAAGAGTTAGATTGGCATGTCCACCATTCGTGACTTGAAGGTAGAAGAGGATTGAACACTTAAGTTCCCAGAAATTTGCACTCGCATGTGCAGGAGATAACGCTATTGGTTGATAATATTGCTTGAATGGGCTTAAAGATGCCATTCGGAGAGGTGACAGGGAGTCTTTGAAGATGGTCTTATAGATGCCATCCAAAGTAACTGTTTATAGAAGTATTAGAAGGATTCAACGCTTAACTTCATCTGAAGAATGCTTTCCAGAATGAACCTCTGGGGAAGGTGTTTGAGTAGTTGCTTGTAAGATTTAGTCTCTGAGGGAAATGCTTGTCACAATGAATTTCTTAAGTAAATGCTTTTCAGAATAAACCTTTGGAGGAAGATGCTTTTTAGAATTATGCTCTGAAGGAAAATGCTTTTCAGAATTCAGTCTCTGAAGGGAAGTGTTTGTCATGTAGATAGTCACCCCGTCCTATTTCGGGAATTGATCTACAATCTGTTTTTGTTGGTAAATTCGTCCTGTTTCGGGAATTCATACCACCTGGTGATAAAGATAGTCACCTCGTCCTATTTCAGGAATTGATCTTCACCTGGTCATAAAGATAGAAAGATAGTTTCCCCATCCTGTTTCGGGAGTTAATCTTTTCTTGGTTGTATAGATAGTTTCCCCGTCCTATTTTGGGAGTTAATCTTCAACCTATTCATGTAGATAGTCGCATCGTCCTGTTTCGGGAATTGATCTACAATTTGTTTTCACAGATAGTTGCCCTGTCTTGTTTCAGGAATTAATCTGTGTCTTATCATACAAATAGTTTCTCTGTCTTGTTTCAGGAATTAATCTGCAACCTATTCAAAAATTGTTTATGATATTCGTTTGTTTATAGACTTTACCTGAAAATATAAAGAGTTAGCTGTACGCAATGTCATGATGTATGAAATGCATTGCGTAATGATGTTCTCAAAGTAAATGAGAGTGTGTTATATGCGTTCCGTATGCATATGCTATGATATTTGTAAATGATGTATGAATGTGAGATGTTGTTGAAGCGTATTGGTAGCTTTGCATAACGTCTTTGACTAGGAAAATAAATCCCTGAATGTTGATGGGGATAAAGAATACGTGTCTTCAATCTTTATTTAGAATGTATCCTCTGGGAATTCTTGCTTTCTGTTTGAGGAAACTCCGCTGGGGAATGTGATTTCTGCTTGGGGAGAAAAGTTCAAGAACATTGGTCGTTTACTGCTCTACAGGGGAAATTAATTCTTATATACCCTGACTAGGGATAAAAGAGATGGATATCTTTTCGAGGTTCTGTCCGACTGAGTTTTCAATATGAATGCTGACTCGTCTAGGGAGGATAAGATTAAACGATATCTGGTCCAATTTTAGATTCAGTAGCAACTCTCTAGGGATAGTGGTCTGGACTGCCCTTTGCCGGAGTGAGAAATTTTTCCGCTGATTTGTAGTAGTCAAAGTAATAGACTCAAGCTGGGGAGATGTATCCTATTGGGGAAATAAACCCTGCTAGGGAAATAAACCCTACTGGAGGAATATTCTGTTGAGGGAGTGAGCCCTTATGGGGATGATAATTCTACAAGGGATGTTATAAGTTTGGAGAAATAAACTCAACCGAGGAAGAGAATTCCTGTGAACTGTGATGATGTCATAATCTCTGATGAAAATTGGGATTTCGTAGGTTGGCGACATTGCCGGGGAAACGATCATACTCCTTTGTCCGCTAGGGGAGTCTGCGGGTGAGTATGATTAGGGTATTTCGGACTTGCGGGGAATGTGTCGAGTTTGTGAAGATGACTCCATGGGGGATATTCTTATGGAAATTACTTTGTGGGGATTTTTGGACAACTTGAACGTTATCCTAACTCCTAGAGTCTTGAGTAAATGCTTATTCCTATTTTTATGCATATATTTGTTAATAGTAATCATATTCATATGCATATGTTCATTCAATTTAATCATTGGACATTTTTACGAACAAAACAGAAAAAGGTAATACATAAATCTGAATTTTGAAATTGTATTTATATTGATAGTTTGCCTATAAACAGGCGATTGTTGTATAAAGAGACATGAATCCTAGTAAGAGGAAATCGTCATGAAATGAAAAGAATAAAAGTAAAACAAAACATATAGCTATGTGTAAATGATCTCGTCAGGTTTCAACTATGCTATTGCCTCTATGTCCTCGAGCATCTCGTCCCTTGCTGTTGGAAGAAGTTGATTGAATTGATCGGCACCATTCAAACTTGACGTTGTTAATAAAGCCGACTGTAAATGATCCAACGAGACATAATCGTATGCTTTAATCCCTAACTTTTGCCTTGACCGCCCTTTCGGGTTTTCACTCCATCGGGATACCCTTTTTTGCCCAAGCCGCCTTTTCAGGTTTTCGACTTGCCAGGTGTACAGTCTTTTATATATATATATATATCCCTAATTTTTTCCCGAACCTTTTGGTTCACCGGGATTCCCTTATTTTTTCCTAGGCCAGTCAACCTAGCAGGTCGTTTTCATGTGTAGTATCTTTTGACTATGTCCGCATTCACAAGGTGAGGAAAATCTTCACTGTCCATGGTGGGCAGTATCATTGCACCGCCCAAAAATATCTTCTTGATTATAAATGGCCCTTCATAGGTGGGAGTCTATTTTCCCCTGGAGTCACCTTGCGGTAGGATGATGCACTTTATTACAAAGTCACCAGCCTGATAAACTCGATGCTTGATTTTATTATTGAATTCTTTGATCATACATTTCTAATACATCTGACCATGACAGACAACCGCCAATATTTTCTTGTCAATTAAATTCAATTGGTCTAGCCTAGTTTGAATCCATTCGTCTTCGTCTAAGTCTGCCTCTTTCATAATTCTCAGAGAAGGAATCTGAACTTTGATAGGTAGGACAACCTCTATACTGTAGACCAGAGAGAATGGGGTTTCCCCAGTTGATGTTTGTGCCGAGGTACGATAGCCATAAAGATCAAATGGAAACATCTCATGCCAATCTTTATACGTCACCGTCATCTTATATATAATTTTCTTAATTTTCTTGTTGGCGACTTCTACTGCACCATTCATCTTTGGTCGATATGGAGAAGAATTGTGGTGCTTGATCTTGAATTGCAAGCAGAGTTCCATGATCATAGTGTTGTTGAGATTGGTACCGTTGTCTGTGATAATCCTCTCGGGGATGCCATACCGACATATAAGGTTATGCTTAATGAATCGTACGACCACATTCTTAGTAACAAAGGCAAACGAGGATGCTTCAACCCACTTTGTGAAATAATCTATGGCAACGAGGATGAACCGATGTCCGTCAGAAGCAGTAGGTTTGGTCTCTCCAATCATATCAATTCCCCATATTGCAAACGGACAAGGAGCGGTTAATACGTTCAGAGGTACTGGAGGCACATGTACTTTATCAGCGTAGATCTGGTACTTGTGACAAGTTCTTGAGTGGTGATGGCAATCAGTTTCCATAGTCGACGAATAATATCCCGCTCTTAGAATCTTCTTAGCCATAGTATGACCACTAGAGTGAGTACCAAATATGCCTTCATGCATATCTTCCATAATCTTCTCCGCCTCTTTCTTGTCCATACAACAAAGCAGAGTCGAATCATGGTTGCGCCTATACAAAATTCCGTTACTCAGGAAGAACTTAGCAGAGAACCTCCATAGGAATTTCTTGTCATTGATAGATGCTCCCTCGAGGTATTCTTGAGCCTCAAGGTATCTTTTCACTTCATGAAACCAAGACTTCTCTTCTACATGGTCAGTGTCAACTTCGTAGCAGTGTGTCTGTTCGTCTAGCCTTTAAATTGTAATTCGTGGAGCCTTATTGTCCCATATGAATTTAAACATAGACGACATGGTTGCTAATGCGCCTGCCAACTGATTCTCTTCTCGTGGGATGTGCTTGAAAGTGATTTCCTCGAAGTACATGATTAAGGTAAGCACCCGTTCTTTATAAGGAATGAGATTCAGGTGCTTAGTGTCCCATTCTCCCTTGATTTGACTAATCACCAGGGATGAGTCCCCATATACACTTAAGAGCTTGATTTTAAGGTCAATAGCATCTTTAATACCCATGATGCACGCTTCATATTCGGCCATGTTATCGGTACAGTCAAAGTATAATCTAGAGGTGAAAGGCGTATGGAAACCCTGACGAGAGATAATCACAACACAAATTCCGTTGCCAAGTTCATTAGAAGCTCTATCGAAAATCATAGTCCATCGGGATCCTGGCTCAGGTCCTTCATACGGTCTAGGTTCTTCATAATATATAATTAGCATAATGTTCTCGTCCGGGAATTCGAAGTTCATAGATTGGTAGTCGTCTACGGCTTGATGAGCCAAATGATCTGTTAGTACACTTCCTTTGATTGCTTTCCGAGTGGTGTACTGGATGTCGTATTCTGTCAAGACCATTTGCCATCTGGCTATTCTTTCGGAGAGAGCGGGATTCTCGAATATGTATTTGATGGGATCCATTTTAGAGATCAACAAAGTAGTATGGGTCAACATATACTGTCTTAGTCGGCGAGCAGCCCATGCCAAAGCACATCAAGTTTTCTCGAGTAATGAGTATCTTGTTTCATAGTCGGTAAACTTTTTGCTAAGGTAGTATATTGTGTGCTCTTTTCGACCAGACTCGTCATGCTGACCCAATACACACCCCATTGAATTCTCTAGCACTGTTAGGTACATGATTAGAGGTCTTCCTTCAACTGGTGGCATAAAAATTAGAGTTTCTTGTAGGTACTCTTTGATTTTGTCAAAAGCTGTTTGGCAATCCTCGTTCCACTTTACTACTTGATCTTTCTTCAGCAGCTTAAAGATCGGCTCACGAGTAGTAGTCAAATGAGAAATGGATCGGGCAATATAATTTAGCCGTCCCAAGAAACCTATGACTTCCTTCTCAGTACGAGGAGTAGGCATTTCTTGAATATCTTTGACTTTGGCGGGATCAACCTCAATACCTTTACCGCTAACGAAAAAACCCTGGAGCTTACCGGATTTCACCCCAAAGGTGCACTTGTTTGGATTCAATCTCATCTTATATTTATTCAGTCTCTCAAACAGCTTATGTAGATGGTCAAGATATTCTTCTTTAGTCTGAGATATGGCTATCATATCATCGACATAAACTTCTATCTCGTGATGAATCATGTCATGGAAGAAAGCTACCATAGCACGCTGATATGTTGCACCGGTGTTCTTCAACTCAAAAGGCATAACCTTATAGCAGAAAGTGCCCCATTGTGTAACAAAATTAGTCTTTTCCATGTCTTCAGGTGCCATCTTGATCTGATTATACCCTGAGAAGCCATCCATGAAAGAGAATACCTTGTGCTGAGCGGTGTTGTCAACCAAAACATCAATATGTGGAAATTGGAAGTCATCTTTGGGGCTTTCCCTATTCAGATCCCTGTAATCTACACATATACGTACCTTGCCGTCTTTCTTTGACACCGGAACCACATTTGCAACCCATTAAGGATAGGATTTAAGTGCTAATATCCCTGTGTTGAATTGCTTCATAACTTCGACCTTGATCTTCTCTGACATCTCGGGACGCATGCGACGAACCTTCTGCTTTATTAGAGAATAACCCTCTTTCATCGACAGACGGTGAACCACAATATCAGTATCAAGCTCTGGCATGTCTTCATACGACCAAGCAAGTATCTCAACATATTCATTCAACATCTAGATCAACCTGTTCTTGACACTTCCCTCTAGGTTGGCGCCTATCTTGACTTCTTTCCTGTTTGTTTTAGAACCCAAGTTCACAACCTTGACCGACTCTTCATGTGGTTATATAGCCTTATCCTCTTGCACTAACAATCTGACAAGTTCTCAAGGTATTTCATAATCTTCCACACCTCCGTCCTCAGCTTGGTAGATCGGATTTTCAAAGTCATAAGTGGAAATAGAAGAATCGTTATCAACGGGATCCAGAGTGGATGTGGATCTACAATGTATTGTGTGGGTGTGTGTAAGAACACATAGCTATTTGAACATGATAAAAAGTAAAAAGAAAGAAAGAGAGCACATAATTTGAATGAAAAATGTCCAATGCTTTTATTAAATGAACATATATTTATGAAATGACAACCCTTATTAAACGAACCGTTGTTCCCCGGGTAAAGCACAAGGCTTAAAGTCATTGTTTAAATATTACAAAGCCAAAACTTGAAGGCAATAAAAACCGAAATGTAGATATTACTCCTGACTAAAGGAGATAGAGATAATGTCTTATGCCTTCCAGTTGTTGAGCCCTTTGCCAATGGTAGGAAAGATTCAGCTATCAAGGTTATGATCACTGTCAGCATCTTCTATAGCATTAACTCTGTTGTTGCTGATGTGGAATGGTGTCTTCCAGCACAAGTGCAACGAACAACCCTTTGACCCTCTGCAGTGAAACCCAAACCAAATTTGTCAGATTTATATGGAATGTCAGGAAGCTGACCCCAAGTAGTACAACCACCTTCTTCTACAAAAGCTTTAGCATCTTTCAACAAAGCCATCCTGGGCGGATCCCTGGTAACCTTGGTGTGATACGGTGGGAGAACCGACTTTTATACTAGTTTTGCGTTTGTATTCGCAAATGTTGCGGTAAGAAAGAGTTGCCACTGACTTTTCTTTTATCCAACAAAGGAAAGGGTGAAAAGAACAGAAAAAGACCTTTCGAGATTATTTTTGAGTAAGGGGGGGTAGATTATGGAAAGGGAAGGTGCTAGCACCCTTTCCATCCTTAGTTATCTACAGGCTCTTAGATGCTTAGCTCATTTTGAAATACCTTGTGCTTTGTGTGTTTGAAAAGTATTTTGGAAGCGCCTTAGTGCGACGAACTTTGTAATGTTTCTCGGAATGGTAGAGAATGTATACAAAGTGTTTGAAAATGTTTTTGAAAGAAGTTTTTATGTAAGTGTAAAGATTGTTTGAGCAAGCATCTAACACACCCAACCGTTGGGACGACTTTACATCCGTTAGTATAAGCACAAATAAATACATATAAGGTAAAACAAGTAAAAATGCTGATTTGGCAAGCACGTGCGCTTCAGCGGGGTCCAAATATTTGAATGGACCAATCATCGCATCCCTTTCTGCCACGCCTTAGTCAACACCAGTCAAGCCACCGAAGGTGGTGGCTCCGGTCATTCCTTCCGGTTGGCCAAAATCTCAAACCTGCGAAATCTCAAGAAAACAAGCATGGAAATAACCCTATTGGACTAATTAGATCCTTGCGAACACGATGGCATGAATGGTTTATCCTGTAGAGGCTTGTATTTTGAGATACTAAGCTTGGATGAAGCTTTTCCCTAACAATGGCAAAGCTTCGTCCCTGCGTTAAATTAACCATGCAATGGCTCTAAACACACATAATCATAAGTATAAACATGAATATGCACATGGAAATCATGTATTTCACGTAATAGAAATTTTTTAATTCAAGGAAGTATACCAAACCGGAGTAACGTGATTCACGAGTCATGGCATGCGTTGGGCTTGTGTGATGATTGGAACAGACTCCTGGAGCTTCCAGGGAGTTGATGAATTTCCCCGAAGAGCTTGAAAGTGGCTAGATCGTGTGGTACAGACTTGCACTTTTCCTTTGAATTTTTTGAAACTTTAGGGTTATGTTTGAGGTAGGCTTCGTGTGTGTTTTAGGTCTGATTTTGTTGTATATATGTAGTGGGCAAGATTATGTCAGAAAATTCATCCATGAGATCAAATATAATCATGCTTTTAAAGACATGAAGGTTTGATCCAAAATTTCTAAAACA
Source organism: Vicia faba (assembly GCA_948472305.1). Taxonomy (NCBI): domain Eukaryota; kingdom Viridiplantae; phylum Streptophyta; class Magnoliopsida; order Fabales; family Fabaceae; genus Vicia; species Vicia faba. Next base: position 1,233,701,514 of record OX451737.1, read on the forward strand.
AGAAGATATTTCCCGCCCCTTGCCTTATGCGTTTTTTCCAGCTATCCACGAGCTCTTTGGGCCTCCAACATGATCAAATCTCCAGCCTTACACGTCTCATACATTAATCTTGCATTTATTTAATTTATTTTGATTTTATTTAGATAAAAATAAAAAAAACCAAGCTCATGCATGGATGGGTCTATAGGTCTTTGGGAATGTCATGAATATGTTTGAATCTCAAGAATTGGGCCCATAAGTCAAAAAAACATAAATTTGCTCAATTTGTATTTCTTGAAATTTCTCAAAACTTCCCAATTTGGGCAAGCCATAACTTGTTCAATTTTTAACCTTTTAAGATGATCTTGGACTTTTTGGAAAGCCCAATATGTCCTCCTCAATCCCTATTTTGATCAAATTTTCATTTGAAGATTTATCTTGATGCAAATGGTCTTGGAAAAAAAGTGTCTTTTGTTGACTTTTTGAAAATGACCTATAATATATGAGCTTGTATCTTTCAAATGGTGAATTTATTGAACTTGAGGGAAAAAGATAAGTTGTAGGGAATTAGATTCTCTTCAAAATGAGCTTTGGTTGGGAAAAAATGGATGAAGTATGTGAAAGTTATGCCTAGCCAAAGTTCAGTTGACTTTTCCTATAGAAACCCTAATTTAACAATTCTTGACTTTTGATAGATTAGGAGCATTTATTGAGGAATCATGATCAACCCTTGATCAAATTGTGGATATCACTTCAAGATGTTGATGTTGACAAAAAAAATCTTGAAGTTTTACTGTATATAGGCCACAGTTGACTTTTGACCTAGTATAGTTGATTTTCAAGAATTTGAGCAATTGACTGAGCAAACTTGTAGTGCAAGGCATGAAACTTGTCATGGAAAATATTGAAGACCCGTTAGGACCATGGAAAACATTTGAGACCTTTGGAGCTCACACATCTTGGTGAAAAGTGAAACCCTAGTTAGAGGTTCGTTGCTTAGGAGGAGAATTTGTCTGATCAATTCTTGGTCAACCTTGAGCAATTTAAGACCTTAATGAGAATGTATTGAGTAAAAGGGGAGGGTAAATTTTGGGGTACAACAACTTCCCCTGTTCAATCTTCTTAAACCTAAGGATTTAGATTGGCTTGTTTGCCTTTCGTAATTTGAAGGTGGAAGATGATTGAACACTAGAGTGCCTAGAAATTTGCACTCGCATGAAGTAACATCGTTGGTTGATGACATCGGGAATGGGCTTGCAGTTGCCATTTGGAGAGGATAACTGAGAGTTATCGAAGATGGGCTTAAAGAAGCCATCAAGGTAGATGCTGGCTTCATAAGAGATCTCTTTGCGGGGATTCCTGTTCCTGTTGTTTGAGGAGGACTCCGGCGTGGGATGTTGGTTTCTGTTTGGGGAATAGAGTCTAGGAGCTTTTAGTTGTCCATTACTCTACTAGGGAATTATCTCTTGACTGGAGGGATGAAATTTAGCTGTTATCTGGTCGAAATCCAGGCTTCATAGTAACTTGCTAAAGATGATAAAGTTGACCGTTATCTGGTCGTATTCCAAGCTTCATAACAACTTACTGGGGAATATGAAATTAAATATTATCTGGTCAATCTCCAGGCTTCACAGTAATTTGCTTAAGATTAAACTGTTATCTGGTCGTATCCAGGCTTTCGTGACCTGAACTGTTATCTGGTTGTATCCAGGCTTTAGTGATTTGAATTGTTATCTGGTCGTACCCAAGCTTTAGTGATTTGAACTGTTATCTGGTCGTATCCAGACTTCAATGGTTTGAAGAAATTAAGCTGTTATCTGGTCGGATCCAGGCTTCAACTTGAATTTAAAGTATGCTGTCATCTGGTCGGGTCCAGGCTTCATAGCAATTGACAGAATAAACTGCTATCTGGTTGGACCCTAGGCTTCACAGTAACTTATACTATTATCTGGTCGGGTCTAGGTTTCACGGTGTCTTAAATTGTTGATTGAATGTTATCCGATCGGATTCTGGGCTTCAGCAAAGATGTCGACTGCTATCTGGTCGGGCCCAGGCTTCACAGTGATGTAAACTGATATCTGGTCAGACTCTAGGCTTCACAGTTTTATAAACTTGAATGTTAACTACTATCTGGTTGGGTCCAGGTTTCACAGTAATTGATGAGATTTAATTTCTATCTGGTCAGATTTCAGGCTTCGTAATAATTGTAAGCTGCTATCTGGTTGGATTCCAGGCTTCATAGTGACTTACTGAGCTGTTGCTTCAGATAGTTGCCCTGTCTTGTTTTAGGAATTAATCTGGAACCTTGATAACTGATGATGATATTTGTTTGTTGATCTTTCCTGAAAAGGTAAAGGATTAGCGGTATGGAATGTCATGGTGTATGCATTGTGTGATGATGCTCTCAAAATAAATGAGATTGTGCTATATGTATTTTGTATGCATATGCTATGACACTTGTAAAATGATGCATGAATGTAAGATATGAACTGATTTGTTCTTTGCAGTGTCGTTGAATTTAGGGAAAATAAACCCCTGAGCGCTGCTGGGGATGAAAAAAGTGGTTCTTCATTATTTATTGAAATTGTTGGGAGATGGATTTCTGTAGCTAGATAAATAAACTCTTTTGGGGAAAGAAAACTCCGTAAAATTCTTGGGGATTTTTATGAAACCCTGTTGGGGAACCTAAGAAAATCATGAACTATGCTGAGAAGTTCTTCAAGATGCTGGAGAGATGATTGGAAACTCTTACTCTGCAAGGGATATCATAACCTCTGTCATCATTAGGCTGTATGTTGAAGATATGATGGTGACTTTGCAGTAGGACATCTTTGTTTCTATACCTGTTGGAGAAAGTATCTGCGGGGATTTGCAGATGGCTTTTAGACACTGTCTTGTTTCTTAAAGCCCTTAGTAACTGCCTTTCTATTTTTTATGCACGTATTTGTAAACGGTGACCACATTCAAATGCATATGTTCAAAAATAATAACTAGACGTTCTTGCAACACAAAACAGAAAAATAAAACAAATAGTTTTGAAATTTCAAAAGATGATTTTGTATTGATTTGAACAAGTTTGCCTATAACATGCATTTTTGTACAAAGAGACAAACATTCTAGTAAGAGAATGTCGTCGCAAGAATGAAAACTATACAAAATAGTTAACAAAGAAAAACAACTATGTGAAATGATCCCATTGGATTCCCATTCTGCTATTGCCTTTATATCCTTGAGTGTCTTAACACTTTGCTGTTTGGCCAAAGCTGACTGGATTGATTGGCACCATTTAAACTTGATATTTGTTACCGAAGTCTGTAAGGTGATCCAACGGGACATAATTATACTCTTTTAATCCCTAACTTTTTCCTGGACCGCCCTTTCAGGTTTTTAGTCCACCGGGATACCCTTTTTTTGCCCAAGCCGCCTTTTCAGGTTTTCGACTTGCCGGGATGTACAAATTTTCATATGTATATATATCCCTAACTTTTGCCCGAACCCTTTTGGTTCGCCACGATGCCCTTATTTTTGCCTAGGCCAGTCAACCTAGAGGATCTTTGTTCATGCATAGTATGTTTTAACTATGTCCACGTTTACAGGGTGCAGAAGGTCATCACCGTCCATAGTGGTTAAGATCATGGCCCCACCAGAAAATATGTTCTTGATCACAAATGGCCCTTCGTATGTGGGAGTCCATTTTCCCCTGGGATCACCTTGTGGCATGATAATGCGCTTGATTACTAGGTCTCTGACTTGATATAACTGACGTCTGACCTTCTTTTTAAAGGCTTTAATCATACGTTTCTGGTACATCTGACCATGACAAACAGCCGCGAGCCTTTTCTCGTTAATCAGGTTTAATTGGTCAAATCGAGTCTGAACCCATTCGTCTTTATTCAAACCTGCATCCTTCATGATTCTCAAGGAAGGGATCTGGACTTCAATGGGTAGGATAACTTCCATACCTTATACCAGAGAGAAAGGAGTTTCTCCTGTTGATGTGCGTGCTGAAGTACTGTAACTATGAAGAGCAAACGGTAACATCTCGTGCCAGTCTTTGTATGTCACTGTCATATTTTGTATGATATTTTTGATGTTTTTATTGGCAGCCTCTACAACGCCATTCATTTTTGGCCGGTAAGGAGAAGAGTTATGATGCTGAATCTTAAATTGCATACAGAGTTCGATGATCGTAGTATTATTGAGATTGGTACCGTTATCTGTAATGATTCTTTCTGGAATACCATACCGACAAATAAGGTTATGTCTGATGAATCGTGCCACAACGTTCTTGGTAACAGAAGCAAATGAGGCTGTCTCGACCCACTTTGTTAAGTAATAAATGGCGACAAGGATGAAGCGACGCCCATTAGAAGCAATAGGTCTAATATCTTCGATCATATCAATGCCCCACATTGTGAATGGCCAGGGAGCAGTCAAGACATTTAGAGGAACCAGAGGCACATGTTCTTTGTCAGCATAGATCTGACATTTGTGACAAGTTCGGAAATGCTGATAACAGTCTGCTTCCATAGTGGACCAGTAGTATCCTGCCCGTAGGATCATTTTATCCATTGTGTGCCCACTAGAATGGGTGCCAAAGGTACCTTCGTGTATGTCCTCCATGATCTTCTCTGCTTCACTCTTATCCACACACTGAAGTAAAGTAGAATCGTGGTTGCGCTTGTAGAAGATTCGTTACTGAGGAAAAACTTGGCAGAAAACCTTCTTAAGAACTTCTTATCATTGACTGAAGCTCCCTCATGATACTCTTGGGCTTTGAGGTATCTTTTCACTTCATATAACCAAGGTTTGTCCACTACTTCTTCAGTATCAACCTCATAACAATATGCTGGTTTGTCCAATCTCTCAATAGTGATCTGAGGAGCTTCATTATCCCACCTCACCTTGAACATGGATGACATAGTATCTAGCACGTCCGCTAACTGATTTTCCTCTCGTGGAAAATGCTCAAAGGTAACTTCTTTAAAGTATGAAATCAGTGTTAGCACATGCTCTTGGTAAGGGATGAGATTGGGATGCTTCGTGTCCTATTATCCTTTGATTTGACTGATCACCAGGGCCGAGTCTCTAAATACACTCAAGAATTTGATTCTCAAGTCAATAGCAACTTTGAGGCCCATAATGTATGCTTCATATTCATCCATATTGTTGGTACAGTTGAAACATAACCGAGCGGTGAAGGGAGTATGACAGCCTTCGGGTGATATGATCACAACATTGATGCCATTTCCAAGTGCGTTGGAAGCTCCGTAAAAAACCATAGTCCATCGGGATCCTTTTTCAGGTCCTTCATCCAGTCCAGGTTCTTCATAATCAGTCACTAACATGATGTTCTCGTTCGGGAACTCAAATTTCATGCATTGATAGTCGTCCATAGCCTGATGAGCCAAATGATCAGCTAATACACTTCATTTGATTGATTTTTGAGTAGTGTACTGGATGTCATATTCGGCCAGGACCATTTTCCATCTTGCTATTCTTCCGGAGAGGGAGGGTTTCTCAAATATGTAGTTGATAGGGTCCATTTTTGATATCAATAAAGTAGTGTGAGTCAACATATACTATCTCAGTTGGTGAGCAGCCCATGCCAATGCCTAACAAGTTTTATGGAGCAGTGAGTATCTTATTTCACAATCAGTAAACTTTTTGCTAAGGTAGTATATTGCATGCTCTTTTCGATCAGACTCGTCATGTTGCCCCAACACACACCCCATTGAATTGTCCAATAATGTTAAGTACATGATCAGAGGTCTTCCTTCAACCAGAGACATCAAGATTGGAGGTTCTTGAAGATATTCCTTGATTTTGTCAAAGGCAATATGGCAGTCGTCATTCCATTTCACTACTTGATCTTTCTTTAGTAATTTGAAAATTGGCTCACAAGTAGCAGTTATATGGGAAATGAGTATGGAAATGTAGTTTAGGCGTCCCAAGAATCCCCTAACCTCCTTCTCAGCGTGGGGAGTTTGCATTTCTTGTATAGCTTTAAACTTTGCAGGGTCCACTTCAATACCTTTTCCACTAACAACAAAGCCTAAGAGCTTACCGGATCTTACTCCAAAGGTACATTTGTTCAGGTTCAGTCTCAGTTTGTACTTCTTTAGTCTTTCAAACAACTTTTGCAAGTGATCAAGGTGCTCTTCTTCAGTCTGCGACCCGACTATCACATCATCGACGTAGACCTCTATCTCGTGATGGATCATATCGTGAAACAAAGCTACCATAGCACGCTGATAGGTTTCCCCAAAATTCTTCAATCCAAATGGCATAACTTTGTAGCAGAAAGTGCCCCACTGTGTGACAACGATTGTTTTCTCCATATCTTCAGGTGCCATTTTAATCTAATTATACCCGGAGAAACCATCCATGAAGGAGAATATCTTATGTTGTGCGGTGTTGTCAACTAGAACATCAATATGGGGAAGCGGAAAGTCATCCCTGGGGCTCGCCCTGTTCAAGTCTCTGTAATCCACACACATACTTACTTTACCGTCCTTCTTAGGTACCAAAACAACATTAGCAACCCGTTGTGGATAAGAAGTAACAACTAAGAACCCGACATTGAATTGTTTCATAACTTCAGACTTTATCTTTTCTGACATCTCACGACACATACGACGAACCTTTTGCTTCACTGGAGGGCAGTCTTCTTTCGTTGGTAAACAATGAACCACAATATTAGTGTCCAGCCCCGACATGTCTTCGTATGACCAGGAAAAGACCTCAACATAGTCACGTAACATCTGAATTAACCTCTCTTTGACACTATGCTCCAAATTGGCACCTATCTTGACTTCCTTTTTATCCTCTTTAGTACCTAAGTTTATCATCTCAACTGGCTCTTCATGAGGCTGTATGGCTATTTCCTCTTGTTGCAACAGTCTAACAAGTTTTCCTGGTACTTTACAATCTTCCTCACCTTCGTCCCTAGCTTGGTAGATCGGATTTTCAAAGTCATAATTGGTAAAAGCAGAACCGTTATCAATGGGATCCAGAGTGGATATGGATCTGCAGTTTGATATGTGGGTGTGTGTAAGAGAGCATAGCTATTTTGATAAAATAATAGCAGAAAAGAAAGACAGAGAGCGTAAAATTAGTATGCAAATCGTCCAATGATTTATTAATGACATATGAAGATGAAGCAATAACCCTCACAAATAGACCATTGTGCCTCAGGTAAGACACAAGGCTTTTAGAGTTTATATTGTTTAAATATTACATATCCCAAAAACAAAAAGACATTTACTCCTGGATAAAATTAATGGGAACAAAGTCCTTGGCCTTCCAATTATTGAGTCCCCCGCTGATAGTTGGGAAAATTCAATTGTCCATGTGGCAGTCACTGTCAATGTCCTCCAAAGCATTGATTACATGGTTGCTGATGTGTAGTGGTGGTCCTCCAGTGCGAGCACGATGAATAGCTCTTTGGGCTCCTGAAGTAAAACCCTGTTACCCCCTAAAATTTGCTCTCCCATTTTACTCAACATATGATCATTCAGACCCTGACAGCTATATCCCCCAACCGAATTTCATAATCGCAAGCGGGTCAGTGAATTTTATTTCCCAAGCAGAGTTTATTGCTCTGGATACATAATCTCAATCCCCAACAAAGCTCATTACTTCAGCTACAGAAATTCATTTTCCAAGTTGTTCCCCGCAGAGTTATTCTCAAACAGAATCTCTCCCCTATAGAATATTCATAAATAACAAAGAGTAAATCTCCAACATAGTCATCTCCGTTCAACATCCTCAGCAGAGGTAGAAGAACCACTTTTTCAACAATAGTTAGGAATGCTATATTCTCCAGCAGCAGTCAGGGATTTATTTTCCCAGACTCGGACATACCCCAATAGCATTTTATGATCATACATTATGACATACACATACTGTGATATGGTGGGAGAAATGACTTGCAGTATGTGTTCGATCACAATTATACGGATAGCAAGAGTCGCCACCGACTTTTCTTTTATCCAAAAGGAAAGGTAAAAAAGCACAGGAAAGACCTTTCGAGATTATTTCTCGGGTTCGGGGGGTAGATTATGAAAAGGGAAGGTATTAGCACCCTTTCCATCCGTAGTTATCTACGGGCTCTTAGTTACTCGCTAGATCACTTGCTTTTGTTTGACAATATGCTTTTGGTGTGGTTTTTGAAGGTATTTTGAAAATGTCTTTGTAATGGTTCTCGTTTCTATAAGAACGCGTACAAAGTTTTGTTTCGATAAAATAGTTCAAAGATGTGTTAGTGGAATGTGTTTTTTTTAAAGTGGGTTTGAAAAGATATTTTTGCAATAATTCTCGTCTCTATAAGAACGTATACAAAATGTTTTGTCTTTTGAAAATGTTTTGAAATGAAAGTGTCGGTGTAAAAATGTTTTTTTCGTGAGCAAGCGAGTAACTAAGAGCGAATCTACCTACTCGAAAGGTTTTAAGTGTTATTTTCTTCCTCCGTTAAATGTTGCTATCTTACCATTGATTTGGTAAGAAGCCCTATCGTTGGATGTGAAGGGACAGGCGTGGGTCAATCATACAGTCATCGAAAGCAACTTATGAGACGCTTTTGCAATTTTCGTAAGGGACTAGATCGTTTTATCGAAAGCTACATCGAGGGTCATCGAGGGACGACGATCTTTTTTATCGAAGGGTCTTTGCTAAAGCGTTCCGTATTCGAGGGACATGACTGTATTTTCGAGGCAACAAGCGAGGTTACCCTAGAGGTGCGCGTGTGAAAAAAGTGTGTTTGATTCAAGTTATTTTTTTTTGTCTTTTGATTAGGGTTGTCTAGCGATTGATTTCTGAATCTTGCCATACACGCTTAATTACTATAAAGTGTAAGGAAAAACAGTAAATTGCGGAAATTTGAAATTCTACGCTATTACATAGTTTTCGTGAATGGGGGTACAAATTAATGAATGAGGATGAATCGAATGTGATTAAAAGTCAAAATAGCAAACAATACAACCAAATCGAATTCAACAATTAACTAAAATTATAACAGTCCATGAAATAAAATTAATTTGATAAAGTATAGAAATTTTTGGTATTTTTGTTTGTGAGAAAATTTGAAAAGAAACTAAAGATCTATTCTATAATTTTTTTTAATTATATAATGTAGAAACTAAATAATTTTGAAAGAAAGTTAATTAATTAGTAAAATATTAATTAATAAAAATTATTCACAAAGTTCTAAATTAAGCAAATTAAATAATCTTGAAATTACATTTTTATTTACACGAATTTTAAAAAAAAATATAACTAAAGATTAATCAAATTAAATCTAAACCAAATGAAGTTACTAAATTAAAATTTAAACTATATTAATCCTAGGTTTCCTAACTTACATCCAAACTTAATTAGTTATAAAATTATAAATTTTAATCTAAGTTAAAGTGATTATCATAAAAGGGGTAATGACAGAAAAATGGAGTATGAAAAGAAACAGACTGGGCTTATTGATCCCAAAACAAAAAAAAAGGCCCAAGGTAAACGATAAATAAAAAAAACAGAAAATGGATTAACAAAGATGGGCCGGACTGGGTCAGGTCCGGACCCAGTTTCACATTCAAGCCTAACGGGTTGTATAACCCTAGGCTAAATCAAAACGCCTCTCATCTCTCTCACCGTTCTCTTCTCTGCTCTATCCTTTCCTCAAAATCACGTTTTCCTCTTCCTATTTGGTCACCCTTTTCATACTAGTAAGCGAAGAAAAAAGGGGGTGGATCGCTAACCCCTTACAAGCGTGACCTAAGGTGCTCACGTTACTGTTTGATCTAGTTTCCAATAACCTAGGGTTTTGAAATATTTTGTTAGATCCAGCATGTTTGAATTGAAATCAGGGGGAATGAACGATGGATTTGCACTGAGGATGTTGAGACGAGGCTAACGGTATGGTATTTTTCTTTGTACATTGCTATGAATTTGTGAATGGCTTCTGTCTTACAAGGTATGAGGAGGTAAGCTGTTTTTCTTTTAGGGCTTATTGCAAAAATTACTATGTGTTGTTTTTTCTTATTCTATTTTGATTATAACTAGACATTATGTATATATATGTAGGTATGAATGTAGACAAACAAAGGATGCTTACCTTGCTGTTACTGATTTCTTCAGCTGGTTCCTTTTTTTGCTTATATTTTCTGGCTTTTTGCGGTTTGTTTGAGTTGCTGGTTTGAGACAGAAGGATTTGTAGAATGATTTTGCCCTGAGTATTTTGGGATATTTGATGGTTTTGTTGTGTTGCTCGTTTACTGTGAATTTTTGGTTTTGAGTTGTTGGCTATTTTGTTTTGTTTTGTTGTGTTGCTGGTTTGTTATAACAGTATGAGGGTTTTTTTAGTTGGATGGAAAAAATTGGCTCCCTTGGTATTTCTGTGGCTATGTGTTTATATTGAATTAAAGAATGAGAAGATTAGGGGAAAAATAAGATGGATTTGAACAATTGAGGTATACTATTCTAATGCTCTTTGTTGCAGTCTTGGTTTTTCCATTTTGGTGCAATTTTTGGTGCAGGCTGTAGCAGGGCTATTTTTGCAGCCAATTTGTTTTGTGATAGCAGCTTTGCACAATTTTGGGACTGGTTATATGGCCTAGGTGACATCTCTCTAACCCTACCTCTTTCCCTCTTTTTATCTTTCAATGATACAAACCTTTTGGTTATTTCTAAACTTCTGAAGGGTTTGTGTGACTAGGAAAATGATGACATAATGAGTAAGTTAGCTTGCTACTGCTATGCTTATGTTGTATTTGTTATGCTTTGTGGGCTTATGTATTTGTTACAGGTTTTATTGACTCTATTTGGCAGCTTGTTTTTATGTTGTGCTGCTTGTATAGCAGTCTGCTGTTGCTGTTACACTAGCTGCTGTTTCTATCCTTGCTTGTCCTGCCTTGTTGACTTGCTTGTTGTAGGTTGTATTTGTTGCAGGCCTGCTGGTTTTGTTCTGTTTGCATGCTATGCAGCCTGCATGTATTTGCCTGCCTTGTATATATATTTCCCCTTTTTTTTGTGAACCAAGAAAGGAAATTCTTTTTTGCGATTTGCAATTGGAGAAAATGATTGTGATAAAACAAACAAATATTCTGATTCCAAATCGAAAACGCTAATGATGAATTATTTCTTCTTCGCATATTACCTTTGATTGAATGTTTGCTGACTTTCTTTCTTTTTCTTGTTTCATGAATGGCGAGCGAGGCTTGGATGCAAACGAAGGTTGGATGGCTTACTTGAAGATGAAGATGAAGACTTGAAGAAAAAACTTCTCTTTGTAAACAAGAACTTGAGATTTTTTGTAAACAAGACAAACAAATTGTAATCTCATTTGTAATGTAATGATATCAAGCATTTGAATAAAATTTAGTGTGATAGAATTTATTGTACAAAACTTGCAATCCTCAGTTGAATATTTTGGATAAAAAATCTTGGTTTGGTAACTTGCGTTTCAAGCAATCACAAAATGATCAGATAAATCATGTACTTTGTATTTTTAAACAAAATAAATGTTTAAGTGCTCAGATCTTTTTGACTATTGGACTCCACAATCATGGTTGTTTAAATGACAACCTTAACCTTCACATCTTGTCCCTGTTAAGTTTACGTTTAAAATGAACTCGCGTGCCATGCTTGATAATAATAAAAAAAGGAATTTCATTGCCAAACAAACATGCTTCGGGAATATCTGTCAATCTTTAAATAAACCGTGATTAAGAACATTCAAAGTCAACAAATGCCTTGCGATGATTTGATAATTTTAAAGTCTTCCAAACACAATTTTCCTTCGATTCTTTGAAGATAAACCCGTGAGTGACATCACATATGACCATGAATAGAAATAATCGCCTCAAGGTCTTGTTATTTGAAGAAATCACAATTCTTAGAAGTCAGACAACTGTTATTTGAAATTAGGTCAAAATTCATGATGCGACTTCCAACGCATTTGAATTTTTGGTGATCTTCTTCGCGTAATCAGTTCTTGATTTGTGAAGATAAATTTGAGATGGCATCAAGGAGAATCATACGCAAGAAAAACCGTTCAAAAAAATTGAATAATGAAGAAGTTACGATCGTTTGGATTTGTTCTTGTAAAAGGGTGATTTTCAAGTCAATGTAGTCGTTTTCAGTTATCTGGACCATTGATTGAGCAAACTTGCAATGCGAGGTTTGAAAACTGACTTAAACAACCTTGAGGAGAAATGAAGACCTATGAAGACCATATGAAACCTTGAAGACTCAATTTTTTTTGAGAAATGCAAAACCCTAATTGCTGACTTACTGCTTAGGAAGAGAATCTGTCTGATCAACTTCTGAGCCAAATTAAGTATTCGAGAAACCCTAGGATAGTATCCTGTATGAAAAATGGGAGGTAAATTTTTTGGGTACAACAGCTGCCCCTGTTCAATCTTCTTAAACTTGAAAAGTGAGATCGACATGTGCGTCGTTCGTAGCTTGAAAGTGGAAGATGATTGAACACTAGAGTGCCCAAAAATTTGCACTCGATGATGTATTGGTTGATTGTGTAGGGAATGGGCTTAAAGATGCCATTTGGAGAGATGATAGAGAGTTGTCGGAGATGGGCTTATAGATGCCATCCAGAGGTGATTGTTGACAGAAGTGGATGAAGTCTGAACTTGACTTCAACAGAAAAGAAATCTAAATAAACCTTTGGTTGATTTAAACTGGAGCTAGCAGAAGTCTTGAATGTTGTTGGAAAGAATCAGAATATCTTTTGGAGCGATTTAAATTGAACCAAAAGATATCTTGGATTAATCTTGACTGGAAAGCATCAGAATAAATCTTGGTGCAATTTATCTGAACCAGAGAAAATTGTCGGTGGGGAAGAATCAGAACAAACCGTTGAGAGGTTTAAACTGAAACAACAGAAGTCCAGAGAAGAATCAGAACAAATCATTGAGAGATTTACTTGAACCAGCAAATTCTGGATAAGAATCAGAATAAATCGTTGAGAGATTTATCTGAACCAGCAAAAATCTGGAGAAGAATCAAAATAAATCGTTGAGAGATTTATTCGAACCGGCAAAAATCTGGAGAAGAATCAAAATAAATCATTGAGAGATTTATCTGAACCAACAAAAATTTGGATAAGAATTAGAATAAATCATTGAGAGATTTATCTGAACCAGCAAAAATCTGGATAAGAATCAGAATAAATCGTTGAGAGATTTATCTGAACCAAAAAAAATCTAGATAAGAATCAGAATAAATCATTGATAGATTTATCTGAACCAGTAAGAATTTGGAGAAGAATCAGAATAAACTGTTGAGAGATTTATCTGAACCAGCAAAACTCTGGATAAGAATCAGAATAAATCGTTGAAAGATTTATCTGAACCAGTAAGAATCTAGAGAAGAATCAGAATAAACCGTTGAGAGATTTATCTGAACTAGCAAAAATATGGATAAGAATCAGAATAAATCGTTGAGAGATTTATCTGAACCAGCAAAAATCTGGATAAGAATCATAATAAATTGTCGAGATTTATCTGAACCAGCAAAAATCTAGATAAGAATCAGAATAAATCATTGAGAGATTTATCTGAACCATCAAAAATCTAGATAAGAATCAGAATAAATTGTTGAGAGATTTATCTGAAACAGCAAAAATCTGGAGAAGAATCAGAATAAATCGTTGATAGATTTATCTGAACCAGCAGAAGTCAGCCTTTTCGGGAACTGATATGTATTTGACTTATCAAAAATATTTGTCTGTCCGAAATTTGTTGATGATAATTTCCTGTCGATAGATTTTTTCCTGAAAAGGTGGAGAGTTAATTATATGGAATGCTATGATGTATGCAATGCATGGTATGATGCTGTTTTCTCAAAATAAATGAGATTGCACTGTATATACTTGTGTTGTCAATGCTATGACGTATAAATGCAAATGTATGGTCATAAAGATTGTTCATGCCGCAGTGTTGCTGGAGCCGGGGAAAATAAATCCCTGGGTATTGCTGGGAATGCAGAGTGTAAATCTCCATATCTTGAAGTTGCAATGTTGACAGACGAGATTCCACTTGTCATAGAAATAAACTCTGTTGTGTTTAAGGAAAACGTCGTGTATTGCTTGTGTACTTCATGAAATCCTGTTGGGGAATTTTGAGAAGTTGGGCAACTTTCACTGGGGATTGTTAGAGCACCTGATACCATTAGGTTGCATATTGGGGATTCATTAATGTTCCCGTAGTAGGATGTATTTATTTCTGCCCTTGCTGGGGAAAATACCTGCGGGGATTTTATGGAATAGCCTAAAGATATTGTCATATTTCTTAAAGCCATTAATGGTTGTCTTTCTAATTTCTTGTTCATTTGTAAACAATAATCACGTTCAAATGCATATGTTCAAAAATAAATCATTGGACGTTTTTGTAAACAAAACAGAAAAACAAAAGAAAAACAAATAGTTTTGCACTTTCAAAAGGGATATCTTTGTATTAACTTGAATAAGTTTTTTTTGTACAACGAGACAAGTATTCTAGTAAGAGAATGTCGTCGTAAAAAATGAAAATTGATACAAAGAGAAGATAGCCATGTGAAATAATCCCATGGGATTCCCATTCTGCTATAGCTTTCGTGTCTCTGAGTGTCTTGTCTACTTGTCGCCTCAGTGAAGCTGATTGGATTAATTAGAACCGTTTGAGCTGGTCGGTCGATGCTGAAGATTGTCTATAAGGTGATCCAACAGGACATAGTCATACGCTTTAATTCCCTAACTTTTTCCTGAACCGCCCTTTCGGGTTTTCAATTCACCAGGATACCCTTTTTTACGCAAGCCGCCCTTTCAGGTTTTCAGCTTGCCGGGTGTACCATTTTTTTATTTATTTTATCCCTAATTTTTACCCGAACCTTTTGGTTCACCGGGATGCCCTAATTTTTGCCTAGGCCAGTCGACCTAGCGGGTCCTTGTTTATGCGTAGTATCTTTTGACTATATATGCGTTTACAGGGTGTGGGAGGTCGTCGCCATCCATAGTGGTCAAGATCATTGCTCCACCAGAGAATATGTTTTTGATCACAAACAGTCCTTCGTATGTAGGAGTCCATTTGCCTCTGGGATCATGTTGTGGCAATATGATACGCTTGATTACCAAGTCATCGACCCGATATACCAGACGTTTGACCTTTTTGTTAAAAGCTTTGATCATGCATTTTTGGTACATCTGACCATGACAGATAGCTGCAAGCCTCTTCTCATCAATCAAGTTCAACTAGTCAAGTCGAGTTTAGATCCAATCATCTTCATTCATCCCTGTATCCTATATGATTCTCAGAGAAGGTATCTGGACTTCAACTGGTAAGACAACTTCCATGCCGTATACTAAGGAGAAAGGAGTTTCCCTTGTTAACGTGTGCGCCGTAGTACATTAACCTTGAAGAGCGAATGGTAGCATCTCATGCCAGTCCTTATAGGATACTATCATTTTTTATATGATCTTCTTGATGTTTTTGTTAGCAGCTTCTACAGCGCCATTCATCTTCGGCCGGTAAGGGGACGAGTTATGATGTTGTATCTTGAACTGTGCACATAGGGCGCTGATTATAGTATTGTTGAGAATCGTACCGTTATTAGTGATGAGTCTCTCTAGGATACCGTATCGACAAATGAGTTTCTGTTTGATGAATCGGGCCACAACATTCTTTGTAATGGAAGCGAAAGAAGCTGCCTCAACCCACTTCGTGAAATAGTCAATGGCCACCAAGATGAAATGGCATCCATTAGAAGCTGTAGGTTTGATTTCCCCAATCATATCAATTCCCCACATAGCAAAGGGCCAAGGAGCCGTCAAGACATTCAGAGGAACCGGAGGGACGTGCACTTTATCAGCATAAATATGACATTTATGGAAAGTCCGAGAGTGTTGATAACAATCTGCCTCCATGGTAGACCAATAATAGCCTGCCCGTAGGATTCTCTTTGCCATCGTATGCCCACTGGAATGGGTGCCAAAGGTGCCTTCATGTAGATCAACCATGATCTTTTCTGCCTCAACCTTGTCTACGTATTGAAGTAATACAGAGTCATGATTGCGTTTGTACAAAATGCCATTACTAAGGAAGAACTTAGCCGAGAATCTTCTTAAGAATTTCTTGTCATTAAATGAAGCTCCTTCCGGATATTCTTAAGACTCGAGATACCTCTTGACTTCGTGAAACCAGGGTTGGTCCACTACTTCTTCAGTATTAATCTCGTGACAGTGTGCTGGTTCATCCATTCGTCCGATGGTGATCCAGGGAGCCCCGTTATCCCAATTAAGTTTAAACATAGATGACATTGTAGCTAGTGCGTCTGCTAGCTGATTTTATTCTCGCGGGAAATGCTCGAAGGTAATCTTCTCAAAATGTGGCAGCAATGTCAACACATGTTCTTTGTAACGTATACGGTTAGGGTATTTGGTGTCCCATTCCCCTTTGATCTGACTGATGACCAAAGCGAAATCTGTGAACACACTCAAATATTTGATCCCCAAATTTATGGCAGCTCTGAGACCAAAGATGCACGCTTCATATTCTGCCATGTTGTTTGTACAATCGAAGCAGAGTCTTGCGGTAAAGGGAGTATGACACCCTTTAGGATATACGAGTATAACACCAATACCATTGCCAAGTGCGTTGGATGCCCCGTTGAAAAACAAGATCCATCGGGATCCTTGTTCAGGTATGTCATATGGTCTGATCCCTTCACAATTATTTACTGTCATGATGTCCTCATCTGGGAATTCGAACTTCATGGATTGGTAGTCTTCCACAGCTTGATGAGCAAGGTGATCAGCCAGTGCACTGACCTTTATTGCCTTTTGGGTAGTATATTGTATGTCATATTCCGCCAGGATCATCTACCATCTTGCTATTCTCCCAGAGAGAGCAGGCTTCTCGAAGATGTATTTTATTGGATCTATTTTAGATATCAATAAGGTAGTATGGGTCAGCATATACTGTCTTAGCCGGCGAGCAGCCCATGCCAGAGCGCAACAAGTTTTCTTGAGCAGTGAATATCTTGTTTCACAGTCGGTAAACTTTTTGCTCAGGTAATAAATAGCATGCTCTTTTTGACCAGACTCGTCATGCTGCCCCAGCACACACCCCATTGAGTTTTCTAAAACAGTTAGATACAAGATCAATGGTCTTCCCTTGACGGGTGGTAACAACACAAGAGGCTCTTGTAAGTATTCTTTGATTTTGTCAAAAGAAACTTGGCATTCGTCATTCCATTTGACTACTTGATCTTTCTTCAATAATTTGAAGATCGGTTCACAAGTAGCTGTTAGGTGAGAAATGAATCTGGCAATGTAATTCAAACGTCCCAAAAATCCTCTGACTTCCTTCTCAGTACGAGGAAAATGCATCTCTTGTATTGCTTTAACCTTGGCAGGATCAACTTCGATACCTTTGTTGTTGACGACAAAGCATAGGAGTTTACCAAACCTTACCCCGAATATGCATTTATTTGGGTTCAACCTCAGCTTGTATTTCTTCAGCCTCTCAAATAGCTTCTGTAAATGATCGAGATGCTCTTCTTCTATTTGAGATATGGCTATCATATCGTCCATGTAGACCTCTATTTCGTGATGTATCATGTCGTGAAATAGAGCTACCATGGCACGCTGATAGGTTGCCCCAACATTCTTCAGCCCGAATGGCATGACCCTATAGCAGAATGTGCCCCACTGTGTAACAAAGGTTGTTTTCTCCATATCCTCAGGCGCCATTTTGATTTGATTGTAGCCTGAGAAACCGTCCATGAAGGAAAACACTTTGTGTTGTGCCATATTGTCAACCAGAATATCAATGTGGGGTAGCGGGAAGTCATCCTTGGGGCTTGCCCTATTCAAATCTCTGTAGTCCACACACATTCGCACTTTGCCGTATTTCTTGGGCACGGGAACAACATTGGCAACCCATTAGGGATAAGAGGTGACAGCCAAGAATCCAGCGTTGAATTGCTTCATGACTTCTGCTTTAATCTTTTTTGACATATCAGGCCTCATGCGGCGAGCCTTTTGCTTTACTGGAGGACAATCTTCTCTTGTAGGCAGACGATGTACCACAATGTCTGTATCAAGTCCCGACATGTCATCATACGACCAGGAAAAGACCTCAACATAATCGTGCAGCAACTGAATTAGACGCTCTTTGACACTGGGTTCCAGATTGGCACCCACCTTGACTTCTTTCTTGTCCTCCTCAGTACCTAAGTTAACTGTTTCAACCGACTATTCATGAGGCTGAATGGTCCTTTCTTCCTGTTGCAACAACCTGGCCAATTCCCCTGGCACCTCACAATCTTCCTCACCTTCGTCTTCGGCTTGGTAGATTGTATTTTCAAAGTCACAATAGGCCATAGCAGAACCGTTACCCATGGGATCCTGAGTGGATGTAGATCTGCATTTTAATATGTGAGTGTGTGTAAGAGCGTATCTACCTTTGAAAGAAATAAAATGTAAGAAAGAAAGATAGAGAGCACAAAATTTGTATGCAAAAACGTCCATGATTCATTGATGACATATGAGAATGAAGTGACAACCCTTACGAATGGACCGTTGTGCCTCGGGTAAGACACAAGTTTTTTTTAAAAAGTCTGAATTGTTTAAATATTACAAGCCTGAAAACATTAAAAGACAATTACTCTTGAATAAAAGTAATAGGAATGAAATCTTTGGCCTCCCAGTTGTTGAGCCCTCCACTGATGGTTGGAAAAATCCACTCGTCCATATCATATCTGCCATCACTGTCTTCTACTATATTTACTCCCTGATTGCTGATACGCAAAGGTGGTCCCCTGGTGCGAGAACATCGAACAACTCTTTGGGCCTCTGTAGTGAATCCCAAACCAAATTTGTCGGACTTGTAGGGGATATCCGGAAGTTGACCCAAGATGGTACACCCGCCTTCTTCAACTACTGCTCTAGCATCTTTCAAAGAGGCCATCTTTAGTGGAGGTCTGGTAATCTTCGGGACTTTAGGAGTAGACTTGGTTGCCGCGACTGTTTCTAGAACCTCCTCAAAGTTTTGACACGGAGTCTCAATGAATTCACCATCCATTTCAACATACCTGAAAGAGTTCAGGTGGCTAACCATGTACTCCTCCTCCCCGTGAAATGTGACAATTTTTCCTTTGATCGACTATTTTAGCATCTGATGCAGGGTAGAAGTGACGACACCAGCACCATGGATCCAGGGTCGACCCAATAAACAGGAGTAAGACAGGAGGATGTCCATTACATAGAAAGTTGAGTCAAAAGTCTGAGTTCCAACTTTTATGGGGATATTAACTTCTCCGTGCACTGTCCTCTTAGAACCATCAAAGGCCCTTACTATGATGTTGCTAGGCTTTAAGGTGAGTCCCTCGCAGTCCAGTCGGTCGAGAGCGTTTTTGGGAAAGACATTCAATGATGAGCCGGTATCCACCAGAACATGGGCAAGTGTGGTGTCCCTGCATTCAATGGAAACATGCAAGGCATCATTGTGCTTCCTTCCCTTAGAAGTTAAATCAACATCGGAAAAGCCCAATCCGTTATCAACAGTTAGACTGACCATATAATTCTCAAATTGGTAGATGGAGGTCTCTTGGGGAACGTGGGAGGTCTTGAGAAACTTTACCAAGGCGTTGGCATGGGCCTCAGAACACAAAAGTAAGGACAACAATGATATCTTCGAGGGGGACTGCCCCAACTGTTCTACAATGTTGTAGTCACTTTTCTTGATTATCTTTAGTATCTCTTCTATTTCCTTTCTAGAAGCTTCAAGGATGATCTCGGGACACTCTCTCGCTTGGACAGGCTCATTATAGACCTCTTTGCCCCTTGTCTCAGTAGCAGGGATAACAGTAGGAGTATCACTGGGAGTGTTGGTAGGAGTGGCAGTGGGAATGATCACAGGAGTAGCAACAGTCTTTGGAGAAATCTCGGGTGAGAAGACTCTTCCACTTCTTGTTATCTTACTGGTTCGAGTGATATTACCGATGTCAGGATCAATATCTCTCATAACTTCGTCTTTGACAGCCAACTGATCTTGCTTGACACCATAGTAATAAACGTCATCCCCATAGTTCCAGGGAACAACTTTATCTGAAGAGTATGATATTGGTCTTGGCATAGTGATGATTAGAGGTGCAGACTTTGGAACAGATGTAATCCTGACAGGTCTTTTGGTGGAGACCCCGGGAGGATTGTTGGAAATGGTGATTATCGAGACATCTTGATAAGAAGTTATGATAAGAGGAATCTTTTCAAATAAGATTTCTTTGCTAGTCATCAGGCGCTGAACGCCTATCTTCAGTAACAAACAGCCATTTGGTAGAGACTTGCATAAGTGGAAATTCTTATCGCAGCCCAGGAACAGACCGACTTGAAACAGATTTTGTTTAATGGTTAACAGAGGAGTAGTTAAGTCATTCATGGAGGAGAAGAAACGATCATCATCAATGGCGTTGACACCTTGACCATGTCTGGGCATTGGTGCCGTTATTACATTAGGCATTTCTGAGGAGTCAAACTCAATCTCTTTCGCATCGATAAGGTCTTGTACCTTATTCTTCAAGGCCCAACAATCTTTTGTATCATGCCTCAGGCTTTCAGAATGATAGGCACATCGAGCGTTCGGGTTGTAGTGAGGAGAAGTAGTGTTGGGGTTCTTGGGAGCTTCTTTTAAAGTTGTCAGGTTAGTCTTCAAAAGCTGTGGCAAAACTTGAGACATGGTCATGTTGATCCGAGTAAATCATCTCATGGGCACTTCTGGCTTGCGCTGATAATTTCGCTGTTGATTTGGCACAGGATTAGAAATCATAACGGCCCCTACCGCCGGGCGACGTTCAGTTTTGTTTTGATTCCTATGGTCATATGCAGCACTGACCTCCTTCTTTCCAACAAAAGGTTTCTTCATCGTTCTCGAGGATGCATCTCTTTGAATTTTGCCACTTTTTATACCGGCTTTGACCCGCTCACCAGTCATGATTAGTTCAGTAAATCCAAATGAGGAACTTCCGATCAGGTGGTTGAAGAATGGGCCTGATAAGGTTCCTAGGAACATATCCACTAATTCTCTGTCAGATAGAGGGGGTTTAACTCTGCTTGCTCGATCCCTCCATTTTTGAGCATAGGTTTTGAAACCTTCACCTGCACCCATAAACATGCCTTGCAATTGCATTCGAGTTGGAGCTAAGTCAGCATTATACTGGTATTATTTGTAGAAGGCGGCAGCCAAATCTTCCCAATTGCGAATATTTGTCCCTTCTAACTGATAGAACCAATCCAACTGTGTCCCTGACAAGCTCTCTTGGAAAAAATGCACCCATAGATTCTTATCAGCCGTATGGGGTTGAATCTTTCTGACGTATGACCTTAAATGCAGCTTCGGGCAAGAGACACCTTCATATTTAGCGAAAGCAGGGACCTTGAATTTCTGCGGGATTACAACCCTTGAGACAAGTCCTAACTCTTCAAAATCCAATCCGGATACCCTCTGGACCTCCATAGCATTCAAATGATCCTCTAGCTCTTTGTATTTATTATCAGCGGGAGGATACTGTTCCTCAGAGTAATCAGGTTCTTCCACTTCTTCGGATGCTGGGTTGTTGTTCACTTCCTTGGTCCTGTCTTCTTGATTATCTCCTTCACTCGATGATGTTGCAAAGTCCAAAGTCCGTCTGGTTTGTCCTTTGAACCTTCTTCCCATGATCACAATACCGGTTGGTTTCTTCTCTTTCTTCTTCTTCTTATCTTTGGCCAGTAGAGTCTTCAACTCCTCTTGTCCTTTTGCCAGAGTCAAGAGCATTTATTGAAACTAGATGTTCTGCGCCTGGAGATCTTTCACTGTCTGTTCAATATCTATCTCACTGAAATAAACAGTAGAAGGATAACGAGACCTGTTGTAAGAAACCTGTATGATGTTATGATAAATGAAGATGCAATATGCAAATGATTTCAAGGAAATTAGAGATTTAAATTTTCTCAAACCAAAAGTAACACACATTATATTAAATCCAAATTTGAGTACATCATGCCTCTTTGGGCTTACAATGAAAGGAACAAAATACAACAAAAACTCTTAAGACAGAAAGGTTGAACGCATCCTCTTTGGAGCGATGTAGGCATTAAGATTCCTCTCTTCATGAAGCAGCTTGGTGAGTTCCAGAACCTTCTTCTCGCTGGCGTAAAATTGGGCTTCAAAGGTGTCTCGCTCTTCCTTCAATTGAGCCCAAGCTTTCTGCAAGTCTTCGAGAGAGGTAGGCATGTCAGGATGAAGGAAAGTGTATGTGACATCTCCTTCAACAACAGGCTCTATTATAACAGGGAGGATGGAAGGATAAGGCATCACGAGTCTCTGAGCACGAGCCCGTACCCACCTAAGGTAAGGCTCGAGAGGGATAGAGTTTTTGTGTCCCAAAGTCCTACTGTCCACCTTGTTCACCATTCTCCAAGCTGTGTAAACCTCTGGCGGTAACCTTGGTCTTCTTTGTCATAGTCGAACACCAGACCTTGAATGAGCATCTCATGAGGGTCGTCTCTTCGGGCATACCCAAACTGTCGAAAAGCTAAGTAGAGATTGTAGGTGATACCTCCCCTAATACCAAGTAGAGGGACATTAGGGAATTCCCCATAACGGTCAATGATAGAGACATCTTCCAAGGATCTCGAACACCAACGGATGTCAGAATGGGTGAGGGACATCATCCTTTGGGACCATGTCAGTCTTTGCTCGTTCTTCAATGCTGATTGAGGTAGGAGTGAAGTGAACCACTTAGTAAGTAGGGGGATACAACACAAGAGAGTACCTCTTTTCTTCATGGTGCGGGTATAAAGGCAATGCAAGATGTCGCCCAGTAAGGTAGGTACGGGACTATGAGTGAGAAAGACTTTGATGGTGTTAACGTCTATGAATTGGTCCGAGTTGGGGAACAAAACCAAACCATAGATGAGAAGAGCCAGGATGTCTTCAAAAGCTTGGAAATCCATGTCGTCCCAGAATGAACGAGCCTTCTCCAATAGAAACTTGGTTAGGAAACCTTTAACCCTGCTTCTTGTCTCCCAATTGGATATGATATCGGCTCTCTTCATATGCAAAGCTTCGGCGATGACTTCAGGTTTTGGAATCCCTTCTAGACCGGTGAAAAATATCTAATCAAGCACGGGCACCCCTAAGAGTAGAGAGAACTCTTCCAGTGTAGGTACTAACTGATAGTCCGGGAAAGTGAAGCAATGATGTACGGGATCAAAGAATTGGAATAACACACGCATCATCTCTTTTGGAAACTGGATGTAGCCAAACTGAGGATTCGACCGTATTTCTTGGTAAAAGGAGAATCCCTGGGCACTCTTGAGTCTAACTCCTGAAGTTGAGGGTGTGCTTTTACGAAGCTAATTCGGATGGTGTTCCTTCGAACGAAATTCATGACCTACAAAATAAAAAACAAAGATAAATTTCTAAATCCTTGAAATGGTTAGTGAGCATGTGTATAATGCTTATTATGTTTATGATGTTATGTACAAGTAAGTATATACACACAAAGCAAACTGATCCCTATGTTTAGGCTTGCATGAGGTTTCATAGGTGAGTACCCTCTTGAAGTTTAGTTGGCTCAACCTGTCATAGTAATAGTGATCGGGTTCTAAAGGATCTCAATATCACCGACCTTTCTCTTAGGCATTGTCTCAGCACAATCAATCTTTTCTTGCGGCCTAGATATCCCAAAAGTCTAGCCTCAATGAGTGTAGTATCGAGTATCAACCAATTTTTATCTCTACACCAAAACCGATTATCTCACTACGTCCTAATGGCAAAGTTTGTTCAATTAGGGTTCTAAAGTCAGTTAGTGCTTCATGACGCCACTCAGCGGCCCCGTATTTTCCTCGATTCACCATGAGGGATACCGGTACCCACAAATGCGTCACACTCACATAGCCATTGTTTCAACCATATTGGTCTACGCCGTACAGTTTCCATAATCTATTGCTATTTACCTAAAAAGGTGTCCCAGATCTGGGTGACGGATCAAAGCAAGCCCAATACAAAGAATAAAGTATAAAGCATGCAAAGAAATAAATAAAAAGTGATCTAACCCTAAGGTAACCCTGCTTTTTTAGAATGTTCCCCAGCAGAGTCGCCAGTTCTGTGATACGGTGGGAGAACTAACTTGAAGTTTGCATTCGATTGCAATTGTGCGAATAGCAAGAGTCGCCACCGACTTTTCTTTTATCCAAAAGGAAAGGTAAAAAAGCACAGGAAAGACCTTTCGAGATTATTTCTCGGGTTCGGGGGGTAGATTATGAAAAGGGAAGGTATTAGCACCCTTTCCATCCGTAGTTATCTACGGGCTCTTAGTTACTCGCTAGATCACTTGCTTTTGTTTGACAATATGCTTGTGGTGTGGTTTTTGAAGGTATTTTGAAAATGTCTTTGTAATGGTTCTCGTTTCTATAAGAACGCGTACAAAGTTTTGTTTCGAAAAAATAGTTCAAAGATGTGTTAGTGGAATGTGTTTTTTTTGAAAAGATGTTTTTGCAATGGTTCTCGTCTCTATAAGAACGTATACAAAATGTTTTGTCTTTTGAAAATGTTTTGAAATGAAAGTATCGGTGTAAAATTTTTTTTGTCGTGAGCAAGCGAGTAACTAGGAGCGAATCTACCTACTCGAAAGGTTTTAAGTGTTCTTTTCTTCCTCCGTTAGATGTTGCTATCTTACCGTTGATTTGGTAAGAAGCCCCATCATTGGATGTGAAGGGACAGGCGCGGGTCAATCATACAGTCATCGAAAGCAACTTATGAGACGCTTTAGCAATTTTCATAAGGGACTAGATCGTTTTACCGAAAGCAACATCGAGGGTCATCGAGGGACGATGATCTTTTTTATCGAAGGGTCTTTGCTAAAGCGTCCCGTATTCGAGGGACATGACTGTATTTCCGAGGCAACAAGCGAGGTTATCCTAGAGGTGCGCGTGTGAAAAAAGTGTGTTTGATTCAAGTTTTTTTTTTTTGTCTTTTGATTAGGGTTGTCTAGCGATTGATTTCTGAATCTTGCCATACACGCCTAATTACTATACAGTGTAAGGAAAAATAGTAAATTACGGAAATTTGAACTTCTACGCTATTACATAGTTTTCGGGAATGTGGGGTACAAATTAATGAATGGGGATGAATCGAATGTGATTAAAAGTCAAAATAGCAAACAATACAACCAAATCGAATTCAACAATTAACTAAAATTATAACAGTCCATGAAATAAAATTAATTTGACAAAGTATAGAAATTTTTGGTATTTTTGTTTGTGAGAAAATTTGAAAAGAAACTAAAGATCTATTCTATAATTTTTTTTAATTATATCATGTAGAAACTAAATAATTTTGAAAGAAAGTTAATTAATTAGTAAAATATTAATTAATAAAAATTATTCACAAAGTCCTAAATTAAGCAAATTAAATAATTTTGAAATTACATTTTTATTTACACGAATTTAAAAAAAAATATAACTAAAGATTAATCAAATTAAATCTAAACCAAATGAAGTTACTAAATTAAAAATTAAACTATATTAATCCTAGGTTTACTAACTTACATCCAAACTTAATTAGTTATAAAATTATGAATTTTAATCTAAGTTAAAGTGATTATCATAAAAGGGGTAATGACAGAAAAGTGGAGTATGAAAAGAAAGAGACTGGGCTTATTGATCCCAAAACAAAAAAAAGGCCCAAGGTAAATGATAAATAAAAAAAAACTGAAAATGGATTAACAAAGATGGGCCGGACCGGGTCGGGTCCGGACCCAGTTTCACATTCAAGCCTAACGGGTTTTATAACCTAGGTCAAATTAAAACGCCTCTCATCTCTCTCACCGTTCTCTTCTCTATTCTATCCTTTCCTCAAAATCACGTTTTCCTCTTCCTATTTGGTCACCTTTTCATACTAGTAAGCGAAGAAAAAAGGGGGTGGATCGCTAACCCCTTACAAGCGTGACCTAAGGTGCTCACGTTACTGTTTGATCTAGTTTCCAATAACCTAGGTTTTTGAAATATTTTGTTAGATCCAACATGTTTGAATTGAAATAAGGGGGAATGAACGATGGATTTGCACTAAGGATGTTGAGACGAGGCTAACGGTATGGTATTTTTATTTGTACATTGCTATGAATTTGTGAATGGATTTTGTCTTACAAGGTATGAGGAGGTAAGCTGTTTTTCTTTTAGGGCTTACTGCAAAAATTACTATGTGTTGTTTTTTCTTATTCTATTTTGATTATAACTAGACAGTATGTATATATATGTAGGTATGAACGTAGACAAACAAAGGATGCTTACCTTGCTGTTACTGATTTCTTCAGCTGGTTCCTTTTTTTGCTTATATTTTCTGGCTTTTTGTGGTTTGTTTGAGTTGCTGGTTTGAGACAGAAGGATTTGTAGAATGATTTGGCCCTGAGTTTTTTGGGATTTTTGCTGGTTTTGTTGTGTTGCTCGTTTACTGTGAATTTTTGGTTTTGAGTTGTTGGCTATTTTGTTTTGTTTTGTTGTGTTGCTGGTTTGTTATAACAATATGAGGGTTTTTTTAGTTGGATGGCAAAAATTGGCTCCCTTGGTATTTCTGTTGCTCTGTGTTTATATTGAATGAAAGAATGAGAAGATTGGGGGAAAAATAAGATGGATTTGAACAATTGAGGTATACTGTTCTAATTCTCTTTGTTGCAGTCTTGGTTTTTCCATTTTGGTGCAAGTTTTGGTGCAGGCTGTAGCAGGGCTATTTTTGCAGCCAATTTGTTTTGTGATAGTAGCTTTGCACAGTTTTGGGACTGGTTATGTGGCCTAGGTGACATCTCTCTAACCCTACCTCTTTCCCTCTTTTTATCTTTCAATGATAAAAACCTTTTGGTTATTTCTAAACTTCTGAAGGGTTTGTGTGACTAGGAAAATGATGACATAATGAGCAATTTAGCTTGCTACTGCTATGCTTATGATGTATTTGTTCTGCTTTGTGGGCTTATTTATTTGTTGTAGGTTTTATTGACTCTATTTGGCAGCTTGTTTTTACTTTGTGCTTCTTGTATAGCAGTCTGCTGTTGCTGTTACACTAGCTGCTGTTTCTATGCTTGCTTTCCCTGCCTTGTTGACTTGCTTGTTGCAGGTTGTGTTTGTTGCAGGCCTGCTGGTTTTGTTTTGTTTGCATGCTATGCAACCTGTTTGTATTTGCCTGCCTTGTATATTTATTTCCCTTTTTTTGTGAACCAAGAAAGGCAATTCTTTTTTGTGATTTGCAATTGGGGAAAATGATTGTGATAAAACAAACAAATATTCTGATTCCAAATCGCAAACCCTAATGATGAATTATTTCTTCTTTGCATATTACCTTTGATTGAATGTTTGCTGACTTTCTTTATTTTTCTTGTTTCATGAATGGCGAGCGAGGCTTAGATGCAAACAAAGGTTGGATGGCTTACTTGAAGATGAAGGTGAAGACTTGAAGAAAAAATTCTCTTTGTAAACAAGAACTTGAGATTTTTTGTAAACAAGTCAAACAAATTGTAATCTCATTTGTAATGTAATGATATCAAGCATTTGAATAAAATTTAGTGTGATAGAATTTATTGTACAAAACTTGCAATCCTCAGTTGAATATTTTGGATAAAAAATCTTGGTTTGGTAACTTGCATTTCAAGCAATCACAAAATGATCAGATAAATCATGTACTTTGTATTTTTAAACAAAATAAATGTTAAGTGCTCAAATCTTTTTGACTAATGGACTCCACAATCATGGTTGTTTAAATGACAGCCTTAACCTTCACATCTTGTCCCAGTCAAGTTTGTGTTTAAAATGAACTCGCGTGCCATGCTTGATAATAATAAAAAAAAGGAATTTCATTGCCAAACAAACATGCTCCGGGAATATCTGTCAATCTTTAAATAAACTGTGATTAAGAACATTCAAAGTCAACAAATGCCTTGCGATGATTTGATAATTTTAAAGTCTTCCAAACACAATTTTCCTTCGATTCTTTGAAGATAAACCCGTGAGAGACATCACATATGACTATGAACAGAAATAATCATCTCAAGGTCTTGTTATTTAAAGAAATCATAATTCTTAGAAGTCAGACGACTGTTATTTGAAATTAGGTCAAAATTCATGATGCGACTTCCAACGCATTTGAATTTTTGGTGATCTTCTTCGCATAATCAGTTCTTGATTTGTGAAGAGAAATTTGAGATGGCATCAAGGAGAATCATACGCAATAAAAACCATTCAAAAAAAATTTGAATAATGAAGAAGTTACGATCGTTTGAATTTTTTCTCGCAAAAGGGAAATTTTCAAGTCAATGTAGTCGTTTTCAGTTATCTGGACCATTGATTAAGCAAACTTGCAATGCGAGGTTTGAAAACTGACTTAAACAACCTTGAGGAGACATGAATACCTATGAAGACCATTTGAAACCTTGAAGACTCAATGTTTTTTGAGAAATGCAAAACCCTAATTGCTGACTTACTACTTAGGAAGAGAATCTGTCTGATCAACTTTTGAGCCAAATTAAGTATTCGAGAAACTCTAGAATAGTATCCTGTATGAAAAATGGGAGGGAAAATTTTGGGGTACAACACATACATATCGCATACAACATAATCTAATTTATTTTGAGAACATCATCCCACCATGCATTTCATGCATCGCATATAATTAACCCTGATATCTTTTCAGGAAAGACAATTATCTCCAATAATCCCAGCAGTTATACAGGTCACGTCTGCAGACGACTAATGGAAACTCAGTTCCCGAAACCAAACGGGTCAACTAATCTACACTGTCACTTTGAAGTAGCCCTACGACCCAGGTTCCTTCTCATAGCCCTACTATCCAGGCTTTCATCTCGAAGTAACCCTACTATCCAGGTTCCTTCTCATAGCCCTACTATCCAGGCTTTCACCCCGAAGTAACCCTACTATCCAGATTCCTTCTAATAGCCCTACTATCCAGGCTTTCATCTCGAAGTAACCCTACTATCCAGGTTCCTTCTCATAGCCCTACAATCCAGGCTTTCACCACGAAGTAACCCTACTATCCAGGTTCCTTCTCAAAGCCCTACTATCCAGGCTTTCATCTCGAAGTAACCCTACTATCCAGGTTCCTTCTCTTAGCCCTACTATCCAGGATTTCACCCCGAAGTAACCCTACTATCCAGGTTCCTTCTCATAGCCCTACTATCCAGGCTCTCATCTCAAAGTAACCCTACTATCCAGGTTCCTTCTCATAGCCCTACTATCCAGGCTTTCATCTCGAAGTAACCCTACTATCCAGGTTCCTTCTCATAGCCCTACTATCCAGGCTTTCACCTCGAAGCAACCCTACTATCTAGGTTCCTTCTCTCTTTTATCTCTAGATAACAGTTTACAACACTGTAAGACCTGGACCCGACCAGTTACGGTTGAGTTCACCTTTCCCCAGTAAGTCACTGTGCAGCCTGAACCCTGACCAGATATGCAGTTCACTTCCACTCCTCAATCAAGAATTAACTCCCCAGTAGAGTAATGGACAACCGAAGCTCCTATACTCTATTGTCCAAGACATAAATCCACTTTCCTCGGTGAAATCCTCCTCAGCGGCAGGTACAGGAATCCTTGCAAATGAATCTCTTATGCAACCAATATCTTTTCTGGATAGCATATTTAAGCCTATCACCAACGATTCTTTGCCGACTTCCAAATGGCATCTGTAAGCCCATTTCCAATATTATCGATCGACATTCACTTCATACGAGTGCAAAATTTTGGGCACTCTAGTGTTCAATCATCTTCCACCTTCAAATCACGAAAGGAAGACAAGCCAATCTATATCCTCAGGTCTAAGAAGATTGAACAGGGGTAGCTGTTGCACCCCAAAATTTTCCCTCCCATATTACTCAACATATGCTCATTCAGACCCTTAACTTGCTCAAGGATGCCCAAGAGTTGACCAGACAAACTCTCTCCTAAAGAAATGAACCTCCAACTAGGGTTTCCATTTTCACCAATATGGGTGAACTCCAAAGGCCTAAAATATTTTCCATGGTCCTAATATGTTCTCAAGAACATCCATGTCAAGTTGCATTCCTTACACAAGAAGTTTGCTCAGTCAACTGCTTAGATGCTTGAAAATTAACTATATTAGGTCAAAAGTAAACTGTGACCCACATAAAGTCAAACTTCAAGATTTTTGGACAACATCAACATTTTGAAGTGATATCCATCATTTGATCAAAGGTTGATCATGATTCCCCAAGGAATGCTCCAAATTCATTAAAACTCAAAAGTTGCTAAATTAGGGTTTCTCAGGAAAAGTCAACCAAACTTTGACCAAGCATAACTTTCTGATACTTTATCAGAAAATTTTCATCCAAGGCTCATTTTGAAGAGAATCCAATTTCCTACAACTAATCTTCATCCCTCAAGTTCAAAAAATGCACTCATAAAAAGATATGCATTTCTACATTATAGGTCCTTTTGAAAAGTCAACAAAAACACCTTTTGGGTCAAAGCTTCTTACATAAACATGGAAGATCTAATTGAAATGAAACTAAAATGGTTGTTTAGGGGAAATCCTAAGCTTTCTAAAAAGTCCAAGAACACCTTCCTAGGGTCAAAATTGGAAGAGATATGCATTGTCAAAGTTGGCCATTTTTGGAAAATTGCCAAAAGTCAAATGTGCTCAAAAGTGCATTTTTTGTCAAATGGGCCTAGCATTTCAAGATTGTATCTTGTTAGGGACATGGTCCACGACCCAAATCAGCAGCCATATATTATTTGCTCTATTTAGTTATTTTATTTTGATTTTTATTTATTAAAATTCACATTAAATCAAATAAATGAAAAAAATATAAAAGATTGATTTTTTGATCTGATTTTGGTTAGAATCAAATCTAATTAAGCTGGCCTAATCAGATCAAATCGAATCAAGGCAAATTGAGGCAAAAATAGCATGATTAGGATGGTTTTGGAAAGATATCTTATAGCAAACAAATCACATTCAATCTTCATAATTTGCCAAGATTTGAATACTTTTTGTTGACCTAATTCAGTGCACTACATATATAGAACAATTCCCAAGCACAAGAAGGAGGATTGACCACGTGAAGCTACCAAGACAAGTTGCCACTTTTTGCCAAAAAAGTCTCAAGACGAATTCCATATTAGAGCCATCCTCAAGGAGATTTAAGGATTGCAACACGTTCCTGGATACCTACAGAAGCTTTTCCAACCATTTGAACGCATTAAGACGCCCAAAATCAACCTCTATATCTCTCACGGTTTGCCATATTTCTTGAATTCAATTTTGATAATTTACGCATGATTAACTACTTTTAAGCATAGCATTGTATTTGTATCATCATTTGGAATGTTTTGGTTTAAATAATTTCGTGTTTTGATGCATATATTAATTACTGCCATGGCTAGGGTTTAAGAAGCCGTTTTAGGGCTTCTCTGTACAAGTAAAATTAGGCCAAGAAAAGGATACCATGATACTCGTGGGATCAAGACGAATTGATCCATGTACTCACTTTTAATTTATCATGCGATTTGTGGATTTTTGAAGCTTGCAGGGCTATGTCTATGGAGTTCTGTCCGTAGGTAAAAGGTATGGACCTAAGACGACGGACAGGGAAGAAGACAATGACTTGTCACCACCCTACTGGTCCATTTGAATGATCCACGCGTTTTTTATATTTTGTCCAGCCTACCCACTTTGTTTTATATATATATTATGGTTTAATCTTATTATAATAACAACTAAACAATATGGCTCAGTGGTGAAGCGTGCATTGGATAGTGGAGAGCACCTGGGTTCGATCCCAGGTCCCTGCATTTTCTTTATTTTCTTAATGTTCCTTTGCAGATTCTGTGAATACACATGCCAAGCGCCTACCGCGTGGTCTCAAAATCCAGCCACTGGATCATTGCCAATCCAGATCCAACGCTAAAACCAAGAAAGGACCATGGTGCACTCTTCAGGCACACCAACACTGAATCAAGCGTGGGGAATGGGCTCAACCATAATGGGCCTGGACAAATTCAGAAGCATGCCCCCCTGGATTGCTTACGCAGGCCCAAGTCGACTCTTTTTTATTTCAATTCTCTTTATTATTTACTAATTATTTCTTTTTTCAAATAACACCAAAAATGATGTTTTTTTATTTAATCAAAAATCATAAAAACATCAAAAATCATTTTTTTATAAAAATATTTTATTAATTAATTAGTCTAATTAAATTAGGGTAATTTAATTCTTTCTTTTATTATGATTTAAAATAATTAGAATTAGGGTTTAATTTTGTACATAATCTAGTTTTTCTCAAAAATAACTAAAATATATTTTCTCAATTAGATTTTAAGTTTTCCAATTATTTCTCGCATTTACTTCGCCTCGCGCGCTTTTAATTTTCCCTTTTTTATTATTGTAACTGTTCCGAGTTTGTAATAGATTTAAGTAGGGTTTTAATTCCGCATTTTATTTTTAGTCAAAATAATTATGTATCTTCCCAAAGCCTTGTAATAGCTAGGACTGTAATTTCTCGCATTTTAATTTCCGCAAACTATAAACTGTTAGACGTATGCTAATAGGATTGTATGGAAAGACAAATTGAAATTAAAATAGTAGAAAACCCTAATTGTGCAAAGATAATTAAGTGAAACAATACACTTGCACATGCTCACTCCTAGGGTTTACTCCACTTCGGTTGCCTTCGGTAAACGGTCATGAAGTATAAGGAATGTTAGTGGTCGTCCTCTAGTCCCAAAAGATATAAAATGACCCATTCAGATGTTGCCTCAGAAAAAGATCTTTAAGGCTTTAGGATGATTACTAAAATTTCCTAACATTGCTTTTGTGATCGTATTTGTCCCTTCGAACGTCCCTTAAAACTCCAACGACAGTGCTATCTATTCCTCAATAATAGGATAGCGCTGTCTAAAGGAAAATAAACAGAATTTTTTCGAGTAGGTATATTAGTTCCTAGTTACTTGCTCAAACAAACAAATTTTTACACAAACTCCTTTCAAAACAATTTTCAAAACAACTTCGTCACACTCTTAAGGACCGATACAAGGGTTATCATGAAGTAAAACTTTTCAAAACAAGCACACACAAGCAATTTTAAAAATGAGCAAAGTACCTAAGAGCCCATGGAAAACAATGGATAGAAAGGGTTCTAACACCTTCCCTTTCTATAATCTACCCCCCGTACTCAGAAATATCTCGAAAAAGGTTTTTTCTGTTCTTTTTCCTCTTCCTTTGATTGGATAAAATAAAAGTCGGTGGCGACTCTTGCTTACCGCGACATTTGCAAACAAAAAAGAAAACCAGTATAACAGTCGGTTCTGCCACCGTATCACAGAACTGGCGACTCTGCTGGAGAATTATCTAATAAAGTGGGGTATACCTTAGGATATAGGTCATTTTAATTGCTTCTCTTGCCTGTCTTGATTGATTTGTTTTAAGGGCATCTGTTGGGGTTATATATATCCTACACCCGGATCTGGGGGACACCTTTTAGGTAAGTAAAAATAAACTGTGAGGGAACTGTGCGGGGTACACCGACACAGTTGAAGTAGTAGCTACGTTGATGTGGCACTTTGGTTGGTACCGGTAACCCTTGAGTCAATTAGGGAGAGTACGGGGCCGCCGCGTGGTGTCGTGAAGCATCAACTGACCTTAGAACCTTTAATTGCACAACTTGGCCAGTAGGACGTAGCGAGATGGACGACTTTGGTGTATTCCCAAGGTCGACAGATACTCGATGCTATACTCATTGAGGTTTGACTCTTGAGCTTTGTTTGGTTGCAAGTCAATCGCCTATTGAACGAAGCTGGGGGAAATATCGGTGATATTGAGATCCCTTAGAACCCGGTTACTATTTATAGGACAGGTTGAACCTATCCAACTTCAAGAGGGTATGACCTTAAAACTCATTGTTGTACCCCAAAATTTGCCTCCCATATTTTTCAAAACATTTCAAGTGAGATCCTCAAATTGCTCAAGGAAGTCCAAGGGTTGACCAGACAAACTCTCTCCTAAGGCAGTCTACCTCAAATTAGGGTTTCATGTTGCATCAAGATACTTGAGTACAAGGGATCCAAAATGCTCACCATTGTCCTAATATGTTCTCAAGATCATCCATGTCAAGTTTCAAGCCCTACAGAGAAAATTTTCTCAATCAATTGCTCAAAGGCCTGAAAATCGACTATGATAGGGCAAAAGTCAACTGTGGCCCACATACAGTCAAACTTCAAGATTTTTGGTCAACATCCTCATTTTGAAGTATTATTCATCATTTTATCAAGGGTTGATAATGATTAATCAAGGATTTCTCACAATGCATCAAAACCCAAAAGTTGCTAAATTAGGGTTTTGTAGGAAAAGTCAACTCAACTTTGACCAAGCATAACTTTCTCATACTTTATGAGAAATGACCCATCCAAAGATAATTTTTAATAGGATGCAATTCCCTACAATTCATCTTCAGCTCCCAAGTTCAAAATATGCACTCACAAGAAGTTATGAATTTGGACATTATATGTCATTTTGAAAAGTCAACAAAAACACCTTTTTTGTCAAAGCTTCATACATGAACATGGAATACCAAATTAAGATGAGACCAAAAGGGTTGCTTAGAGGACATTTCAATCTTTCTAAAAAGTCCAAGAACACCTTCAAAGAGTCAAAATTGAGGAAGTTATACATTTGTGAAGTTGACCTTTTTTGCAAAATTGCCAAAAGTCAAAAGTGTCTCAAATTGCAATTTTTGCTAAATGGGCCTAACTTTTTGCACTTGTTTTGAGTTGGTAGCATGGTCCATGATCCCTAGCTCTCTCCATTTGTCTTTATCTTATTTTTGCTATTTATTTTGATTTTTATTGCAATTAAATCAATTTAAATCATGAAAAAAATCCAAATCATTGAAACCTCAAGATCTTGTGCATGTTTCAGGTTCCATATACAGCTAGCAAGTGAATCAAATCGTGCAAGGCCTTTGTGTGCATGAAAAGATTGGTTTTGGCCTATTTTTGGAAAGATTTTCAAGTGAATCAAATCAAGATCAAAAGCCATAATTGATAAAGATTGAGAACACTTTTGCGACCCTAATTCCATCAGTGGTATATAGTGTACAATTGCAGACCTAAAACACAAGTTTTGGAGGCGTGAGAAGTCAGAACTGAATTCAAAAAAATCACTCAAAAGTGTTGGTTCGAATTACTAGTTAGAGGAAGATTCAAGGAAATTTGAAACAGCTAATCCACTCCCGGACCTTCTCTGAAGCAGATTCAATCGTTTTCCAGCTCTCCCAAGCCCATAAACAGGACGTATAGCTATCACGGTTTGGTATATTTTTCAGATTCGATTATCCAATTTCTTGCATATTTATCATGTTTTAATAGCATATTCTGAATCCCTAACATGTTTGCAAGCTGATAGTACCATTTAATTGCATTATTGCTAGCTGTATAGGAATCCACCATTGTTAGGGTTCTTTGTTGTGTTTTGGGTTTTTCTTACACAGGTATAATTGGCCCACAAGAAGGGCACCATCATGCTCAGAAGGCCAAGGCGGTTTGATTCATGGCCTTAGACTCCATTTATCATGCCCATGTGATATTTTGAAACAAGCAAGGGTTGTAGCTACAGACATATGTCCGTAGGTAAAAGTCTATGACTTTTACCAACGGAGAGAGGACAGGGACGACTTGCGTGGCACCATCTTACTTGTCCATTTGAATTCTGGCGCTTTTTATTTATTTATTCCCACTAACTCATATTATCATATATTATCCATTATTATTATTCCATGTACAATAAACACGTGCAGCTCAGTTGGTGAAGAGGTAGTGGAAAAGGCCATAGGACCTGGGTTCGAATCCCAGGTCCCCCCATATATTTCATATTGTTTTTCATTGCTTAATCAAGCGCGTGTATAGGTGTGAAGACCACCATGGACCATCATCATCCAACCAACCAGATGTCCAGGAAGTCAGATCTAATGGCTATCATGTGAAGGACCATCATACACCCTAGTCAACGCACAGTCTGGGATCTTTATTTAATTTATTTTTACTAACACCAAATTAATTCTTTTTTTTCTTCATAAAAAATCATAAAAATAATTTTTCCATCTAATTAGATTTTAGTTTATTTTTATCAAAAATTAATTTAATTAGATTTTAATTTTAGGGTAACTTTAATTCCTTTCATAAATAAATTAAAACAATTAGAAAATTAGGTTTTTAGTTTAATTTAATTTCTATTTTCTTTTTCTTAAAAAATAACCAAAAACCACAAAAATAGGTGAAAATGTAAATTATTTTCTTTAATTTAATTTAATTGGTAATTTTGTACATATTTAATTCAAACTTTATTTTTCTTAGAAATAATTAAAAACGATCAAAAATAATTTTTCTTTCAATTAGGTTAGACGGGGTCAAAACCCTAATTTCCTTTCGTTCTCTATTCGCGCGCGCTTTATTTATTTTTACCATATTGATGTAATTGCTCATGGGATGTAATAGATTAATTAGGACTTTTTTCGTTCATTTATCGTTTTTTTACGGGTTGTTTTTGGCTATGTAATTAATACCCGAAGCCTTGTAATAACGTAGCTTTACTTTCCGCACTTTAAATTCTTGCAAAATATTAAACTGTTAGATGTATGATATTAGGGTTGCATGACAAGAATGTATGGTTAAATTTAAAACGGTTAGTAAACCTTAAATGTGAAAAGATAACAAACTTGAAATTGAATCACTCGCACATGCGCACTCCTAGGATATACTCTCACTTCGGTTGCCTTCGATAAACGATCATTAGGTATAGGGTATTTTAGTGGTCGCTCTCTTGTCTAAACAAAGATCAAAGTTGCCTCGGAAAGGTTGCCTCGGATATGTTGTCTCGAATATTGATCTTAAGACATTAGGGTTATTACTAAGACGTCCTAACATTGCTTTAATGATCGTACGTCCCTTTCGAATTGACCCTTAAAACTCCAACGACGGTGTTACCTAATCACTAATAGTGGGATAACACAGTCTAAAGGAAACGAACATAGAACAATTATTTTTTCGAGTAGGTAGATTAGTTCTTAAGTACTTGCTCAAACAAACAAACTTTTTCACACTTACACTCTTTTCAAACAAAGTTTTCAAAAACACTTCGTAACACTCTTGAAGACAGAAGCAAGGGTTAAATCAAAGTCAAAAACTTTTTCAAATCACACACACACAAGCAATTTTTCAAAATGAGCAAGTACCTAAGAGCCCATGGAAAACCATGGATAGAAAGGGTGCTAACACCTTCCCTTTCTATAATCTACCCCCCGTACTCAGAATATCTCGAAAAAGGAATTTTTCTGTGCTTTTTTCCTTTCCGATTGGATAAAATAAAAGTCAGTGGCGACTCTTTCTTACCGTGACATTTTGCAAACACAAATGCAAAACGCAAACCAGCATTTTATAACAGTCCGGTTCTGCCACCATATCACACTCATGCAGGCCTTAAATCTAAGGACTTGGTGTGACTTGCTTGTTGTTTACTATACCTGTGATTTTATAGCATAATCATGACATCATAAGCATGGAATATCATAACTAACCATTTCAAGGATTTCCTAGGGCTCATTTTTGTTTTGTTTTGTAGGACATGACATCCGCCCGTAGGAACACTATCCAGATTAACCTTGTGAAAGTTCCTCTCCAACTAAAGGACCTGGAATTAAGGGTTCTTGAAAGTTCTCATTTCACTAAAAAGCATGGTTAGTTGCTCAGCTTGGTCACTGCAAAACCTGATGAAGAATTGTTAAAAGTACTGTTTCAATACTTTGATCCTGTGCACCATTGTTTCACCTTCCCAGATTACCAGCTAGTACCTACTATGGAGGAATTTTCTCAGTTGTTGGGGGTACCTATTCTTGACCAGTTACCTTTCAATGGTACGAAAGAACATCCAAAGCCTGAAGAGGTTGCTAGAGCTCTATCCTTGTAACGATCCGACGTAGTGACAAGTTGGGAGACTATAGGGAGTGTCCAAGGGATCCCTGTTAAATTTCTATTCGAGAAGGCTTACTATTTTTGGGATACTCTAGATTTAAAAGCTTTTGAAGAGGTGCTGACACTTCTCGTTTATGGGATGGTACTTTTCCCTAATGCGGATCAACTCGCAGATGTGAATGCTATTAAAGTTTTTCTGTCTCATAACCCGGTACCTAAATTACTCGGGGATATTTTACACTCTCTACATGCTTGCACTCTAAAGAGAAGGGGGACCCTCCTGTGTTGCACTCCTCTATTGGCTAGGTGGTTTATTTCGCACCTACCCAGGTCTGTTTTGAAGAATGAACATGGTTTGAAATGGTCTCGTAGGCTGATGTCCCTTAAGCATTCAGACATTCATTGGTGTTCACGATTCTCGGAAGATGTTACCATCATCAATTGGTGTGGTGAATTCCCTAATGTCCCTCTCTTAGGCATTAGGGGAGGAACCACTTACAACCCCTGTTTGGCCTTGCGTCAGTTTAGTTATGCGAGAAGAGATGGTCCTCATGATACGCTTATCCAAGGAATCGCTTTCAACTACGAGAATGATGCTTAAGGATACCGGAAAAGGTTCATAAAATCTTGGGGCATGGTGCATAAAATTGATAGCAAGACGCTAGGGCACAAGAATTCCATTCCTCTTGAGCCTTATCTCCGGTGGGTACGAGCTCGCGCCCAAAGTCTTATGATGCCTTACCCTGCTGTCCTACCAATAACTGCAGAACCAGTTGTTGAAGGAGATACTACTTTCCTTGGTCATCATCCTGACATGCCAACTGATCATGAAGAGTTACAGAAGTCTTGGGTTCAACTCAAAATGGACCAGGACACGTTTGAAGCTCAATTCTATGCCAGCAAGAAGAAGGTCCTGGAGCTCACTAGGCTACTTCATGAAGAAAGGGACATAAACTCCTAAACTGCACCAAAGAGGATGCACTCCTAGGAGACCTAGTTTCTTTTTTGCTTTAAGTTTTGTTTTGTTTAATTGTAAGCCTAAAAGGCATTCTTTGTAACAATTCTAACTTATTAATGCAATTAACGTGTGTTTCTTTTGGTTAAACAAATCCGAGCCTTTAAGAATCCTTGAAATCATTGCATACACATCCCATTCATAACATCGCATAAACAGGTACCATAACAGGTTTCTCATCTTCTTCGCTATTTATTTCAGCAGTAATGTCTTCCGAACAAAGAATCAAGGATCTTCAGGCACAAAATGCCCAATTCCAACAGATGTTCATAAATCTGGAAAAAGGACAGGAGGATCTGAAAGCCCTCATCCTGAAGGAGAAAAAGAAAAAGAAGAAGGTCACTGGTATTCTGAATATGGGTAGAAGGTTCAGGGGGCCGTTAAAACAACAAGTCGATCTGACCTCTTCATCCAAGGAAGGGGAGAATCAAGAAGGAGAGACAAGGGAAAAGGACCCCAGTCCTGAAGTTTCTAACAATGATACAGACTACAATGATGAGCAGTATCCTCCCACTGAGGATAAATACAAGAAGTTGGAAGATCGTCTGAGTGCTATGGAAGTCCTGAGGATACCTGGGTTGGATTTCTAAGAATTGGTATTGGTGTCGGGAGTGGTCATCCCGCAGAAGTTCAAGGCTCCGATTTTTGCAAAGTACAATGGGGTGTCTTACCCAAAACTCCATCTCTGTTCTTATGTCAGAAAGATCCAGCCCCACACCGCTGATAGAAATTTGTGGGTTCACTTATTTCAAGACAGTCTGTCAGGGACTCAGCTTGAATGGTTCAACCAACTGGAAGGAGCCAATGTCCAAAACTGGGAAGATCTGGCTGCTGCTTTTTATAAGCAGTATCAATACAACACCGACCTTGCTCCTACTCGTACTCAACTCCAGAGTATGTCCATGGGTGCAACTGAAGGCTTTAAGGACTATGCACATAAGTGGAGAGACTTGGATGGAAGAGTCCAACCCCCATTGTCTGATAGGGAATTGGCCGATATGTTTCTGGGGACGCTATCTGGTCCATTCTTTAATTATTTGATCGGCAGCTCGTCAGCTGGTTTCACCGAGCTGATTCTAACTGGAGAGAGGGTAGAAGTTGGGATTCGGAGCAGTAAGATACAGAAGGATGCCTCTTCGAGTTCGGTAAAGAAGACTTTTACTGGTAAGAAGGAAGCCAGTTCCATCTATAGCCCAAGGCCAAAGCAGAGCTGAACACCATCAGACAGTAAGTGCCATAATAATACCGAGGCCTGCGGTTGCTTCACAATGCAACAATCAACAAAGGGCGGAAAGACCACAACGACAGTTTACTCGGATTAACATGATGTTGGCTGAAGTGCTACCATATCTAATGAGATCCAACTTGGCAACCTTGAAAGAGGCTCCCAAGAACCCGAACACCGCATCTCCTTGGTATAATCCCAATGCTCGATGTGCCTATCATTCTGAGAGTCCTGGCCATGATACCAATGACTGCTGGGCTCCGAGAAATAAGGTACAAGATCTGATCGAGGCCAAAGAGATTGAGTTCGATACTTCGAAAAAGCCCAATGTCATAACTGCTCCCATGCCTAAGCATAATCGTGGAGTTAATGTTGTTGATACTGATCCCTTTGTGACCCTAGTTGATGAAGTTTCTACTTATCTTATGACCGTTAAGAAGAATTTGTTGCCGGCCGGTTTATTTCCGGGTTGTGGTGAAGGTTGCCACATGTGTTCATCTCTGCCTTCTGGTTGCCATTTGCTGAAGTCAGGTGTTCAGCGCCTGATGGACAACAAAGAAATCTTGTTCGAGAAAACTTTGATTCCCGTTGTTCCGGTTGAAGATGTCGCTATTATAATCATTTCCGCCAATCCTTCCAAGGTCTCCTCGAGAAGACCTGTTAGGATTACATCTGCTCCAAGAGTCACTCTATCAATAATCACCTTTCCCAGTCCTGTCCCGTACGCTTCGGACAAAGCTGTCCCTTGGCATTATGGTGCCGATGTGTACTATCATGGCATTAAGCAAGATCTGAAGAATGAAGAGGCTGATCCTGATGTCAGTAACATTGTCGGGACCAGCAAGGTTACCAGAAGTGGAAGGGTTTTCTCTCCCGAGATTTCCCTAAAGAGTGTCAATATGCCTGTTATTATTCCGTCTGCTATTCCTACTGGTACTTCAACTACTGCTCTTGTGCTTACTCCAATTATCACCCTTGCCGGCGAGTCATCTGGTACCCAAGGAAAAGAAGTTATAGGTGAGCCTGCCCGAACGGAGGCACCTAGAAAAATTGTCGTAGAAGCCTCTAAGCAAGAGATAGATGAAATACTGAAAATAATCAAAAAGAGCGACTACAATGTGGTCGAGAAGCTGGGGAAGACCCCCTCAAAGATATCCATGTTGTCACTGCTGTTGTGATCCGAGGCCCATGCGAAGGCTTTGATTGCATTTCTCAAGACTGTGCATGTGCCGCAAGAAACCTCCGCCGATCAATTCAAAGATTGTGTGGCCAGCCTGACTGCTGACAATGGGCTGGGTTTTTCAGATGCAGACTTGACACCGAAAGGGAGGAAGCATAATGATGCTCTGCATGTCTCGATTGAATGCAGGGGCACCACTATGGCTCACGTGCTGGTAGATACTGGGTCTTCGCTGAATGTTCTGCCCAAGAAAGTGCTGGATCAGTTGGATTATGAAGGCTTGACTTTAAAGCCGAGTAACATTGTGGTAAGGGATTTTGATGGGTCAAAGAGAATGGTGCATGGGGAGGTGGACATCCCTATCAAGATAGGTTCCCAGACTTTTGAGTCCACTTTCTATGTAATGGACATCCGACCGTCATACTCTTGTTTGTTGGGTCGTCCTTGGATCCATGAAGCTGGGGCCGTTACTTCTACACTGCACCAAATGCTGAAATATCCGATGAAGGGGAAGATTGTCACTATGTATGGTGAAGAGGAGTATATGGTAAGCCACCTCAACTCCTTCAGGTACGTAGAGATGGACGGGGAATTCATAGAGACTCCTTGCCAGAATTTTGAAGAGGTTCCCCAGATCTTGGCATCGGCTGAAACTAATACCAGCAACAAACCTCCTCTGAAGATGGCTTCTCTCAAAGACGCCAGAGCAGTGGTTGAAGAAGGTGGGTATACCAATTGGGGACAACTCCCTGATTTTACTCACAAAACTGACAAGTTTGGTTTGGGCTTTACTTTAGGAGCTCAAAGGTCTGTTCGACACGCTCGGGCTGGAGGACCTCCCATACATATCAGCAATCAGGGAATTAATTCCATTGAAGATATTGAGGAAGGCTCTGACATTGACATATGGATCTACCCAACTACCAACGGTGGACCGAGTAACTGGGCGACAAGGG
Source organism: Vicia faba (assembly GCA_948472305.1). Lineage (NCBI taxonomy): Eukaryota > Viridiplantae > Streptophyta > Magnoliopsida > Fabales > Fabaceae > Vicia > Vicia faba. The sequence continues at coordinate 1,233,743,877 of OX451737.1, forward strand.
ACTTTATACCAGTTTCTTTTATTCCGCAGTAATTGTCTTACTTGTTTTGAGATTTGTAATAAACAATTTTAAACTCTACAACCTTGTGCCTTGCCCGACACACATGGGCTTTGTTTGTGAGGGCTATTATTTGTCATTTCATATATCATCAATAAAACATTGGGTGTTCCTTGCATACAAATTTTGCGCTCTCTGTTTTCCTTTTCTTTTTTCACTTTATCAAAACAGCTATGCTCTTACACACACTCACGTATCATACTGCAGATCCATATCCACTCTGGATCTCATTTATAACAGCTCTGCTACTGCCAGTTATGACTTTGATAATCCGACCAACCAAACCGAAGACGAAGGTGAGGATGATTGTGAGGTACCTGGACAACTTGCTAGACTATTACAGCAGGAAGAAAGGGCTATAAAGCCTCATGAAGAGCTAGATGAGACGATAAACCTAGGCACGGAGATAGACAGAAAAGAAGTCAAGATCGGTGCAAATCTGGAAGTTAAGATCAAATAACGGTTGATACAAATGTTGCACGACTACGTTGATATCTTCGCCTGGTCATATGAAGACATGCCAGGTTTAGACACTGATATTGTGGTACATCTTCTGCCGACTAAAGAAGACTGTCCTCTGGTTAAACAGAAGGTCCGCCGTATGCACCCTGAAATGTCAGAGAAGATCAAGGCAGAGGTCATGAAGCAGTTCGACGCACGGTTCTTAGCTGTCACCTCCTATCCACAGTGGGTTGATAATGTCATTCCGGCATCTAAGAAGGACGATAAGGTACATATGTGTGTCGATTACAGAGATCTGAACAGGGTAAGCCCCAACGATGACTTCCTGAAGAAGTGAAAAACACAAGAAGGGGGGTTGAATTGTAAAAACTGGAAATCAATTGCAATGAACACGATATTTTTATCCTGGTTCGTTTGATCTCAAACTACTCCAGTCCACCCGTCAAGGTGATTTCGCCTCTCTCCAACGAGGTCTTAATCCACTATATTCAACTGAATATTACAAACTGCTTTAACAACTGCTAAAGCCTTCTTGATGCAAACCACAAACCGGTTTGTCAAGGAATCACTTTCTTACAAAGAATTGAAATCTAGGTGTGTGAATGTTTTCTACAAAACTGTTTATCACAACTGTGATACTACACAAATTAAGCTTATGGAAACTAGATTGCTAAAATAATTGAGTAAGGAAATTTGGAGCTTTTAGCAAACTAAGAGTAAGGAAGATGATGATTAGCTTTTAGACGTGTAAATTGATGTAGAGCATTAGCCAATTCATTCTTCATTGACTTGTTTATATAGCATTGGAATTAGTGAACGTTGGAGCCATAATTCTGTTTCAATGCCAATAACAATCTTTCCTTATTAAGCAGATCTTGTCTGGAATGATGCCGTTGGTAATAACTCATCTTGAATGCACAGTACCTTTGCAACTAAGCGTGTTCTGGCTTTGGCTCATTCTGACGCTGCTTAAGTGCTGATGAACTGTTGTTGTCTTTATCAGAGTTCAGAGTGTTGAGCGCAGTTCTGTTCATCAAGCTTTAGCATAAGCGTGAGTTGTTCTTCTGATTCTGGTATCTGATATAGCATCTTCTGATGCTGATGTTGATATCCAATATTCTGATGCTGATTATGATGTTCTCATGCTGATACCCATCAGAGTTTCTGTTAAACAGAAAGTAATTTTTAGGTAGCAAATAGTTCTTACATGAATCACATAATTAATATATCTTTTCATTTTGTTATCATCAAAACTTAAACTTAGGGTAGTAGATTCAAACTTTGTTCTAACAATCTCCCCCTTTTTGATGATGACAAAAACTAGATATTTTTTAATTGAAAATAGCGTGAAAAGTATCAGAGATAACTAAATGATAAGTTGCATCAGAATTAAATAGGAAGTTATCAAAGATAAGGGATAAAGAGATATCAGAGTTGGGATCGGAGATACTCCCCCTGAATTTATTACTTCCCTTTTTAATTCCAAGAGTTCTTCAGGATCAGATCTTTATTGAATTTTTGAACATCGGAATGTTAGAGCTTCAGATCAGAATATCAGAGCTTTGACTATCAGAACATCAGATCAGAATATCAGAGCTTCAGAGCTTCAGTGTATCAGAGAGCATTCTTGTACCTGTAGACTTATGCAAAAACAGAAAACATTTTCAAGTATATCAGAGTTAGAATGTTTGAGACTTTTTGTCTCAGTAATCCGTTATTGAAAAATATCATTCTTGTTCTCCCCCTTTTTGTCAGCAATCAAAAAGTGTAAGTGATGTGCTAAAACGATCAGAGCAGAAAAACTTGTTATATTAAAATATTCAGAGCCAGACAAAATAGTACAAAAGATATGCAAAGAAAAACATTGAAAATATCATGAATGAAAAACTAAGGTTGGGGAGGAAAGCGTGTGAACAGAGTCTCCAACATTGCCTTAATCTGATCAACAGTTTCAGTCTGCTTGTGCACCATGCTGACTACTGTGTCTATCTTGCTGTCTTGCACATCCATCCTTTCCTTCATCTTCTGATCATTTTCATCCATTCTTTGCTGCAGACGAATATCATTCAGCTTCAGCTCTTCCAGAGTTTGCCTGTCCAAGGCAGCTTGAGAAACATCAGAAGCAGGGAGCTTTTGAGAGCTTTCTGCAACATCTTCAGCTTGACTGACTTCAGCTTGAGTAGTCTGATCTTCTTCTGGATGCACTTTTGAAGCTGGACGCTTCTCAGACCATGGCTCACTATCCAGAAGGAGCACGTCTTCCTGTGGCAGCTTACTTTCAACTTCCTTCAGCAACTTGCTGAAGTTCTGTTGTGCCTGCTCATAATTGATGTCTTGCAATTTGAGGGCTTCAGCACGTACCCATATTCTGAAACGTGTCCAGAGCTGGTCTGAGGCAGCAGGATCAATCATTCCAGGACAAACTTGCTTCAGAGAAGCAATCCACTGCTGCAAACCTGTTTCAAAATTCACAATGCCAGAGCCAACATCTGGCTGTTTTGGTTTTAGAATGGCTATTTTATGTTTGAGATCAGCAAGACGGTCAAGGATTGTTAAATCGATGAAGGTCCTGCTGGGGTCTTCTGTAGTTTGTTTGGGAGATGTTTGTTTGGGAGATGGAGTGGGAGAATCAGAAATAATAATTGGACTGTGGGGAGTTTTTGGAGTATTTGGAGGGGTAGTTTCTGGCGAGGATGGCAGCTGGGCCATGGTTACAGTTGTTCCACATGGCAGCTGAATTGCCAAAGGTTGTGGCTCAGAGGATTGAGGAGAATGAGGTTCAGGAGATGGAGTTTCAGAATGATGAAACTCAGGTTGAGGAGGTGATGGAGGAGGTGATGGTTGAGGTGATGGTGGATGAATTTCTGGTTGAGGAGAGGGAGGAGGAATTGCTGGTTGTGGAGAAGGAGGTGGAATTTCTGGTTGTTCAGGAATTTGAGGTTCTTCTGGTATGGGTGAGAGAGGTTGTTCTGGTTGAGGAGAGTGGACAATCTCTGGTTCAGTGTTTGGATTATTTGAAAGGTGATCAGAAACACGTTGATCAATGTCAGACAGAACTTTGTCAAGTTCTGATGCTGTGGAAGTTGTGGGTTTTGGATTTTTGGTGCGGGGTCTTCTGAGAGTCAGTGACTCAGAAGGGTCATCTTCTGGTTCGGTTTCATCAATAGTTGGGATGGGGATTAGAATTTCATGTGAAGCTGGGGTTGGGATTGATGTTGGAATAACAGAAGAATTTAAAACAGAAGCAGCAGATAAATTACCTCTTTTCTTGGGGGTCTGCTGGGATGGTCCTTCTGAAGTTGCCTTCCTTTTCTTCGTCTTCTTCAGTGAAACTTCTGGTTGAGGTTGGTGCAGATCTTTGATATTCAGTTTAGGATCTGTACCATCAGCCTTGCACGCGTCCAAGTATCTGAGAACCACCACTGGTTTAGATTCTATCTCAGAAAATAAAGGAAAGTCGTCCAGAGGGACTCTTCTGCTGGTGATGTCAGCAAGAGGAGTAACGCTGGGCTCCTTTCTGATATTCTCTATCAGTTTCATTTTCTTCAGATTCTTGGCGTTCAGAGGCTTGCCAACAATTGGTTCAATAGTACTTAACTCCTGAGCTTCTATAAGGTGCTCTATCAGCCTATTCTCAGTCAGAATATCTGATATTAACCTGCCAAAGGGTATCCAATCCCTCTTTGTTCTTTCTTCTTCCCTGGTCTCCTTGACGCTGGTCCTGAGGTGATTAAACAGAAGATGAGCCAAGTTGATTTTTACCTTCTGATTAATAAAATAGATAAGAAACTGCTGATCTATATTTATATAATCAGGGGAGCTTGTTGGCTTCCTGTGATTAAAGCACCCCAAAATGATCTTCGCCCATACTCTGTGGTGATCCTTTAAGTCTCTGATTTTGCTGCTGGGCACCCCAAGGGTGAAAATCTGTTCTGCTATGACACCAACGTCAGAGCATCTTTAAGCCATATCAATACAGCGGACGCCACCGCCACTATAACCAATCAATTTTGCTATGTGATCCTCAGTGATCACAATCTTCTTTCCCATTATGTAGGAGGTGACTTGATGCGTTGATGAGGACGCATGAATCCAGGACTCCTTGACCAAAACTGGGAACGTTGGTCCAACCAACCTGTCAAAATATCTCTCCCATTTCTGTGCCCTAACTTCTTCTGTCAAGTCAAAACCATTTTCTTTCAGACTGGAGAAGTCAATAATCAGTTCAGACAGCACTTCTAAATTCTTCACTGGTGTAAGGAGTGTTCTGAATGGAACTTGGTACTGTTCAGAGGAAGCTTTCTTCTGAGAACCTGCAGAGACATTGCTGGAGGTTGCCATGTTCACACTTAGGGGTTTTTGAGAAAACTGAGAAAATGGGTTTCTTTGAGAAAGATGAACACACAAGGAAAATGCAGAGAAATATTTGTGAGATTGAAAGAAACGGTAAAAGATTAATGTGAGAAGTTAAAGTGCTTAAATAGATTTCAAAATACTTTTTGAAAGTGTAAACGGTTTCAAGAAAGAGAAATAAAATCATGATTACGTTTTAAAAACATGATTACTTTCATTTAATGCTTGCTGATTTTGGGGGATTTGAGAAAGATACTTGAAATGGTTACCAGACATGTGTCTCAATGCACCCAATCAGCGTTTTGCCTTCTCAGAAGTGTGCACGCGTGTTCTGCTTCAGATATTTGCTGATGATTGGATGACACTTGTTTGATATAGTGAGCAGCACGTCTATCCTTTAGCTGAAACGCTCAGAACTTTAAGACTAGCATCTGATACAATCTGCATGTTCTATCTTTCTGAAAAGAGATTGATCAGAAGTTCACAGTAAAACAAAATACATTCTGAAGGATAATATATAGAATTAAAGCATTTTCACTCTGGGCAGATTTTCATGCTGAGATGTTTCAGAATGAAATTGAACCTATCTTCAGAAAGGGGTTTAGTGAAGATATCAGCCCATTGATGGTCTGTATCAATAAATTTTACGTTCAAAATTCCTTTCTGAATATAGTCCCTAATGAAGTGATGTTTTATTTCTATATGCTTAGCTCTAGAATGTAAAATGGGATTCTTACTTAAGCAAATAGCAGAAGTATTGTCACAGAGTATAGGGATGTTACTCTCAAAAATCTGGAAGTCTTCAAGCTGACTTTTCATCCAGAGCATTTGTGTGCTACATCCTGCTGCTGCTATGTACTCAGCTTCTGCTGTTGATAGCGCAATTGTGGATTGCCTTTTGCTGGACCAAGAGATCAGATTTTCTCCCAGAAACTGGCAGCTTCCAGAAGTACTTTTACGCTCTACTCTGTCTCCAGCAAAGTCAGCATCGCAGTAGCCTACTAAGCTGTAATCACTAGATTTTCTATAAAATAAACCCAGATTAGTAGTACCTTTCAGATACTTGAAAATTCGCTTAACAGCTGTTAAGTGAGATTCTCTAGGATCTGATTGGAATCTAGCACAAATACATATGCTGAATAAGATATCAGGTCTTGAAGATGTCAGATAAAGGAGAGAACCAATCATACCTCTGTAGACCTTCTGTTCTACCTTTTTGCTTACCTCTTCTCTTTCCAGAATGCAGGTGGGATGCATTGGAATCTTTGATGGCTTACATTCTGAGAGGTCAAATTTCTTCAGAAGATCTCTGACATATTTGCTCTGATGAATGTAAGTTCCCTCTGGAGTTTGATTGATCTGAATTCCTAGAAAGAATTTCAGTTCCCCCATGAGGCTCATCTCAAATTCTGCCTGCATACACTTAGCAAATTTTCTTCCAAGAGAAGGATTAATAGATCCAAAAATGATATCATCAACATAAATTTGACAGACTAAGATGTCATTCTTAACTGACTTACAGAATAAGGTAGTGTCCACCTTCCCTCTGGTGAATTCATTTTCTAACAGAAAGTTACTTAGTCTTTCATACTAAGCTCTAGGAGCTTGTTTCAGACCATATAGTGACTTCTTTAGTTTGAAAACATATTCTGGATGTTTTGTATTTTCAAAACCAGGGGGTTGGTGCACATAAACCTCTTCTTCTATATAACCATTTAAGAATGCACTCTTGACATCCATCTAATACAGAGTGATGCCTCTATTAACAGCAAATGAAATTAAAAGTCTGATAGATTCTAACCTGGCGACTGGAGCAAAGGTTTCTGTATAGTCTATCCCCTCTTGCTGACTATAACCTTGTGCTACCAGTCGTGCTTTGTTTCTGATGACTTCACCTTGTTCATTAAGCTTTTTTTCTGAACACCCATCTTGTTCCAATGACGTTGAATCCTTTTGGTCTGGGAACAAGATCCCATACGTCATTTCTGGTGAATTGATTCAGCTCTTCTTGCATTGCTAGAATCCAGTCGTTGTCCAGAAGTGCTTCATCAATAGAAGAAGGTTCAATCAGAGACACAAGTCCCATGAGGGTTTCTTCAGAGTTTCTGAAGCTTGCTCTTGTTCTGATTGGATCTTCCTTTCTTCCTAAGATAGTTTCTTCTGGATGATCCAAGCTGCTTCTGGGTAATCTCTTCTGAGGTTGATCAGCAGCTGTTGTAGGATTGCTAGCAGTGCTCCTTTCAGACGTTGAAGGAGTGTCTGTGTTGAGAGCTTCTGATGACTTGTCTTCAGAACCTGTAAATTCAATTTCCATACCTGCAAAAACTTCATTCTGCTTTGACTTTTCAGAGTCAAGCTTATCATCAAAACGAACACTGATTGATTCTTCCACAATCTGTGTTTCTATATTGTATACTCTGTACCCTCTTGAGCATTCAGAGTATCCTAACATAATACACTTCTGTGCTTTAGAGTCAAACTTGTTCAAATAATTTTTTGTATTTAACATAAAGCAAGTACATCCAAAAGGATGAAAATATGAAATGTTGGGCTTTCTGTTCTTCCACAATTCATATGGAGTCTTTTCCAGAATAGGTCTTATTGAGATTCTATTCTGAATGTAGCACGCTGTGTTTATTGCCTCTGCCCAAAAGATCTTAGCAACGTTTGTCTCATTGATCATGGTTCTGGCCATTTCTTGCAATGTTCTGTTCTTTCGTTCTACAACTCCATTTTGTTGGGGAGTTCTAGGACAAGAGAAATCATGCAGAATGCCTATGTCATTAAAGAATGACTCAAAATCTTTGTTTTCAAACTCTCCACCATGATCACTTCTGACTTTAACGATTCTAAGATCCTTTTCATTCTGAACTTGGTTACAGAAGGTAACAAACACAGAGTGTGACTCGTCCTTGTGTCTTAAGAACTTTACCCATGTCCATCTGCTATAGTCATCTACGATTACTAACCCATACTTCTTGCCACTGACTGAAGCAGTTTTAACTGGTCCAAATAAGTCAATGTGTAGAAGTTCTAATGGCTTAGAGGTAGAAACAACATTTTTAGATTTGAAAGAAGGTTTTGCAAACTTGCCTTTCTGACATGCTTCACACAGAGCATCTGAATTGAACTTTAAATTAGGAAGTCCTCTGACCAGATTGAGTTTGTTAATCTGAGATATTCTTCTCATACTAACATGCCCCAATCTTCTGTTCCAGATCCACTGCTCGTTGTTAACAGACAGAAGACACTTTACATTCTGACTTTTCAGTTCAGAAAGTTTGATTTTGTAAATGTTGTTTTTCCTCTTTCCATTAAACAGGATAGTCCCATCTTTTTGACTAACAGCTTTACATGATTTTTGATTAAAGATTATATCATAACCGTTATCACTTAATTGACTTATGGATAACAGATTATGCATTAATCCATCTACTAGCAGAACATTATTTATAGAGGGAAGATTTCCATTACCTACAGTTCCAGAGCCAATTATCTTTCCCCTCTGATCGCCTCCAAAGCCAACGTGGCCTCCAGGCTTAAGTTCCAGGCTTTGGAACATATGCCTTCTTCCCGTCATGTGTCGCGAGCAGCCAGAGTCCAGGTACCATGACTGGTGTTTCTGATTTGCTGCTAAAGATATCTGCAACATGTATTATTTTATCCTTAGGTACCCAGATTTTCTTGGGTCCTGATTTGTTAGATTTACCAAAACTCTGGTTGAATTTTGGTTTCACAGAATACTTACTGCTAGTGTATTTAATATCATGTGTGTGACCATACACAAAATGTGAGTTCAGAGGAGTGTGTTTAATGGTTAAGTCCATGACATTCTTGGGTGTAGGAACCTTACCTTGGTATCATATTCCCTTCCTGCCGTTTCTGCTAACTCCATAGATCATTGAAGCCATTTTGCTTCTATCTATGCTTTTAGCAAGGAACTTCTGGAAACTGTGATCATACTCCTTGATGATCTCATCAGCACTGCTGGGAGTTTCAGAAATTGGTTCCTTCTGAGAGTTTTGTAAAACATTTTCTAGTTTTGAAATTTTATTTCTCAGCTCAGAATTTTCCAACTTAAGACTCTCAGTCTTATCAGAGTCAGATTCAAGATTCCTTTTCAGGTTTCTGAATTTAACTCTAATCTGCTGGTACCTTTCCAGAATTTCATTAAGGCTTTCAGCAAGTTCAACCTTGGTAAAATTAACTGCAAAGTCAGGAAATACCTCTTCAATATCTGATTCTGAGTCGGATTCAGAAGCTTCACTATCTTCTGAAATGTTGGCCATGAGAGCTATGTTTGCTCTCTCATCATCTGATTCTGAGTCAGCTTCAGACGAATTAGAGTCATCCCATGTAGCCATGAGACTTTTCTTCTTTTCTCTTCCAAACTTCTTTTTGGGCTTTTCCCTCTGAAGCTTTGGGCAGTCACTCTTGTAGTGTCCTTGCTCATTGCACTCATAGCAGATGATGTCCTTGGTGTTTGGCTTTCTGCTTCCTGAGGAACCTTCAGATCTTCTGTATCCAGAGGAAGAATCTGTCCTTCTATATCTGGAAGAAGACTCGTTCTGATCAGATCTTCTGGGATTCCTGAACTTCCTTTGCCTCCGCTTCCACAGTTGATTCACTCTTCTGGAGAGGAGAGAAAGTTCGTCTTCTTCTGATGAGGATCCATCAGATGTTTCTTCAACTGCCTGCAAAACTTTAGACTCATATTTTTTGTTAGATTTTAATGCTAAAGACTTACCTTGCTTCTGGGGTTCATCAGCTTCTAGCTCTATCTCATGACTTCTGAGGGAGCTGATAAGTTCCTCCAGAGAAATTTTGTTGAGATCTTTTGCTAGCTTCAGAGCTGTAACCATTGGCCTCCACTGCTTTGGTAAGCTTCTGATGATCTTCTTGACGTGATCAGCAGTAGAGTAACCTTTGTCCAGAACCTTGAGACCAGCTACCAGAATCTGGAATCTTGAGAACATTGTTTCAATGGATTCACTTTCTTCCATTTTGAATGCCTCATACTTCTGAATGAGCGCAAGTGCTTTAGTTTCTTTGACCTGAACGTTGCCCTCATGCGTCATTATGAGTGAGTCAAACATGTTCTTTGCTATGTCTCTGTTGGAGATCTTTTCATATTCAGTATAGGAGATGGCGCTGAGAAGGATGGTTATGGCCTTGTGGTGATTTTTGAAGTCACGCTTTTGTTGGTCAGACATTGCTTTCCTATCAATCTTCTGACCGCTTGCATTCACAGGGTGCGTGTATCCATCTGTCACCATGTCCCACAGATCAGCATCATGTGCCAGAAAGAAGCTTTCAATTCTGTCTTTCCAGTAATCAAAATTTTCTCCATTAAAGACTGGAGGTTTGCCGCTGAATCTATCTCTGTCCTCATTGTTGTCATTGCTGGTGTGATGATAAGTTCCTGCCATTGTGTTTTTCTGACGCTGGATCTTGTACTGACACGGTTAAGTGTTTTAGCTCAGAACCAGGCGCTCTGATACCAATTGAAGAAGTGAAAAACACAAGAAGGGGGGTTGAATTGTAAAAACTGGAAATCAATTGCAATGAACATGATATTTTTATCTTGGTTCGTTTGATCTCAAACTACTCCAGTCCACCCGTCAAGGTGATTTCGCCTCTCTCCAACGAGGTCTTAATCCACTATATTCAACTGAATATTACAATCTTCTTTAACAACTGCTAAAGCCTTCTTAATACAAATTTTGCGCTCTCTGTTTTCCTTTTCTTTTTTCACTTTATCAAAACAGCTATGCTCTTACACACACTCACGTATCATACTGCAGATCCATATTCACTCTGGATCTCATTTATAACAGCTCTGCTACTGCCAGTTATGACTTTGATAATCCGACCAACCAAACCGAAGACGAAGGTGAGGATGATTGTGAGGTACCTGGACAACTTGCTAGACTATTACAGCAGGAAGAAAGGGCTATAAAGCCTCATGAAGAGCTAGATGAGACGATAAACCTAGGCACGGAGATAGACAGAAAAGAAGTCAAGATCGGTGCAAATCTGGAAGTTAAGATCAAATAACGGTTGATACAAATGTTGCACGACTACGTTGATATCTTCGCCTGGTCATATGAAGACATGCCAGGTTTAGACACTGATATTGTGGTACATCTTCTGCCGACTAAAGAAGACTGTCCTCTGGTTAAACAGAAGGTCCGCCGTATGCACCCTGAAATGTCAGAGAAGATCAAGGCAGAGGTCATGAAGCAGTTCGACGCACGGTTCTTAGCTGTCACCTCCTATCCACAGTGGGTTGATAATGTCATTCCGGTATCTAAGAAGGACGGTAAGGTACATATGTGTGTCGATTACAGAGATCTGAACAGGGTAAGCCCCAACGATGACTTCCTAAAGAAGTGAAAAACACAAGAAGGGGGGTTGAATTGTAAAAACTGGAAATCAATTGCAATGAACACGATATTTTTATCCTGGTTCGTTTGATCTCAAACTACTCCAGTCCACCCGTCAAGGTGATTTCGCCTCTCTCCAACGAGGTCTTAATCCACTATATTCAACTGAATATTACAATCTGCTTTAACAACTGCTAAAGCCTTCTTGATGAAAACCACAAACCGGTTTGTCAAGGAATCACTTTCTTACAAAGAATTGAAATCTAGGTGTGTGAATGTTTTCTACAAAACTGTTTATCACAACTGTGATACTACACAAATTAAGCTTATGGAAACTAGATTGCTAAAATAATTGAGTAAGGAAATTTGGAGCTTTTAGCAAACTAAGAGTAAGGAAGATGATGATTAGCTTTTAGACGTGTAAATTGATGTAGAGCATTAGCTAATTCATTCTTCATTGACTTGTTTATATAGCATTGGAATTAGTGAACGTTGGAGCCATAATTCTGTTTCAATGCCAATAACAATCTTTCCTTATTAAGAAGATCTTGTCTGGAATGATTCCGTTGGTAATAACTCATCTTGAATGCACAGTACCGTTGCAACTAAGCGTGTTCTGGATTTGGCTCATTCTGACGCTGCTTAAGTGCTGATGAACTGTTGTTGTCTTTATCAGAGTTCAGAGTGTTGAGCGCAGTTCTGTTCATCAAGCTTCAGCATAAGCGTGAGTTGTTCTTCTGATTCTGGTATCTGATATAGCATCTTCTGATGCTGATGTTGATATCCAATATTCTGATGCTGATTATGATGTTCTCATGCTGATACCCATCAGAGTTTCTGTTAAACAGAAAGTAATTTTTAGGTAGCAAATAGTTCTTACATGAATCACATAATTAATATATCTTTTCATTTTGTTATCATCAAAACTTAAACTTAGGGTAGTAGATTCAAACTTTGTTCTAACACTTCCCACTTCCTCACATTGATATTCTGGTTGACAACACCGTGTAGCATAAAATCTTCTCCTTCATGGATGGTTTCTCTGGCTACAACCAGATCAAGATGGCTCCTGAAGACATGGAGAAGACAATCTTCGTCACACAGTGGGGCACCTTCTGTTACAAGGTGATGCCTTTTGGGTTGAAGAATGCTGGGGCAACTTATTAGCGCGCCATGGTCGCTTTGTTCCACGACATGATCCACCATGAGATCGATGTTTATGTTGATGACATGATAGCCAAGTCTCAAACTGAGGAAGAGCACCTTGATCATTTACAAAAGTTGTTCGACAGGCTGAGGACATACAAGCTGAGGTTGAATCCGAACAAGTGCACCTTCGGGGTAAGGTCTGGTAAGCTCCTGGGTTTCGTTGTCAGCGGCAAAGGCATTCAAGTAGACCCTGCGAAGGTAAAGGCCATAAAAGAAATGCCAGCTCCCCGTACAGAGAAGGAAGTTAGAGGTTTCTTGGGACGCTTGAATTATATCACCAGGTTCATTTCACATCTAACTGCTACTTGTGAGCCCATCTTCAAGCTTCTGAAGAAAGATCAAGTGGTAATGTGGAATGACGAATGCCAGACAGCTTTCGAAAGAATCAAGGAATACCTTCAAGAACCACCAATTATGATGCCTCTGGTTGAAGGAAGACCTTTGATATTATACTTAACAGTGCTAGACAACTCAATGGGGTGTGTGCTGGGGAAGCATGACGAGTATGGTCGAAAAAAGCACGCAATATACTACCTTAGCAAAAAGTTTACCGACTGTGAGACACGATACTCACTGCTCGAGAAAACTTGCTGCACTTTGGCATGGGCTACTCGCCTACTAAGACAGTATATGCTGACCCACACTACTTTGTTGATATCTAAGATGGATCCAATCAAATACATCTTCAAGAAACCTGCTCTCTCCGGAAGAATAGCAAGATGGAAGATGATCTTAACTGAGTACGATATACAATATACAACCCAAAAAGAAATCAAAGGGAGTGTATTGGCTGATCATTTGGCTCATCAGGCCGTGGATGACTACCAGTCCATGAATTTTGAGTTCCTGGATGAGAATATTATGCTGGTAACTGATTATGAAGAACCTAGACCGGATGAAGGACCCGAAGAGGGATCCCGATGGAATATGGTTTTTGATGGAGCTTCGAACGCACTTGGTAATGGCATCGGCACTGTAATCATATCTCCTGAGGGTTGTCATACTCCTTTCACCGCCCGACTATGTTTTAACTGCACTAACAACATGGCGGAGTATGAAGCTTGTATCGTGGGTCTCATGCCGCTATTGACCTCAGGATCAAGTTGTTGGACGTTTTTGGGGATTCAGCCTTGGTAATAAGTTAGATCAAAGGTGAATGGGATACGAAGCATCCAAATCTCATCCCATACAAAGAGTACATGCTAACATTTCTCCCACACTTTAAGGAGGTAACTTTTGAACATTTCCCGCGAGAGGAGAATCAGTTAGAGGACGCGCTAGCTACCATGTCTTCTATGTTCAAAGTCATGTGGGACAACGAAGCTCCCCAAATCACCATTGAGAGGTTGGATGAACAAGCACATTGCTGTGAAATTGATGCTGAAGAGGTGGCAGACAAACCCTGGTTTCACGAAGTCAAGAGGTATCCCGAGACTCAAGAGTATCCCGAAGGGGCATCTGTCAATGATAATAAGTTTATGAGAAGGTTCGTTGCGAAATTCTTCCTCAGTAATGGAATCCTCTACAAGCGCAATCATGACTCTACCTTACTATGTTGTGTAGACAAGAGAGAAGCAGAGATGATTATGACAGATCTACATGAAGGTACCTTCGGCATCCATTCCAGTGGACATACCATGGATAAGAAGATCCTACGGGCAGGATATTATGGGTCCACTATGGAAGCAGATTGTTATCAGCACTCCCGAACTTGTCATAAGTTCCAAATATACGCTGATAAGGTGCATGTGCCTCCGGTTCCCTTGAACGTCTTGACAGCTCAGTGGCCCTTTGCAATGTGGGGCATTGACATGATCGGAGAAATCAGGCCCACTGCTTCCAATGGACAATGCTTCATTCTTGTGGCCATTGATTACTTTACGAAGTGGGTTGAGACAACCTCTTTCGCTACTGTAACCAAGAACGTTGTGGCGCAGTTTATCCGACATAATCTAATATGTCGGTATGGTGTGCCAATGAGAATTATTACTGACAATGGTACGAATCTCAACAACACAATGATCATCGAGCTCTATAAAAAGTTCAAGATACAATATCATAACTCTTCTCCATACCGGCCGAAGATGAATGGTGTTGTTGAAGCGGCTAACAAGAACATCAGGAAAATTATACAAAAGATGACGGTGAAATACAAAGACTGGCATGAGATGTTACCATTTTATCTTCATGGATACCGTACCTCAGCACGGACGTCGACAAGGGCAACACCCTACTCTCTGGTATATGGCATGGAGGCAGTCCTACCCATTGAAGTCCAAATACCTTCTCTCAGGATTATGAAGGATGCAGGTTTGAACGAAGACGACTGGATCCAAACTCGACTTGATCAGCTAAATCTAATCGACGAGAAAAGACTTACCTCTATCTGTCATGGTCAGACATATCAAAAGCGAATGATCAAGGTTTTTAACAAGAAAGTCAGACGTCAAGAATATCAAGTCGAGGATCTAGTGATCAAGCGCATCATACTGCCGCAAGGTGATCCCAGGGGAAAATGGACCCCCACATACGAAGGGCCATTTGTGGTTAAGAAGACTTTCTCGGGTGGAGCCATGATTCTAACTACCATGGATGGTGACGACCTTCCTCACCTTGTTAATGCAGACATAGTGAAAAGATACTACGCCTGATTAAAAAACTCGATAGGTTGACTGGCCTAGGCAAAAATAAGGGCTTATCGGCGAACCAAAAGGGTTCAGGCAAAAATAAGGGATGAAAATGAAAAAATCCATACACCCGGCAAGCCAAAAACCTGAAAAGGCGGCTTGGGCAAAAAAGGGTATCCCGATGGTCTGAAAACCCGAAAGGGCATTCTAGGAAAAAGTTAGGGATGAAAAGAATATCACTATGTCCCATTGGATCATCTTGCGACCAGACTTAAGTATCCACTATCAAGCTCGGACGATACCAATCAATCTAATCAACTTTCAGCCAAGTAGCAAAGTGATGAGATGCTCGAGGACATAAGGGCGATAACAAAGTTGGAACTCAATGGGATTGTTTCACATAGCTGTTTTATTTTACACAAAATTGTATAGCTTCTATTTGTACGAAGGCGTTCTCTTACTAGAGCGTAGGCTTCCTTGTACAAAAATGCCTATTACAGGCCAACTTCAAAAATCAATACAAAATCATTTTCACAAGAAACTTTGAGTTTTTTTTCTTCTGTTTTGTTTTGCAAGAACATCAAATGATTTATTCTTGACATATGCATTTGAATATGGTTGCTGCTCATAAATATTTACATAAGAAACAAAAAGACAATTACTCGTAATTCCAGACAGGGGAAAAAACAAGAAGTGTTAAACCCGACAGTTACTCCACCCAGCAGGTACTGGGACAGAGACAACTTTGGAGCACAATTGTCAGTACATACACTCCACAAAGATTAAAAGTATTCAAAAGCATTGATGTCGGCTTTCCCAAAACAGGAAGTAATCTCCCCAACCAAGGTCATTCAGAAACCTGACAACTATATCCCCCATCCGAATTTCATAATCACAAGCAGGTCAGTGAATTTTATCTCCCAAGCAGAGTTTATTACTCTGGATACAGAAGCTCAATCCACGACAGAGCTCATTACTTCAGCTACGAAAATTCATTTTCCAAGTTGTTCCCCGTAGAGTTATTCTCAAACAGAATCTCTCCCTGACAGATTATTCATAAATAACAAAGAGTAAATCTCCAGCATAGTAATCTCCGTTCACCATCCCCAGCGGAGGTAGAAGAACCACTTTTTCAACAACAGTCAGGAATGCTATATTCTCCAGCAGCAGTCAGGGATTTATTTTCCTAGACTCGGACATACCCCAATAGCATTTTATGATCATACATCATGACATACGCATACATATCGCATACAACATAATCTCATTTATTTTGAGAACATCATCCCACCATGCATTTCATACATCGCATATAACTAACCCTGATATGTTTTCAGAAAAGGAAATTATCTCCAACAATCCCAACAGTTATACAGGTCACGTCTACAGACGACTAATGGAAACTCAGTTCCCTAAACGAAACGGGTCAACTAATTTACACTATCACTTTGAAGTCGCCCTACGACCCAGGTTCCTTCTCATAGCCCTACTATCCAGGCTTTCATCTCGAAGTAACCCTACTACCCATGTTCCTTCTCATAGCCCTACTATCCAGGCTTTTACCCTGAAGTAACCTTATTATCCAGGTTCCTTCTCATAGCCCTACTATCCAGGCTTTCATCTCGAAGTAACCCTACTATCCAGGTTTCTTCTCATAACCCTACTATCTAGGCTTTCACCCCAAAGTAACCCTACTATCCAGGTTCCTTCTCATAGCCCTACTATCCAAGATTTCATCTCGAAGTAACCCTACTATCCAGGTTCCTTCACATAGCCCTACTATCCAGGTTCTCATCTCGAATTAACCCTACTATCCAGGTTCCTTCTCATAGCCCTACTATCCAGGCTTTCACCCCGAAGTAACTCTACTATCCAGGTTCCTTCTCATAGCCCTACTATCCAGGCTTTCATCTCGAAGTAACCCTACTATCCAGGTTCCTTCTCATAGCCCTACTATCCAGGCTTTCACCTTGAAGCAACCCTACTATCCAGGTTCCTTCTCTCTTTTATCTCCAGATAACAGTTTACAGCACTGTAAGACCTGGACCCGACCAGTTACGGTCCAGTTCACCTTTCCCCAGTAAGTCACTGTGCAGCCTGGACCTTGACCAGATATGTAGTTCACTTCCACCTCCTCAATCAAAAATTAACTCCCGGGTAGAGTAATGGACAACCGAAGCTCCTATACTCTATTTTCCAAGACATAAATCCACTTTCCTCGGTGAAGTCCTCCTCAGCGGCAGGTACAAGAGTCCTTGCAAAGGAATCTCTTATGAAACCGATATCTTTTCTGGATGGAATCTTTAAGCCTATCACCGATGATTCTTTGTCGACTTCCAAATGGCATCTGTAAGCCCATTCCCGATATTATTGATTGACATTCACTCCATACGAATGCAATTTTCTAGGCACTCTAGTGTTCAATCATCTTCCACCTTTAAATCAAGAAAGGCAAACAAGCCAATCTATATCCTCAGGTCTAAGAAGATTGAACAGGGGAAGCTGTTGCACCCCAAAATTTTCCCTCCCATTTTACTCAACATATACTCATTCAGACCCTCAACTTGCTCAAGGATGCCCAAGAGTTGACCATACAAACTCTCTCCTAAAGCAATGAACCTCCAACTAGGGTTTCCATTTTCATCAAGATGGGTGAACTCCAAAGGCCTCAAATATTTTCCATGGTCCTAATATGTTCTCAAGAACATCCATGTCAAATTTTATGCCTTACACAAGAAGTTTGCTCAGTCAACTGCTTAGATGCTTGAAAATCAACTATATTAGGTCAAAAGTCAATTGTGACCCACATATAGTCAAACTTCAAGATTTTTGGACAACATCAACATTTTGAAGTGATATCCATCATTTGATCAAAGTTTGATAATGATTCCCCAAGGAATGCTCCTAATTCATCAAAACTCAAAAGTTGCTAAATTAGGGTTTCTTAGGAAAAGTCAACCAAACTTTGACTAAGCATAACTTTCTTATACTTTATCATAAATTTTTCATCCAATACTCATTTTTAAGAGAATCCAATTTCCTAAAACTCATCTTCATCCCTCAAGTTCAAAAAATGCACTCATAAAAAGATATGAATTTCTACATTATAGGTCCTTTTGAAAAGTCAACAAAAACACCTTTTGGGTCAAAGCTTCTTACATGAATATGGAAGACCCAATTGAGATGAAACCAAAAGGGTTGTTTATGGGACATCCTAAGCTTTATAAAAAGTCCAATAACACCTTCCTAGGGTCAAAATTGTAAGAGATATGCATTGTCAGAGTTGGCCATTTTTGGAAAATTGCCAAAAGTCAAATGTACTCAAAAGTGCATTTTTTGTCAAATGGGCCTAGCATTTCAAGATTGTATCTTGTTAGGGACATGGTCCATGACCCAAATCAGCAGCCATATATTATTTTCTCTATTTAGTTATTTTATTTTGATTTTTATTTATTAAAAGTCACATTAAATCAAATAAATGACAAAAAATATAAAAGATTGATTTTTTGATCTGATTTTGGTTAGAATCAAATCTAATTAAGTTGGCCTAATCAGATCAAATCAAATCAAGGCAAAAATAACATGATTATGATGGTTTTAGAAAGATATCATATAGCAAACAAATCACATTCAATCTTCATAATTTACCAATATTTGAATACTTTTTGTTGACCTAATTCAGTGCACTACATATATAGAACAATTCATAAGCACAAGAAGGAGGATTGACCACGTGAAGCTGCCAAGACAAGTTGCCATTTTTTCCAAAAAAGTCTCAAGACGAATTCCATATTAGAACCATCCTCAAGGAGATTTAAGGATTGAAACACGTTCCTGGATACCTACAGAAGCTTTTCCAACCATTTGCATGCATTAAGACGCCTAGAATCAGCCTCCATATCTCTCACGGTTTGCCATATTTCTTGAATTTGATTTTGACAATTTACGCATGATTAACTACTTTTAAGCATAAAATTGTATTTGTATCATCATTTGGAATGTTTTGGTTTAAATAATTTTATGTTTTGATGCATATATTGATGACTTCCATGGCTAGGGTTTAAGAAGCCGTTTTAGGGCTTCTCTGTACAAGCAAAATTAGGCCAAGAAAAGGATACCATGATGCTCGTGGGATCAAGACGGATTGATCCATGTACTCACTTTTAATTTATCATGCGATTTGTGGATTTTTGAAGCTTATAGGGCTATGACTATGGAGTTCTATCCGTAGGTAAAAGGTATGGACCTAAGACGACAGACAGGGAAGAAGATGATGACTTGTCACCACCCTACTGGTCCATTTGAATGATCTGCGTGTTTTTTTATTTTGTCCAGCCTATCCACTTTGTTTTATATATATTATGGTTTAATCTTATTATAATAACAACTAAACAATATGGCTCAGTGGTGAAGTGTGCGTTGGATAATGGAGAGGACATGGGTTCGACCCCAGGTCCCTGCGTTTTCTTTATTTTCTCAATGTTCCTTTGCAAATTCCGTGAATACACATGCCAAGCGCCTACCGTGTGGTCTCAAAATCCAGCCACTGGATCATTGCCAATCCAGATCCAACGCTCAAACCAAGGAAGGACCATGGTGCACTCTTTAGGCGCACCAACACTGAATCAAGCGTGGGGAATTGGCTCAACCATAATGGGCCTGGACAAATTCAGAAGCACACCCCCTGGATTGCTTATGCAGGCCCAAGTCTACTCTTTTTTATTTCAATTCTCTTTATTATTTATTAATTATTTCTTTTTTCAAATAACACCAAAAATAATGTTTTTTATTTAATAAAAAATCATAAAAACATCAAAAATCATTTTTTTTATAAAAATATTTTATTAATTAACTAGTCTAATTAAATTAGGGTAATTTAATTCTTTCTTTTATTATAATTTAAAATAATTAGAATTAGGGTTTAATTTTGTACATAACCTAGTTTTTCTCAAAAATAACCAAAATATATTTTCTCAATTAGATTTTAGGTTTTCCAATTATTTCTCGCATTTAATTCTCCGCACGCGCTTTTAGTTTTCCCTTTTTTATTATTGTAACTGTTCCGAGTTTGTAATAGATTAGGGTTTTAATTCCGCATTTTATTTTCATTCAAAATAATTATGTATCTGCCCAAAGCCTTGTAATAGCTAGGACTGTAATTTCTCGCATTTTAATTTCCGCAAACTATAAACTGTTAGACGTATGTTAATAGGATTGTATGGAAAGACAAATTGAAATTAAAACAGTAGAAAACCCTAATTATGCAAAGACAATTAACTGAAAAAAATACACTTGCACATGCTCACTCCTAGGGGTTACTCCACTCCGGTTGCCTTCGGTAAACGATCATGAAATATAGGGAATGTTAGTGGTCGTCCTCTAGTCCCAAAAGATCTAAAATGACCCATTCGGATGTTGCCTCAGAAAAAGATCTTTAAGGCTTTAGGATGATTACTAAAATTTCCTAACATTGCTTTTGTGATCGTATTTGTCCCTTCGAACGTCCCTTAAAACTCCAACGACGGTGCTATCTATTCCTTAATAATAGGATAGCGCTGTCTAAAGGAAAACAAACTGACTTTTTCGAGTAGGTAGATTAGTTCCTAGGTACTTTCTCAAACAAACAAATTTTTACACAAACACCTTTCAAAACAATTTTCAAAACAACTTCGTCACACTCTTGAGGATTGATACAACGGTTATCACGAAGTTAAACTTTTCAAAACAAGCACACACAAGCAATTTTAAAAATGAGCAAAGTACCTAAGAGCCCATGGAAAACCATGGATAGAAAGGGTGCTAACACCTTCCCTTTCTGTAATCTACCCCCCCGTACTCAGAAACATCTTGAAAAAGGTTTTTTCTGTTCTTTTTCTTTTTCCTTTGATTGGATAAAATAAAAGTCGGTGGCGACTCTTGATTACCGCGACATTTGCGAACAAAAAACGTAAACCAGTATAACAGTCGGTTCTTCCACCGTATCACAAACCCAAACCAAACTTGTCAGACTTGTAGGGGATAGCAGGGAGTTGGCCCCAAATGGTACACCCACCTTCTTCGACTACTGCTTTGGCATCCTTCAGAGAAGCCATCTTCATTGGAGGTATGGTAATATTTGGAACATTGGTAGCGGTCTTGGTTGCAGCAATTTTCTGAGGAACCTCTTCAAAATTTTGGCAGGGGGTTTCAATGAACTCTCCGTCCATATCAACATACCTGAAAAAGTTCAGGTGGCCCACCATATATTCTTCCTTGACATGGACTATAATAATATTTCCATTAACTGGATACTTCAGCATTTGATGTAGAGTAGAAGTAACAGCACCGACCTCATGGATCCAAGGGCGACCCAACAAACAAGAGTAAGACGGGCGGATGTCCATCACGTAGAAAGTGAAGTCAAAAGTTTGAGAACCAACTTTAATAGGGATGTCCACCTCCAAGTGTACCATTCTTTTAGAACCATCAAAAGCCCTCACCACAATATTGTTGGGCTTTAGTGTGAGTCCTACATAGTCCAATTTGTCTAAAGCGTTCTTAGGTAAGACATTTAACGACGAACTTGTGTCCACCAGAAAATGAGCTAGGGTAGTTCCCTTGCACTCAATAGAGACATGCAGGGCATCATTATGCTTTCTTCCTTTGGACGTCAAATCAACATCAGAGAAACCAAGACCATTGTCAGTAGTTCTCGAATTGGTCGGTAGAAGTCTCTTAAGGCACATGAGCAGACTTCATAAACTTCACCAATGCCTTAGCACGGGCTTTAGAGCATAACAGTAAGGTCAACATTGAAATTTTTGAGGGGGTTTGCCTCAATTGTTCCACGACATTGTAGTCACTTTTCTGTATGATTTTCCGTATCTTTTCCATTTCTTTTTTAGAGGCTTCGGGAATGGTTTCTTTAGGTGCCTCCGTCTGTGCAGGCTCAACCAGTACCTCTTTGCCCCGAGTCTCAGCAGGAATAACAACAAGAGTGACAGTAAGAGTAATAACAGGAGTAGTAACAGGAACTTTAGCAGGAATAACCAAAGGAGTGGAAATAGTCTTTGGAGAGATCTCAAGAGAGAAGATCCTTCCGCTTCTGGTGATTTTACTGGTCCCACCAATGTTGTCGATGTTAGGATCAATATCTTCAGCAACTTCATCTTTACTAGGCAATAGGTCTTGCTTGACGCCATGGTAGTAGATGTCAGCTCCATAGTTCCAAGGAATAACCTTATCGGAGGAATATGGTATCGGCCCGGGAAAAGTGATATTTAAAGGAGAAACCTTGGGAGTGGATGTAATCCTGACGGGTCTTTTGGAGGAGACCCTGTGAGGATTGTTGGAAATGGTAATAATTGATATATCTTCACACAGACTTCTTGTAGAGGGATTCTTCTCAAACATAATTTCTTTGTTGTTCATCAGGCGCTGGACACCTATCTTCAACAAAAAGCAACCATTAGGTAGATATGCACATAGGTGGCAACCTTCACCACAACCCAAAAATAAATCGGCTCGCAAAAGATTCTTCTTGACAATTGAAAGAGGAGTAATTAGTTTATCAACGGAAGAAACAAACAGGTAATCATTGACAACATTAACACCGTGGCCATGCTTGGGCATTGGTGCTATTATCACATTGGGGGTTTCCGGAGGGTCAAATTCAATCTCTTTTACCTCAATGAGATCTTGCACTTTGTTCTTCAGAGCCCAACAATCATTTGTATCGTTGCCCCGAACTGTTGGAGTGGAAGGCACATCGAGCATTTGGGTTGTAGCAGGGAGATGTAGTATTTGGATTTTTA
The DNA here is from genome assembly GCA_948472305.1 of Vicia faba. NCBI lineage: Eukaryota > Viridiplantae > Streptophyta > Magnoliopsida > Fabales > Fabaceae > Vicia > Vicia faba. The sequence goes on from OX451737.1 coordinate 1,233,766,764, forward strand.
GGAGCCTCCCTCAGAGTGACCAGATTGGACTTCAACAAGTGTGGCAAAACCTAAGATAAAGACATGTTAAGCCGGGTAAACTGCCTTCTGGTGCATCCTGCTTACGCTGATTGCTTTTGTTGTTGATTTGGTGCAGGGCTGGAGATCATCACAGCTCCTACCGTTGGACGGTGTTCAGCTTTTCTTTGATTCCTCTGACCGTAGGAAACACTTACTTCCTTCTTCCGGGAGAATGGTTTCTTCACTGTACTTGAAGATGCATATCTCTGAATCTTACCGCTCTTGATACTAGCTTCTACTTATTCACCAGTCAATATCAGCTCAGTAAACCCGGCTGAAGAGCTTCCAATCAAGTGATTGAAAAATGGACCAGACAAAGTACCGAAGAACATATCTACCAACTCTCTATTAGATAGAGGAGGCTGGACTCTTCCTGCAAGATCTCTCCACTTTTGGGCGTAATCTTTGAAGCCCTCGCTAGAACCCATATACATGCTTTGAAGTTGAGTACGGGTTGGAGCGAGGTTAGCATTGTATTGGTACTGCTTGTAGAAAGCAGCAACCAAATCCTCCCAGTTGCGGATGTTGGTTCCCTCCAACTGATAGAACCATTCCAACTGGGTCCCTGATAAGCTCTCCTGGAAAAAATGCACCCACAAATTCTTATCAGAAGTGTGAGGTTGGATCTTCCTGACATAAGACCTTAGATGCAGCTTCGGACATGAAACCCCGTCATACTTAGCAAATAAGGGAACCTTGAACTTCTGTGGAATGACCACTCCAGAGAACAACCCTAACTTTTCAAAATCCAGACCAGGTACCCTCTGAATTTCCATTGCATTGAGACGATCCTCCAGCTGTTTGTATTTGTCATCAGCAAGAGGATACTGCTCTTCAGTATAATCATCCTCTTCTTCATCGGACTCTGGGCCGTGATCTTCTTCTTTTGGCTTCTCCTCCTGATTGTCCCCCTCGTTTGATGGAGTTGAAAAGTCTAGAGCTCTCTTTGTGGGTCCTCTAAATCTCCTTCCCATATTCAGGACACCCACTGGCTTCTTTGTCTTCTTTTTCTTTTCTTTGAGATTTAGAGCCTTCAGGTCTTCTTGTCCCTTAGCCAGAGCCAGGCACATTTGTTGGAATTGAGCATTTTGGGCTTGAAGGTCCTTAATATTCTGTTCGAGGGCCATTTCTTTTTGCTGAAATAAATAGCGAAAAGATAAGAAACCTGTCCTAAAACCTGTTTATGTGATGATATGCATGGTATGCTTATGCAATGTTTTCAAGGATTTTAATATTTAAATTTTCTTAGACAAAGAAAGAATAAACATTAATTGCATTAATAAGTTTAAATGGTTACAACGACACCTCTTGGGATTACAATGGAAGAAATAAAGATAATACAAAATAAAACTCCTAAAACAGAAAGGACTCAAGCTTCCCATGGGCGCATCCTCTTCGGTGCAATGTAGGCATTCAAACTCTGCTCTTCATGAAGTTGTCTTGTGAGCTCTAAAACCTTCTTCTCGCTTGCGTAGAACTGTGTTTCAAAGGTGTCTCGTTCCTCTTTGAGTTGAATCCAGGATCTTTGCAACTCCTCGAGAGTAGTCGGCATACCAGGATGGAGAATAATGTAAGGAACATCTTTCTTAGCAATAGGCTCCATGATGATAGGTAGGATAGCCTCATAAGGCATCATGAGATTTTGAGCGTGTGCTCGTACCCACTTAAGATAAGGCTCCAAAGGAATGGAGTTCTTATGCCCCAATGTCTTGCTATCAACTTTGTTCACCATGCCCCAAGCTCGTATGAACCTCTGCCGGTAACCTTGGACATCGTTCTCATAGTCGAATGCAATTCCTCGGACAAGAGCATCATGAGGACCATCCCTCCTAGCGTACCCAAACTGTCGTAATGCCAAACAAGGGTTATAGGTGATTCCTTCCCTAATGCCTAGGAGAGGGACATTAGGGAATTCCCCGCAGCGACCAATGATGGTAACGTCCTCTGAAGACCGAGGACACCAATGAATATCCGAATGCGTAAGGGACATCAACCTATTATACAATCTCATGCCTTGCTCATTCTTCATAACAGATCGAGGTAGGTGCGAAATAAACCACCTAGCCAACAGAGGAGTGCAACATATAAGGGTCCCTCTTATTTTCATGGTGCGGGTATGAAGGGAGTGCAAAATGCTCCAAGTAAAGTAGGCACCGGATTACGGGACAAAAAATTTGATCGCATTCAAATCTATGAGTTGGTCCGGATTAGGAAATATTACCATCCCATAGATGAGAAGGGCCAACACTTCTTAAAAGGCTTGTAAATCCATATTATCCTAAAAATAGTGAGCCTTCTTAAACAAAAACTTGGCTAGAAACCCTTTGACGCCACTTCTTGTTTCCCAATTTGTCACAACGTCGGACTGTTGCAAATACAGAGCTCGAGAAATCTCCTCAGGTTTTGGGTCTCTTTCCATACTGTTGAAGGGTAATTGATTAAGAATGGGTACTCCTAATAACTGAGAAAACTCCAATATGGTAGGCACTAATTGGTAATCGGGAAATGTAAAGCAATGGTGTAAAGGGTCAAAGAATTGAAAGAGCACTTTCACCATGTTTTCATCAGGGCTTGAGGTAACCAAATTGAGGAGTCGACCATGTCTCTTGGTGAATGGAGAATTCTCAAGAACCCTTGATGCCAACTCTTTTAGTTGAGGAAGCACTCTTACAAGGTTGACTTGGATAGTATTTATGTGAGTGGAAGCCATGTCCTACAAAACAACACAAAGATAAGTCCTAAAAATGCTTGAAATGGTTAGTGCGACATGCCATGTTATGATGTCATGATGTTATGTACAAACAAATATATACAAGCACACAAACAAGTCCTTAGGTTTAGGCTTGCATGGGTTCAGTAGGTAAGTACCCTCTTGAAGTTTAGTTGGCTCAACCTGTCCTAGAAAGTAACCGGGTTCTAGGGAATCTCAATATCACTGATCTTTCTTCATCGGGCACTTTTTCAGCACAAGCCTCTTTATTAGCGACCGAAATATCTCGAAAGTCCAATCTCAATGAGTGTAGTATCGAGTATCAACCAACTTTGGACTGCACCAAAGCCGGCTATCTCACTACTTCCTAATGGACAAGTTGTTCAATTAAAGGTTCTAAGGTCAGTTAGTGCTTCATGACACCACACATCAGCCCCATATTCTCCTTGACTAAACTCAAGGGCTACCGGTACCAACAAATGTGTCACACTAACATAGATATCACTTCAACCATGTCAGTATACCCGTCATAGTCCCCACGATCTATTGCTACTTACCTAATAGGTGCCCTAGACCCGAATGTAGGATCATTTTCCGTAACAACCCAAACAAGCCCTCAAAGATAAAGCATACAAAACACACAATGTAAAGCAAATAAAGAATGAACTAAACTCTAAGGTAACCCCACTTTTTACACAAAATCCCCAGCAGAGTCTCCAGTTCTGTAATAGGGTGGGAGAATCGACTGTTATACTAGTTTTTCATTTGCATTCCCAAATGTTGTCGTAAGCAAGAGTCGCCACCGACTTTTCTTTTATCCAACAAAGGAAAGGGTGAAAAGAACAGAAAAAGACCTTTCGAGATTATTTATGAGTAAGGGGTGTAGATTATGGAAAGGGAAGTTGTTAGCACCCTTTCCATCCGTAGTTATCTACGGGATCTTAGATGCTTAACACAATTTGAAATACCTTGTGCTTTATGTGTTTGAAAATTATTTTGGAAGCGCCTTAGTGCGACGAACTTTGTAATGTTTCTCGGAATGGTAGAGAACGTATACAAAGTGTTTGAAAATGTTTTTGAAAGAAGTTTTTGTGTAAGTGTAAAGATTGTTTGGGCAAGCATATAACTGCTATCTACTTTACTCGAAAGGTTGTTCTTTTCCTCTTTTCCTTTAGACAGTGCTATCCTACTATTAGTGAGTAGGTAGCCCTAGCCGTTGGATGTTTGAGGTACATTCTAAGGGACGTTTATATAGTCACAAAGGCAACTGGGAAAGAAACTTTAGTAACTATCCTAAGGTTTTAAGATCATTTTACCGAGGCAACATCGAGAGGGTCATCGAGGGACTTATGATCTTTAAACTGGAGGGGAGCCACTAAAATCTCTCACGTTTCAAGAGTTGTGACTGTTTTTCTGAAGGCAACCAAAGTGGGATACCCTAGAGGTGTATATATGCAATTGTGTTGTATTCAGTTATCTTTGTCTTTTGCATTAGGTTTGCTAGTGTTTTGTTTATTATTCTTGCCATACAATCCTAATTAGCATACATCTAAACAGTTAATAATTTGCAGTAATTAAAAGTGCGGAAATGCAAATCTAACTATTACAAGGCTTCGGGGAGGGGGATTATTACATGTCCAAAACTTGGGGAAAATAAAGAAAATAGTAAAGAGTCCTAATTAGTTCTATTACATCCCAGTAGACAGTTACAGAAGATATGAAAATAAAATGCGAAAGGTAATAACACACGCGAATTGAAAGGATGTCTAAAAAATCCTAAGAGAAAATCTTTTGTTTGTTTTTTTGTTTTTATTTGAGAAAATGATTAAATAAAAATTAACCTAAATCTATACTTAAAGAAAAAATAGAAATAATTAAAAAAATGAAACTAATTAAAGGGAATTAATTCTAATGTTTTTGTATTTTTATTATGAAAAGAAAGAAATTAAATAAATTAAATCCTAGGTCTAATTAATTTTAATTAAGAAAGAAGGTTAAAATAATTAGTTAATTAATTTAGGGAATTAATTTAATTAAAACAACTAACCTAATACTTTTTGTGATTTTATTTGTTTTTATAATTAAATAAAGAAAATATTTTTTTTTGAAATTAATAAACTAAAAAAAAAAGAATGAATAAAAAGGGATAAATGAGCCCGGTACTGGTTAGCAAACAGGGGGTATGATCTAAAGACGTTGGGCCCAAACAAACTAGGACCCAGGAGCTGCGCTGGATTCTCTATTGCCAGCCCTTGAAGGTCTACCATGGGGTTGCGTGTCGAGGTGCTTTGATCTAGATCAAGAGGTGACTAGCTGATGGCACAAGGTAAGCGTATTTAGCCTAGGGACATTGGATCTGCAAACAAAGTTAGGAAAAAAAATGAAAATACAAGAGGCAGGGGTCAAACCCCTGACCTCTCACACACACAACGCCTTAACACTCACACACCCAACCATTGGGACGACTTTACATATGTTAGTATAAGCACAAAGAAATACATATAAGGTAAAACAAGTAAAAATGCTGATTTGGAAAGCACGCGCGCTCCAGTGGGGTCCAAATATTTGAATGGACCAATCATCGCATCTCTTTCTGCCACGCCTCAGCCAACACCAATCAAGACACCGAAGGTGGTGGCTTCGATCATCCCTTCCGGTTGGCCAAAACCCCAAACCTGCGAAATCTCAAGAAAACAAGCATGGAAATAACCCTATTGGACTAATTAAATCCTTGCGAACATGATGGCATGGCTGGTTTATCCTGTAGAGGCTTGTATTTTGAGATACGAAGCTTGACTGAAGCTTTGCCCTAACAATGGAAAAGCTTCATCCCTATGTTAAAGTAACCATGTGATGGCTCTAAACACACATATTCATCAGTATAAACATGAATATGCACATGGAAATCATTTATATTACGTAATAGAAAGTTTTGAATTCAAGGAAGTATACCAAACTGGAGTAACGCGATTCACGAGTTCTGGCGTGCGTTGGGCTTGTGTGATGATTAAAATGAACTCCTGGAGCTTCTAGGGAGTTGATGAATTTCTCTAAAGATCTTGAAAGTGGCTAGATTGCGTGGTACAAACTTTCACTTTTCCTTTGAATTTTTTGAAACTTTAGGGTTATGTTTGAGGCAGGCTTCGTGTGTGTTTTAGGTCTGATTTTGTTGTACATATGTAGTGGGCAAGATTAGGTCAGAAAATCCATCCATGAGATCAAATATAATCATGCTTTTAAAGACATGAAGATTTGATCCAAAATTTCTAAAACAAGAAAATATTTCCCTCCCCTTGCCTTATGCATTTTTGCCAGCTATCCACGAGCTCTTTGGGCCTCCAACATGATAATATCTCCAGCCTTACACGCCTCATACATTAATCTTTCATTTATTTAATTTATTTTGATTTTATTTAGATAAAAATCAAAAAATAAATTAAATAAAAACCAAGCTCATTCATGGATGGGTCTATAGGTCCTTGGGCATGTCATGAATATGTTTGAATCTCAAGAATTGGGCCCATAAGTCAAAAAACATAAATTTGCTCAATTTGTATTTCTTGAAATTTCCCAATTTAGGTAAGCCATAACTTCTTCAATTTTTAACATTTGAATATGATCTTGGACTTTTTGTAAAGCCCAAGATGTCATCCTTAATCCCTCTTTTTATAAATTTTGCATTTGAATATTTTATCTTGATTCAAATGGTCTTGGAAAAAAGTGACTTTTATTGACTTTCTGAATATGACCTATAATGTATGAGCTTGTATCTTTCAAATGGTGCATTTCTTGAACTTGAGGGAAAAAGAGAAGTTGTAGGGAATTGGATTCTCTTCAAAATTATATTTGGTTGGGGAAAAATGTATGAAGTATGTGAAAGTTATTCCTAGTGAAAGTTTAGTTGACTTTTCCTATAGAAACCCTAATTTAGCAATTCTTGACTTTTGATAGATTTGGAGCATTTCATGAGGAATCATGATCAACCCCTGATCAAATGATGGATATCACTTCAAAATGTTGATGTTAACCAAAAATCTTGAAGTTTGATTGTATATAGGACACAATTGACTTTTGATCTAGTACAATTGATTTTCAAGCATTTGAGCAATTGACTGAGCAAACTTGTAGTGAAAGGCATGAAACTTGGCATGAACAATTTTGAAGACCTATTAGGACCATGGAAAACATTTGAGATTTTTGGAGCTCACACATATTGGTGAAAAGTGAAACCCTAGTTAGAGGTTCATTGCTTAGGAGGAGAATTTGTCTGATCAATTCTTGGTCAACCTTGAGAAATTTAAGACCTTAATGAGCATGTCTTGTGTAAAATGGGATGGAAAATTTTAGGGTACAACACTTGGGAATGGAAGAAACATCTTCAGTTGAGGCAGGAGGGATGACTTCAAAAGTATGACAGGGAGTCTCGATGAATTCTTCGTCCATCTCTACATACAGGAAAGAGTTCAAGTGGCTAACCATATACTCTTCTTCACCGCGGACAATAACAACATTTCCGTTCACGAGATAATTTAACTTCCGATGTAGGGTTGAGGTGACAACGCCTGTCCCATGGATCCAGGGTTGCCCCAGTAAGCAAGAATAAGCTGGTCGAATATCCATTACATAGAAGGTATATTCGAAGATCTGCGGACCTACCTTGATCGGAAGATCCACTTCTCCGTGTACCATCCTCTCTGACCCGTCAAAGGCTCGAAATATAATATCAATGGGTTTCAGTACAACCCCTTCACAATCAAGTCTGTCCAGAGCATCTTTCGGTAGAATATTTAACGAGGAACCAGTATCAACCAATATATGAGCCATAGTAGTGCCCCTGCATTCAATGGAGACATACAAGACTTTATTGTGATTTCTTCCTTCCAGAGTTATATCAACATCAGATAAACCTAATCCATTGTCAATCATCAAGCTAGCAACATAACTTCTAAATTGATCGGCGAAAATCTCTTGTGGCACGTGAGCAGTCTTCAAGAATTTTACTAAAGCCTGTGCATGGGCTTCAGAACATAGTAACAGGGATAACATAGAGACATTGAATGGGGTTTTCCCCAACTGTTCATCAATCTTGTAGTCTCTCTTACGGATTAATTTCAAAACCTCCTCCAACTCTTACCTAGAGGTGTCTTCAGTTGTAGTTTCTTTAGGCGCCTCCGTCTGGGCAGGCTCCGCTATTTGTTCTTTTCCCAAAGCCTTAGTAGTTGACTCGATAGAAGTAACCTTAACAGGTGTGGCAACAGTCTTCAGAGATATTTTCGGGGAGAAAACCCTCCCGTTTCTAGTAATCCTACTGGTCCCATCAATATTGTCGATGTCAAGATCAACAACTTCAATAACTTCATCTTCAAAAATTAATAATTCTTGCTTAACGCCATGGTAGTAGACGTTGGATCCATAGTTCCTCGGGATAGATTTATCCGAAGAATATGGGATGGGTCCAGTTATAGTGATGATCAGGGGAGAAACTTTCGGATTGACAGTAATCCTTACAGGACCTTTGGAGGTAATCCTGACAGGAGTGCCAGATATGACAGATAAGTCTTGACACAGATTCTCAGCAGACAGAACCTTCTCGATCAAAATTATATGATTGTCCATTAGGCGTTGAGCGCATTCCTTCAGTAACTTGCAGCCATTGGGTTAGGCTGCACATCAGTAACATTTTTTAACACAGCCCAGAAATAAACCGTCCTGTAAAAGATTCTTCTTGATAATTGGGAGAGGAGTAACCAATTCACTTACAGAAGCAACATAAAGAACATCCTCAATTGCACTTATGCCTTTGTCATGCTTCGGCATAAGCGCAATAATCACATTCGGGGTCTCTGGAGGATCAAAATCAATCTCCTTGTTGTCAATCATGTCCTGAATTTTGTTTTTCAGCCCAACAGTTGTTGGTATCTTTCCCAAGACTGTTGAAATGGTAGGCACACTTCACATTTGGGTTGTAGCGGGGAGAGGAGGTGTTGGGATTCTGAAGAGGATCCCTTAGTGTTAACAACTCTACTTTTAACAGATGTTGTAATGCCTGAGACAATGGCATACTAATGTTGGTAAACTGCCTCCTCGGAGCGTCTGACCTATGATGATTGCCCTATTGTTGTTATGGAATAGGTGCATAATTATAAATTAATACCGCTCCTACAGACTTATTATGGTCATTTTTAACACGTCCTTTCTGGCTATGAACAACGTTGGTTTCGTTCTTGTTATTGAACATCTTCTTCACAGCACTTGAAGACGCAACCACTGGAATCTTTCCACTCTTTATACCTCCTTCGACATGTTCCCCTGTCAGAATCAGCTCAGTACAACCAGATGAGGAACTCCTAATTATATGATTAAAGAATGGACATGTCAGAGTGACCATGAACATATCATCTAGCTCCCGGTCAGACAAAGGAGGTTGCACCCTTCCATCTAGATCTCTCAATTTCTGGGCATGTTCTTTGAACCCTTCATTCGAGCCCATAGTCATATTTTGTAATTGCACCCGAGTTGGTGTAAGGTCAGCATTGTATTGATACTGTTTGTATTAAGCAGCAGCCAGGTCCTCCCAAGTATGAATGTTGGTTCCTTCCAGCTGATAGAACCACTCAAGTTGTGTACCAGACAAACTTTCCTGAAAGAAGTGAACCCGTAACTTCCTGTCAGTAGTATGGGGTTGGATCTTCCGAACATAAGACCTCACATGAAGTTTCGTACAAGACACACCATCATATTTAGCAAAAGTGGGGACCTTGAACTTGTGAGGGATAACTACCCCCGGAATAAGACCCAGCTCTTCAAAATCCAATCCAGGCACTTTCTGGATCTCCATAGCCTTAATTCGATCCTCCAACTGTTTATATCTATCATCTGCAGGAAGGTACTATTCATCGGAATAGTCTTTGTCCTCAGGAATTTTCTCAGAACCTTGATTGTTTCCACCTTCAACCCTGACACTTCTACCATCTTCCTCTTGGTTGTTGTCTTCATTAGAGGAGATATCAGTAGTTTGAAACGGTTTAACGGGGCCTCTGAATCTTCTACCCATGTTAAGGATAGCAACTAGATTTCTACTCTTCTTATTCTTAGAGATGAGCGCCATCATATCTTTCAGCCCCTAAGCTAAGTTTAAGAGCGTCTCCTGAAATTGGGCATTCTGTGCTTGGAGTTCCTTGACAGTCTGTTCAAGAGCCATCTTTTACTGAAATAAACAACAAGAAGATGAGAAAACCTGCTTATAGAGTACCTATTATGTGATGATATGCATGATATGTAAATGCAAGTGCAATGTTTTCAAGGACCGTTGCGGGATTAAATTTGTTTAAACAAAAAGCAACAAAAGAAATTTTAGTAACAAGCTTAAATTATAATTGCTTTCAATAAAAATTTATAAAACAGAAAAATATGAATTCAAGTCTCCCATGGACGCTTCCTATTTGTGTTGACATATGCGATAAGGCTTTGTTCTTCGTGGAGTTGTTTTGTTAGCTCCAGTACTTTCTTCTCACTAGCATAGAACTGAGCCTCGAAAGTATCTCTTTCTTCCTTGAGTTGAATCCAGGACTTCTGTACGTCTTCCAAGTTGGTAGGCATATCAGGATGAAGAACAGTATGAGAAACACCCTGTTGTACCCCAAAATTTTCCCTCTCACTTATCAATTATTTTCTCACAAAGATCTCTCTTGGTTCAAGACTACACTGGGGTTGATCAACTCAAGACACCTCCTTGAACACTGATGACCAAACTTAGGGTTTGAGATTGCACAAGGGTAATTGAACTTTCAATTCCTCATATGACTTTCATGGATCATTATGGACCCCCAATATTACTCATGTCAAGTTTCAAGCCTTGGATCACATTTTTGCTCAGTCAATTGAGCAGTTGGCCTAAAAATCAGCTGTATTGGGGAAAAAGTAAACTGTGGCCAATTTATAGTTAAACTTCATAATTTCTGATCCACATCAACATTATAAAATCATATGTATCATTTGATCAAGTTTTGACCATAATTCCTCAAGAATTTTGATCAAATCATCAAAAAGGCAAAATGGTCAAAATTAGGGTTTTGACTGAGGAAAGGCAATTTCTGATTTTTGACCAAGCAAGTGGTCAATTGGTTTGAAGTATGATCTCAAGAGTTCAATTACATCATTTTGACCTAATGGCATTACCTAAAACATTACTCAAGAACAATTGGATTGATAGTGAATTTTCAGTCAATTGATCAAAAGTCAACTGTACACTGAGAAGTCAAACTTTGACTTTTTGGTCAAGATCCAATGTCAAAAATCATAATTCATAAAAACATGTCAAAATATGAAACTTAGTCATAAAGAAATAAAAAATTCAAGATTTCATTTTGAAAAGTCAAAGTTTTCTAAACTTAGAAATTTTTCTAAGTGTTTAAAACTTCATATTTTTTCACAACTTTGAGCCAATTTTTCACCATGATGCAAGATGATTCAAAAGAAACTTTCAACATGAAAGTTGTAGATCTCCATGATATATACAACATTTCATTACACAACTTCTTCTAAAAATGCATGGATCTAAAGTTATTAATTCATAAAGTCATGGTCTTGAAATTAAACACTTAGTGAAATTTTGCCCTAGTTTTGGTCAGGATTTTGACCTAACTTCTGACCCAAGTTTCACATAGTTCCAAGGGGAATTTTCAAAAGTGATTCATAGAGGGATTGTAGAGCACATTAAAATCTTTCCAAAATGTCAAAGAACTCCTTGAGATCATTTGTGAGCAAGGAGAATCGAAGGTCAGAAGTAGGGGTTTCAAGTTATTTTGCAAGGAAAAATTTGTGATGCACAATGAACCAAATCCATACCCATGCTGCATAATCTTCACTTTGCAGGCCTCAAAATTGTAATTCACTCCATAATTAATGTTTTGTACAGCTGCTAGAATTTTTAATCCAAGCATTCAATGCATTGCCCATGCTTAATACCATTTTAGGAAGAAATGCAACATTGCCATTTTGGAAAAGTGGCTTTATGCACAAAGTCCACTCTTCTTGAGCCTCTAGCTTGTTTGTTCAGCACACACTCAACATACAAAGTCAGATAAACATGTTTAAAGTTTACAACCACTCTAGACAGCCTTGTACTATGCATTGGGACAATGTGTGTCAAGCTTGCTTCAAAAACAAGAAAAAGAGCCATAACATGTGATTTTTGAATTCTGATCAAGGACAAGTCTCAAAACTTGTTGCTTATAAATAGAGTCACTATTTTTGAGCTAGAACACGAATGCTAAGACCCTGAAACTCCCTCAAACACTCACAAACCAGAAATTGCTCAAAAACATAATTGATACACAATTCTGCCCTTGAACTTGTATCTTTCATTTCCCTCGTGCGTTTTCCCTCAAATTCATTTCTAAAGCTTCCTTACATCAAATATAGTCCATCTCTGTCCTTAGTTTGAAACTGTAACTCCATCTTCATCATCCTTTATAACCAAAAACAGAGGTCTGTAACTTGACTTCTCCAGACCATTCTAGCCATCCATTTCTCAAGCTAATCATTGCATTAGCTTCCTGGGGACTTGAGGAAGCTAACCTGATCATCACCATTGCCTGAAACAAGCTCAAATCCATTTCATGATTTCCAGTTTTGAGGTATTTTTCTTGAACTTCTATCTTCATATTTAGGCATTGTTAGGCTTGCATTTATGAAGATAGAATGTAGACATCATTGCCCTGAAACTATACCTGTCCATAGATTTCATTTATTTTGATTGAGCTAGGAGAATTTTGAGTTTGAACTTTCTGAAATATTTAGGTCAGAATTTGGTACTTTTAGAAATTCTCATTCATCTTTGATTTATAGCTTATGATATTTATATGGTTGGATTCGTGTGAAAAAATGGAGCAATTTTCATGTTTATATTTTTGCAAATGGTTGAGAAATGAGCAAGTTACAAATCCTTTGGCTGGAGGTTGAAGATGAAGTGCAGTTAGGGCGCGTTTTGTGTTATGTATTTATCATTTCATACAAGTTAACAGATGTATCACCACCCTAGTGGTTAAAGCGAGCGTCTGTCACTATGAGGTCCTGGGTTCAAGCCCCATCGAGACCTTTTTTCCATTTTCGCACTTTTCTGACATATTTGTGTTTTTTGCAGTGCTGGGCCTCTCCTTCTTTGGGCCTTTCTTTTTTTGTTTTTACTAACTTCTGACCCCCCCGATTCATTAATCCACCTCCCTGACGTATTTTTAACTTATTTTATTTTTTTTAAACTTTTTCATCTTTTATTTATTATTATTATTATTGTTGTTATTATTATTATTATTATTATTATTATTATTACTATTTTTATTAATGAAAAAAATCCAAAAATATTTTATTTATTATTTATACTTATTTATTTTATTTTCTTATAAAAAACAAAAGGACTAAAAACACTTTCTTAAATAATTTAATTTCTTTTTTATCAATAAATATTTAGACTTAATAATTATTTTGTTTTTATTAATTAAAATTAATTTAGAATTTAGTTTCCTTTTAACTCTTTAATTTTTATTTTTTTATTATTATTATTTAACTTAAAACCCCTTTTCTTCATAAAAACCCTAAAAAATCTTTTTTAATTTAATTTCTTTTCTCAATTAGTTTAAGTTAATTTTATTTTAATTTTAACTTATCATTTTTTATTTAGGTTTAGGTTAAACCCTTTTTATAAAAAAACAACAAAAAATCATATTTCTTTACATTTATATTCTTGCATTTTTATCTTTATTTTATACATTTATTCAATTTCAATATGGTTGTAATAATTATTTAGATTTAATTTCTTGCAATATTCCCCATTTGTAATTTGTTTACCCCCTCCCCTAAATGATGTAATAGCGTAGTAATTAGGATTTTGTATGGAAAGACTAAAACCAACAAAATAGCAAACCCTAATCAAGACAAAAACAAAGCATGAAAATCAATACACTTGCACACAAGCACCCCTAGGGTAAATCCACTGGGTTTCCTTATAAAAATGACCATATTACGCATGTGGGGAATCTTAGCAAAGACAAGCAAAATACAAGATCACAGTCCCTCGATGACGCTATCTATGTTTCCTTTTTAAAATGATCTTAGTCCCTAAAGAAAAGTGCTAAGATACCTTACAACATTGCTAATCATGGTTATACGATGACCCACGCCCGTCCCGTTAACATCCAAAGATAGGGTTACTTACCAAAGCAATGGTAAGATAACAATGTCAAAGGAAAAAGGAAATGAACATGAAAGACTTTTGAGTAGGTAGATTGTTCCTAGATACTGGCTCCATTTCAAAACAAAAACATACTTTCTATTTTAAAAAACAAATACCAACACTTTCAAAACATCTTTCAAAACTTGAAAACATTTTCAAAAGATCAAACACTTTGTATACATTCTTACGAACAAGAATCATTACAAAATTTGCCTAAACAACGACCTCTTTTCAAAAATACTTTCGAAACTACACAAAGCACAATTTCAAACAAAAGCAAGTGATCTAGCAAGTAACTAAGAGCCCATGGAAAACCATGGATGAAAAGGGTGCTAATACCTTCCCTTTTCATAATCTACCCCTCGAACTCAAAAAAATAATCTCAAAGGTCTTTCCTGTGCTTTTTCACCTTTCCTTTTGGATAAAAGAAAAGTCAGTGGCGACTCTTGCTAACCGCAACATTTGCGATAAAATGCAAAACACCCAATTCAGTTCTCCCACCATATCACAGAACTGGCAACTCTGCTGGGGAAGATTTCAAAAGTGGGGTTACCTTAGGGTTAGATCACATTTACTTGCTTTTTTTTTTGACTTGTATGCTTTACATAATGGTTCTTTTTTTGGGTTTGAATCCTCTACCCGGATTTGGGATACCTTATAGGTAAGTAGCAATACATTGTGGAAACTGTGCGGGGTATACCGACATGGTCTATGCAATAGCTACGTTAGTGCGACATATTTGTGGGTACCGGTAGCCCTTGAGTAGTCAAGTAGAATACGGGGCCGCTGAGTGATTTCATGAAGCACTAATGAACTTTTAGAACCTTTACTCGACCAACTTGGCCTTTAGGACGTAGTGAGATGACCGACTTTGGTGCAGTTCGAAGTTGGTAGATACTCGATACTACACTCATTGAGGTTTTGTTTTTTTGGGATATTTCGGTCGCCATTAAAGAGGCTTGCGCTGAAACAATGACCAAAAGAACAAATCCGTGATATTGAGCTCCTTAGAACCCGGTTACTATTACTACGACAAGTTTAAGCCAACTAAACTTCAAGAGGGTACTTACCTATAAGACTCCATGCAAGCCTAAACCTAAGGACTTGTTTGCTTTATTTGTGTATATCTACTTGTACATAACATCATAAACATCATAACATCATACTAATATTCACTAACCATTTCAAGGATCTTGGGATTTATCTTTGTTCTGTTTTGTAGGACATGGATTATATTCACAGGAAAACTATTCAAGTCAATCTTGTAAGGATCCCTCCTCAACTTAAAGAGCTAGCATCAAGGATTCCTGAAAATTCTCCATTCACCGAAAGACATGGTCGCCTACTAAACTTGGTCACCTCTAACACTGATGAAGACATGGTGAAGGTTCTCTTTCTGTTCTTTGATCCTTTACACCATTGCAACACATTTCCCGATTATCAACTTGTGCCAACATTGGAAGAATTCTCCCAACTCTTGAGGGTTCCCATTCTCAATCAACTACCTTTCAACAGTACGGAAAGAGATCCAAATCCATAAGAGATTGCTCAAGCTCTACACTTGCATCCATCTGATATCACAACTAATTGGGAAACAAGGAGTGGTGTCAAAGGTTTCCTAGCAAAGTTTTTGTTTGAGAAAGCCCAAAACTGTTGAAACTCTTTGAATTTTCAAGCTTTTGAGTAAATTTTGGCTCTCCTCATCTATGGTATGGTTTTGTTTCCAAATCCTGACCAACTCATAGATATGAATGCCTTCAAAATCTTCATGTCTCGTAACCCAGTGCCTACTTTGCTAGGAGACATCCTACATTCCTTTCACACTCGCACCATGAGGAAAAGAGGTATCCTTATGTGTTGTACTCCTCTCTTGGAAATATGGTTTATTTCGCATCTTCCCCAATCTGTATTGAAGAATGAGCAAGGTTCAAGGTGGTCACATAGGTTGGTGACGCTCAAACATTCAGACATTCATTGGTGTTCCATATCCATAGATAATGTTACTATTGTCGACTATTGTGGAGAATTCCCTAATGTCCCTTTACTCGGAATTAGAGGAGGTATCACCTACAACCCCTATTTAGCCTTAAGACAGTTTGGTTACGCCCGAAGGGATGGCCCATATGAGATGCTCATTCAAGGTTTGGTATTTGACTACGAGAACGACGATCAAGGTCATCGCCAGAGGTTTATCCGAGCTTGGAGGATGTTGAACAAGGTAGATAGCAAGACATTGGGGCATAAAAATTCCATCCCTTTTGAGCCTTACCTCAAATGGGTACGAGCTCGTGCTCAGAGTCTTATGATGCCTTACCCCTCCATTCTCCCAGTAATCATAGAGCCTGTTGTGGAAGGAGATGTTCCATACACTATCCTGCATCCCGACATGCCCACCTCTCTTGAAGACTTAAAAAGGGATTGGATACAGCTTAAGGGGGAGCGAGACACTTTCGAAGCCCAATTCTACGCCAGCGAGAAGAAGGTTTTGGAACTCACTAAGCAACTTCATGAGGAGCGGAGCCTGAATGCCTACATCGCGCCAAAGAGGATGCGTACAACTTTTTTATCTTAGAGTTTTTGTACTTCTTTGTAAGACCAAAAGAGGCATGATTTACTCAAGCTCTAATTTATTAATATGATGTGTGTTCTCTTTTTGGTCTAAAGCAATTTTAAATCTCTAAGTTCCTTGAAATCATTGCATATGCATTTACCATTCATCATAACATAAGCAGGTTTATTACGATAAGTCTCATGATCTTTCTACTGTTTATTTTAGTAAAATGGATCTCGAGAAGACGGTAAAAGACCTTCTAGCACAGAATGCTCAATTTCAGCAGTTGTTCTTAACTCTAGCCAAAGGACAAGAAAATCTGAAAACCTTGCTGTTTAAAGAAAATAAGAATAAAAAGAAAGTAACCGTAGTTTTGAATATGGGAAGAAGGTTCCAAGGACAAGCAAGAAGGACCCTAGAATTTGCAACGTCATCTAGTGAAAAAGACAATCAAGATGGGAAAGGCAAGGAAGCAGTTATCCAGTAAGAGTCTGAAGAGGAAGAAGAGGAGGATTGCTCTGAAGAGCAGTATCCCCCGTCTGACGACAAGTACAAGCATATGGAAGAACGACTAAGTGCAATGGAAATCCAGAAAGTTCCTGGGCTAGACTTTGAGGAGCTAGGCTTGGTGTCTGGGATTATCATTCCACCAAAATTCAAGGCACCGATATTTGATAAATACGACAGATTTTCGTGCCCCAAAATGCATCTCCGATCCTATGTGAGGAAGATACAGCCTCACGCCGCGGACAGATATTTATGGGTCCACTTTTTCCAAGACAGTCTATCCAGAACTCAACTTGATTGGTTCTATCAATTGGAAAGGGCCAATATCCATAATTGGGAAGACCTTGTCGCAACTTTCTATAAACAATATCAGTACAACGTAGATCTTGCTCCTACCCATACCCAACTCCAGAGTATGGCTATGGTTTCAAATGAAGGTTTCAAAGACTACGCTCAGAAATGGAGGGACTTAGTAGGAAGAGTCCAGCCTCCCCTTTCTGAAAGAGAACTAGTAGACATGTTTTTGGGTACCCTGTTCGGTCCTTTCTTTAATCATTTAATTGGAAGCTCCTTAGCAGGCTTAACTGAATTAATCCTGACTGGAGAAAGAGTGGAAGCTGGGATTAAGAATGGGAAGATCCAGAAAGACGCATCCTCCACCGCTGTAAGAAAACCATTTATAGGGAAGAAAGAATTTGGTGCTGTGTATCCTCAAAGGAACCAAGAAAGAACTGAACGCCGTCCAATGGTGAGGGATGTCATGATCCCTAATCCTGTTCCTACTCAACAAAGGAATGATCAGCCTAGAACAGAAAGACCAGTAAGACAATTTACCCGGATTAATATGACACTATCTCAAGTACTGCCACATTTATTGAGATCCAATCTGGTAACTTTGAAAGAAGCGCCGAAGAATCCTAACATAACATCTCCTCACTATCATCCTACTGCTCACTGTGCATACTGTTGTACCCCAAAATTTGCCCTCCCATATTTCTCAAAACATTTCAAGAAAGATCCTCAAATTGCTCAAGGAAATCCAAGGGTTGACCAGACAAACTCTCTCCTAAGGCAGTCGTCCTCAAATTAGGGTTTCATGTTGCATAAAGATACTTGAGTCCAAGGGATCCCAAATGCTCACCATTGCCATAATATTTCCTCAAGATCATCCATGTCAAGTTTCAAGCCTTGTAGAGAAAGTTGGCTCAGTCAATTGCTCAAAAGGCCTGAAAATCGACTGTGCTAGGGCAAAAGTCAACTGTGGCCCACATACAGTCAAACTTCAAGATTTTTGGTCAACATCCTCATTTTGAAGTATTATTCATAATTTGATCAAGGGTTGATCATGATTCATCAAGGATTGCTCACAATTCATCAAAACCCAAAAGTTGCTAAATTAGGGTTTTGCAGGAAAAGTCAACTCAACTTTGAACAAGAATAAATTTCTCATACTTTATGAGAAATGACCCATCCAAATCTCATTTTGAAGAGAATTCAATGCTCTACAATCCATCTTCAGCTCCCAAGTTCAAAATATGCACTCACAAGAAGTTATGAATTTGGACATTATAGGTCATTTTGAAAAGTCAACAAAAACACCTTTTTTTGTCAAAGCTTCATACATGAACATGGAAGACTCAATTGAGATGAAACCAAAAGGTTTTCTTAGAGGACATCTCAAAATTTCTAAAAAGTCCAAGAACACCTTCAAAGAGTCAAAATCGAGGAAGTTATGCATTGGTGAAGTTGACCTTTTTGCAAAATTGCCAAAAGTCAAAAGTGCCTCAAATTGCAATTTTTTGCTAAATGGGCCTAACTTTTTGCACTTGTTTTGAGTTGGTAGCATGGTCCACGAGCCCTACATTTTCCAATTTGTCTTTATCTTATTTTTGCTGTTTATTTTGATTTTTATTTCAAATTAAATCCTTTAAATCAAAACAAATCATGAAAAAATCAAATCATTGAAACCTCAAGATCTTGTGCACATTTCAGGTCCTATATCCAGCTAGCAAGTGAATCAATTCGTGCAAGGCATAGGTGGGCACAAAAAGATTGGTTTTGGCCTATTTTTAGAAATATTTTCAAGTGAATCAAATCAAGATCAAAAGCCATAATTGATAAAGATTGAGAACACTTTTGCAACCCTAATTCCATTAGTGGTATATAGTGAACAATTGCAGATCAAAAGGACAGGCTTTAGAGGCGCACAAAGGCAGAACCAAACTTGGAAAAAATCAAAGAAAGTGGTGATCTGTTTTCGTATTTGCAGGTGCTTTCAAACCTTTCTAGGTATCCCTTTCACTTCCTGAGCACTCAAGGAACCTATACCAATCAAGAACAAGAATTTTTCTACTCTAAAACCCAATGTAAGTGATCCACGACTTTGAACTTTTCTTGGAATCGAATCACGTTATTTTGGCACTTATAGCATGAAATACTTACATATCCTTATTCCCTGAAGCATTTGCAAGCTATCTATAACATTTAATTGCATTTTTGTGGACTATATCAGAATTCACCATTGTTAGGGTTCTTGGTCCCGTTTTAGGTCTTTTTTATGCAGGCAAAATTGGCCCACAAGAAGGGCACCATAATGCTCATCAGGCCAAGACGAATCAATCCACAACATTAGAATTCATTTATCATGCCTGTATATGATTTTGCAATGTGCAGGGTTTGTAGTGACGGACGTTTGTCCGTAGGTAAAAGTCTCTGACTTTTACCAACTGAGAGGGGAAGAAGATGACTTGCGTGGCACCGTCCCATTCGTCTGTTTAAAATTTCACGCGCAGGGAGATAACAAAGTTCTGTTGTTTTTATATTATTTATTTGTTTCTTTACATATAACAAAAGCGCGTGGTTCAATTGGTAGTGGAGCAGTTGGAAAAGGTTATAGGACCTGGGTTCGAATCCCAGGTCCCCCATATTTCATATTATTTTGATTTACATAATCAGGCGCGCATGTAGGTTTGAAGTCCACCATGGATCATCATCATCCAACCAGCCAGGTGTCCAGGAAGCCAGATCTGATGGCCATCATGTGATAAACCATCATACAACCCAGTCAACGCACAACATGGGAACATGGAAGTCAACATGGATCACTTTCTTTTGGGCCCAGAATTGCTTTTGACACACCTCCAAATTGCTATTTCTCAGGCCCATATCTCTTTTCCTTTATTCTTTTTATTTTCTTAATTAATTCATTTAATTTATTTTTACTAACACAAATTAATTTTTCTATTTATCAAAAAAATCATAAAAATAATTTTTCCATCAAATTAGATTTTAGTTTATTTTTATAAAAAAAAACTAATTTAATTAGTTTATTTAATTTTAGGGTAACTTTTATCCTTTTGTAAATAAATTAAAACAAGTTAGAAATTAGGGTTTTGTCTAATTTAAATTCTATTTTATTTTTCTTAAAAAATAACAAAATATAAAAATAGGTCATGTAAATTATTTTCTTTAATTTAATTTAATTACTAATTAGATTTGTATTTAATTTAAAAAACTTATTCTTTTCCTTAAAAATAATCAAAAACATCAAAAAATAATTTTTTCTTTTAATTAGGTTAGACGGGGTCAAAACCCTATTTCTCTCTCGTTCTCGATTCATCGCGCTTATTTATTTTTACCATATTGATGTAATTGCTCACAAGATGTAATAGATTAATTAGGACTTTTCCGTTCATTTATCGTTTTTTATGGGTTGTTTTTGGCTATGTAATTAATACCCGAAGCCTTGTAATAGCGTAGCTTATTTTCCGCATTTTAATTTTCCGCAAATATTAACTGTTAGATGTATGGTAATAGGGATGCATGACAAGAATGTATGATAAAATTAAAACGGTTAGCAAACCCTAAATGTGCAAAGATAAATAAACTTGTAATTGAATCACTCGCACATGCGCACTCCTAGAGTATACTCCCACTTCGGTTGCCTTCGGTAAACGGTCATTAAGTATAAGATATTTTAGTGGTCGCTCTTTTGTCTAAACAAAGATCAAAGTCCCGTTCGGAAAATTTGCCTCGGATACGTTGCCTCGAATATTGATCTTAAGACATTAGGGTTACTACTAAGACGTCCTAACATTGCTTTAGTGATCGTACGTCCCTCTCGAATTGACCCTTTAAAACTCCAATGATGGTGCTACCTACTCCCTAATAATAGGATAACACGGTCTAAAGGAAACGAACATAGAACAATTCTTTCTTCGAGTAGGTAGATTAGCTCTTAAGTAATTGCTCAAACAAAACAAACTTTTTCCACACCTACACTCTTTTCAAACAAAGTTTTCAAAAACACTCCGTAACACTCTTGAAGACAGAAGCAAGGGTTAAATCGAAGTCAAACAAAAACTTTTTCAAATCAAACACACACAAGCAAATTTTGAAAATGATGAGCAAGTACCTAAGAGCCCGTGGAAAACCACGGATAGAAAGGGTGCTAATACCTTCCCTTTCTATAATCTACCCCCCGTACTCAAAATCTCGAAAAAGGAATTTTTCTATGATTTTTTTCCTTTCCAGTTGGATAAAATAAAAGTTGGTGACGACTCTTGCTTACCGCGAAATTTTGAGAAAACAAACGCAAAACACAAACCAACATTTCAAAACAGTCCCAGTTCTGGCCACCGTATCACAGAACTGGCGACACTGCTGGGGAGTTTATAAGCGGGGTATACCTTAGGATTAGTTCATCATATTTGCTTCTATTGTTTGATTTGATTGCTTTATCTTTGAGGGCTTTGTATCAGGAGTTACTATAGATCCTAACCCGGATCTGGGGAACACCTTTTAGGTAAGTAGCAATAAACTGTGAGGGAACTGTACGACATAGACCGATACGGTTGAAGCAGTAGCTACGTTGATGTGGAACATTGGTTGGTACGGGTATCCCTTGTGGAGAAACGAGGAGAATACGGGGCTGCTATATGGGTCGTTAAGCATCAACTGACCTTAGAACCTATAATTGACCAACTTGGCCATAGGAAGTAGTGAGATAGCCGGTCTCGGTGTAAAGCTGGGAACTGGTTGATACTTGATACTACACTCACTGAGACCATACTCTCGAGATAGTTCTGGCTGCAAGAAAAGATTGCGTGAGCTGAAACCATGACCGATGGAGGATAGAACCCGATTACTATTATTAGGACAGGTTAAAACCAACTGAACTTCAAGAGGGTAATACCTAGACCCCATACAAGCCTGAAACTTAAGGGCTATTGTGTGACTTGTTTGCCTTTACCATGTCTGTTATTTGCTATACCTATTTATGTGTTTTATCATGACATCATGCATCATAAAATAGCATGCGTACTTCATTAGACTAACCATTTCAAAGACCGAGGGGATTTATCTTTGTTCTGTCTTGCAGATTATGGCTTCCATGCGCAGAAACACCATCCGAGTTAACTTTGTGCAAATACCTGCTTAACTCAAAGATTTAACCTCGAGAGTTTCTGATACTTCTTCATTCATTAGAAGACATGGTCAGCTTCTTAGTTTGGTTACCTCCAGGTTTGATGAGCAAATGATGAGTGTGTTATTCCAGTTCTTTGATCCAGTGCATCATTGCTTCACCTACCCGGATTATCAGCTAGTTCCCACTTTGGAAGAGTTTTCTCATTTGTTGGGTATATCCATCCTCGAGCAAACACCCTTCACAGGTTTGGAAGAGACTCCTAGACCTGAGGACATTGCTTCAACCTTACATCTCAAAAGGGCTGATGTAGTATCCAACTGGGAGACACAGAGCGGGGTTAAAGGTTTCTTGGCCAAGTTTCTGATGGATCAAGCTCAACAGTTCTGGGATAACTTGGATTTTCAAGCATTTGAAGACATCTTGGCTCTCCTCATCTACGACTTGGTTCTTTTCCTGAATCCAGATTCCTTCATAGATGTAAATGCGGTTAAGATCTTCTTGTCTCGTAATCCTGTGCCTACTCTTCTGGGTGATATTCTGCATGCTCTCTATACTCGTACCGTGCGAAGAAGAGGGACCCTCATGTGTTGCACGCCGCTGCTGGCGAGGTGGTTTATTTCGCACCTCCCAAAGTCTATATTGAAGAATGAGGAAGGTTTAGGTTGGGCTTACAAGATAATGTCCCTTGCCCATACGGACATACTTTGGAGCTCTAAGGATATGGAAAGAGTGGCTATCATTGATCGATGTGGGGAATAACCTAATGTCCCGTTGCTCGAAATTAGAGGGGGAATAACCTACAGTCCTTGTTTGGATTTACGACAGTTTGCTCGTGCTCGAAGAGACGGTCCTCATGAGCTGCTTCTTACAGATATTGAATTTGACTATAAGGAGGATGTTGATGAGCATCGCCACAGGTTTATACGAGCTTGGGGCATCGTGAACAGGTCTGACCCTCACGAGCTAGGACCAAAGACTTCTCTCCCTATGCAACCTTATCTCCAGTGGGTCCTAGCTCGGGCTCAGCAGCTTGGGATGCCTTATGAAGCTGTGTTGCCAGTGATTGTGGAGCATACCAATGAAGAGGGCGTTCCTTATACAGTCCTTTATCCTTACATGCCTACTGATCTTGGGGCATTAAAGAGATCCTGAATTCAGCTGAAGGAAGAAAGGGATACCTACCGGGAGAAGTATCATGAGCAGGAAAGGAAGATCTTGAAGCTTACAAGGCAACTTGAGAACGAAAGGACAATCAAAGACTACGTCAGCACGAAGGGAAAGCGACCATGGGATTTCTGATGTCTTTTATTGTTTCTAGTTTAGATTTGCTTTTCAGTTTATTTCTTTTGTAACGCCTTGAAGGCATTGTTAAACATTGTTACAAGTTTAATCTAATAAAGTGTGTTTTATTTTGTTTTACAAATTTAAATCTCCCTAAGTCTTTGAAATCATTTCATACGCATTCCATTATCATGCACCTCATTATAGGTATCATTACATGTTTCTTATTTTCTTCGCTGTTTATTTCAGCACGAAATGTCTTATGAAATACCTACCGATCAAGCTATCAAAGCTCTTCAAGCACATAATGCTCAATTCCAGGAGATGTTTTTGAACTTGGCCAAAGGACAACAGGATTTGAAGACTCTCATCTTGAAGGAGAAGAAGAAGGTGGTTCTGCTGAATATGGGTCATAGATTTGGGAATAGGTTGCGACAGGAAGCTGATCTGTCTCATTTATCTGGAGGAGGAGAGAATCAAGAGGAAGGGAAGGGTCCTAGTCATGTGGTCTCTAATAATGACACTGATTTTGATGATGAACAGTACCCTCCTGCTGAGGATAAGTACAAACAACTTGAAGACCGTATGAGTGCAATGGAGATTCAGAGAATACCTGGTTTGGACTTTGGAGATCTGGGGCTAGAATCTGGGGTGGTGATCCCTCACAAGTTTAAAGCTCTGGTATTTGCTAAGTACGATGGAGTATCTTGTCCAAAACTCCATCTCCGCTCGTATGTCAGAAAAATACAACCCTACACTACTGATAGAAATCTGTGGGTTCATTTCTTTCAAGATAGTCTGTCAGGGACTCAGCTTGAATGGTTCTATCAATTGGAAGGAGCTAATGTCCGCAACTGGGAGGACCTTGCTGCTGCTTTTTACAAGCAATACCAGTATAACGTCGACCTTGCTCCCACACGTACTCAGCTTCAGGGTATGTCTATGGGTGCAAGCGAAGGTTTTAAGGACTATGCTCAGAAATAGAGAGATCTGGCTGGAAGAGTCCAACCCCCTCTATCTGATAGGGAGTTGGTGGATATGTTTCTTGGAACTTTGTCTGGTCCGTTTTTCAATCATTTGATCGGTAGTTCACCATCTGGGTTCACTGAATTGATTTTGATTGGGGAGAGAGTAGAAGCTGGTATCAGAAGTGGCAAGATACAGAAAGGTGCTTCATCCAGTACAGAAAAGAAGCCTTTCAGGAAAGAAGCTAGTGCAGTTTACAGCTCAAGGAGCCAAAACCGACCTGAACGCCGCCAAGCAGTTAATGCGGTAGTAATATCAAGACCCACCGTTGCCCCACAATGCAACAATCAGCAAAGAGTAGAGAGACCACAAAGATAGTACACTCGGCTCAGTATGACCTTATCTCAAATTTTACCGCAATTGTTGAAGACTAACCTGGTAACTCTGAGGGAAGCTCCGAAGAATCCAAGCACCACATCTCCGCTGTATAACCCGAACGCCCGCTGTGCCTATCACTCCGATAGCCCAGGTCATGATACGAACAACTGTTGGGCCTTGAAGAATAAGGTGCAAGATTTGATTGAAGCTAAAGAGATTGAGTTTGACGCTTCGGAGAAACCCAACGTCATAACTGCACCCATGCCCAAGCATGACTCAGGAGTTAATGAAATTGAGGATGATGAAGAAGATTCAGATATCGATGGCTGGATTTACCCGACTACCAATGGTGACTTGAACAACTAGGCGCCGAAGGACTTCGTGCCTATTTCTTTTATTACACAGTAATAGACTTTTGTTTTGAGATTTGTAACAGACAGTTTAAAACTTTACGACCAAGTGCCTTGCCCGAGGCACCCTGGCTTCATTTGTGAGGGCTTATTGTTTGTCATTTTCATATATCATCAATAAAGCATTGGACGTTTTCTTGCATTACAAATTTTGTGCTCCTTGTTTTTATTTTTCTATCTCGCACTTTATCAAAAAACAACTATTGTCTTACACACACTCACATATCATAATGCAGATCCACATCCACTCTGGATCTCACTGATAACGACTCTGCTACTGCCAGTTATGACTTTGAAATTCTGATCAACCAAGCCGAGGACGAAGGTGAGGATGATTGTGAAGTGCCTGGGGAACTTGCTAGATTGTTACTACAGGAAGAGAGGGCCATATAGCCCCATGAAGAGCCAATGGAATCAGTGAATTTGGGTACAGAGGAAGACAAGAAAGAGATCAAGATAGGTGCAAATCTGGAGCCTAGCGTCAAGCAACGGTTGATACAGATGTTACGCGACTATGTTGAGATCTTCGCTTGGTCCTATGAAGACATGCCTGGGTTGGATATTGACATTGTGGTTCACCGCTTGCCAACTAAAGAAGATTGTCCTCTGGTAAAGCAGAAGGTTCATCATATGCGCCCCGAGATGTCTGAGAAAATCAAAGCTGAGGTCATGAAACAGTTTGATGCCGGTTTTCTAGCTGTCACTTCTTACCCACAATGGGTTGCCAACGTGGTTCTGGTGCCGAAGAAAGATGGTAAGGTGCGAATGTGTGTAGACTATAGAGATCTGAATAGGGAGATCCCCAAGGATGATTTCCCACTCCCTCACATCGATGTTCTAGTCGACAACACCGCACAGCATAAGGTCTTCTCCTTTATGGATGGTTTTTATGGTTACAATCAAATTAAGATGGCTCCTGAAGACATGAAGAAGACAACCTTCATTACGCAGTGGGACACTTTTCGCTACAAGGTAATGCCTTTCGGGTTGAAGAATGCTGGGGCAACGTATCAGCGCGCCATGGTCGCTTTGTTCCACGACATGATTCACCATGAGATTGAGGTTTACGTTGATGATATGATTGCAAGTTCCCAAACTGAAGAAGGACATCTTGACCATCTCCAGAAACTGTTCGATACGTTGAAGATGTACAAGCTGAGGTTAAAACCCGAACAAGTGCACCTTCGGGGTAAGGTCTGGTAAGCTGCTGGGTTTCGTCGTTAGTGATAAAGGTATTCAAGTGGATCCTGCAAAGGTGAAGGCCATGCAGGAGATGCTAGCTCCCCGAACTAAAAAGGAAGTTAGAGGCTTTTTGGGACGTCTGAATTACATTTCCCAATTCATTTCACATCTGACCGCTACTTGTGAGCCAATCTTCAAGTTGCTGAAGAAAGATCAAGTGGTAAAGTGGAATGATGAGTGTCAGGCCGCTTTCGAAAGGATCAAGGAATATCTCCAAGAGCCACCTATTCTGATGCCTCCAGTTGAAGGAAGACCTTTAATCTTATACTTGACAGTACTCGACAATTTGATGGGGTGTGTGCTGGGGCAGCATGACGAGTCTGGCCGAAAAGAGCATGCTATTTACTACCTTAGCAAAAAGTTTACCGACTGCGAGACCCGATACTCGTTGCTCGAGAAAACTTGCTGCACTTTGGCATGGGCTGCTCGCCGGCTGAGACAGTATATGCTGACTCACACTACTCTATTGATATCAAAGATGGACCCAATCAAGTATATATTCGAAAAGCCTGCCTTGTTCGGAAGGATAGAAAGATGGCAGATGATCTTGAATGAGTACGACATCTAATACACAACCCAAAAGGCAATCAATGGGAGTGTGTTGGTAGATCATTTAGCGCATTAGGCCGTGGATGATTACCAGTCTATGAATTTCGAGTTTCCGGATGAGAACATCATGTTGGTGACCGACTGTGAAACACCTGGACCAGATGAAGGACCTGAGGAAGGATCCCGATGGTCTATGTACTTTGATGGAGCCTCAAACGCATTAGGTAATGGCATTGGCACCATGATCATATCTCCTGAAGGCTGTCATACTCCATTTACCGCCCGAATATGTTTCAACTACACCAACAACATGGCAGAGTATGAAGTATGCATCATGGGTCTTCGAGCAGATATTGACCTAAGGATTAAGTTCTTGAGCGTGTTCGGAGATTCCGCTCTAGTGATCAGTCAGATCAAAGGCGAGTGGGATACGAAACATCCAAATCTTATTCCTTACAAAGAGTATGTACTGACGTTGCTCCCACACTTTGAGGAGATAACCTTTGAACACTTCCCAAGAGAGGAGAACCAGTTAGCGGACACGATAGCTACCATGTCTTCTATGTTCAAGGTCAGGTGGGAAAATGAGGCTCCCCAGATTACCATTGAGAGGTTGGACGAACCCGCACATTGCTGTGACATCGAGACTGAAGAGGTAGCAGATAAACCCTGGTTTCACGAGGTAAAAAGGTATCTTGAGGCTCAGGAGTACCCCGAGGGTGCATCTGTTAATGACAAGAAGTTTCTGAGAAGGTTCGCTGCAAAGTTCTTCATCAACAATGGTATCCTTTACAAGCGTAACTATGATTCGACCTTACTGCGATGTATGGATAAGAGCGAGGCAGAAAGGATCATGGTAGATTTACATGAAGGTACCTTCGGAACTCATTCCAGTGGACATAACATGGCAAAGAAAATCATACGGGCAAGGTATTATTGGTCCACTATGGAAGCCTACTGTTATCAGCATTCTCGGACCTGTCATAAGTGCCAAGTCTATGCTGATAAGGTGCATATACCTCTAGTTCCTCTGAACATTTTGACAGCTCCTTGGCCCTTTGCAATGTGGGGCATCAACATGATTGGTGAGATCAGACCTACTGCGTCTAATGGGCATCGTTTCATTCTGGTAGCCATTGATTACTTTACAAAGTGGGTTGAAGCAGCTTCCTTTGCCACAGTAACCAAGAACGTTGTGGCGCGATTCATCCGACACAATTTGATCTGTCGATATGGTGTACCAAAGAGGATCATTACGGACAATGGTACAATTCTCAACAATACAATGATCACTGAGCTCTGCAAGCATTTTAAGATACAGCATCACAACTCTTCTCCTTACCGATCGAAGATGAATGGGGTTATTTAAGCGTCTAATAAGAACATCAAGAAGATTGTGCAGAAGATGACGGTGACATACAAAGACTGGCATGAGATGTTACCGTTCACTCTTCATGGGTACCGAACCTCAGCGCGGACTTCGACAGGGGCAACACCCTATTCCTTGGTGTATGGTATGGAGGCAGTCTTGCCCATTGAAGTCCAGATACCCTCTCTTCAGATTATGAAGGATGCAGGTTTGAGCGAGGACGATTGGATCCAGACCCGGCTTTATCAGCTGAACTTAATTGATGAAAAGAGACTTACTTCTATTTGTCATGGTCATACATACCAAAAGCGGATGATCAAGGCATTTAACAAGAAAGTCAGACGACAAGAGTATCAAGTCGGGGATCTGGTGATCAAACGCATCATACTTCCGCAAGGTGATCCCAGGGGCAAATGGACCCCTACGTATGAAGGGCCATTTGTGGTTAAGAACATTTTCTCAGGAGGAGCTATGACTCTAACCACCATGGATGGTGACGACCTTCCTCACCCCGTCAATGCAGACATAGTGAAAAAATACTACGCATAATCAAAGACCCGCTAGGTCGACTGGCCTAGGCAAAAATAAGGGCTTTCTGGCGAACCAAAAGGGTTCGGGCAAAAGTAAGGGATGAAAATGAAAAAAAACTGTACACCCGGCAAGTCAAAAACCTGAAAAGGCGGCTTGGGCAAAAAAGGGTATCCCGGTTGACTGAAAACCCGAAAGGGCGGTCCAGGAAAAAATAAGGGATTAAAGCTTAACACCATTTCTCATTGGATCATCTTGCAACCAGACTTCAGTATCGACTATCAAGCTCGGACGACACTAATCAATCTGGTCTACCTTCAACCAAGTAGCAAAGTGATGAGACGCTCGAGGATATAAAGGCAATAACAGAGTTGGAACCCAGTGGGATTATTCACATAGCTGTTTTTCTTTGTTTTTTCACAAATTGTATAAATTCAATCATTTCGGCGACGTTCTCTTACTAGGACGTCAGCCTCTTGTACAAAAACGCCTATTTACAGGCCAACCTCAAAATCAATACAATTCATTTTCACAAAGAAAGTTCAAATTGTTTTTCTTTTCCTATTTTGTTTTGCAAGAACGTCCAATGTTCATTTTTGATATATGAATTTGACAATAATTACTGCTCATAAATATTTACATGCGAAACAAAAGACGGTTACTCGTAATTTCAGGAATAAGGGCAAACAAGAAGTGTCCAAACCTTACAGTTGCTCTATTCACCAGGTACAGGGATAGACCCATCAGGAGAATATGACTAAAGATACATACACTCCCAGCAGAGTAAAAAATATCTAAAAACGTTGGTGTTGATTCTCCCCAAGCAGAGTTCATCTTTCACCAAAAATGGAAGACTATCCCCAGTGCAGTTTATTTCTTCCACAAGCAGAAACTCAATCCCCAACAGGTTGCATCATCGCCAGCAGCGGTAATTCATCCCCAGCCAAGGTTATTTCTCCAAATCAGCAGATCTTCTAGCAGAATATATCTTCCCCACAGAGCCATTTTCTTACTAGTTTATTCCCCAGCCAAGGTTATTTCTCTAAATCAGCAGATCTTCTAGCAGGATATCTCTTCCCCACAGAGTCATTTTCTTGTCAGTTTATTCTCCAGCAAGATTATTCTTAAATTATCCTCGGTCGTTATTTCCAACAAATGAAACTCTTTATATT
Organism: Vicia faba; assembly: GCA_948472305.1. Taxonomy (NCBI): domain Eukaryota; kingdom Viridiplantae; phylum Streptophyta; class Magnoliopsida; order Fabales; family Fabaceae; genus Vicia; species Vicia faba. The sequence continues at coordinate 1,233,797,145 of OX451737.1, forward strand.
CTCCAGTAGCAATCCGGGATTTATTTTCCCCAGCTAAAAAACATCACAAAAACATCACATTTCCATGCATCATGGCACATGCATATGCATCGTACAACGCAATCTCATTTATTTTGAGAACATCATTGCTTGATACATATCATGAATTACATACGACTAACCCTTTACCTTTCAGGAAAATTACAAATGAATTCTCACAAAGTTCAAGCTATGAAGCCCGGATCCGACCGAATAGTATCTTGATTTCTACGTTATATTTTGAAGCCCGGAGAACGACCGGATAGCAGTATCAAAGCACCACGAAGCCTGGAATCGACCAGATAATGGTTTACCTTTAAGATATGAAGCCCGGATCCGACCGGATAATAGTTTAATCCCCAGCAAGCCGTGAAGCCCGGATTACGATTGGATAACAGCTCAACAAGTTACTGTGAAGCCTGGATTACGACCAGATAGCAGCGCGAGACACCATGAAGCCTGGATTCGACCAGATAGTGGTATATCATAAACACAAGCCGTGAAGCCCGGATTACAACCGGATAACAGCTCAGCAAGTTACTGTGAAGCCTGAATTACGACCAGATAGCAGTGCAAGACACCATGAAGCCTGGATTCAACCAAATAGTGGTATGACATAAACACAAGCCATGAAGCCCGGATTACGACCGGATAACAGCTCAGCAAATTATTGTGAAGCCTGGATTACGACCATATAGCAGCCAAAGACACCACAAAGCCTGGATTATGACCAGATAGTGGTATATCTTTAATACAAGTTATGAAGCCCGGATTCGACCGGATAGTATCTTGATTCCTCCGAACACCATGAAGCCTAGATTCAACCAGATAATGGTATGAAACATCATGAAACCTGGATTACGACCAGATAGCAGTATGAGACACTGAAGCTTGGATTACGACCAGATAATAGTGAGGGACATTGTGAAGCTTGGATTACGACCAAATAACAGTTTACCTGGCCAATTACTATGAAGCCTGGATTCGACCGGATATTAGTAGGACTAAAAGTCAAATGGAAGCCCGGATGCGACCGGATAACCACTGGATTTCTTCTGAAGCCTGGATTTCGACCAGATAAGAAGTGAGGTATTGTGAAGCCTGGATTACGACCAGATAGTAGTATGGAACACCATGAAGCCTGGATTCGACCAGATAATGGTATAAAGCATCGTGAATCCTGGATTACGACCAGATAACGATAAAAGGACTGAAGCCTGGATTACGACCAGATAACAGTACAAGACACTGTGAAGCTTGGATTTAGACAAAATAGCAGTTTACTTGGACAATTACTAAGAAGCCCAGAGTTAACCAGATATTAGTGTGCCCTAAGTTCAAGTTGAAGCCCGGATGCAACCGGATAACAATTGAATTCCTTCTGAAGCCTGGATTACGACCAGATAAGAATTGAGAAATTGCAAAGCCTGAATTATGACCGGATAGCAAGTTTTATCTCATCTCCCCAGTAAGTCATTGTAAAGCCTGGAGCACGACGAGATAGTAGCCGATCTTATCACTATGAAGCCTGGATCACGACCAGATAATAGTTCATTTTCACCTCTTCGACCAAGAGACGATTCCCCAATATAATAACGGACGACCGAAGCTCCTAAAATTCAACTTTTTCTCAAGACAGAGATCAACATTCCCCAACAAAATCTTCCTCAAAAACAGGTATACAAGCTCTCACTAAGGATTCTCTTATGCGATCAACACTTCTCTTGATGGCATCTTTAAGCCCATCTTCCGTCATCAATCTCCAAATGGCATCTGTAAGCCCATTCCCGACATCACAAGACAAATACCACTTCATGCGAGTGCAAATTTCTGGGCACTCTAGTGTTCAATTATCTTTCACCTTCGGATCACGAAAGGCAAGCAAGCCAATCTACATCCTCAGGTTTAAGAAGATTGAACAGGGGAAGTTGTTGTACCCCAAAATTTGCCCTCCCATATTTCTTAAAACATTTCAAGGAAGATCCTCAAATTGCTCAAGGAAATCCAAGGGTTGACCAGACAAACTCTCTCCTAAGGCAGTCTACCTCAAATTAGGGTTTCATGTTGCATCAAGATACTTGAGTCCAAGGGATCCCAAATGCTCACCATTGCCCTAATATGTCCTCAAGATCATCCATGTCAAGTTTCAAGCCTTGTAGAGAAAGTTGGCCCAGTCAATTGCTCAAAAGGCCTGAAAATCGACTGTGCAAGGGCAAAAGTCAACTGTGGCCCACATACAGTAAAACTTCAAGATTTTTGGCGAACATCCTCATTTTGAAGTATTATTAATAATTTCATCAAGGGTTGATCATGATTCATCAAGGATTGCTCACAATTCATCAAAACCCAAAAGTTGCTAAATTAGGGTTTTGTAGGAAAAGTCAACTCAACTTTGACCAAGCATAACTTTCTCATACTTTATGAGAAATGACCCATCCAAAGCTCATTTTGAAGAGGATGCAATTCTATGAAATCCATCTTCATCTACCAAGTTCAAAGTATGCACTCACAAGAAGTTATGAATTTGGACATTATAGGTCATTTTGAAAAGTCAACAAAAACACCTTTTTTTGTCAAAGCTCCATACATGAACATGGAAGACTCAATTGAGATGAAACCAAAAGGATTTCTTATAGGACATCTCAAGATTTCTAAAAAGTCCAAGAACACCTTCAAAGAGTCAAAATCAAGGAAGTTATGCATTGGTGAAGTTGACCTTTTTTACAAAATTGCCAAAAGTCAAAAGTTCCTCAAATTGCAATTTTTGCTAAATGGGCCTAACTTTTTGCACTTGTTTTGAGTTGGTAGCATGGTCCACGAGCCCTAGATTTTCCCATTTGTCTTTATCTTATGTTTGCTATTTATTTTGATTTTTATTTCAAATTAAATCATTTAAATCAAAACAAATCATGAAAAAATCAAATCATTGAAACCTCAAGATCTTGTGCACATTTCAGGTCCTATATCCAGCTAGCAAGTGAATCAATTCGTGCAAGGCATAGGTGGGCACAAAAATATTGGTTTTGGCCTTTTTTTAGAAAGATTTTCAAGTGAATCAAATCAAGATCAAAAGCCATAATTGATAAAGATTGAGAACACTTTTGCAACCCTAATTCCATCAGTGGTATATAGTGAACAATTGCATATCAAAAGGATAGGCTTTAGAGGCGCACAAAGGCAGAACCAAACCTGGAAAAAATCAAAGAAAGTGGTGATCTGTTTTCGTATTTGCAGGTGCTTTCAAACCTTTCTAGGTATCCCTTTCGCTTCCTGAGCACTCAAGGAACCTATACCAATCAAGAACAAGGATTTTTCTGCGCTAAAACCCAATGCAAGTGATCCACGACTTTGAACTTTTCTTGGAATCGAATCACGTTATTTTGGCACTTATAGCATGAAATACTTATATATTCTTATTCCCTAAAGCATTTGCAAGCTATCTATAACATTTAATTGCATTTTTATGGACTATATCAGAATTCACCATTGCTAGGGTTCTTGGTCCCGTTTTAGGTCTTTTTTATGCAGGCAAAATTGGCCCACAAGAAGGGCACCATAATGCTCAGCAGGCCAAGACGAATCAATCCACAACATTAGAATTCATTTATCATGCCTGTATATGATTTTGCAATGTGCATGGTTTGTAGTGACGGACGTTTGTCCGTAGGTAAAAGTCTCTGACTTTTACCAACGGAGAGGGGAAGAAGATGACTTGCATGGCACCGTCCCATTCGTATGTTTAAAATTTCGCGCGCAGGGAGCTAACAAAGTTGTGTTGTTTTTGTATTATTTATTTGTTTCTTTACATACAACAAAAGCGCGTGGTTCAGTTGGTAGTGGAGCAGTTGGAAAAGGTTATAGGACCTGGGTTCGAATCCCAGGTCCCCTCATATTTCATATTATTTTGATTTACATAATCAGGCGCGCATGTAGGTTTGAAGTCCACCATGGATCATCATCATCCAACCAGCCAGGTGTCCAAGAAGCCAGATCTGATGGCCATCATGTGATGAACCATCATACAGCCCAGTCAACGCACAACATGGGAACATGGGAGTCAACATAGATCACTTTCTTTTGGGCCTAGAATTGCTTTTAACACACCTCTAAATTGCTATTTCTCAGGCCCATATCTCTTTTCCTTTATTCTTTTTATTTTTTAATTAATTCATTTAATTTATTTTTACTAACACAAATTAATTTTTCTTTTTATAAAAAAAAATCATAAAAATAATTTTTCCATCAAATTAGATTTTAGTTTATTTTTATCAAAAAATAAACTAATTTAATTAGTTTATTTAATTTTAGGGTAACTTTTATCCTTTTGTAAATAAATTAAAACAAGTTAGAAATTAGGGTTTTGTCTAATTTAAATTCTATTTTCTTTTTCTTAAAAAATAACAAAATATAAAAATAGGTCATGTAAATTATTTTCTTTAATTTAATTTAATTACTAATTAGATTTGTATTTAATTTAAAAAACTTATTCTTTTCCTTAAAAATAATCAAAAGCATCAAAAAATAATTTTTTCTTTTAATTAGGTTAGACGGGGTCAAAACCCTATTTCTCTCTCGTTCTCGATTCATCGCGCTTATTTATTTTTACCATATTGATGTAATTGCTCACAAGATGTAATAGATTAATTAGGACTTTTCCGTTCATTTATCGTTTTTTTATGGGTTGTTTTTGGCTATGTAATTAATACCCGAAGCCTTATAATAGCATAGCTTATTTTCCGTATTTTAATTTTCCGCAAATATTAACTGTTAGATGTATGGTAATAGGGATGCATGACAAGAATGTATGATAAAATTAAAACGGTTAACAAACCCTAAATGTAAAAAGATAAATAAACTTGAAATTGAATCACTCGCACATGCGCACTCCTAGGGTATACTCCCACTTCGGTTGCCTTCGGTAAACAGTCATTAAGTATAAGATATTTTAGTGGTCGCTCTCTTGTCTAAACAAAGGTCAAAGTCCCGTTCGGAAAAGTTGCCTCGGAAAGGTCGCCTCAGATACGTTGCCTCGAATATTGATCTTAAGACATTAGGGTTACTACTAAGACGTCCTAACATTGCTTTAGTGATCGTACTTCCCTTTTGAATTGACCCTTTAAAACTCCAATGACGGTGCTACCTACTCCCTAATAGTAGGATAGCACGGTCTAAAGGAAACGAACATAGAACAATTCTTTCTTCGAATAGGTAGATTAGCTCTTAAGTACTTGCTCAAACAAAACAAACTTTTTCCACACCTACACTCTTTTCAAACAAAGTTTTCAAAAACACTCGGTAACACTCTTGAAGACAGAAGCAAGGGTTAAATCGAAGTCAAACAAAATTTTTTTTCAAATCAAACACACACAAGAAAATTTTGAAAATGATGAGAAAGTACCTAAGAGCCCGTGGAAAACCACGGATAGAAAGGGTGCTAATACCTTCCCTTTCTATAATCTACCCCCCATATTCAAAATCTCGAAAAAGGAATTTTTATGTGATTTTTTTCCTTTCCAGTTGGATAAAATAAAATTCGGTGGCGACTCTTGCTTACCGCGACATTTTGCAAAAACAAACGCAAAACGCAAACCAGCATTTCAAAACAGTCCCGGTTCTGGCCACCGTATCACACATACCATTTAGAAAGCCCTTGCCATGACACTAACAACTGTTGGGCTTTGAAAAACAAGGTGCAAGACCTTCTTCAAGCAAAAGAAATTGAGTTTGATGCTCCTGAAATCCCGAATGTTATCACCGCTCCTATGCCCAAGCATGGCCGTGGTGTTAACGCTGTTGAGGATGATATGTTTGTTTCTACTGGTGATGAACTTGTTACTCCTCTCCTCACTGTCAAGAAGAACCTTTTAAAATCCAGTATATTTCCGGGCTGTGATGAAAGCTGCCACCTCTGTTACTCCCTACCAACCGGTTGTCATTTATTGAAAGCATGTGTTCAACGCCTAATGGATGACAAAGAGATTTTGTTTGAAAAAACTCCTGTTCCAACTGTTTCTTACAAAGATGTTTCAATAGTAACCATTTCCGCCAATCCTTCCATGGTCTCCACCAAAAGGACCGTTAGGATTACATCAGTTCCTAAAGTAGCTCCATTGATAATAACTATGCCAGGTCCAATCCCGTACTCATCAGATAAAACTGTCCCATGGAACTATAGGGGCGACATCTACTATCATGGTGTCAAGAAAGATTGGCGTGCTGATGAAGATTCAATTCTTGAGAAGGCTGACCCCGACATCAGTAACATTGCAGGAACCAACAAGATAACTCGAAGTGGCAGAGTATTCTCTCCCGAGATTGCCCCTCCAAAGACTGTTACCGGCCCTGTAATCATCCCTATTCATGTTCCTGCTAACACTACTACTACTACTACAATCCCTTTGATTACCCCTGCTGACACTACTACTTCTACTACAATTCCTATAGTTACACCTGCTGACACTCCTACCATCGAGTCGACCGAGGCTCGGGGAAAAGGCATTCTGGTTGAGCCTGTCCGATTGAAGGCGCAAACAGTATCTATCCCTGAGGCCTCCAAAAAGGAGATGGAAAAAATTCTGAAGATTATAAAGAGAAGCAAATACAACGTAGTCGAGTAGCTAAGGGAGACTCCATCAAAGATTTCCATGCTGGCTTTATTGTTGTGTTTCGAGGATCATGCAAAGGCCTTGGTGAAATTCCTTAAAACTGCCCCTGTACCACAAAAAACCTCTGCTGATTAGTTCCAAGACTGTGTGGCCAGCTTGACCGCGGACAATGGTTTAGGCTTTTTTGATGCTGACTTGACACCTAGAGGGAGGAAGCACAACGAGGCATTGCATGTCTCTGTCAAATGCCGGGGCACAACTTTGGCCCATGTCTTGGTGGAGACTGGTTCGTCTTTGAATGTGGTGCCCAAGAAGGCTCTTGATAGACTCGACTTTGAAGGTTTGACCTTAAAACCCAACAATATAGTGGTAAGGGCCTTCGACGGTTCAAAGAGAATGGTGTATGGGGAGGTGGACATCCCCATAAAAATTGGAACCCAAACCTTTGATTCAACTTTTTACGTGATGGACATTCGCCCTTCCTACTCCTGCTTATTGGGCCGACCGTGGATTCACAATGCTGGTGCTGTCACCTCTATGTTACATCAAGTGCTGAAATACCCAACAAAGGGGAAGATCATTACTATCCATGGAGAAGAGGAATATATGGTCAGTCATTTAAACTCCTTCAGATACGTGGAATTGGACGAAGAATTCATTGAAACTCTGTTTCAGCATTTCGAGGAAGTCCCACCAACCGTGGCAGTAACCAAAGCTGTTTCCCAAATCCCAAAGATTACAAGACCTCCGCTAAAGATGTCTTCTCTGAAAGATGCTAAGGCAGTGATAGAAGAAGGTGGGTGCACTATTTGGGGCCAACTCCCAGATATCCCATACAAGTCTGACAAATTTGGTCTGGGTTTCACTTCAGGAGCCCAGAAAGCTGTACGCTGTGCTCGTGCAGGGGTACCACCCTTGAAGATCAGTAACCACGGAGTTAACTCAGTAGGGGATGATGAGGACAACTACGACCTGGAGGAATGGATTTTCCCAACCGTCAGTGGAGGACTCAACAACTGGGAAGCTAAAGATTTTGTCCCAATTACTTTTATCCAATAGTAATTGTATTTTAATTTTGTCGGATCTGTAATAATTAAACAATTCAGACTTTTTAAACCTTGTGTCTTACCCGAGGCACAACGGTCCATTTGTAAGGGTTGTTATCTCATTTTCATATGTCATCAATGAATCATGGATGTTTTTGCATACAAACTTTGTGTTCTTTGTCCTTCTTTTTTACATTTTTTATTTCTTTCAAAGATAGTTATACTCTTACACACACTCACATTCAAAATGTAGATCTACATCCATTCGGGATCCCATGGGTAACAATTCTGCTATGGCCTTTTGTGACTCTGAAAATCTAATCTACCAAGCCGAAGACAAAGGTGAGGAAGATTGTGAAGTGCCAGGGGAACTAGCAAGGTTACTACAACAAGAAGAGAGGACCATTCAGCCCCACGAAGAACCAATGGACATAGTTAACCTAGGTACCGAAGAGGACAAGAAAGAAGTCAAGGTGGGTACCAATCTGGAACCTAGTGTCAAGAAACGTATGATTCAGTTGCTACATGATTATGTTGAGGTCTTTGCTTGGTCGTATGAAGACATGCCAAGACTTGATGCAGATATTGTGGTACATCGCCTACCAACAAAAGAAGGCTGCCCTCCGGTAAAACAAAAGGTTCGTCACATGCGACCAGACATGTCAAAAAAGATCAAAGCGGAAGTCATGAAACAATTCAATGTTGGATTCTTAGTCATCACCTCTTATCCGCATTGGGTCTCCAATGTTGTTCCCGTGCCTAAAAAGGACGGTAAAGTACATATGTGCGTGGACTACAAAGATTTGAATAGGGAAAGCCCTAAGGATGATTTCCCACTTCCCCACATCGATGTTTTGGTTGACAATACAACACAACATAAAGTGTTTTACTTCATGGATGGTTTCTCAGGCTACAACTAAATCAAAATGGCACTTGAGGACATGGAGAAAACAACCTTTGTGACACAATGAGGGACTTTCTGTTATAAGGTTATGCCATTCGGGTTGAAGAATGCTGGGGCAACCTATCAGCGTGCCATGGTAGCTCTATTTCACGACATGATACATCACGAAATAGAGGTCTATGTGGAAGACATGATATCCAGATCTCAAACCGAGGAGGAACATCTTGACCATTTGCAGAAGCTATTTGAGAGATTAAAGAAATACAAGCTGAGGTTGAACCCAAATAAAAGCACATTTGGGGTGAGGTCCGGTAAACTCCTGGGCTTTTTCGTCAGTGGTAAAGGTATTGAAGTGGATCCTGCCAAAGTAAAAGCAATACAAGAAATGCCTGATCCTCGTACCGAGAAGGAAGTCAGAGGATTCTTAGGACGGTTAAACTACATTGCCATATTCATTTCTCACCTAACACCTACTTGTGAACCAATCTTCAAATTGCTGAAGAAAGATCAAGTAGTCAAATGGAATGACGAGTGCCAAACTGCTTTCGACAAGATCAAAGAGTACCTACAAGAGCCTCCTGTTTTGATGCCACTAGTCGAGGGAAGACCATTGATAATGTATCTAACTGTTTTGGAAAATTCAATGGGGGTGTGTCCTGGGGCAGCATGACGAGTCTGGCCGAAAAGAGCATGTTATTTATTACCTGAGCAAAATGTTTACCAATTGTGAAACAAGATATTCACTGCTCGAGAAAACTTGTTGCGCTCTAGCATGGGCTGCTCACCGGCTAAGACAATATATACTGACCCATACTACCTTATTGATATCCAAGATGGATCCGATAAAATACATATTCGAGAAACCCGCCCTCTTTGGGAGAATATCGAGATGGCAAATGATCCTGACAGAATATGACATACAGTATACTACCCAGGAAGCAATAAAGGGCAGTGTACTAGCTGATCACCTTTCTCATCAAGCTGTGGATGACTACCAGTCCATGAAGTTCGAATTCCCAAATGAAGACATCATGATGGTAAACAACTGTGAAGAATTCAGACCATATGACGGACCTGAACAAGGATCCCGATGGACCCTGGTTTTTGATGGGGCGTCCAACGCACTCAGCAATGGTATAGGTGTTGTACTCATATCTCCTGAAGGATGTCATACTCCCTTTACGGCTAGACTCTACTTCAATTGTACAAATAACATGCCAGATCAAAGGGGAATGAGACACCAAACACCCTAACCTTATCCCCTACAAAGAACATGTGTTTACATTGATCCCACATTTTGAGAATATTACCTTTGAGCATTTCCCGCGAGAAGAAAATCAGCTAGCAGACGTGTTAGCCACAATGTCACCCATGTTTAAACTTAAATGGGATAATGAGGCTCCCTAGATCACCATTGAACGAATGGATGAACCAGCTCACTGTCATGAGATTAATACTGAAGAAGTAGTGGACCTAACTTGGTTTCACGAAGTCAAGAGGTATCTCGAGGCTCAAGAATATCCGGAAGGAGCTTCAGTCAATGATAAGAAGTTCTTAAGGAAATTCTCTGCTAAGTTCTTCCTTAGTAATGGCATTCTCTACAAACAAAACCATGACTCTATTTTGCTCCGTTGCATAGACAAGGTTGAGGCAGAAAAGATCATGGCTGATCTACATGAAGGAACTTTTGGCACCCATTCCAGTGGGCATACGATGGAAAAGAAAATCCTACGGGCAGGTTATTACTGGTCTACCATGGAAGCAGATTGCTATCAACATTCTCAAACCTGCCACAAGTGTCAGATCTATGCTGACAAGGTGCACGTACCTCCAGTTCCTCTGAACTTCTTAATGGCTCCTTGGCCCTTTTCTATGTGGGGAATCGATATGATTGGGGAAATCAAGCCAACAACCTCTAATGGACACCGTTTCATCTTGGTGGCCATTGACTATTTCATAAAGTGGGTTGAGGCAGCTTCTTTTGCTTCCGTTACTAAGAATGTTGTCGCCCGGTTCATCAAGCAGAATCATCACTGACAATGGTACGAATCTTAAAAACACTATGATAACCGCACTATATGCACAATTCAAGATCCAGCACCATAATTCTTCCCCTTACCGGCCAAAGATAAATGGTGTTGTCGAATCCGCAAATAAGAACATAAAAAAGATCATACAGAAAATGGCAGTCACGTACAAAGAATGGCATGAGATGCTACCATTCGCTCTCCATGGTTATCATACAACGGCACACACATCAACCGGGGAAACACCCTACTCTCTAGTATACGACATGGAGGCTGTCTTGCCTATTGAGGTCCAGATCCCCTCTCTGAGAATTATGAAGGATGCAGGGTTGAATGAAGAAGATTAGATCCAAACTCGACTTGATCAATTGAACTTGATTGATGAGAAAAGGCTTACTGCTGTCTATCATGGTCAAATGTATCAAAAACGGATGATCAAGGCTTTAAAAAAAAGGTAAGACGCCAAGTGTATCAAGTCGGGGATTTGGTGATCAAGCACATGATACTACCGCAAGGTGATCCCAGGGGAAAATGGACTCCTACATACAAAGGCCCATTTATGATCAAAAGCATATTCTCCGATGGAGCAATGATCTTGACCACTATGGATGGCGACGACCTACCACACCATGTGAACGCGGACATAGTCAAAAGATACTACGCATAAGAGACCCGCTAGGTTGACACACCTAGGCAAAACAAGGGCATCCCGACAAACCAAAAAGGTTTGGGCAAAAATTAGGGATAAAACAAAAAAATCTAAACACCTGGCAAGTTGAAAACCCGAAAGGGCGACTTGGGCAAAAAAGGGTATCCCGGTGGACTGAAAACCCGAAAGGGCGGTCCAGGAAAAAGTTAGGGAATTAAAGCGTACGACTATGTCCCGTTGGATCACCTTTACGGACAACCTTTAGCTTCGACTGACAAATTCAGTGGTTCTTATCAATCCAATCAACTTCGGATAAGGCAGCAAGTGGATAAGACACTCATAGACACGAAGGCTATAGCAGAATGGGAACCCCATGGGATTATTGCACATAACTATCTTTTCTTTGTATCAAAATTTCATTTTTTACGACGACATTCTCTTACTAGGATGTTCGTCTCATTGTACAAAATACTTATTCAGGTTAATACAAAGATACTCCTTTGAAAGTGCAAAACTATATGTTTTTCTTTATTTCAGTGTTTTGTTTACAAAAACGTCCAATGATTTATTTTTGAGCATATGCATTTGAACATAACTACTGTTTACAAATGAGCAAAAAATAGAAGACAATCACTAATGGCTTTAAGAAATAGGATAATATCTTTAGACTATTCCATAAAATTCCCCACAGTGTGCAGCTTAATCCCCAGCGGAACAAAACCTCCAGTTATTAATCGCTAGTAGAAGTCGTCCAATTTCTCAGGATCCCCCAACAGATTTCACCAAGCCATACACGGCGTTTCCCTTACAACAGAGTTTATTTCTCTAACAAATAGGAGCTCATCAAATCATCAACAATTCAAAACATGAATACTTACACTCCACGTCCCCAACAGCAGTCGGGGATTTATTTTCCATAAACCTAACAGTATTACAACAACATAGCTTATATGCCTATACATCGCATCCATACATCATGACATTGACAACACGAATGCATACAACATAATCTCATTCATTTTATTGAGAACATCATTATGCAATGCATTTCATACATCATGAAATTGCATACAACTAATCTTTCATATTTCCAGGAAAGATCAGTCAGCAGATAGCTATCATCAACAATTTACTAAGGTCAGAAATTGATACCTGAGACAAGTCAGGACGATTATCTACACGACAAACTGAACTTTCAGATACAGTTCAGATACGCTATAGGCACGAACGCCATTCTGATACTCATTCAGATTCATCTCTCAGATACAGTTCAGATACGCTCCAGACACGGACGCCATTCTGATACTCATTCAGATTCAACTCTCAGATACAATTCATATACGCTCCAGACACAAACGCTATTCTGATACCCATTCAGATTCAGCTTTCAAGATACAGTTTAGATATGCTCCAAACACAGACGCCATTCTGATACTCATTCAAATTCTCTTTCAAGATACAGTACATATACACTCTAGATACAGATGCCATTCTGATACTCATTCAGATTCAACTTCCAAATACAATTCAGATACGCTCCAGACACGGACGCCATTCTGATACTCATTCAGTTTCAGCTTGCAGATACCATTCAACAATCATTTTTGGATGGCATCTACGAGCCCATATCCAACAACTTTTCATCTCCTCTCCAAATGGCATATTTAAGCCCATTCCCTATACCATCAACCATCACATCCTCGAGTGCAATTTCTGGGCACTCTAGTGTCCAATCATCTTCCACCTTCAAGTCACGAATGGCAAATCCGCCAATCTAACTCTTCAGGTTTAAGAAGATTGAACAAGGGAAGCTTTTGTACCCCAAAATTTTCCCTCTCACTTATCAATTATTTTCTCACAAAGATCTCTCTTGGTTCATGACTACACTGGGGTTGATCAACTCAAGACACCTCCTTGAGCACTAATGACCAAAATTAGGGTTTGAGATTGCACAAGGGTAATTGAACTTTCAATGCCTCATATGACTTTCATGGATAATTATGGACCCCCAATATTACTCATGTCAAGTTTTAAGCCTTGGATCACATTTTTGCTCAGTCAATTGAGCAGTTGGCCTAAAAATAAGTTGTATTGGGGAAAAAGTCAAATGTGGCCAATTTATAGTCAAACTTTATAATTTATGATCCACATTAACATTATAAACTCATATGTATCATTTGATCAAGTTTGGACCACAATTCCTCAAGAATTTGGATCAAATCATCAAAAGGGCAAAATGGTTAAAATTAGGGTTTTGACTGAAGAAAGATAATTTCTGATTTTTGACCTAGCAAGTGGTCAATTGGTTTGAAGCATGATCTCAAGAGTTCAATTGCATCATTTTGACTTAATGGCATGACCTAAAACATTGCTCAAGAACAATTGGATTGATAGTGAATTTTCAGTCAACTGATCAAAAGTCAACTGTACACTGAAAAGTCAAACTTTGACTTTTTGGTCAAGATCCAATGTCAAAAATCACAATTCAGAAAAACATGTCAAAATATGAAACTTATTCATCAAGAAATCAAAAGTCAAGATTTCATTTTGAAAAGTCAAAGTTTTCTAAACTTAGAAAATTTTCTAAGTGTTTAAAACTTCATGTTTTTTCACAACTTTGAGCCAATTTTTCACCATGATGCAAGATGATTCAAAAGAAACTTTCAACATGAAAGTTGTAGATCTCCATGATATCTACAAAATTTATTTACACAAATTCTTCTAAAAATTATTGGATCTCAAGTTATTAATTCATATATTCATGGTCTTGAAATTAAACACTTAGTGAAATTTTGCCCTAGTTTTGGTCAAGATTTTGACCTAAATTCTGACCCAAGTTTCACCTAGTTCCAAGGGGAATTTTCAAAAGTGATTCAAAGAGGGGTTGTAGAGCACATTACAAGATTTCCAAAATGTACTAGAACTCCTTGAGATCATTTGTGAGCAAGGAGAATCGAAGGTCAGAAGTTGGGGTTTCAAGTTGTTTTGCAAGCCATGCTGCATAATCTTCACTTTGCAGGCCTTAAACTTGCAATTCACTCCATAATTAATGTTTTGCACAACTGATAGAATCTTTAATCTAAGCATTCAATTCATTGCCCATGCTTAATACCATTTTATAAAGAAAGGCAACATTGCCATTTTGGAGCATAAAGTCCACTCTTCTTGAGCCTCTAACTTGTTTGTGTAGCACACACTCAACATACAAAGTCAGATAAACATGTTTAAAGTTTGAAACCACTCTAGACAGCCTTGTACTATGCATTGGGACAATGTGTGTCAAGCTTACTTCAAAAATAAGAAAAAGAGCCATAACATGTGATTTTTGAATTCTGATCAAGGACAAGTCTCAAAACTTGTTGCTTATAAATAAAGTCACTATTTGTGAGCTAGAACACGAATGCTAAGACCCTGAAACTCCCTCAAACACTCACAAACCAGGAATTGCTCAAAAAACACCATTAATACACAGTTCTTCCCTTGAACTTGTATCTTTCATTTCCCTCGTGCGTTTTCCCTCAAATTAATTTCTAAAGCTTCCTTACATCAAATATAGTCTATCCCTGTCCTTGGTTTGAAACTGTAACTCCATCTTTATCATCCTCCATAGCCAAAAATAGAGGTCTGCAACTTGACTTCTCCATACCATTCTAGCCATCCATTGCTCAAGTTAATCATTGCATTAGCTTCCTGGGGACTTGAGGAAGCTAGCCTGATCATCACCATTGCCTGAAACAAGCTCAAATCCATTTCACGATTTCCAGTTTTGAGGTATTTTTCTTGAACTTCTATCTTCATATTTAGGCATTGTTAGGCTTGCATTTGTGAAGATAAAATGTAGACATCATTGCCCTGAAACTATACATGTCCATAGATTTCATTTATTTTGATTGAGCTATGAGAATTTTGAGTTTGAAATTTCTGAAATATTTAGGTTAGAATTTGGTACTTTTAGAAATTCTCATTCATCTTTGATTTATAGCTTATGATATTTATGTGGTTGGATTCGTGTGAAAAAATGGAGCAATTTTCATGTTTACATTTTTACAAATGATTGAGAAATGAGCAAGTTACAAATCCTTTTGAAGATGTGAAAAACACAAGAAGGGGGGTTGAATTGTAAAACTTGAATCAAAAGCTTAAACAACACTATTTTTATCCTGGTTCGTTTGATCTCAAACTACTCCAGTCCACCCGTCAAGGTGATTTCGCCTCTCTCCAACGAGGTCTTAATCCACTATATTCAATAGGATTACAACAGTCTACTTTAACAACTGTTAAAGCCTTCTTGAGTATAACCACAAACCGGTTTGTCTCAAGGAAATCTCTTACAAAGAATGAACAAGAATGTGTTTAATGTTTTCTAACAAAACTATATATCACAACTGTGATAATACACAAATTTAAGCTTGGAATTAAAACTGAATTGCTAATGCTTTTGAGTAGGCGTGGTTTGAAGGCTTAGCAAAATGTATGAGTACGTGCGTTTTTGTAGGCGTGTATATGCGTGCATCTTTTCTCACACATACTTGTTTATATAGCCAAGGTAAAGATACGTTGTTGTCCATAAAGCACTTTCAATGATAATAACGTTCTTTCCTTTTTGAGAAGATCTTGTCTTGAATAAAGCCGTTGGTAATTAATCTGTCTTGAATGCTTAGTAACGCTTCAGAGTGTTCTCTGCTTATGGTAATCAGAGTCTTCTTTTGCTTTAACTGATGCTGACGCTTCTGAGTGCTGATGACTTGGTAAGGATCTTGATCAAAGTCAGAGTGTTTTATGCGCAGATTCTGTTCATCAAGCTTCAGTGTATGATCTGGTGGTTTCAGCGTGTAGCACATGTTATTGATCTTCTGATGCTGATATGATCTTCTGATGCTGATTCCATCAGAACTTCTGTAAACACAAACCATAATTTTAAGTAGCATATATGTCTTATATATAAATCTTACAATTTATTTATTCTTGTATTTTGTTATCATCAAAACTCTAATTGAGGGTTGTAGAATCAAACTATGTTCTAACAATCTCCCCCTTTTTGATGATGACAAAAACCAGATTTTTTCAATTAAAATTAAGGAATAAAAGGTATCAGAGATTAAAAATAAAGAATAAAGGTATCAGAGCTAAGAAGAGAAAAACTCCCCCTGAGTTGATTACTTCCCTTTAATTCCATGAGTCTTGAGCATCAGAACTTTATTGAACTTTCTTTGAGCATCAGAACTTTTATTTTTATTGTACCTGTTCAAGCTTTTCAGAAGAAAGAAATTCAAATAGATTAGAATGTCAGAATGTTTGAGACTTATGTCTCAGTAATCCGTTATTGAAAAATATCATTCTTTCTCCCCCTTTTTGTCAGTTATCAAAAAGCACAAATAATCAGAGCTAAAATGATCAGAGCTTTAAATGCGTTTATATTAAAAACAGAAGCAATGATAAGTTCAGAACATGTAAAAATATTACAGATAAACAAGTTATAAAAACAAAAAGGAAATTTCTAAGAAGGAGGAGGAAGTCGTGTGAACAGAGCTTCCAACATGCTCTTGATTTGGGTGCTGGTTTTCTCTTGCTGAGTTAACATGCTGGCTATTGCATCAATTTTGGTGTCCTGCTTATCCATTCTTTCATTCATCAGCATATCAGATCTTTTCAAGTCTTCAAGAGTCTTCCTGTCAAGGGAGGAAGCTTGAGGATCTTCAGAAACAGGATGCTTCTCAGAGCTTTCAGCAAAATCTTCTTCTTGACCCTGTTCTTCAGCTGGAATCATCTGTTCTTCTGACTCTGGTTGACGATGTTCATACCAAGGAGCATTGTCCAGAGGGAGAACTTCTTCTTTAAGCAGCTTGCTCAGAACTGGACCTTCAATTTCTTTCAGCAGCTTGCTGAAGTTCTGTTGAGCTTGTCCATAGCTCTGTTCTTGCAGCTTAAAGGTTTCAGAGCATACCCATCTTCTGAACTTTGTCCATAGGTAGTCTGATGTAGCAGGATCAACCAGTTCCAGACTTGCTTGTTTCAGAGAAGTGATCCACTTTTATACTTCTGTTTCAAAGTTCAATATGCTGGAACCAACATCTGGATGTTTTGGTTTTGAGATAGCAGTTTTGTTGGTTATTGCAGCAAGGCGTTCAAGGACTGTTAAATCAATGACAGTCTTGCTGTGGTCGTCTGAATTGTCTTTTGGTGAGGGAGTGGGAGAGTCAGGAATTATGATTAGACTTGATGGGGAATTTGGTGGAGTTAATTCTGGTGAAGAGGGAAGTTGAGGAATATTCACAATGGTGCCAAAGGGCAACTGAATGGCCAGAGGTACTGGTTCAGGGGATTCAGAGGGTTGAGCCTCAGAGGTTTGAATCTCAGGTTGTGGAGATTGTTCAGGTTGAGGAGAGGGTGGATTAATTTCTGGTTGAGGAGATGAAGGTAGTGGGATTTCTGGTTCTGGAGAGAGTGGAATTTCTGGTATTGGTGAGAGGGGAATTTCTGGTTGTGGTTCTGTGTTTGGATTTGGATTTTCTGGTTCGGGAGCAGAAGTGTGTTGGTCTATATCAGAAAAAACTTTTTCAAGTTCTTGTTGGGTTTCAACAATGTTTGAATTTTGTGGTTGGGAGCGAGATCTTCTGAGGGTTAATGATTCAGAGGGATCAAATTCAATGTCAAAATCATCGAAAGTTTGAGGTGTTGGGTTTTCAGATTGAGTGGTAGTTGGGATAGATGTTGATACAGCAGTTGAATCTAAAACAGTTACAGAAGAAGGATTACCTTTCTTTTTAGGAGTCCGCTGAGATGATCCTTCTGCTTCAGCTTTCCTTTTCTTTGTCTTCTTCAGAACAACCTCTAGAGCCTTCTGCTGAAGGTCTTGAATATTCAGATTTGGTGCTGTACCAACAGCCTTGCAAGCATCCAGATATCTGAGTATGATTTCAGGTTTAGAGTCAATTTCTGAGAACAGTGGGAAGTCATCCAGAGGGACTCTTCTGCTGGAGATTGCAGCAAAAGGAGTGACGCTGGGCTCCTTCTTGATGTTCTCTATCAACTTCATTTTCTTCAAATTTTTGGCATTCAGCTGTTTGCCAACAGTAGCTTCCAGAGTGCTGATTTCTTGAGCCTCTGTCAGATGATCAATCAGCTTATTCTCTGTTAGAATATCTTATATCAGTCTTCCTAAGGGTATCCAATCCCTTTTTGTACGTTCCTCTTCTCTTGTTTCTTTAACACTTGTTCTGAGATGGTTGAACAGAAGATGAGCCATATTTATCTTGACCTTCTGAGAGATGAAATAGATCAGAAATTGCTGATCAATATTAATGTAATCAGGAGAGCTGGTAAGCTTCCTGTGGTTGAAGCACCCCAGAATGATCTTGGCCCAAATTCTGTTTTTGTCTTTCAAATCCCTTTTCTTGCTGGAGGGAAGCCCCAGAGTGAAGATTTCCCTTGCAATTAGGGCAGCATCTGCACACCTTTCTGCCATGTCAATGCAACGAACACCACCACCACTGTACCCTATTAAACATGCAATGAGGTCTTCAGTGATAACAATCTTCTTCCCCATGATGTAAGACGTGACTTGATGATTGGAAGAAGAAGCGTGAATCCAAAATTCCTTTACCAAAATAGGAAATGTTGGACCCACCAGTCTGTCAAAATACTTTTCCCAGTCTTGAGCTTTAACCTCTTCAGATAGATCAAACCCATTCTCTTGAAGGCTGTTGAAATCCACGATTAATTCTGACAGAACTTCAAGATTTTTGATTGGTGTTAGAAGAGTTCTGTAAGGTTCTTCATATTGTTCAGATGAAACAGTTTTCTGGGAACCTGAAGTAGGAATGCTGAAGAAGCCATGTTCACACGAAGGTTGTGAAAAAGATTGAAAGGGTTTCTTGAGAAAGTAAGAACGCTGAAATCAGTAAGTTTGAGAGAAAATGAAAGTGAAGGTAAAGCATGTAAATGGTGTGAAGTGTGTTTAAATAGATTTCTAAAAAGGTTTTGAAAACATAAACGTTAAGAGAGAGAAATTAATAATGATTATTAGCATTTCATGATAGCTGATTTTAGGGGATTCAGAAAGATATTTGGAACGGTTACCCATGACATGTGTCTCAATGCATCCAATCAACGCTTTTGCCTTTTCAGAAACGTGAACGCGTGTTCAGCCTCAGAAAATAACTGATGACTGGATGACACTTGTTTGCTTGAGTGAACAACACATTTCTATCTGTGATCGGTGGGAATGAGAACTGACTGTTTTTTAATGCTGGTTCGCGTTTTGCGTTTGTTTTTGCAAAATGTCGCGGTAAGCAAGAGTCGCCACCGTCTTTTATTTTATCCAACAAGGAAAGGACAAAAGCACAGAAAAATTCCTTTTCGAGATGTTTCTCGGGTTTGGGAGGTAGATTATAGAAAGGGAAGGTGTTAGCACCCTTTCTATCCGTGGTTATCCACGGGCTCTTAGGTACTTGCTCACTATGTTTTCAAAAGTTTGCTTTTCTTTGTGTTTGTGGGTTTTGAAAAGAGTTTTGTTTTGTTTTTGAAGAAAGTGTAAGTGCGAAAAGTTTTTGTTTTGTTTTTTAAAGGAGCAAGTACTTAAGAACCTCTACCTACTCAAAAAGGAATTAAATTGTGCTAATGTCCTTTAGACAATGCTATCCCACTATTGAGGAGTAGGTAGCATCGTCGTTGGAGTTTTCGGGTCAATTCGATTTAAGGGACGTGTGGTCACTAAAGCAATGTTAGGATGCTTTAGCGGTAACCCTAATGTCTTAGATCATTTTTATCGAGGAAACCGTTTCGAGGCAACTTTGATCTTTAGACAGGAGGGCGACCTCTAAGACTTCCTATACTCAATGACCACACTTGAGGTAGCCAAGTGAGGTATACCCTAAGAGTGGCATGTGCGAGTGTATTTTTTCCCCCAGTTATATTATCTTTGCATGTCATGGTGAGCTACTGTTGATTTTAAGTTTAAGATTTAATCTTGTCATACAATCCTAGTTAGCATACATCTAAGCAGTTAATATATGTACAGGAATTTAAAGTGTAGAAATTGTAAATCCTACGCTATTACAAGGCTTCGGGGGATTATTTACATGTCCAAAAATTGGGGGAATAAAAGCAGTAAAGTAAAAGTCTTAATTTAAGCTACCACAAACCAGTAAGCAGTTACAATAAAATAAACGCGCGTGAATTTGAAAAAAATCCTAAGAATAAGAACTTTTGTTGTTTGATTTTATTTTTGGGAAAATGTTAAATGTTCAATTAAGTCAAATTTAATTAATTAAAAAAAACTGATTAAAATTAACTCCAAAACATACTTAATATTTTTTTGCATTTTTTTGTTTATGAAAAGGATTGAATTTAAATAAATCCTAAGTCTACTGATTTTAAAATTGGAGAAAAAAAGTTAAAATAATTAACTAAATTAAATCCTAATTCTAAGTTACTTATTTTTATGATTTTTATGTTGATTAAAAAAAAACAAATAAAATGGTCCAAACGAAAATGAAATCAGGCAGTAAATCAAGAAAAACAAAATAATTCTGGAGGCCTTGGTCGAAAGAAGTGTGGGCTGTCTTTCGACCCGGTGAAGAGGCTGGATCGAAGGTGCATGAGGGGATGCACTCTGAGGGTGTTCGATCTGGATATGTCATCCTTCGATCTGGAAGTCCTGGGTCTAGTTCAAAGCTAAGCTGCTGAGCTTCGAAACTCTGAACAGGATCCTGAGAATATATTTCCTGCAAAAACGAAACACATGTTAAAGGTCCAGGGGGGATTTTACCCCCTGATTCGAATCTCCCCCTTATTCGCACCTGCTGAATCTGGGTCTGGGTTTGTTTTATCCTGGGATTCGAAGGAGAAACTCAGATTGTGCCCAAGCAATGGCACAATCTCATCTCTGTGCTGTAGCTTATATGTAGCACATTAAATCTTTCACAAACAACAGTAATAACGTGAATATGCAATCAGAGATCGAAATGAGTTTGAGATTAGATTTCTTTTTACCAAACAAAAGTGCTTTGATCTGTAGTTCTGAGGGTGGAGGTGTTCGCTGGGTGGCATCTTTGGCTTATGCAAGGATTGGGTATGGCTTCTTGGAAGTGCTGATGACTTTTGGCAGCGTATCTCCAAGTTCTCCCTGCTTCTTTTCTCTATTTTTTCTGTATATTTTCGTTCTCCTTTTGCAACACTTGTGATCTCTTTATATAGAGGGGGTAGAGGGGACAGGAAGACAGAGGTTTAAATGACCTTGATTATGTGTTTGACAGCCATGAATGAGAATTTGTAACGTTGATTATGTGTTTGAAAGCCATGAATGAGAGTTCGTAACGTTGGCTAAACACATGGGATCTTGTCCCTTTTTGAATTTTGAATAATATGTAACTGGCCTTCGAATGCTCCCTTTCGAATGGGATGATGGCATCCTTCGAATGCTTTTCGAAAGCTTCTTCGAATGGACCCTTTGAATGCCTCTTCGAATGGACCTTTTGGAATTCCAATCGAAGGACACTGTTATAATGCCAATCGAAGTACTTGTCCATAATGCCAATCGAAAGGCTCCTTCAGAACACCAATCGAAGGGTCTTTCAGAATGCCAATTGAAGTGCTTGTCCATAATGCCAATCGAAAGGCTCCTTCAGAACACCAATCGAAGGGTCTTTCAGAATGCCAATCGAAGTGCTTGTCCATAATGCCAATCGAAAGGCTCCTTCAGAACACCAATCGAAGGGTATTTCAGAATGCCAATCGAAATGTACTTAAAGCACCAATCAAAAATTTTCCTTTTCCTTAGGCAAGAGTTTGTGATCAACCATGCAGGGGGAAGACTTTGGGAAACATGAGAGGGCAAATTTTGGGGTACAACACTATCCTTGAAATGAAGCGCTCAGATCTTCATGGATAGATTCTGATACAATCTACACTTCTAAAATTTTGAAAGAAGATTGATCAGTAGTTCACAGAAAAATAAACAAAGTTCTGAAGGTTAAGATATGGAATCAAAATATTTTTATTCTGGGCAGAGCTTCATGCTGAGATGTTTCAGAATGAAGTTGAACCTATCTTCAGAAAGAGGTTTTGTAAAAATATCAACCCATTGATGGTCTGTGTTAATAAATTTAAAATTTAAAATCCCTTTCTGAATATAGTCCCTAATAAAATGATGTTTTATTTCTATATGCTTAGCCCTAGAATGTAAAATTGGATTTTTGCTGAGACAAATAGCAGAAGTATTGTCACAGAGGATAGGAATGTTACTCTCAAATATCTGGAAGTCCTCAAGTTGACTTTTCATCCAGAGCATTTGTGTGTTGCATCCAGCTGCTACTATGTATTCAGCTTCTGTTGTTGATAGAGCAATTGTGGATTGTCTTTTGCTGGACCAAGAGATCAGATTTTCTCCCAGAAACTGGCAACTTCCAGAAGTGCTTTTACGCTCTACTCTATCTCCAGCAAAATCAGCATCACAGTATCCTACTAAGCTGTAATCACTTGATTTTCTATAAAACAAACCCAGATTAGTAGTACCTTTCAGATACTTGAAAATTCTCTTAACTGCTGTTAAGTGAGATTCTCTAGGATCTGATTGGAATCTAGCACAAATGCATACACTGAATAAAATGTCAGGCCTTGAAGCCGTCAGATAGAGAAGAGAACCAATCATACCTCTGTAGACCTTCTGTTCTACCTTTTTACTTACCTCTTCTCTTTCTAGAATGCACGTGGGATGCATTGGAATCTTTGATGGCTTACATTCTGTGAGATCAAATTTCTTCAGAAGTTCTATGACATATTTGCTCTGATGAATGTAAGTTCCTTATGGGGTTTGATTGATCTGAATGCCCAGAAAGAATTTCAGTTCCCCCATTAGGCTCATCTCAAATTCTGCATGCATACACTTAGCAAACTTTCTTCTCAAAGAAGGTTTAGTAGATCCAAATATGATGTCATCAACATAAATATGACATACTAAAATGTCATTCTTAACTGTCTTACAGAATAAGGTTGTGTCCACTTTCCCTCTGGTGAATTCCTTTTCTAACAGGAAGTTACTTAGTCTTTCATACCAAGCTCTGGGAGCTTGTTTCAGACCATAGAATGACTTCTTTAGTTTGAAAACATATTCTGGATTTTTGGAACTTTCAAAACCAGGGGGTTGGTGCACATATACCTCTTCTTCTATATAGCCATTTAAGAATGCACTCTTAACATCCATCTGATACAGAGTGATGCCTTTATTAACATCAAATGAGATTAAGAGTCTGATAGATTCTAACCTGGCGACTAGAGCAAAGGTTTATGTATAGTCTATCCCCTCTTGCTGACTATAACCTTGTGCTACCAATCATGCTTTGTTTCTGATGACTTCACCTTGTTCGTTCAGTTTGTTTCTGAACACCCATTTTGTTCCAATGACGTTGAATCCTTTTGGTTTAGGAACTAGATCCCATACGTCATTTCTTGTGAATTGATTTAGCTCCTCTTGCATTGCTAGAATCCAGTCATTGTCCAGAAGTGCTTCATCAATTGTTGATGGTTCAATTATAGAAACAAGTCCCATGAGGGATTCTTCAGAGTTTCTGAAGCTAGCTCTTGTTCTGATTGGATCTTCCTTTCTTCCTATGATTGTTTCTTCTGGGTGATCCATGCTGCTTCTGGATGGTCTTTTCTGGAGTTGATCAACAGAAGGTGCTGAATTGCTTGCAGTTACTCTTTCTGATGTTGAGGGAGTGTCTTTGTTAAGAGCTTCTGATGACTTGTCTTCAGTACCTGTGAATTCAACTTCCATACCTGCAAGGAATTCTTTCTGCTTTGACTTTTCAGAGTCAAGCTTATCATCAAAACGAACACTGATTGACTCTTCTACAATCTGTGTTTCTGTATTGTATACTTTGTACCCTCTTGAGCGTTCAGAGTATCCTAACATAATACACTTTTGTGCTTTAGAGTCAAACTTGTTCAAATAATTTTTTGTATTCAAAATAAAGCATGTACATCCAAATGGGTGAAAATAAGAAATGTTGGGCTTTCTGTTCTTCCACAATTCATATGGAGTCTTTTCCAGAATAGGTCTTATGGAGATTCTATTCTGAATGTAACACGTTGTGTTTATTGCCTCTGCCCAGAAGATCTTAGCAACGTTAGTCTCGTTGATCATGGGTCTGGCCATTTCTTGCAATGTTCTGTTCTTTCGTTCTACAACTCCATTTTACTGGGGAGTTCTAGGACAAGAAAAATCATGCAGAATGCCTTTGTCATTAAAGAATGACTCAAAATCTTTATTTTCAAACTCTCCACCATGATTACTTCTGACTTTGACGATTCTAAGATCCTTTTCATTCTGAACTTGGTTGCAGAAGGTGACAAACACAGAGTGTGACTCATCCTTGTGTCTTAAGAACTTTACCCATGTCCATCTGCTATAGTCATCTACGATTACTAACCCATACTTCTTTCCACTGACTGAAGCAGTTTTAACTGGTCCAAATAAGTCAATGTGCAGAAGTTCTAATGGCTTAGAGGTGGAAACAACGTTTTTGGATTTGAAAGCTGGTTTTGCAAACTTGCCTTTCTGACATGCTTCACACAGAGCATCTGAATTGAACTTCAGGTTAGGAAGTCCTCTGACCAGATTGAGTTTGTTAATCTGAGATATTCTTCTCATACTAACATGTCCCAATCTTCTGTGCCAGATCCATTGCTCGTTGTTAACAGACAGAAGACACTTTACATTCTGACTTTTTAGTTCAGAAAGTTTTATTTTATAAATGTTGTTTCTCCTCTTTCCATTAAATAGGATAGTCCCATCTTTCTGACTAACAGCTTTGCATGAATTTTGATTAAAGATTATATCATAACCGTTATCACTTAATTGACTTATGGATAACAGGTTATACATTAATCCATCTACTAATAAAACATTACTTATAGAGGGAAGATTTCCATTATCTACAGTTCCAGAGCCAACGATCTTTCCTCTCTGATTGCCTCCAAAACCTACGTGGACTCTAGGATTAAGTTCCAGGCTTTGGAACATATGCCTTCTTCCTGTCATGTGTCGTGAGCAGCCAGAGTCCAGGTACCATGATTGGTGTTTCTGCTTTGCTGCTAAAGATATCTGCCACATGTATTATTTATCCTTAGGTACCCATATTTTCCTGGGTCCTGATTTGTTAGTTTTACCAAAACTCTGGTTGAATTTTGGTTTGACAGAGTAATCACTACTAGTATATTTTATGTCATGTGTGTGCCCATATACAAAGTGTGAATCAAGTGGAGTACGTTTTATAACTAAGTCCATGGCATTTTTTGGTGTAGGTACCTTACCTTGGTATCCTATTCCCTTTCTGCCATTTCTGCTAACTCCATAGATCATTGAAGCCATTTTGCTTCTATCTATGTTTTTAGCTAGAAACTTCTGAAAGCTGTGATCATACTCCTTGATGATCTCATCAGCACTGCTGGGAGTTTCAGGGATTGTTTCCTTCTGAGAGTTTTGCAATTGGTTTTCTAATTTTGAAATTTTATCTTTTAACTCAGAATTCTCCAATTTGAGACTCTCAGTCTTATCAGAGTCAGAAGCAAGATCCCTTTTCAGGTTTCTGAATTTGACTTTGATCTGCTGATATCTTTCCAGAATTTCATTAAGGCTTTCAGATAGTTCAGCCTTAGTAAAGTTTATAGCAAAGTCAGGGAATACCTCTTTTGTATCTGATTCAGAGTCTGACTCAGAAGCTTCACTGTCTTCTGTTATGTTTGCCATGAGAGTTATGTTTGCTCTTTCATCATCTGATTCTGAGTCAGCTTCAGATGTGTCAGAATCATCCCATGTAGCCATGAGACTTTTCTTCTTTTCCTTGCCAAACTTCTTTTTGGGCTTTTCCTTCTGAAGCTTTGGGCAATCACTTTTGTAGTGCCCTTGCTCGTTACATTCATAGCAGATGATGTCTTTGTTGTTTGGATTTCTGTTCCCTGAAGAACCTTCAGATCTTCTGTGTCCAGAGGAGGATTCTGACCTTCTGTATCTGGAGAAAGATTCATTCTGATTCTCTGATCTTCTGGGATTCCTAAACTTCCTTTGCCTCTGCTTCCATAATTGGTTCACCCTTCTGGAGAGGAGATATTGTTCATCTTCTTCTGATGAAGACCCATCAGAGGTTTCTTCTACAGCCTGCAAAACTTTGGAGACAGATTTTCTGTTAGATTTTAAAGCTAATGGCTTACCTTGATTTTGAGGTTCATCTGCTTCTAGCTCTATCTCGTGACTTCTGAGGGAGCTGACAAGTTCCTCCAGAGAGATTTTGTTGAGATCCTTGGCTAGCTTAAGCGCTGTGACCATTGGCCTCCATTGTTTTGGCAAGCTTCTGATGATCTTCTTAACGTGATCAGCAGTAGAATACCCTTTGTCAAGAACTTTGAGACCAGTAACCAGAATTTTAAATCTTGAGAACATAGTTTCTATTGATTCACTCTCTTCCATCTTGAATGCCTCATACTTCTGAATGAGCGCAAGAGCTTTGGTTTCTTTGACTTGAATGTTACCTTCATGCGTCATTCTCAGAGAGTCAAACATATTCTTTGTAGTGTCTCTGTTTGATATCTTTTCATATTCTGAATAAGAGATGGCGCTGAGAAGAATTGTTCTGGCCTTGTGATGATTTCTGAGATCACGCTTTTGCTGATCAGACATTGTTTTCTTGTCAATCTTCTGACCACTTCCATCCACTGGGTGCGTGTATCCATCAGTCACCATGTCCCACAGATCAGCATCATGGGCCAGAAAGAAGCTTTCAATTCTGTCTTTCCAATAGTCAAAGTTCTCTCCATCAAAGACTGGAGGTTTGCCACTGAATATGTCTCTTTCTTCATTGTTGTCATTGCTGATGTTTTGATGTGGTCCTGCCATTGTGTTTTTCTGACGCTGGATCTTGTACTGACACGGTTAAGTGTTATAAGCTCAGAACCAGGCGCTCTGATGCCAATTGAAGATGTGAAAATCACAAGAAGGGGGGTTGAATTGTAAAACTTGAATCAAAAGCTTAAACAACACTGTATTTTTATCCTGGTTCGTTTGATCTCAAACTACTCCAGTCCACCCGTCAAGGTGATTTCGCCTCTCTCCAACGAGGTCTTAATCCACTATATTCAATAGGATTACAACAGTCTACTTTAACAACTGTTAAAGCCTTCTTGAGTATAACCACAGACCGATTTGTCTCAAGGAAATCTCTTACAAAGAATGAACAAGAATATGTTTAATGTTTTCTAACAAAACTATATATCACAACTGTGATAATACACAAATTTAAGCTTGGAATTAAAACTGAATTGCTAATGGTTTTGAGTAGGCGTGGTTTGAAGGCTTAGCAAAATGTATGAGTACGTGCGTTTTCGTAGGCGTGTATATGCGTGCATCTTTTCTCACACAGACTTGTTTATATAGCCAAGGTAAAGATACGTTGTTGTCCATAAAGCACTTTCAATAATAATAACGTTCTTTCCTTTTTGAGAAGATCTTGTCTTGAATAAAGCCGTTGGTAATTAATCTGTCTTGAATGCTTATTAACGCTTCAGAGTGTTCTCTGCTTATGGTAATCAGAGTGTTCTTTTGCTTTAACTGATGCTGACGCTTCTGAGTGCTGATGACTTGGTAAGGATCTTGATCAGAGTCAGAGTGTTTTATGCGCATATTCTGTTCATCAAACTTCAGCGTATGATCTGGTGGTTTCAGCGTGTAGCACATGTTATTGATCTTCTGATGCTGATATGATCTTCTGATGCTGATTCCATCAGAACTTCTGTAAACACAAACCATAATTTTAAGTAGCATATATGTCTTATATATAAATCTTACAATTTATTTATTCTTGTATTTTGTTATCATCAAAACTCTAATTGAGGGTTGTAGAATCAAACTATGTTCTAACACCTTTGGCTGAAGGTTGAAGATGAAGTGCAGTCAGGGCGCTTTTTGTGTTATGTATTTATCATTTCATACAAGTTAACAGATATATCACCACCCCAGTGGTTAAAGCGCGCGCCTGTCACTATGAGGTCCTGGGTTCAAGCCCCAGCGAGAGCTTTTTTTTTTCTGTTTTCACACTTTTTTTGACATTTTTGTGTTTTTTGCAGCGCTGGGCCTCTCCTTCTTTGGGCCTTTCTTTTTTTTGTTTTTACTAACTTCTGACCCCCCGGATTCATTAATCCACCTCCCTGACTTATTTTTATCTTATTTTATTTTTTTAACTTTTTCATCTTTTATTTATTATTATTATTATTATTATTATTATTATTATTATTATTATTATTATTATTATTATTATTATTATTATTATTGTTATTATTGTTATTATTATTATTATTATTATTATTATTATTATTATTATTTTTATTAATGAAAAAAATCCAAAAATATTTTAGTTATTATTTATACTTATTTATTTTATTTTCTTATAAAAAACAAAAGGACTAAAAACACTTTCTTAAATAAATTAATTTCTTTTTTATTAATAAATATTTAGACTTAATAATTATTTTGTTTTTCTTAATTAAAATTAATTTAGAATTTAGTTTCCTTTTAATTATTTAATTTTTATTTTTTTATTATTATTTAACTTAAAACCCTTTTTCTTCATAAAAACCCTAAAAAGTCTTTTTTAATTTAATTTCTTTTCTCAATTAGTTTAAGTTAATTTTATTTTAATTTTAATTAATCATTTTTTATTTAGGTTTAGGTTAAACCCTTTTTATAAAAAACAACAAAAAATCATATTTCTTTACATTTATATTCTTGCATTTTTATCTTTATTTTGTACATTTATTCAATTTCAATATGGTTGTAATAATTATTTAGATTTAATTTCTTGCAATATTCCCCATTTGTAATTTGTATACCCCCTCCCCTAAATGATGTAATAGTGTAGTAATTTTAAATTCCGCAATTTATCGCTTTATATACAAATGCTAGTAATCAGGGTTTTGTATGGAAAGACTAAAACCAACAAAATAGAAAACCCTAATCAAGACAAAAACAAAGCATGAAAATCAATACACTTGCACACAAGCACCCCTAGGGTAAATCCACTTGGTTGCCTTACAAAAATAACCATATTACGCATGTGAGGTATCTTAGCAAAGACAAGCAAAATACAAGATCATAGTCCCTCGATGACGCTATCTATGTTGCCTTTTCAAAATTATCTTAGTCCCTAAAGAAAAGTGCTAAGATACCATGCAACATTGCTAATCATGGTTATACGATGACCCACGCCCGTCCCATTAACATCCAAAGATAGGGTTACTTACCAAAGCAATGGTAAGATAACAATGTCAAAGGAAAAAGGAAATGAACATGAAAGACTTTTGAGTAGGTAGATTGTTCCTAGTTACTTGCTCCATTTCAAAACAAAAATATCCTTGCTATTTTCAAAAACAAACACCAACACTTTCAAAACATCTTTCAAAACTTTAAAACATTTTCAAAAGATCAAACACTTTGTATACATTCTTATGAACAAGAATCATTACAAAGTTTGCCTAAACAATGGCCTCTTTTCAAAAATACTTTCGAAACCACACAACGCATAATTTCAAACAAAAGCAAGTGATCTAGCAAGTAGCTAAGAGCCCATGGAAAACCATGGATGAAAAGGGTGCTAATACCTTCCCTTTTCATAATCTACCTCCCGAACTCAAGAAATAATCTCAAAGGTATTTCCTGTGCTTTTTCAACTTTCCTTTTGGATAAAAGAAAAGTCGGTGGCGACTTTTGCTAACCGCAACATTTGCGATAAAATGCAAAAAACCCAAGTCAGTTCTCCCACCGTATCATACCCCCCTTCAACAACAGGCTCTACGATTACTGGTAGGATAGCAGGATATGGCATTTTAAGATTCTGAGCATGAGACCGCACCCATTTGAGGTAAGGCTCTAGAGGAATGGAATTCTTATGTGCCAAAGTCTTACTATCAATATTATTGACCGTACCACAAGCACGTATAAACCTTTGATGGTAATTTTGAGGATCATTTTCATAGTCGAACATAATACCCGTGGATGAGCATATCATGAGGACCGTCCCTTCGAGCATAACCAAACTGACGCAGAGCTAGAGAAGGGTGGTAAGTGATGCCCCCTCTTATACCAAGGAGTGGTACATTAGGGAATTCCCCACATCGATCAATAATAGTGACATCTTCCTAAGATCAAGAACACCAATGAATATCTGCATGAGTGAGTGACATCAACCTTTGAGACCACCTCAAACCTTGTTCGTTCTTTATCACTGATCGGGGCAGGTGCAAAATAAACCACCTGGACAGTAGAGGTATGCAACACATAAGAGTTCCTCGCTTCTTCATAATACGAGTGTGGAGGGAATGCAGGACATCTCCAAGCAAAGTAGGTACCGGATTATGAGTGAGAAATATTTTGATGGAATTCACATCTATGAATTGGTCTGAATTAGGGAATAATACCAACCCATAGATCAACAAAGCCAACATATCCTCAAAAGCATGAAGATTCATGGCATCTAGAAACCCCTGAGCCTTCTCTATCAGAAATTAGGAGAAAAACCCTTGACTCCATTCCTTGTTTCCCAATTAGATATAATGTCCATTCATTTCAGATGTAAGGCTACTGCAACGCCTTCAGGTTTCAGAACTTTCTCTAAACCGGTGAAGGGTATCTGATCAAGGATAGGGAACTTCGAGAAATTTAGAGAATTCTTCCATTGTGGGCACCAATTGATAATCCGGGAAGGTAAAACAGTGATGCTTCAAATCAAAGAACTAGAAAAAAACGCTCATCATGTCTTCCTGGAAGCCAGTAGTAACCAAACTGAGTAGATGACCATGTCTCTTGGTGAATTGAGAATTGTCGGGAACCTTTGAGACTAACACCTCGATCTTAGAAGGTGTCCTTATGAAGTTGATCCGGATAGTTTTCCTACGATTGGAAGCTATGACCCTGCAACATATAACAAAGATAAATTCCCTAGATCTTTGAAATGGTTAGTCATGATATGATATTATGATGTCATGTTTAAAAAAATAATCAAACACAAGAAAAGCACACAAAGGAATTAGTTTTAAGGCTTGCATGGAGTTTGTAGGTAAGTACCCTCTTGAAGTTTAGTTGACTTAACTTGTCCTAAAGAAGTAACCAGATTCTAGGGATCTCAATAATCCCTATTTTTCCCACAAGTTTCGTCTAGCACGGTAACTAACTTGCCACCAAACAAAACCCGAGATTCGAATCTCAATGAGCATAATATCGAGTATCAACCAACTTTGGACTGCACCAAAGCCGTCTATCTCACTACCTTATAATGGATAAGTTGGGTCAATTAAAGTTCTAAAGGCCAGTTAGTGCTTATGACACCACGCGACAACCTAGTATTCTTCCCGACTGACTCGAGGGACACCAGTACAAACCAATGTGTCATACTAACATAGTAATCACTTCAACCATATCAGTATACACCGTATAGTTTCCATGATCTATTGCTACTTACCTAAAATGCCCCCAGATCTGGGTGTAGGATCTTTGCAAGAATATAAACCCGAGCAAGCCCCAAAATGTAAATCAATTAAAGCAAACAAGTAAAGCATTAAAAGTTATCTAACTCTAAAGGTAACCCCACTTTAAAATCTCCCCAACAGAGTCGCCAATTCTGTAATACGGTGGGAAAACTGACTTGGTTTTGTGTTTTATCGCAAATGTTGCGGATAGCAAAATTCGCCACCGACTTTTCTTTTATCCGATAAAGGAAAGGGTGAAAAGAATATGAAAGACCTTCAAGAATTTTGAGTTCGGGGGTAGGTTATGAAAAGGGAAGGTGTTAGCATCCTTTTCATCTGTAGTTATCTAGGGATATTAGTCGCTAGCTCATTTTGTTTTGAAAATGTTTTGTGTATGTGTTTGAAAATATTTTGAAAAAATGCCTAACTTCGGAAACTTTGTAATGATTCTTGTATCAGTTAAGAATGTGCACAAAGTGTTTGTTTTTGAAAATATTTCAGAGAAAGTGTTTGTGAAAAAGATGTTTTATGTGAGCAAGCGATTACGAACGATCTACCTACTCAAAAGTCTTTCGTGTTATTTACCTCCTCCTTTAGATAGTGCTATCCTACTATTTGTTAGTAGGAAGCCCTATTGTTGAATGTGAAGGGACATGCGTAGGATCGTTGTTATGGTCATAAAAGACAACATATAGGGATACCTTAGCAATTTGAAGGGAATGTCATCATATATTCGTAGGAAACATTGAGGGACAAGATCATTTCTTCTAGGCAACTTGAGGGACATCGCCGGACTATGATCTTTATGATGATTTTAATCGAGGGTCTTTGCTAAGGGTATATGTAGTGGTAAAAATGTTGAGACTAAGCCATTGGATTGACTTGACTCGCACATATCAAATAAAAATCGCCACCATGCTTTATTTTTTCCAAAGGAATGGGAAAAGAGAGAATAACCCAAAAAGACGGGGAGAGAATCTAAGTTCGGGGCTTGGTTATGCAAAGGGAAGGTATTAGAACCCTAAACATCTATGGTACTCCGCAGGAACCTCTTTGAAAATTTGTGTATTTTGGCTATAACTATTGTATAAAAAATAGATGGTGGAGATGAGAAAGAAAATATTTTTTACAATTTTTTCACCTGTTGCGATTGCGAACCTTTAGTGCCTACATACCACCTTCTGTGCAATAGGGGATCAGGGTCCTCGTAGTTCACCTTTAAAAATTTTAAAACACAATTGTGTTGGTTAATTTTAAGAGACGAGACATCATCATCGTATCCGAGTGGAAAATATACTTACTACCCATAATTATGAGAAAGGAGAATTCGTATCATCTCAAAGTGGAGGATTTAGATTGGATTTTAAAATCAACAAAGCCTCACTCAACACCCAAGTGGAAAATATCTCACTTCACTACATATCGTCGAAGTATAGTGGCTCGCATCACTACAAGGATCAACAAGAGTCTAATCTTTTGAGAAAGTTTTAAGGTAAAAAGCCAAAATGGAAAAATGGTTTGAATGAGATTGATTGATTTTTAGTCTTCTCACAAAAAAATGTCAAAGTATTATTAAGTTGGTTAAAATTTGATTAAGAAATTTTTTTTTTGAAAATGCATGGACCTAAGTCCAAGTTTATTGTGAAAGCGGTTCAAGTTTAGAAAACAAGAAGAGTTTTCAAAAAGAGGGAGAAGATTTTTTAAATTAAAGAAGATGGGAGGAGATGAAGGGACTATCCTAAATCATAAGGTAAAAGATAGGGAAAAGAACCGTCTAACCAACCAGAATCCAACACTTGACACAATGAGTCAATATATAATTCCCATCCTTTGGATTTGGAACCAAACAAGCAAAGATATTAAACCTCTTAAGAATACAAAACTTCAAATGCATTAAGTCTTCACAAAAATTGGGCAGATAAACGACTATATACAGATGAATTTCCAATCACATACAAAACATATAATCAGAATAACCTGCACACAAAGAAAACAAACAACCCAATGTCTCGGGGTAAACCCCAAGAACTCTAGACAAAATAACAACAGAAGTCACCAAGGTCTCAAGGGTGGTCAAGGTCTCTAATCCTAAGTCCAAGAAGTCCATAACTCCATCATGCCAAGGATAATAACCAAATAGTCCAAGTAACATTAAATCTTTTTTATTATTCAAGTTGGTCATTAAGTATCTTTAAAAAGAAAATGAAAGCTCAAGTGAGTAAAACAAAATGACATAAAGATAAGTGCTCAAGTGAGCAAAGATGAAAATAGCATGAAATGAAAATGCTAAAATAAATGGTGTATAAAAGTAAAGGCGTAAAGTAAAAGCATAAAAATAAAAGTCAATTGTTAATGGGTTAGAAATTAGAGATTAGTTGAATGACCATCTTGAATCCTGCATTTGAAAACTCCTTAGAAGTTTGATAAAATCAAAGCCTCTCAACAATAAGTTTTATTTGCTTTTTCTTAAGTATATAATTCATTTCAAATTCTTGAGGAAACAACAAATGATCAACGATGTTTAAATGATTCAATTAGACCAAATTTTATAAAGGCTCATTAGAGAATTGATAAGACCAAAGCCTCTTAATAATGAACCTCAAGGTTATTGGATCAAATGTTTCAAATTAAACATGCTTGGGCTTGCAAACATAAGTTTGGGCCATGAATGATCATTTCCTGAATCGGGACAAAATTTAGTGCTACGTTAAGCAATCGTAAGTGGACTTATATAAAAGTCACACATATTTTGAGACCGATCAATAGAAATCTATGTACCATATGTTTGGAGAAATGATATATAGATCATCCTTTAACAACATGTAATACAAGTAAGAAAGGGATAAGATGAAGAGGGAAGGGATGCATTGTATGAAATTAGGGTTTTAAATATCACCAACATCATTCATCCATTTTGGTGGATTTGGTTTCTCAACCTATCAACACCCAAGATCCAATGAGGTTGAGGAATTTGTCACCAAATGAAGTCCAAGTCACAACCAAACAAAAAACAATAAAATAATATTTAATAAAACAAAACTTAAATGGTTAATAAAAAGGAAAATAAATGGTAAAATATACAAAGTATATTAAAATACCAAATAAAAATCCTAAAAAAATAGTCAGAGGTCAAACATGTTTCAATAATAGTTGACAAAATTTTTCAGAATTTTTTAAGTTTAGAAACTATTTTTAGAAATAAAAGAAATAAGTAAAACAAACCAAAAAATGGTAAAAAATAGTAAAGTCAGAAATAAAAATAAAACAAAGTCATAAAAAATTTCCAAAAGACCAAAGGACCTTTCCATGAATTTTTTAGAATTTTTAACAATCAGAAAATAATTTTAAACAATTAAAACAATCAAAAGAAAGTGAAAAAAATAAAATCTGAAAATAAAATTGTGAAAAAACAAAATATCAGAAAGATAATATTCCAAAATATTTTTGTGAATTTTTTCATAATTTTTTGGACCAGAAATGAATTTTTTATGGATTTTTGAAGTTTAAAAAAAAATCAAAAAAAATAAATAAAACCAAAAATATGTGGACCACTGGATCATTGTTAAAACGTGTTAGTAAGCAAATCCAAGGGATCTGACACGCTGTGCATGATATGGTCACTATTGGAAACCACACCAAATCACTTTTTAAATCAGATTTTAATAAAATAAAAAGAAAAAATGTGGTCCATTGAATGAAAAGTAAAAATGTGTTAGTAAACAGATCCAAAGGACCTGGCGCGCTGTGTATATCATGGACCCTCATCCAGAACACGATGGATCAAAAAACAAACAACCAATGAAAATAAAACAAATTTCTAATGTTCATTGGTTGAAGAACAACATGTAGGTCGTCTTCAACCTCCAGGCACCATGCGTGTGAGGTTTTATGAGATTCTTCAACGGAAATGTTAGAAGCTCAGACTAATATCATTGGATTCGTCTCTTCAAGACGATCCTAACCTCACCCTCGCGATAAATTTATATAAACTGAGCAAAGAGAAAAGTGCAGAAAAAAAATAATAGCGAGCACTTTAGGTTGAGATTTCTCACTCAATTAATGATTTTAAAAATTGTAAGAAGCACAAGAATCAGAGGGATGAGTAGAGTAGAATAGGCTTTTATTTGGAACAAATTGTTTATGAAAACTACCTGAACGAGGCTCACGAAAATAGATCTGAAAGTGAACTTCTGTAACTCAAAATATGGCTCGATTTGCTTGGTTTAAGTGTTGGAGAGTTTATATGTTTATGGAGGATGATGAATATGTAAAGAAATTGTGAAGAGAGAGCTTGAAACTGTGAAATGGAATTTCAAATTTCTGAGTTGCGAATGAACTTTGGCAGGGTGTGTTTGGCTCTCAAAGCTTGTATAAATGAGTGCAATGTGGTCATCTATTTATAGGGAAGTGAATGGGAATGAAAATTTGAAGAATTTGTGGAGTTTGGAGGGAAATCGTGAGAGGTCGTGGACATGAGAAACGTGTGACTTTCTTAGCATCAAAACTCACTTAAACCTTGTGTTTCAAGGCTCTAATCCACTTTGGCAAGTTGGTTAAACATGTTTAGATAAAAAATGTGTGCTAATTTGATGTTTATAAGCCACATTATGGATTTCAAATTCCGACTTTGGAGAAAACTTCAGTGTTAAGGTACCAACTTTGAATCCATGGTATTCACAGCTCAAGGGGTCTTAGGACATAATTCTTGAAGTATTTGAAAAATAAGGTCACAATATTTGAAATGTGAAAAGAGTGAGATCAATTGGATACTTGAGCTAGGAGTTGTGACGAGTCAAAATTGAGAAAAAGATGCTGACTTTTATACTTAGAAAAATTTCAAGTTTTTTCTTCAAAAGTGACCTATAATGTTTTGATTCCAAACAAGGTCTTCCTCTAAAATCTTGTTTTGGTCATTGGTGCTATCTTGAAATGGACTTCCCAAAGATCATTGTGAAACTCGAATCACTCAAAAATACCAAGTATTGAAAAAGATATGGTCTTGTGAATTTGGTGAAAATCCATGAGGTGACCTATAATCTTTTGAGTTCTTAAGGCATCTTCCAACCATTTTCAAGTCTTGCTCATAAAAGAAAAGTTGAAGTTAACATTCTTAAGATTAATATGGAAAAGGAATGGTCTCAAGGAGATAAATATTGACCAAGTTATGATCTTTTGAAGTCACATAAGGGAATTTATTAGCCTATCTAGAGGACTTGTAATCTTTCTCCATCATTAGGAATCTTCTACACAAAATTTGCTTGAAACTTTTAAAGTGATTTGTTAATAACACTTTTAAGATAAGCATACCTTTGGAATTAATCAAAAATCTCAAAAGATGAATAAGATATAGCCATTAGAAGTTCAAAACCCTAGCTCATAGAGCACCAAAATACCTTGGAAACCCCTTTCAATTTTGACAATCTTTCTTGCACAATAAATTTTTCCATGTGAATAGAAGTTGTTTTGAATGATAATAAAAAACCATAGCAATAATAACCACTTCCAAATATTAAGAATTGATAGAGTTATGCATTTGTGATCAAGGAATCAAGAACTTGTCCAATTAGGACAAACTTATTCAATCAATTCTTGCATATTTTGACTTCCTTTGATAAATTAAGGCATGATGAATCATAGTAGACCTTGTCATGATATTATTTTAAAGCACTCTCAATGATGAAGCTTGAATCTCAATGAAGCTTTGTTAAAGAAGGCATGGAAATAAACTCATGAACCTATGAATTAACCTGATGAGATGTGTTGTGCCTTCACCTATAATATCATCATTTAGAGCAAACATTACTTGTATTTGTTAGTTAAAAGTTAATCCATACAAGACATATATGATCACAATATACAAAACAAAGTGCTTGGTGATCCCTCATGAGCAAACCTAGAGATATGGAGAAGAACCAAACCCAAGTGTAATCTTGATATGATTGAGTTAATATGAGATGATAGAGGAATCTTAGGGGCAAAAATTGGGGTACATCAGCTACCCTTATTTAAGTGTCTTCTATCCAAAGATACGAAGGTTAAAATCTTCGTGTCGACGCAATTGAAGATACTTAAATATAAAACAAGCCTTATTTTTGGCCCTTAGATGCCATGCAATGCTTATGGTCGTGCATGCAAACAAATAAATCCAAAGGTGACACAGGACACCACTGGGTAAGCAGAAAATAAAGGATCAAAAAAAGGTCCGACCAGGAAAATAAATCACTGGTGAACAGAAGACTCGAATCTATTGGGGTAAAGCCCAAGGAGGAGATGAAGCAACATCAACTCAAATATATAAGGAAAAAGTAAAGGATGACAATGATCGATAGATAACTGCAAACTATCCACTCACTGAGAAGATAGCAAAAAAGTAATGTCGAATCACTGGGAAAAGAAGTGGTAAGATAATACCGGCAAATACCAACATTAGGGTAGGGAACACGTGATTAGCATCAGTACTTATGATTAGAAAAATATGAATTCTTTAGAGAAAAATGAATCTCAACGACGAACTATCTCCCATAATGATGAGACTACCATTCATCGGAGTAACAAATCTTAACAATGAACTATCTCCCCTAATGATGAGACTACCATTCACCAGAGTAACAAACCTCAACAATAAACTATCTCCCATAATGACGAGACTACCATTCATCGGAGTAAAAATATCAACAACGAACTATCTCCCATAATGATGAGACTACCATTCATCGGAGTACAAATCTCAACAATGAACTATCTCCCATAATGACGAGACTACCATTCATTGGAGTAACAAACCTCAACAACGAACTATCTCTCAAATGACGAGACTACCATCCATTGGAGTAACAAACTTCAACAACGAGCTATCTCCCATAATGACGAGACTACCATCCATTGGAGTAACAAACCTCAATAACGAACTATCTCCCATAATAACGAGACTACCATTCATCGGAGTACAATCCTCAACAACGAACTATCTCCCATAATGACGAGACTACCATCCATTGGAGTAACAAATATCAACAACGAACTATCTCCCATAATGACGAGACTACCATTCATCGGAGTAACAATAATAAATCTTCTCTGGGAACTAACAGACTTATTGGGGAAGAACAGGTTGCTCAAATAAAGAGACATGCCACTTGCTGTTATAAGAAAGAAGTGTAACAATACTGTTGGGAAATGAATCTTGGCTTCTCTAGGGAAGTGCCATTACAGTCTTGTTGAGGAGATGAAGTCTTCTTGTGCAAAATAAATGCATATTCTCAAACTAGGGTTCAAAGACTACAAAAATCAAAATAATAAAGTTGTCGGGAACCACAAATCCAAACCAGAAATAAACCGGAGTGAAACAGTCAATCGAGATAGAACCTGATGAGAAATAAACTCAAAAGGGAAACACGAATCTAACCAGACAATGAGCTGAATAGGAAGGCTGAAGCAAAATTCTTCCATGAGGGATAACCCAGTGGGTAAATTGAAAGAATATACACTTTGTGCTTAAGGTTGACAGTCTATTGGAGAGAGGGTAATATAACTCAGCAAAATAGGGTAATATGCTAACAAAATATTAATGAATGGAGATGAGCAACGCATGTTAAATTCAGCTATGCATGATGTATGTATGAATTTATGAATGTTATCATGTATATGTTGACAAAACAGAC
Organism: Vicia faba; assembly: GCA_948472305.1. Lineage (NCBI taxonomy): Eukaryota > Viridiplantae > Streptophyta > Magnoliopsida > Fabales > Fabaceae > Vicia > Vicia faba. Next base: position 1,233,836,566 of record OX451737.1, read on the forward strand.
ACACATCAATGGGAATAACCAGTCAAAACCTAGCTTAGGTAAAGTTAACACTCGACTAAATTACATCCAGGATGAAAATTTCATAAGAAAGTAAGCACCAACTAAGGAAACAAATTCCTATTTCACGGCTTAAATCCACTGGGAAGAAACATGGTCCGAAAATAATCAAGTCAAAACAGTAAATCAAAATAGATAAAGGCATGTAACATCCTCCTCCAGACTTTACTGGGGAACATCACACATACTTCAATGGGGAAAATAATGTCTCAATGTTTAGACTTCCACTGGAGATTACAATACTAACTTCATTGGGGCAAATGAAAGCCACATCTTCGAGATATCAACTGGGGATATCGTGTTGACTTTATTGGGGAGGACAATACCACATTGTTGAGGGGATCCCAAAATACATTCTTCAATACTAAGAGTGATGATTACACAAACTTCCACTGGGAGAAATTATGAAACCATATGGGGATAACAACTTCCAGAGAGAAACATTATCTCTACTTTACTTGGGGATTTAAGAAGTCAAACAATATATAAAGAAATCAAAATTATGGGGATTTTAAATCAAATCCAGCACTTGGCGGGAGAAAACCCAAAAAGTTGACAATTGTCTCAACACTTCTTAGAAAAGATACTGCCCTTGCCTAGTTGCTTGGGAAACAAACAACAACAATAATGCCATCACTACCAAGGGAAATGTTTTACAAATGATTCCACCTTAGCATACAAAGGGAGAAGGACTTTCATCATATGCACGAAGTTACTGGGGGATCTGGGATAGAGGCTTCAGATCATGCAAACCCGCAATCAAAATAATCAACCTGGAGAAAAACTGAACCAAGACTTGACTGGGGAAAACAGGATTACAAACCCAATCACCGCACCATTTATCAATTGGTATCATCCCCAACCATTTGAGAAACACAAGAAGATCATGCGCATATTAGCAATAGTGGCATGGGAGAACTTTCCTGGGGAATGTACATTTCCAAAATTTCAGAGTTCTTCCATCCTCGGAATCACTATTTTTGTTTTTCTTGAGTCACAAATTCTAAAGTAAAGAGTGATTTGTAAATTATTTTCAAAAAACAATTTTATTGTTAAATCTCTTTGTTTTGAAAATTACTATCAATAATAAATGGAATCTTTCTAAGTAGAATAAAATAAGAATTACAAAGAAATGGATAAAAGCTCAAACTTTAATAATAGAATGGTAGTATGCGAATGGCGAGACCCCATAGATGATTACAAAGTTTGGAAAATGGTAATATATTGGAAAAGATACATCAAAATACAATGACCACTATTCTCCCTAACAACTTTGAATTCTTGAGCAACGACTTCTGTTGAAGTGTGGTGAGGATCCAAGAAGATTATTGCTTCAATGATCAAGTCTTATCTTATGTAGTTACTTACCAAGAAATCCCTAACTTTTTCCTAGGTTTCCCTTGCGGGTTTTCAACCTAGCGGGAACATTTATTCTGTTTATGTCTCTTATTTTTTCTTAGACCGCCCTTTCGAGTTTTCAGCCTACCGAGACGCTCTTTTTTTCCTAAGCTGCCCTTTCGGGTTTTGAACTTAGCGAGTTGTTCTTTTATTTCTTTAGGCGAAGTATTTCTTAATTGTGTCAGCATTCATAGGACGTAGGAACTCCTCACCATCCATAGTTTCAAGAATTAATGCACTTCCAGAGAAGGCTTTCTTGACAACATATGGGCCTTCAAAATTGGGAGTCCACTTGCCCCTAGAATCAGTGTTAAAAGACATGATCTTTATGAGTACGAGGTCACCTTATCTGAATTCATGAGGTTTGACCTTCTTGTCAAAAGCTTTCTTCATTCTCTTCTGGTATAACTGACCATGACACAAGGCCATCATTCTCTTTTCTTTAATCAAATTCAATTGGTCAAACCTACTCTAGACCCATTCAGCCTCTGACAATTTGGTTTTCATTATCACACGTAGAGAGGGGATCTCAACCTCAACGGGGAGCACCACTTCCATATCATACACAAGAGAGAACGGGGTTGGCCATGTTGAAGTGCGAACGGATGTACGGTACCCATGCAAAGAAAAAGGGAGTATTTCATGCCAATCTTTATAGGTAACAACCATCTTTTGGATGATCTTCTTGATATTTTTATTAGTAGCTTCAACAACCCCGTTCATATTTGGCCTGTAGGGAGATGAATTGTGGTGGACAATCTTGAATTCTTCACAAAGTCCGGTCATCATTTTGTTATTCAGATTCGAGCCATAATCGGTGATAATCCTGCTTGGCAAACCATAACGGCATATAAGATTGTTCTTGATAAAGCGTACTACCACCTGCTTAGTGACATCAGCATATGAAGTTGCTTCCGCCCATTTGGTGAAGTAGTCTATTGACACTAAGATAAAATGATGTCCATTCGACGCCTTGGGTTCAATCATTCCAGTCATGTCAATACCCTACATAGAGAAAGGCCATGGGGAAGAAATAACATTGAGAAGTGTCAGAGGCACATGAATTTTGTCAGCATAAATCTAGCACTTATGGCACTTCTTTGCAAATTTGTAACAGTCAGATTCCATTTTCAACCAATAGTAACCTTCCCTAAGCATCTTATTTACCATCGAATGTCCATTGGCATGAGTACCAAAGGAAACTTCATGAATTTTTCACATCAACATGTCCGCTTTGTGTTTATCCATGCATTTGAGCAAGACCATGTCATAATTTATTTTGCACAACACATCTTCATTGAGGAAAAAGCTTCTTTCCAACCTTCTCAATGTCTTTCTATCTTTGTTTGACGCACCAGCCGGATATTCCTATGTCTGGAGAAAATGCTTGATATCATAATACCAAAGTTTTTCGTCTGATGTTCCCTCTGTTGCAAACACATGAGCTGGTGTATCCAGATGTCGAACTGTGATACGAGGCACATCGTTCCAAGTATTTACTTGATACATGGAAGCCAAAGTGGCTAAAGCTTCTGCCATGTGATTCTCATCTCTAGGAATATGATGGAATTCAACTTTATTAAAGAAGGGTAATAATATTCTAGCATAGTCTTTGTAGGGAATCAAGCCAACGCGACGAGTATCTCATTCTCCTTTAATCTGATTTATTACAAAAGTTGAATCACCATATGCATCTAGAATTTTGATTCTGAGATCTATAGCCTCTTCGCGACCCATGATACAAGCTTCATAGTATGCCATACTATTGGTACAATCAAATGCCAATCTTGCAGTAAAAGGGATATGTGACTGTTGTACCCCAAAATTTTCCCTCGCCAATTTCTCAAAGATTCTCTCACAAAAAAATCTCCATTGCTCAAAATTGCATAGGGTTTAATCAGCTCAAGATACTTCCTCAACACTGATGACTCAAAACTAGAGTTTGAATTTGCACAAGTACAATTGGACTTTTAATGCCCCATATAGTTTCCATGAATCATATTGGGCTCTCAAAGCAGATCGAAAGGAGTGGCTGCAAATAACAGTTCGAATTCAAAATGTGGTTCAGGCTATTCCTTCGAGCAAGCTTGGTTCATAAGATTCGATTAGGCATTTGACTTCCTTCGAGCAAGTTTGGTTCATAAAGCTTCGATTAAGAAACGATTTCCTGCAGACTTGCTTCGATTCAGAAGGCAATGGCCTCCTATAGGATTACTTTGATTCAGAAGGAAATGGCCTCCTACAAGCTTACTTCGATTCAGAAGGCAATAGCCTCCTACATGCTTGTTTCGATTCAGAAGGCAATGGCCTCCTACATGCTTGCTTCGATTCAGAAGACAATAGCCTCCTACAGGTTTGCTTCGATTCCGAAGACAATGGCCTCCTACAGGTTTGCTTCGATTCAGAAGGAAATGGCCTCCTACATGATTGCTTTGATTCATAAGGCAATGGCCTCCTACAGGTTTGCTTCGATTCACAAGGCAATGGCTTCCTACATGCTTGCTTCGATTCAGAAGGCAATGACCTCCTACAGGCTTGCATCGATTCACAAAGAAATAGCCTCCTACATGCTTGCTTCGATTCAGAAGGCAATGACATCCTATAGGCTTGCTTCGATTCACAAGGCAATGACCTCCTACATGCTTTCTTTGATTCACAAAGCAATGGCTATATTCATACAAGCTTCGATTGGACAATGGCTATCTTCACATAAGCTTCGATTGGGCGTTTGGCCTCCTTCGAGCAAGCTTGGTTGAAGAACATTGATCAAATATCATAACCTTATCCTCTAAATCTCACTTGTCAGGCTATGTTGCTTCTAAATCTTTACATAATCAGAGGTTTACACAAATTTGTGATGCATTACACAATGATTCGAAGCTTTATCCACTGGATTATACCATTTTTGGACAAAATGGCAAAAAGATACGTATCTATTTTCATAAATATTACTTTAATCACAAAATCAGCTTCTTGAGCTCCCAACCTGATTTTATCTGAACACAAGCAACATCAAAAGCATGAGTCAAATCTCCTGCAAACATCAGGCCCCACTTGTACTTGAACTTGGGAACCATGAAAATCCATTAAACTTGATTTTTTTTTCGTTTCCCACAAAATGATAAGATGTTATCTCAGGGTTCTGGTTACTACAAACCTTTTCTCTATAAATAGAGAGACCCTTTGCAAATCAAGCAGAGACTCTTGTTGTGTTGAAAAAATCTTCAAACACTTTCAAACTCTCAAAAACTCAAAACATGCACACAAACATAAAGCTAAGCATAAAACTTGGCACATCCTGACCTTACCCATAAAAATCTCAAATCCCTTCATGCATTAGCCAACCTTTTGATTCACTCCATATATCAGTCTTTCGATTCACCCCCTAGCTTCCATATACCAGTCTTGGAACACTCCCAAAGCCCTAAAAAAATACACTCAAGGAAGTTAGCGAGCCTTTTGATTCATTCCTAACTTCCATATACCAACCTTCGATTCAGTAACTTTCAAAGTAAAGAAGCAATTGAAATAGCTTCAGGGAGGTCGAAGCAGGCTTAGCCCATCATCAAACTGTTCCTGGAGGTTCTGTCGAAATCCTTTATGCTTCACTTCAAGAGGTAAGTTTTCTTAAACTTGGAAATCTTCATTCAAACATCATTTGCATATACTTTGTGAAGGAAAAATGTATATATCATATGAAGCTTACCATGCTCTTAGTTTTGATTTTCTTAGCTTGTGTTTTGAGAATTTCAACTCTGACTAGTTAAGTTTTGATGTTTGTGCTGAATAAAATTCATTGCTAAACTTTGGCCCATAACTTTCGAAAGTTACATGGTTAGATTTGTATTCAAATTTTAGGCAGGTTTTTACATCTTTCGATTGGCCAAGGAACGGAGCCTTTTGAAGCTCAAACAGTGGAGTCATGCATTCCTGCGCTCAAAGGAAGAAGCTGGGCATTTCAAACATTCAGAAATGAGTTCATTTTGTATCCAATCGAAGTTACCTTATGAACGGATGAACCAGGCCACCCCAGTGGTACAAACAACGTACGTTAAAAGCCTTTCCATGTAGAAGGTCCTGGGTTCAAGCCCCAGCGAGACCTTTTGTTCATCTTTCATGTTTTCTCGCTTTGTTTTGTTTGCAGGAAATACACTTGGGCCTCCACAGTTGGGCTTTGACATTTTTATGTTTCTGACCCCCTGCTTGCTAACTAACAAACAGGCCCTGAGCCCAAACATAAAAAAACTATTTTCAATACAAAAACTGTTTTCTACACAAAAACTGTTTTAAACACCAAAAAATCTGTTTTCTACACAAAAACACCAAAAATATATTTAAATTATTTATTTTATTTTATTTAACTTCTTACAATGAAAAAGACCAAAAATATTTTCCTATTTATTTTCTTTTCTTTAACTTAATTAAACTTCCTTAACAAAATCCAAACAAAACTTCTTTTCTTTTCATTCATGCCTTGTACATTATATTCCTTTCAATTCTTGTACAAATTCAATATGGTTGTAATGGATAATTAGGATTTAATTTCTTGTAAATCCCCATTTGTAAATTTGTATACCCCATCCCCAAATGATGTAATAGTGTAGTAAATTTACTTTCCGCAATTTATCGCTTTCATATAAAATGCTAGTAACTTAGGGTTTGTATGGAAAGATAAAATTAATGCTTAGAAAACCTAAATTCAAGAAAATCAAGCATGAAAAAATAAACACCTTGCACACTTGCACCTATAGGGTTAACTCCACTTGTTGCCCTGAGAAAATGGTCATAATATGCATGTGAGATGTCTTAGCAAAAACAATCAAAAATACAAGATCATAGTCCCTTGATGACGCTTCGAATGTTGCCTTACAAATGATCTTAGTCCCTCAAGAGAAATGCTAAGATATCTCACAACATTGCTATTCATGACTCTACGATGACCCACGTCCGTCCCTTCACATCCAATGATGGGGCTTCTTACCAATCAATGGTAAGATAGCAACATGTAAAGGAGGAGGAAAAGAACATAGACCTTTTGAGTAGGTAGGACGCTCGTAGTTTCTTTCTCTTAAACTAAAACCATTTCCACACTTACACTTTCTAAACATCTTCAAAAACAGGACATCTCTTTGAACTATTTTCAAAACCGACACTTTGTATGCATTCTTATAGAGACGAGAATCATTACAAAGTTAGCCGCAACAAAGGCATTTTGCAAAATATTTTCAAACTTACACCCACCACAAAACACATTTTCAAACCAAGCATTTTCAAGTGATCTAGCAAGCAACAAAGAGCCCATAGATAACTATGGATGAAAAGGGTGCTAACACCTTCCCTTTTCATAATCTACCCCCCGAACTCAAGAAAAATATCTCAAAGGTCTTACTTGTTCTTTTCACCCTTTCCTTATTGTATAAAAGAAAAGTAGGTGGCGACTCTTGCTATCCGCAACAATTGCGATCAAATGTAAAACAACCAAGTCAGTTCTCCAACCGTATTACAGAACTGGTAACTCTGCTGCAGAGTTTTGGAACTTAAAAGTGGGGTTACTTTAGAGCTAAGATCACCTTTATAATTCTTTCTTTGTTTGACCTGCTTGCTTAACATCTTTGGGTCCTTGTTTGGGTTTTGTTTTGATCCTCTACCCGGATCTGGGGCACCTTTTAGGTAAGTAGCAATAGATTGTGGAAATTGTATGGTGTAGACCGATATGGTTGAAACAATGGCTACAATAGTGTGACGCATTTGTTGGTACCGATATCCCTTGTGTTGAATCGAGGAGAATACGGGGCCGCTGAGCGGTGTCATGAAGCACTTACTGACCATAGAACCTTAATTGAACAACTTGGCCATTAGTAAGTATGAGATGGTCGACTTTGGTATAAAGCTGAAGATTGGTTGATACTCGATGCTACACTCATTGAGATCGGACTTTTGGGATATCTCGGCCGCAAGAAAAGATTGATTGCGCTGAGACAATGCCTAAAAGAAAGGTCAGTGATATTGATATCCCCTAGAACCCGGTCACTTTCTAGGACGGGTTGAGCCAACTAAACTTCAATAGGGTACTTACCTATAAAACTCCATGCAAGCCTAAACCTAAGGAATTGTGTGCTTTGTTTGTATATGATTATTTGTACATAAAGAATTGTTTGCTTTGTTCACCTGTACATAACACCATAAACATCATAACATCATAAGCATTCTCACTAACCATTTTAAGGATTTAGGAATTTATCTTTGTTCTGTTTTATAGGCCATGATTCCAATTCGTAGGAATACCATCCGAGTCAGCTTCGTGAAAGCGCAACCTCAACTTCAAGAATTAGCATCAAGGGTGCCTGGAGATTCTCCCTTCACCAAGAAATATGGTCGACTTCTCAACTTGGCTACCTCAAACTTCCAAGAAGAAATGATGTGTGTGCTATTCCAATCCTTTGATCCCATGCATCATTGCTTCACCTTTCTTGACTACCAATTGGTGCCTACATTAGAAGAATTCTCTTAACTTTTAGGAGTGCATGTGCTTGATCAAATACCATTCACCGGTTTAGAGGAGACTCCAAATCCTGAAGTCACCGTCGAAGCCTTGAATTTGAAGAGATCTGACATTATAACAAATTGGGAGACAAGAAGTGGAGTTAAGGGTTTCTTAGCCAAGTTTCTGTTGGAGAAGGCTCGTTCATTCTGGAAGGATATGGATTTTCAAGCTTTTGAAGATGTTTTTGCCCTTCTAATCTATGGTTTGGTTTTATTTCCCAATCCAGACCAACTCATAGATGTGAATACCATCAAGGTCTTTATATCTCACAATCTTGTACCTACCCTGCTTGGAGACATTCTACATTGTCTCCACACTCGCACCATGAAGAAAAGAGGTTCTCTTTTGTGTTGCATTCCCTTACTCTCTAGGTGGTTTATTTTGCAGCTACCTCGATCAACGTTGAAGAATGAGCAAGGTTTAACATGGTCTCAAAGGATGATGTCACTCACGCGTTCTGATATTCATTGGTGTTCTCGGTCCTTGGAGGATATTACTATCATCAACCATTATGGGGAATTCCATAATGTCCCTCTACTTGGCATTAGGGGAGGTATTACCTATAACCCTTGTTTGGCTTTACGATAGTTTGGGTATGCACGAAGAGATGGTCCCTGTTGTACCCCAAAATTTGCCCTCCCATTTTTACTCAAGGCATGCTCCTAGAAATCCTCAATTATTCAAGGTTGACTAAGAATTTACCAGATAAATTCTCCTCCTAATATGCCTTCAATTTTGTCCAAGACAAGTTTCATGCCTTGCACAATAAGTTTGCTAAGTCAATTGCTCAAATGCTTGGAAATCAACCATACTAGGTCAAAAGTCAACTGTGGCTAATATAGAGTCAAACTTCAAGATTTTTTATCAACATAATACTTTTGAAGTGATATCCATCATTTGATTAGGGGTTGATCATGATTCCTCAAGAAATGCTCTCAATTTATCAAAAGTCAAAATTTGCTAAATTAGGGTTTCTATAGGAAAAGTCAACTGAACTTTGACTAGGCATAAATTTCACATACTTCATCCATTTTCCCCCAACCAAAGCTCATATTGAATAGAATCTCTTTCCCTATAACTTATCTTCAGCCCTCAAGTCCAAGAAATGCATCATTTGAAAGAAACAAGCTCAGACATTACAGGTCATTTTCAGAAAGTCAACAAAAGCCACTTTTTTCCAAGACCTTTTACATCAAGATAAAATATTCAAATGCAAAATTGATAAAAAGAGGGATTGAATTAGACATCTTGGGATTTCCAAAAAGTACAATATCATCATGATGAGATAAAAATTTAGCAAGTTAAGGCTTACCCAAGTAGGGAAAATTTGGGAATTTTCAAGAATTATGCATTGAGCAAATTTGAAGTTTTAAGACAAGGGCTCAATTTCTTGGATTTCAAACATATCCCTAAGATTATATAGGACCTCCAAAAACACTCTTACTATGACTTACATTTTTTACTTATTTTCTTACACATTTATTTTAAATTATTTCAAGAAAATATAAAATAAAGTGTATAAAATAATTGAAAAAGGGTTTTGGCATTTGGGCTGGTGTTTTGGTTTGCCTTGAAGCCCATGATTTTGTGTAGCATTTACTAGATACATTAAAATTCAAAAATGGACAAAGTTCCATGTTTTTGGAAAAAGTTACAAAAACTTTATTCATGGCTTTAAAACACATGATCATGGTTGTTTAATCCTATGCTATCTTGTCTCCTCATTATACACTATAAATACCAGGTGTGATACGGTGGGAGAACTGACTTGATGTTTTGCGTTTCGATCGCACTTGTGCGGTTAACAAGAGTCGCCACTGACTTTTCTTTTATCCAAAAGGAAAGGTAAAAAAGCACAGGAAATACCTTCCGAGATTATTCTCGAGTTCGGGGGGTAGATTATGAAAAGGGAAGGTATTAGCACCCTTTTCATCCATGGTTTTCCATGGGCTCTTAGTTACTCGTTTAGATCACTTGCTTTCATTTGACAGTGTGCTTGTGGTGTGGGCTTTGAAACTATTTTTAAAAATATCTTTGTAATGGTTCTCGTCTCTATAAGAACGTATACAAAGTTTTGTTTTTGAAAAGTGGTTCAAAGATGTGTTTGTGAATCGTGTTTCAAAAAGTGTTTTAAAAAGAGGTTTTGCAATGGTTCTCGTCTCTATAAGAATGTATACAAAACATTTTATCTTTTTGAAAATGTTTTTGAAATGAGAGTGTAGGTGTAAAGATTTTTTTTCGTGAGCAAGCGAGTAACTAAGAGCGAATCTATCTACTCGAAAGGTCTTAAGTTGTTCTTTTCTTCCTCCTTTTAATGGTGCTATCTTACCATTGATTTGGTAAGAAGCCCCATCGTCGGTTGTGAAGGGACATGCGCGGGTCAATTTTAAAATCATTGAAGGCAACTTGTGAGACGCTTTAGCAATTTTCGTAAGGGACGAGATCGTTTTAATCGAAGGCAACATCGAGGGACTACGATCTTTTTTATCGAAGGGTCATTTCTAGAGCGTCCCATATTCGAGGGACATGATTGTATTTACGAGGCAACGAGCGAGGTTACCCTAGAGGTGCGCGTGTGAAAAAGTGTGTTGGTTTCAAGTTATTTTATTCTTTGATTAGGTCATCTAGCGATTGATTTTTGAATCTTGCCATACACGCCTAATTACTATACAATATATGGAAAACAGTAAATTGCGGGAATTGAAATTCTAAGCTATTACAAAGTATTCGGGAATGGGGGTTCAATTGTTACAAATGGGGATGAATCAAATGAGATAGGAAGATCCAAATATCAAACAATACAACCAAATCGAATTTTTGTGCGATTTAATTAAAGCTATGATAATCCATGAGATAAAATCAACAAAATATGAAATGTTAAGTATTTACATGAAAAGAGAAAAATAAAACCTATTCTAAAAAATTGATTAAATTAAAAACTTTATCTTTTGTATTTTATTATATAAAATCTAAAGAAAACAAATAAACTAAATTAATATTATATTTTTTGGTATTTTATTATGTAAAATCTAAAACAAATTTATTAAAGAAAACAAAAATGATAAAAAAATTAAATTATAAAACCTAAATCTATTTTAATAAATTTTTTTAAGTTTTCTTAGCATTTGCATAATAATAAAAAAATGTAAAGAAAACAAATTAAACAAACAAAAAAATGCAGTGGGCTTAAAAGGACTTGAAAATGAGGCCCAAATGAAAATGTTAATCTTGCTGTGACCAAACAAAGCCAGATGGGGGGGGGGTGAACTAGCAGAACGTAAATGGGCTTATGGGTTTATGAACAAAGCCCAAGCTGTCTTAAGTCTGTTACTTAGCTACTGATTAAGGGAAAAACAAAAAAATTAGGGTTGGAACCCTTTGTTTACAGCGGCGCTCTCATCGTCTCTTTCGCTCATCCCTGTATCATCCTTTACTCATCCCTTCCATTTTTTGTTGGAATCTCTGAATAACTTCACTACCCGTCCCCGTTTCACGAGCGAAATCACTCTTTTACCTCTTTGTCTCACTATGATTTGGCGTTTTGGAAACCCTAAGTGTGGAATTCGATTTAAGCCTAAAGGGTCTAAATTTGGTTCATCTGATCTTCCCCCCAACTCTCAGTTGCCGGAACGCCCCTAATCTCGCCTCCCTAAACGAGTTCTAGCGACTTTCTTGGCAAAACGGTGAGATTTTGTTACCTTTCGAAACTTAACGATTTCAATGGTTTTCTTTTCATCTAGTTTATGTTTCTGCTAATTAACTTTCTCTTTTTTAAATGCACGACAATACATGATTATGGAAGATTTGGAAAGAGATGGAAACCCTACCTGTTGAAGTACTTTCTGTGAAATGGAAAGGGGACGGCGAGATGGTGACCGTGTTCCTTGGTGGCCGGAGCTTGCGCAAGGAAGGAGATGAGGATGGAGGCCTTACTTTTCTGGCTTGGGTTCCTTTTGATAGGTAATAGTTTTTTTGTTGTTTTGATGATGATTTTGATTTGATGATGGTTGTTGGGATTTTTGTGAGGGTTACTGTGTTTTTGGCTGTTTCAAGCTTGCTTACAGTTTTGGTTTGGAAGCTGATAGTTGTTGGGATTTTTGTTCACAGTTACTGTGTTTTTTTGGTTTTGTGTTTGAAGCTTGAGACTTGTTGCAGTTTTTTGGAGATTTTTGACTTTTGACAGTTTTGAAACTTGTGTTTCAGTTTGAGGCTTGGTGATGTTTCTCTGGTTTTTTGGTTATGTTTACAGGTTTGATGAGTTTGGTGATGTTTTTGTTGTTTTGGCTTGCTTACAGGTTTGGTTGATGGTGTTACTGGTTTGATGAGTTTGGTGATGTTTTTGTGGTTTTTTGATTTGTTGGTGTTTCAACAGGTTTTTGTTATTTGATGGTTTAACAGGTTTCAGGTTTTTTGAAAGTTTAACAGGTCTTAGGTTTTTGAAAGTTTGACAGGTTTTGGCATTTTTGGCTTATGTTGGTTTTTGAGGTTTTTAGACTTTGACAGTTTTTGGAGGTTTTGTGATGATTCTGAGTTTTTAGACCTATGTTTTTGGCTTGAGAGTTGTTGTTTTGAGATGGTTTGACAGTTTGAAACTTTGAGGTTTTGGATTTGTGGATTGACAGTTTGAAGGTTGGAGACTTTGACAGTTTTGGTTTTGTGATTTTTTGTATTTAAAGATGGTTCAGATTTGAGACCTCTCTTACTATTTTATTGCTTTCTTTTTATTCTATTCACCCTACTTCTGTTATCTCTCTTCAAAATGGTGGGCAAACAAAGAATTTGAATATCTTACTATATTGTTCTTTTGGCTTTTTTGTGACAGTTTTGTTTTCTAGCAACTTCTATGCAATTTGTGACAGGCAGGGCAGCAGGACTGTGTATTCCAATATCCTAGGTGACTTCTTTCCTCTCTTCTCTCTCAATGACACTAAGAAAGTCAATTTCTCTTTTGCCTTTTTCCAATTCTCAAACGTTCGCAATGAAAAATGATGAATTAGGCTTCTTGAACAAGTTTTTGCTTGTTTGACTTAGCTATTATATTGCCATACTTCTGCTTTGCTGCCTGCTTTTGTTGATGTTGTTTGTTGCTATATTGCTGCCTCGTTTATGCTGTTTGCATTTTGTTTGGACAAAGCTATTTATTTTTTGGACAATTGTGATAATGTTGTTGTTTGTTGCCTAGTTTGCGCAGCTTGCTTGTATTCAGTTTGTAGTATTTGTTTGATTCAGTTTGACTGCATTTTGTTTGGTTCAATTTGCGCCTTTGGTTTGGGCAGTTTGTGATCATTCTGTTTGGACAGTTTGCTTGCCTTTGTTTGGACAACTTGTAGAATTTCTTTTCCTCTTTCTTTTTGTGAACCAAGAAGAATAATCTTCTTGTGATTTGCAAATAGAGAAAATAAATTGTGATGAATTAAAATGGCCTTCTGATTCCATTTTGCAAACTTTAATGATGAATAACATTTAAAATCTCTGTTCATGCCCAAATGGTTTTGTACTAATCATTTTTCTTTCTTTTGTTTTCATGTGAGCACAATTGGATGTGACAAAGCAAGGGAGGCAAGAAACTCTGTGGCAAGCATGGAGGTCTTTGGAGATAGCAAAAGAACTTCAGTCAAACTTAGGCATAGATTAGTTCTCCTAGGCCAAACATTTGTTTGGGTTTTCTTTGTAATTCAGAGAAAAATCATTCTTGTACTGTATCCAATAGCTGTACTAATTCATTTTCAAATATGGTAAGTTGTAAAACCTAAAGTATTTAAATAATAAATTGTTTTGTAACAACGTTTGAAATTGGAGAAAATCATATGAAATGTTCTGGTGTTACTTGAAATCTTTAATCAACAATAACTTGTAATTTTCTCTTCGCATCCTATTTGATTTTTTGAAATGCCAAATCAAGACAATTGAAACAAAATGCTCCAATCTGATAACTTAAATTCCAATAATTCTGTAATCTTGCAGCTGCATTCCAAACAAACACGCACTGTATATTCCATTTCTTAACCAAGCAAATGTTTTAAAAGACGCAAATCATCTGGTTAACCTGGATCAAAATCATGGTTGTCCCTAATGACAATCTTAAATTCCATCTCTTGTCCCAAACAACCATGCCTTGAGAATAAACATTGTCTCTTTTTAGTAAACTTGAGGAATCATAAAGACCTGTGAAAGCCAATTGAATTTTTGAGAATTCATTTTCTTCTGAGAATTGCAAGAAAACCCTAATTACTGGTTTACTGCCACAGAAGAGAATCTGTCTGATCGATTCCTGAGCCAACTTGAATATCCGAGAAACCCTAGGGTTGTGTCTTCTATGAAAAATGGGAGGGAAAATTTTGGGGCACAACACCAGGCCTTAGCTAGCATTAGCCACGCCTACACAACCCCAAAAAGTCACACGAAAAATTGCAAAAATTATTCAAAGTTGTCAAATTTCAAACACCCAATTCCAGCCCTTTTCAGTCCAAACTAAGGACTCAAACCTATTCCTAAAGACTCCAGGAATCCATCCCTGCCACTTCCAAGCTTGTATCACTCTCAAACGGCCAGATCGTACGTCACCAGATTGGTATATTTCTTGAATTAAAAAATATTGCATACTATGATATAAATGTTTTCTATGTTCATGTCCATGTTTGTATTGATGATTGTGCACGTTTAGAGCCATCATGAGTAATTTGACGCAAGAATGAAGCCTTTCCATTGTTAGGGAAAAGTTTTAGACGAGCTTCGTTCTCAGTGATACAGACCTTTTCAGGCCAAACAGAGGGCACCAATGGATTCGCAGCCCCCAAATTAGGAGGACTATGATATTCTTTTTCTTTGATCTAACATTTTCACAGGTTTTGATTTTTAGGGAGGCCGGAGAAGACGACCGGAGATCTACTCTAACGTCTCTGACCGGTGTTGACTCTGTTGGAGTCTGCGTGGCAAAATCACACAATTCTATTGGCCCCTTTTAAACTGATTTGGCGCGCGTTTGAAAGTTTGACGTTTAGATTGATTTATCATTATATTATTATTGTATTATTATATTAACAATTGAGCAGCGTGGCCCAGTGGTAAGAAGCGTGTGTGTTATACTGAAAGGCCTGGGTTCGAATCCCAGGTTTGCATTTTATTTTTCCTAACAATGTTCATGCAGATCCCACACTTCCAATAGTCAAGAGCATACCATACACCTCCAAATCAGAATCATCAGATCCTACCTGATCTAAATCCAAGGGTGTAAAGCGCGCAGATCACCATGTACCATCAAGAATTGTCCACATTGGGTCCAGAAGCAAATCTGGGCTTCTCCCATCTTGGGCCAGCGAATTCAACAACAACACCCCCATTTTTCTTTAACCATCCAGGCCCAGTAATTAATTTTGTTTGTTATTATTTCTTTTATTTTTGCTTGTTTTTATTTATTTATTTAATTAGCAATAAATAATCAAAAATCACAAAAAATTAGGATTAGCTTTTTCTCTTAATTAATTAAATTAATTTCTGAAATTAACTAATTAATTAACTTTAACATTTTCTTTTTTTCAAATTTAAAATAAATTAAACTTAGGTTTAATTTATATTTTTAAGTAGTTTGCATGTCATAATAAAAAAACAATAAAAAAACTTAGATAGTTTCTTAATTAAATTTATTTTTCTAAATAAATTTTAGGATAGTTTAATTATTTTCTTAAATAAAACAAATACAAAAAATGTTAGGTTTTTGTTTAGAATTTAATTTTGATCAATAACTTTCTTTTATTTTAATTAATTAAATTTAGGTTTAATTTAATTTAGTATTTTCCTAAATAAACAAAAATAATCAAAAAGATTTTTACTTAGCAATTCCCTAGGTTTCTTTTAGACATAATATTCGTTTTGCGCGCATTATTTTGTTCTCTCTTTTTTATAATAATGTAACTGTATATTGGTATATAATAGACTAAGTAGGACTTTTTTACCGCTTTCTTTATTTTACCTTTCTCCCAGTTTTGTATATTGTAAATACCCCCTCCCCGAAGCCATGTAATAGTGTAGGTTTATACTTATGCACTTTATTTCCTGTAAAATATTACTGCTAGTAACTAGGCATGTATGGCAAGACTAAAATTAAAACATTATAAAACCCAAAATGCGCAATATAAATAACATGACTCAAACACAATTGCACATGCGCACCTCTAGGGTATCCCACTTTGGTTGCCTTCGGAAAATGGTCACAATTCTCGAAATGTGAGAAGTTTTAGTAGCTACCCTCTATTTTGAAAGATTACAAGTCCCTCGATGACCCTCTCGATGTTGCCTCGGTTAAAAGTGATCTTAGAACTTTAGGACAGTTACTAAAATTCCTCGCCAAGTTGCCTTCGTGACTACAACGTCCCTTCGATTGTCCCTCAAACATCCAACGACAAGGCTACCTACTCACTAATAGTAGGATAGCACTATCTAAAGGAAAGACGAAAAAGAACGACCCTTTTTCTAGTATAAAGTAGATAGTTGTTAGAATTTTGCTCAAAACATTTTGCACTTACACAAATACTACTTTTCAAAAACATTTTCAAAACACTTTGTATACTTTCTCCACTATCCCGAGAAGCATTACAAAGTTTGTCATACTAAGGCATTCTCAAAATATTTTCAAACATACAAAGCATAAAAGGTATTTTAAAATGAGCCTACCTCTAAGAGCCCGTAGAAAACTACGAATGGAAAGGGTGCTAACACCTTCCCTTTCCATAATCTACCCCCCTTACTGGGAAAACTCTCGAAATGGTCTTTTTCTGTTCTTTTCAACTTTTACTTGATTTGGATAAAAGAAAAGTCGGCGACAACTCTTGCTTACTACAACATTTGTGAACACAAACGCAAAACCAATATATAATAGTTGGTTCTACCACCGTATCACAGGACTGGCGACTCTGTTGGGGATAAATAAAAAGTGGGGTTCCTTAGAGTTAGTTCATTATTTAACTGCTTTTGTATGCTTTGTTTGTTTACTTTTGAGGGCTTTGTTTGGGTTACTATAGATCCTACACCCGGATCTGGGGCACCTTATTAGGTAAGTAGCAATAAATCATGGAAGCTGTACAGCGTAGACCGATATGGACGAAGTGATAGCTACGTTAGCATGATACTTAGGTTTATACTAATGTTCATTGAGTCAGTCAAGGATAATATTAGGATTCCTTAGTGTCATTAAGCACTAACTGACCTTTAGAACCTTTAATTGGCTCATCCTAAGCCATTAGAAAGTAGTGAGATGGCCGGCTTTGGTTCCGACCAAAGATTGGTTGATACTCGATACTACACTCATTGAGACTAGTCTTTTGGGATATTCTGGCCGCAATACTTTGGTGCTTGAGCTATAAAAATGCCTAAAAGAAAGGTAAGAAATATGAGACTTCTTAGAACCTGGTTACTATTAATAGGACAGGTTGAGCCAACTGAAACTTCAAGAGGGTACTTACCTTTAAAACTCATGCAAGCCTTTAAAACTAAGGTCTCTGTGTGACTTGTTTGTGTTTGATATACTTGTGATTTCAAAGCATAATCATAACATCATAAACATCATAACATGTCATGTACACTAACCATTTCAAGGGCCTATGGATTTATCTCTTCTATGTTTTGTAGGTCATGGATTCAGCTCGCAGAAAAACCATTCGAATCAATTTTGTAGAGATCCCTCCCAAACTCAAAGAATTGGCTTCAAAGGTTCCTGAGAGTTCATCATTCAACAAGAGATATGGTTACTTGCCTAATTTGGTTGCTACCAGTTTTGACGAAGGTTTGATGAGTGTCTTATTCCAATTCTTCGACCCTAAACACCACTGCTTCACATTTCCAGACTACCAGTTAGTGCCTACGTTGGAATAACTCTCCAAAATACTTGGTTTGCCCATATTGAATCAGATACCTTTTACAGGTTTAGAACAAGATCCAACTGCCGAAGATGTTGTTATAGCTTTGCATTTGAAGCCATCTGACATTGAGTCCAATTGGGAAAGAATGAGCGGAGTCAAGGGCCTCCTCACAAGTTTCCTGATGAAGAAAGCCCAGGTATTCCTAGACACTATGAGTTACCATGCCTTTGAATATGTTTTATCTCTTTTAATCTACGGGTTAGTTTTATTCCCCAATTCAGACCAATTTATAGATGTTAGTGCCATCAACATTTTTCTTTGCTTACAATCCAGTGCCTACATTGCTCGGGGATATTCCGCATTCACTCCATACCCGTACCATGAAGAAGCGAGGGACTCTTATGTGTTGTATACCTCTACTCTATAGGTGGTTTATTTTGCACCTTCCCCGGTCAGTAATGAAGAATGAATTAGGTTTAATATGGAACCAAATATTGATGTCTCTTTCTCACTCTGACATCTATTGGTGCCCTCGCTCCCAAGAAGACATCTCTTTTATTGATCGCTGCGGAGAATTTCCCAATATGCCACTCCTTGGCATTAAAGGATGCATCACCTACAACTCCTCTTTAGCTTTACGTCAGTTTAGTTACGCCCTGAGGGATGGTCCTCATGATATGCTCATTCAAGATATTGTGTTCGACTATTCAAATGATCTGCAAGGTTATCATCAGAGGTTCATCTGCGCTTCGGGAATGGTTAAGAAGACTGATAGCAGGACTCTAGGGCACAAGAACTCCATCCCTTTGGAGCCATACCTCAAATGGGTGTGAGCTCGTGCTCAAAATCTTATGATGTCGTATGCTGCTATCCTACCAGTGATTTCAAAGCCTATTGTTCAAGGGGTAGAGTCCCACATCATTCTTCATCCTGATATGCCAACAAACTTTGAAGAATTGCAAAAATCTTGGATACAACTCAAAGAAGAACGAGATACCTTTGAGTCCCAATTCTATGCCAGTGAGAAAAAGGTGTTGGAACTGACAAAGCGGCTTCACGAAGAGAGGAACCCCAATGCCTACTGTTGTACCCCAAAATTTGCCCTCTCACTTATCAAGAATTTCCTCACAAGATCGCTTTGACTCAAGACTGCATTAGGGTTTGACCAGCTCAAGACATCTCCTCATGCACTGATGACCAAATTTAGGGTTTGTGTTTGCACAAGGATTTTTGGACTATAAATATTTAATATGACTTTCAAGGATCATTAGGGACCCCCAATATTACTCATGTCAAGTTTCAAGCCTTGAATCACATTTTTGATCAGTCAATTGGATAATTGACCTAAAAATCAGCTGTATTGGGGAAAAAGTCAATCATGGCCAATTTACAGTCAAACTTCATAATTTTTATCCACATCAACATCTTAGGCTCATATGTATCATTTGATCAAGTTTGGACCATAATTCCTCAAGAAATTTGATCAAATCATCAAAAGGGAAAATTGGTCAAAATTAGGGTTTTGACTGGGAAGGGGCAATTTCTGATTTTTGACCTAGAAAATGATCAATTGGCTTGAAGCATGATTTCAAGAGTTCAATTGCATCATTTTGATCTAATAACATGGTTCAAAACATTGCAAGTCCATTGGATTGACAGATGAATTTTGCAATCAACTGATCAAAAGTCAACTGTATATTGAAAAGTCAAACTTTGACTTTTTGGTCAAAATCAAATGCCAAAGATCATAATTCATCAAAACATGTCAAAATGTGAAACTTTTTCATCAAGAAATCAAGGATTCAAGATTTTGTTTTGAAAAGTTGAAATTTCCTAACTTAGAAATTTTTCTAAGTATAGAAAATTTCTTTTTTTTTTCCTCAACTTTGAGCCAAATTTTCACCATGATGCAAGATGATCCAAAGGAAATTTCCAACATGAAATTTTTAGATCTCTATGAAATCTACAACTTTTCTTCACACAATTTCTCCTAAAAATGCTTGGATCTCCAGATATAATTTTGTGAATACAAGCTCATGAACTAAAATAACTTAGTGAAATTTTGCCCTAGTTAGGTAGATTTTTGACCTAACTTCATGGCTATTTTTCACATAGTACCAAAGGAAATTTTAAAAATCAATTCAAATATGGGTTGCAGAAAACATTGCAAGATTTCCAAAATGTCCAAGAACTCCTTGAGATCATTCTTGAGTAGGGAGAATCGAAGAGATGAAGTTGGTGATTTATCACTTTGATTTCAAGCCATTTCATGATGAACAAAAATTCAAATCTAAGCCTAGGCTGCATAATCTTTGCTTTGCAGGCATCAAACTTGTTTCTAACTCCATAATTAAATGTTTTCACAGATGTTGGAAGCTTTTAGCCAAGCATTGAATGCATTGTACAAGAACAATTCCATTTTTGGCACAAAGGTGCCATTTCCATTTTGATAAAGCACTACTTTTGCCTTTGCCAACTTCTTGAGCCTCTCAATTGTTTTCTCTGCACACAAGCAAAGTCAAAACCAAAAGCAACTTGTCTAAGGCCTCTCCCAAACCAGACCATGCTTATACAACACTTAGAGAGTTGTCTCCTCACTTTTCTTCAAAAGCAAGTTATAGATCCAAAAGGCTATAACTCAGAAATCTGGAGTGGAGTTGATCTCTAACCTTTTCCATACATATACACAAATGTATTTCAACATAAGACACGAATGCTAAGACTCCAAAACACTCCCAAACACTCTGCAACTCAGAATCTGCCATAGCTTGACATTTTTTAACCTTACACATCCATCTCTAAAACCACTCGTGCGTTCTGAGTTTTAACCACCCAAACACTTAATATACCTCATATCTAAGTGATCCAGACCCCTGTTCCCTCACTGTAACTCCTTCTCCACCATCCACCATTTTCAAATATCAAGCTTGAAGGTTGACTTGAGTAGGGGATTCAGGGACTTTCAAGACAAAGTAAGGATTGGAATACACTCAGGGAGGTCCAGGCAAGCTAAACAGATCCTCAGGCCTTCTCAAGACTTGCTCAAACTCCATTCACGATTCCAGATGAAAGAGGTAAAAACTAAAACTTCTATATCTTCATACAAGCATCATTTGGTCCTGATTTGTGAAAGCAAAATGTAGATATCCTTGCCCTAAAGCTAACCATGTTCATAGTTTTCATTTATATTAACTGTGTATAGAGAATTTTGGATTTGAAATTTCTGTAAAAATTAGGTTTCAAATTAGGGCAAGTAAAATTAGATTTTATCTTTGACTTTTAGTTTACATAAATTATATGGTTGAACTCGTGAGAAGAAACACCATAACTTTCATGTTTGGACTTTCCATTTTTATGGAGAAATGAGAGAGATGCAGGTGGTCCAGCCATGGCTCAAGGTTGGAGATGAAGTTGCCTTCAGGGGGAATTTTCTAATATATATTTATGATTGTGTTTATATAAACGGATGTACAGCCATCCCAGTGGTAAGGCAACGCGTGTAAATGCTATAGGTCACGGGTTCGAGCCTTAGCGCGCTACCTTTTGCAATTTTCTCACATTTTTTCCATTTTTTGTCCCTTTGCAGCGCTGGGCTTTTTGTTTCATGGGCCTGTTGATTTTTTCTAACCTCCTACCCCTTGTCTGCTTGTGACACCCTTTGCCCATATCATTTTTTATTTATTTCATTTTCATTTTATTTTCTTAAAAAAATATTTATCTTAATATTATAAAATCATAAAAATATGAAAATGATAGATTTATATTTTGACTTGTTTTATTTTATTTTTCTCACATAAAATATTTTTATTTTAGTTATATATTATCTATTTTTATTAAATAAACTTGTAAATTAAATTATAACTAGTTTAATATTTTTTTTCTCTTTATACCCATTAAATATTTATTTTAATATGAAAGGACTAAAATACCTCATAATGCCATATATTATTTTCAAGACAAAAAATACAAAAGTACTTACTTTTTCTTAAAGAAATTTGTTTTCTTTTAATCAAATAGAATTAGGGTTTATTCAAAAATCTTTCTAAAAAATAATTTCTTTTCTTAATTGATTTAAGTTAATCTTGATTTATTTATTAGGTTTAGGTTAAAACTTTTTTCACATAAAAAACCAAACAAAAATCTTCTTTGCATTTACATATCTTTGCATATTTAATTTATCTTGTATACTATTTATTCCAATTATTTGTACATATTCAATATGGTTGTAATAGATTAATTAGGTTTATATATTATTGCAATCCCCATTCATAAATTGTATATCCCCTCCCACAAGTGTTGTAATAGCGTAGTAATTTTTAATTTCGCAATTTATCGCTTTTACATAATATGCTAGTAATTAGGGTTTGTATGGCAAGATAAAACCAATCAAATAGAAAACCCTAATTCAAGACAAAATCAAGCATGGACATGACACACTTGCACACAAGCACCCCTAGGGTTATCCCACTTGGTTGCCTTATACAAAATAGTCATATTATGCATGTAAAGTATCTTAGCAAAAACAAACAAATACAAGATCATAGTCCCTCGATGATGTTATTGAAAGTTGCCTTACAAAAATGATCTTAGTCCCTCAAAAATGCTAAGATACTTTGCAACATTGCTAATCATGGCTATACGATGACCCACGCCCGTCCCGTTTACATCCAAAGATAGGGTTGTTTACCAAATCAATGGTAAGACAACCATGTCAAAGAAAAATAAAATGAACAAGAAAGACATTTGAGTAGGTAGATTACTTTTAGTTACTTGCTCCATTCCAAAACAAATATCCTTGCTATTTTCAAAACAAACACACACATTTCCAAACATCTTACAAAAATTGAAAACATTTTCAAAAAATCAACATCTTTGTATACATTCTTACGAACGAGAATCATTACAAAGATTTCCTAAACAATGGCCTCTTTTACAAAATACTTTCAAAACCACACAAAGCACAATTTCAAACAAAAGCAAGTGATTTAGCAAGTAACTAAGAGCCCATGGAAAACCATGGATGAATAGGGTGCTAATACCTTCCTTTTTCATAATCTACCCCCCGAACTCAAGAAACAATGTCAAAGGTCTTTCCTGTGCTTTTTCACCTTTCCTTTTGGATAAAAGAAAAGTCGGTGGCGACTCTTGCTAACCAAAACATTTGCGATAAAACGCAAAACCCTCAAATCAATTCTCCCACTGTATCACAGAACTGGCGACTCTGCTAGGGAAAATTCTAAAAGTGGGGTTACCTTAGGGATATATCACATTTATTTGCTTACATTGTTTGACTTGTATGCTTTACATTATGGTTCTTTGTTTGGGTTTGAATCCTCTACCTGGATTTGGGATACATTATAGGTAAGTAGCAATACGTTGTGGAAACTGTGCGGGGTATACCGACATGGTCTAAGCAATAGCTATGTTAGTGCGACATATTTGTGGGTACCGGTAGCCTTTGAGTTAATCAAAGAGAATACGGGGCCGCTGAGTGATGTCATGAATCACTAATGAACTTCTAGAACCTTTACTTGACCAACTTGGCCTTTAGGATGTCGTGAGATGACCGGCTTTGGTGTAGTCCGAAGTTGGTAGATACTCGATACTACACTCATTGAGTTTTGGTTTCTTGGGATATTTCGGTCGCCATTAAAGAGGCTTGAGCTGAAACAATGACCAAGGAAACAATCCAGTGATATTGAGCTCCTTAGAACCCGGTTACTATTACTAGGACAGGTTTAAGCCAACTAAACTTCAAGAGGGTACTTACCTATAAAACTCCATGCAAGCTTAAACTAAGGATTTGTTTGATTTGCTTGTATATGCATACTTGTACATAACATCATGGATATCATGAACATCATATACATCCACTAACCATTTCAAGGATTCTGGGATTCATCTTTGTTCTTGTTTTATAGGATATGGATTCACTTCGCAGGAAAACTGTTCAAGTCAACCTTGTGAGAATCCCTCCACAACTTAAGGAGCTAGCTTCAAGGATTCCTGAAAAACTCTCCATTCACCGAGAGACATGGTCGTCTACTCAACTTGGTCACCTCCAACACAGATGAGGACATGATGAAGGTGCTCTTTCAGTTCTTTGATCCTTTGCACCATTGCTTCACATTTCCCGACATCAACTTGTGCATACTTTGGAAGAATTCTCCCAACTCTTAAGGATTCCCATTCTCAATCAACTACCTTTCAACGGTACAGATAGAGATCCAAAGCCAGAAGAGATTTCTCAAGCTTTACACTTGCACTCATTTGATATCATAACTCATTGGGAAACAAGGAGTGGTGTCAAAGGTTTTCTGGAAAAGTTCCTATTTGAGAAAGCCCAAAGCTGTTGGAATTCCTTAGACTTGCAAGCCTTTGAGGAAATTGTGGCTCTCCTCATCTATGGGATGGTTTTGTTTCCAAATCTTTACCAACTCATAGATGTGAACACCATCAAAATCTTCATATCCCGCAACCTGGTGCCTACATTGCTAGGGGATATCCTACACTCTTTTCACACTCGCACAATGAGGAAAAGAGGTGTCCTTATGTGTTGCACTCCTATATAGGCAAGATGGTTTATTTCTCATCTTCCCCAATATGTATTAAAGAATGAGTAAGGTTCAAGGTGGTCACAAAAGTTGATGACGCTCAAAGATTCAGACATTCATTGGTGCTCTCGATCCAAAGAGAATGTTATCATCGTTGACCGTTATGGAGAATTACCTAATGTCCCTTTACTTGGAATTAGGGGAGGTATCACCTGCAACCCATGCTTAGCCTTAAGGCAGTTTGGTTATGCCCGGAGGGATGGCCCGCACGAGATGTTGATTCAAGGTTTGGTATTCGACTACGAAAACGACGATCAAGGTCTTCGCCAAAGATTTATCCGAGCTTGGAGGATGCTAAACAAGGTGGATAGCAAGACTTTGGGGTACAAGAATTACATTCCTCTTGAGCCTTACCTCAAATGGGTATGAACTCGTGCTCAAAGTCTTATGATGCCTTACCCCTCCATTCTCCCGGTAATCATTGAGCCTGTTAAGGAAGGAGATGTTCCATACACAATCCTACATCCTGACATGCCCACATCTCTTGAAGACCTCCAAAGGGATTGGATACAACTCAAAGGAGAGAGAGATACTTTCGAATCCCAATTTACGCAAGCGAGAAGAAGGTTTTGGAACTCACTAGGCTACTTCATGAGGAGCAGACTCTAAATGCCTACATTGCACCAAAGAGGATGCGCACTACTTTTCTATCTTAGAGTTTTGTATAATTTTGCCCAAGGGGCATTGATGTACTCAAACTTTATCTTATTAATATAACGTGTGTTTATTTTTGTCTAAAACAAATATGAATCTTTGAAATCCTTGAAAACATTGCATATGCATATACCATTCATCATAACATAAACAAGTCTTTTGCAACAAGTCTTCTCATCTCTCTACTGTTTATTTCAGTAAGATGGATCTCGAGCAAACAGTGAAAGATCTCCAAGCTCAGAATACACAGTTTCAACAGTTGCTCATGACCCCTAGCCAAGGGGTAAGACGAGTTGATGACTCTGCTGGCTGAAGAGAGGAAAAAGAAAACAAAGAAGGTAACCGGAGTCTTAAACATGGGAAGAAGATTTCATGGGCAGACAAGAAGGACTTTGGACTTTGCAACAACATCTGGTGAAGGAGAGGGGAAAGGAAAGGAAACAGTTGTCCCGTTAGAATCGGAAGAGGAGGAAGAAGAAGAGGACTACTCTGAGGAACAATACCCTCCGGCTGATGACAATTATAAACATCTTGAAGAGCGTTTGAGCGCCATGGAAATCCAAAAGGTGCCAGGCTTGGACTTTGAGGAATTGGGACTAGTGTCGGGGATTGTGATTCCTCCAAAATTCAAAATACCTATGTTTGCCAAATATGATGGAGTGTCGTGCCCTAAAATGCATCTCCGGTCATATGTGAGGAAAATCCAACCCCATATCGCTGATAAAGACTTATGGGTACATTTCTTCCAAGACAGTCTGTCTGGTACTCAACTTGACTGGTTCTACCAATTAGAAAGAGCCAGCGCTTATAATTGGGAAGATCTTGTCGCAGCTTTCTACAAGCAATATCAATACAATGCTGATTTGGCGCCTACCTGTACTCAACTCCAGAGTATGGCCATGGCCTCCAATGAAGGTTTCGAGGACTATGCACAAAAATGGAGAGATTTGGCTGGAAGAGTTCAACCCCCTCTGTCTGAGAGAGAATTGGTAGACATGTTCCTAGGCACCTTATTTGGTCACTTCTTCAATCATTTAATGAAAGTTCATCTGCAGGGTTTACTGAACTAATATTAACCGGAGAGAGGGTAGAAGCCGACATAAAGAATGGAAAGATTCAGAAAGACACATCTTCTTCTACAGCTGTAAGGAAGCCCTTTATCGGAAAGAAAGAGGTGGCTGCCGCATATCCGCAAAGAAACCAAGATAGGGCCGAACGCCGACCAATGGTGGGGGTTGTTATGATCCCAAAACCTGCGTCTGATCAGCAAAGAAATAATTAACCAAGGGTAGAAAGGCCAGTCATGCAGTTCACCAGAATCAACATGACTCTGTCTCAAGTATTACCACATCTTCTAAGATCCAATTTGGTGACCTTGAAAGAAGCTCCGAAAAACCCCAATACAACATCCCCTCATTATCATCCCAATGCCCGTTGCGCATATCATTCTGAAAGTCCTGGTCACAATACTAATAACTGTTGGGCCTTGAAGAACAAAATACAAGACCTCATTGAAGCAAAAGAAATTGATTTTGATGCGCCCGAGAAGCCAAATGTCATTTATGCTCCTATGCCTAGACATGGCCATAATACCAATGCCATTGAAGAAGGATTGTTTGTTACTTCGGTTAATGAACTTATGAACCCACTTCTGACTGTTAAGATAAACTTGTTGAAAGCCGGTGTGTTCCCAGGCTGTAATGAAGTTTTCCATCTCTGCTTATCCTCACCAACTGGTTGTCCTTTGTTGAAGACGGGAATTCAGTTCCTGATGGATAACAAAGAGATTTTGTTTAAAAAGACTCCCGTTTCACCTATTCATGTTGAAGATGTTTCTATCATTACCATTTTCGCCAATTCTTCCAGGGTCTCCACCAAAAGACCCGTTAGAATTACATCAGTTCCGAAAGAAGCTCCTTTAATAATCACAATGCATGGGCCAGTCCCATATGAATAAGACAAAACTGTGCCATGGAATTACGGAGGGGACATTTACTACCATGGCATCAAGCAAGACTGGCTGGCCGCCGAAGAGATAAACTCTAAAGAAGAAGATTCTGACATCAGTAATATTTCCGGAACTAGCAAAATTACCCGAAGTGGTAGGATCTTTTCTCCAGAAATTGCTCCCCCAAAAATAGTTTCTGGACCCGTGATCATCCCTGTGGCTGCTCCAAAGATTGATCATGTACCCATAATCATCTCTGTAAGTACTCCTATTGACAAAGTTATTACAACCCCTGATACCATTTCTACCAACACTCCTGCTGCTGAATCTCGAGGAAAAAGTATTTTGGTCGAGCCTGTCCGGACGAAGGCCCAGTCATTGACTATCCCTGAGACATCCAAGAAAGAAATGGAGGAGATCCTAAAAATTATAAAGAGAAGCGACTGCGATGTAGTTGAACAACTGGGGAAAACTCCCTCTAAAATCTCCATGCTGGCATTAATACTCTGTTCTGAGGCACATGCAAAAGCCTTGGTGAAGTTCTTAAAAACTGCTCATGTACCTCAAGAGACATCTGCTGATCAATTTCAAGATTGCATGGCCAGCCTAACTGCGAACAATGGTTTGGGTTTTTCAGATGCTGATCTGACGCCGAGGGGAAGAAAGCATAATGAGGCGTTGCATGTCTTAGTGGTATTTAGGGGAACCACTCTGGCGCATGTTTTGGTGGACACTGGCTCATCTTTAAATGTATTACCCAAAAAAGCTCTTGATAGACTTGACTATGAGGGATTGGCTTTAAAACCAAGCAACATAGTGGTAAGGGCTTTTGACGGTTCGAAGAGGATGGTACATGGGGAGGTAGACATTCCCATAAAGGTTGGAACCCAAACCTTCAATTCAACTTTTTATGTGATGGACATCCGCCCTTCATACTCCTGCTTGCTAGGCCGACCATGGATTCATAATGCTGGTGTTGTTACTTCTATGTTGCACCAGATGTTGAAATATCAAGTTCAAGGGAATATTATCACCGTCCATGGAGAAGAAGAATACATGATTAGTCATCTCAATTCCTTCAGATATGTGGAATTAGATGGTGAATTCATTGAAACTCTATTTCAACACTTTGAAGAGGTCCCTCAAGATGTGGCAGTGACCAAGAGTGTTCCCAAGATTACAAGGCCTCCACTTCGGATGTCGTCACTGAAATATGCTAAAGCAGTAGTAGAAGGAGGAGGATGCACTATCTGGGGACAACTCCCAGATATCCCATATAAGTCTGACAAGTTTGGCCTAGACGTCATTTCAAATGCTCAAAAGGCTGTACGCCGTGCCCGTGCTGGAGGACCACCCCTAAAGATCAGCAACCGTGAAATCAATGCAATAGAAGATGGTGAAGATGATTGCAATCTGGAGGATTGGATCTTTCTGACTGTCAATGGAGGGCTCAGCAATTGGGAAGCTAGAGACTTCGTCCCGATCACTTTCATCCCTCAGTAATTTGTCTTTACATTTTGTTGGATCTGTAATATTCAAAACAATCCGCACTCTTAAAACCTTGTGTCTTACCCGAGGCACAATGGTCCATTTGTAAGGGTTATTATCTCATTTTTCATATGACATTAATGAATCATGGACGTTTTCGCATACAAACTTTTGTGCTCATTGTTTTTCTTTTTACATTTTACTTTCTTTCAAAGATAGCTATACCCTTACACACACCCACACTCACAATGTAGGTATACATCCATTCTGGATCCTATGGGTAACGATACTGCTATGGCCTTTTGTGACTCTGAGAATCTAATCTACCAAGCCGAAGACGAAGGTGAGGAAGATTGTGAAGTACCAGGGGAACTTGCCAGACTGCTACAACAATAAGAAAGAACCATTCAGCCTCACGAGGAACCCGTGGATACAATCAACATGGGTACCGAAGAAGATAAAAAAGATGTCAAAGTGGGTGCTAATCTGGAACCCAGTGTCAAGAAGCGTCTGATTCAGTTGTTGCATGATTATGTCGAAGTCTTTGCCTGGTCGTATGAAGACATGCCAGGACTTGATGAAGATATTGTGGTACATCGTCTGCCTACAAGAGATGATTGTCCTCTAGTAAAACAAAAGGTTCGTCGAATGAGGCCGGATATGTCAAAAAAGATTAAAGCAGCGGTCAAGAAGCAATTCAACGCTAGATTCTTGGCTGTCACCTCTTACCCCCAATGGGTTTCCAATGTTGTTCCCGTGCCCAAAAAGGATGGCAAAGTGCGAATGTGTGTGGACTACCGAGATTTGAATAGGGAAATCCGTAAGGATGACTTTCCACTCCCCCGCATTGATATCCTAGTTGACAATATGGCACAACACAAAGTGTTTTCCTTCATGGACGGATTCTCAGGTTACAACCAAATCAAAATGGCACCTGAGGACATGGAGAAAAAAACATTTGTCACACAGTGGGGCACATTCTGCTACAAGGTAATGCCATTCGGATTGAAGAATGCTGGGGAAACCTATCAACGCTCCATGGTAGCTTTATTTCATGACATGATACATCATGAAATAGAAGTCTACGTGGACGATATGATAGCCAAATCGCAAACAGAAGAAGAGCATCTTGATCACTTACAAAAATTGTTTGAGAGATTGAAGAAGTACAAACTAAGGTTGAATCCTAACAAATGCACATTCGGGGTACGGTCTGGTAAGCTCCTAGGCTTTATAGTCAGCAACAAAGGTATCGAGGTTGATCCTGCCAAAGTTAAAGCAATATAAGAGATTCCTGCTCCTCGTACTGAGAAGGAAGTCAGAGGATTCTTGGGACATTTGAACTATATCGCCAGATTCATTTCTCACTTGACAGCTACTTGTGAACCAATCTTCAAACATTTGAAGAAAGATCAAGTAGTCAAATGGAATTATGAATGCCAAGTTGCTTTTGACAAAATCAAAGAATACTTACAAGAACCACCTGTGTTGATGCCACCAGTCGAGGGAAGACCGTTGATTATGTATCTGACTGTTTTAGAAAACTCAATGGGGTGTGTATTGGGGCAGCATGACGAGTCTGGCCGAAAAGAGCAAGCTATTTACTACCTGAGTAAAAAGTTTACCGATTGTGAAACCAGATATTCACTGCTCGAGAAAACTTGTTGCGCTCTGGCATGGGCTGCTCTCCGACTAAGACAGTATATGCTGACTCATACTACCTTATTGATATCTAAAATGGATCCGATAAAATACATTTTTGAGAAACCTGCTCTTTCTGGGAGAATAGCCATATGGCAGATGATCCTGACAGAATATGACATACTGTATACTACCCAGAAAGAAATAAAGGGACGTATACTAGCTGATCACCTCGCTCACCAAGCTGTAGAAGACTACCAGTCCATGAAGTTCGAATTCCCGGATGAAGACATCATGACATTAGACAACTGTGAAGAATTCAAGCCATATGACGGACCTGAACAAGGATCCCGATGGACCCTGTTCTTTAATGGAGCCTCCAATGCACTCGACAATGGTATTGGTGTTGTACTCATATCTCCAGAAGGGTGTCACACTCCCTTTACTGCCAGACTTTGCTTCAATTGTACAAACAACATGTCAGAATACGAAGCATGCATATTCGGTCTCAGAGCTGCCATAGACTTAGGAATCAAATCCTTAGATGTGTTTGGAGATTCTGCTTTGGTCATCAGTCAGATCAAAGGGTAATGGGACACCAAACACCCAAACCTTATCCCTTACAAAGAACATGTTTTGACATTTCTACCACATTTTGAGAAGATTACCTTCGAGCATTTCCCGCGAGAAGAAAATCAGCTAACAGACGTTCTAGCCACAATGTTATCTATGTTTAAACTTAATTGGGATAACGAGGCTCCCCAGATCACCATTGAACGAATGGACGAACCAGCGCACTGTCACGAGATTAATACTGAAGAAGTAGTGGTCCAGCCTTGGTTTCACGAAGTCAAGACGTATCTCGAGACTCAAGAATACCCAGAAGAAGCTTCAGTCAATGATAAGAAGTTCTTAAGGAGATTCTCTGCTAAATTCTTCCTTAGTAATGGCATCCTGTATAAACGCAATCATGACTCTGTGTTACTTCGGTGCGTAGATAAGATTGAAGCTGAAAGGATCCTGGCTGAATTGCATGAAGGCACCTTTGGTACCCATTCCAGTGGGCATGCGATGGCAAAGAAAATCCTACGGGCAGGCTATTACTGGTCGACCATGGAAGCAAATTACTATCAACACTCTCGAACCTGCCATAAGTGTCAAATTTATGCTGACAAAGTGCATGTACCTCTGGTTCCTCTGAATGTCTTGACAGCTCCTTGGCCTTTTGCTATGTGGGGAATTGATATGATTGGGGAAATCAAGCCGACAACCTCCAATTGACACCGTTTCATCCTAGTGGCCATTGACTACTTTACAAAATGGGTGGAGGCAGCTTCCTTCGCTTCCATCGCCAAGAACGTTGTTGCCCGCTTCATCAAGCAAAATCTCATCTTCCGGTACGGTATCCCAGAAAGGATCATCACTGACAATGGAACAAATCTCAATAACACTATGATCACCGCATTATGCGAGCAATTCAAGATTCAACATCACAATTCTTCTCCCTATCGGCCAAAGATGAATGGTGTTGTAGAAGCCGCAAATAAAAACATTAAAAAGATCATACAGAAAATGACAGTCACATACAAAGACTGGCATGAGATGTTACCATTCGCTCTCCACGGGTATCGTACCACAACTCGCATATCAACCGGGGAAACACCCTTTTCTTTGGTTTACGGCATGGAGGTTGTCTCTCCTATCGAGGTTAAGATCCCCTCTCTGAGGATTATGAAGGATGCAGGGCTGAACAAAGAAGAGTGAATCCAGACTCGACTTGATCAAATGAATTTGATTGATGAGAAGAGACTTACGGCTATTTTCCATGGTCAAATGTATCAAAAACGGAAGATCAAGGCTTTCAACAAGAAAGTCAGGCGCCAAGTGTATCAAGTCAGAGACCTAGTGATTAAACGTATCATCCTGCCACAAGGTGATCCTAGGGGCAAGTGGACTCCTACCTATGAAGGACCATTTTTAATCAAAAACATTTTCTCTGGTGGGACAATGATCTTGACCACCATGGATGGTGACGACCTGCCGCATCCTGTGAACGCTGACATAGTCAAAAGATACTACGCATAAGAGACCCGCTAGGTTGACATACCTAGGAAAAACAAGGGCATCTCGGTGAACCAAAAGGTTCGGGAAAAAGTTAGGGATAAAACAAAAAAAATATGTACACCCGACAAGTTGAAAACCCGAAAGGGAGACTTGGGAAAAAAAGGGTTTCCCGGTGGACTGAAAACCCGAAAGGGAGGTCCAGGCAAAAGTTAGGGAATTAAGGCGTACGACTATGTCCCGTTGGATCACTTTATGGACAAACTTTGGCTTCCACTGACAAACTCAGAATTTCTGATCAATTCAATCATCTTCGAACGAGGCAACAAATAGACAAGATGCTCAGAGATACGAAGGCTATAGCAGAATGGAAACCCCAGGGGATTGTTACACATAGCAATTTTTCTCTGTATCAAAATTTTCTTTTTTTATGACAACATTATCTTACTAGAATGTTTGTCTCCTTGTACAAAAATACTTATTCAAAGTCAATACAAAACATCCCTTTGAAAGTGCAAAAACTATTTGTCTTTTCTTCACGCTTGTGTTTTGTTTACAAAAACGTCCAATGATTCATTGTTGAACATATGCATTTGAACATAATTATTGTTTACAAATAAACAAAGTGAAAAGAGGCAATTACTGATAGGTTGAAAGGATAGGGAAATACCTCTAGGTTATCCCATAAGTAATCCCCTGCAGTACGTCAGTTAAATCCCCAGCGGAATAAAGTTTCAAATTATTGATCCCCAGCGGAACGAAGTTTCAAATTATTGATCCCCAGTAGAAGTCGTCAAATTTCTCAGGATTTCCCAATAGGATTTTACAAGCAGCACTTGGCATTTCCCTTACAACAGGGTTTATTTCTCAAAATGGAAATTCATCAACGCTTCGACTTTGAATCATGAAGACTTACACATCCTCAGCAACATTCAAGGATTTATTTTCCTCAACCCTACAGCAATACAATAGATTAGCTCACATACCCATACATCACATCCATTAATCATAAACATTGATACGTGCATGCATCCCATTACACCATGCATTTCATACAACATGACTTTGCATATTAGCTAACATTTTACCCTTTTTAGGATAAGATTAATCAATGGCTACCATTAACAATGTTCAAAGGTTTCAGATACAGTATAGATACGCTCCAAACACGGATGCCATTCTGATACTCATTCAGATTCAACCTTCATATACAGTTCAGATACGCTCTAGACACGGATGCCATCCTGATACTCATTCAGATTTCAACCTTCAGATATAGTACAGATACGCTTCAGACACGGATGCCATCCTGATACTCATTCATATTTCAACCTTCAGACACAGTACAAATACACTTCAGACACGGATGTCATCCTGATACTCATTCAGATTTCAACCTTCAGATATAGTTCAGATACGCTCCGAACACGGATGCCATTCTGATACTCATTCAGATTCAATCTACAGATACAGTTCAGATATGCTACAAACACGGATGCCATTCTGATACTCATTCAGATTCAACTATTCAGATACGGTTCAGATATGCTCCAAACGCGGATTCCATTATGATACTCATTCAGATTCAATCTACAGATACAATTCAGATACGCTCCAAACACAGATTCCATTCTGATACTCATTCAGATTCAACTATTCAGATACAGTTTAGATACGCTCCAGACGCGGCCGCCATTCTGATACTCATTCTTTCAACTTACAAATTACAAATTCAACAAATTACTTTTGGATGGCATCGTTAAGCCCATATCCCACAACTTTCTATCACCTCTCCAAATGGCATCTTTAAGCCCATTCCCTCAACCTTCACATCAGCGAGCGCACATTTCTGGGCACTCTAGTGTCCAATCATCTTCCACCTTCGAGTCACGAATGGGAAAACTCGCCAATATAACTCTTCAGGTTTAAGAAGATTGAACAGGGGTAGCTGTTGTACCCCAAAATTTTCCCTCTCACTTATCAAGAATTTCCTCACAAGATCTCTTTGACTCAAGACTGCATTAGGGTTTGACCAGCTCAAGACATCTCCTCATGCACTGATGACCAAATTTAGGGTTTGTGTTTGCACAAGGATTTTTGGACTATCGATACTTCATATTACTTTCAAGGATCATTAGGGACCCCCAATATTACTCATGTCAAGTTTCAAGCCTTGAATCACATTTTTGATCAGTCAATTGGACAGTTGACCTAAAAATCAGCTGTATTGGGGGAAAAGTCAATCATGGCCAATTTACAGTCAAACTTCATATATTTTTATCCACATCAACATATTAGGCTCATATGTATCATTTGATCAAGTTTGGACCATAATTCCTCAAGAAATTTGATCAAATCATTAAAAGGGCAAATTGGTCAAAATTAGGGTTTTGACTGGGAAGGGGAAATTTCTGATTTTTGACCTAGCAAATGATCAAATGGTTTGAAGCATGATTTCAAGATCTCAATTGCATCATTTTTACCTAATAACATGGTTCAAAACATTGCAAGTCCATTGGATTGACAGATGAATTTTGCAGTCAACTGATCAAAAGTCAATTGTATACTGAAAAGTGAAACTTTGACTTTTTGGTCAAAATCAAATGCCAAAGATCATAATTCATCAAAACATGTCAAAATGTGAAAAAATTTCATAAATAAATCAAGGATTCAAGATTTTGTTTTGAAAAGTTGAAATTTCCTAACTTAGAAATTTTTCTAAGTATAGAAATTTTCTTATTTTTTTCTAAACTTTGAGCCAAATTTTCACCATGATGCAAGATGATCCAAAGGTAATTTCCAACATGAGAGTTGTAGATCTCCATGAAATATACAACTTTGATTCACACAATTTCTCCTAAAAATACTTGGATCTCCAGATATAATTTTGTGAATACATGCTCATGAACTAAAATAACTTAGTAAAATTTTGCCCTAGTTAGGCAGATTTTTGACCTAACTTCATGGCAATTTTTCACATAGTACCAAAGGGAATTTTCAAAAGCAATTCAAATATGGGTTGTAGAACACATTTCAAGATTTCCAAAATGTCAAGGAACTCCTTGAGATTATTCTTGAGTAGGGAGAATCGAAGAGATGAAGTTGGTGATTTATCACTTTGATTTCAAGCCATTTCATGATGAACAAAAATTCAAATCCAAGCCTAGGCTGCATAATCTTTGCTTTTCAGGCCTCAAACTTGTTTCTCACTCCATAATTAAATGTTTTCACAGATGTTGGAAGCTTTAAGTCAAACATTGAATGCATTGTACAAGAACAATTCCATTTTTTGCACAAAGCTGCCATTTCCATTTGGATAAAGCACTACTTTTGCCTTTGTCAACTTCTCGAGCCTCTCAATTGTTTTCTCTGCACACAAGCAAAGTAAAAACCAAAAGAAACTTGTCTAAGGCCTCTCCCAAAGTAGACCATGCTTGTACAACACTTAGAGAGTTGTCTCCTCACTTTTCTTCAAAAGTAAGTTATAGAGCCAAAAGGTTATAACTCAGAAATCTAGAGTGGAGTTGATCTCTAACCTTTTCAATACATATACGCAAATGTATTGCAACATGAGACACGAATGCTAAGACTCCAAAACACTCCCAAACACTCCGCAACTCAGAATCTGCCATAGCTTGACATTTTTGAACCTTACACAACCATCTCTAAAACCACTCGTGCGTTTTGAGTTTTAACCACCTAAACACTTAATATACCTCATATCTAAGTGATCCAGACCCCTGTTCCCTCACTGTAACTCCTTCTCCACCATCCACCATTTTCAAATATCAAGCTTGCAGGTTGACTTGAGTAGGGAGATTCAGGGACTTTCAAGACAAAGTAAGGATTGAAATACACTCAGGGAGGTCCAGGCAAGCTAAACAGATCCCCAGGCCTTCTCAAAACTTGCTCAAACTCCATTCACGATTCCAGCTGAAAGAGGTAAAAACTCAAAATTATATCTCTTCATACAAGCATCATTTGGTCCTGATTTGTGAAAGCAAAATGTAGATATCCTTGCCCTAAAGCTAACCATGTTCATAGTTTTCATTTATATTAACTGTGTATAGAGAATTTTGGATTTAAATTTTTTTAAAAAATTAGGTTTCAAATTAGGGCAAGTAAAATTAGCTTTGATCTTTGACTTTTAGTTTACATAAATTATATGGTTGAACTCGGGGAAGAAACACCATAACTTTCATGTTTGGACTTTCCATTTTTATGGAGAAATGAGAGAGATGCAGGTGGTCTGGCCATGGCTCAAGGTTGAAGATGAAGTTGCCTTCACGGGGCATTTTCTAATATATATTTATGATTGTGTTTATATAAACGAATGTACAGCCACCCCAGGGGTAAGGCAGCACACGTAAATGCTATAGGTCACGGATTCGAGCCTTAGCGCGCTGCCTTTTGCAATTTTCTCACATTTTTGCCATTTTTTGCCCTTTGCAGCGCTGGGCTTTTTGTTTCATGGGCCTGTTGATTTTTTCTAACCTCCTACCCCTTGTCTGCTTGTGACACCCCTAGCCCATATCATTTTTTATTTATTTATTTCATTTTCATTTTATTTTCTTAAAAAAAATATTTTCCTTAATATTAAAAAATCATAAAAATATGAAAACGATAGATTTATATTTTGACTTGTTTTATTTTATTTTTCTCACATAAAATATTTTTATTTTAGTTATATATTATTTATTTTTATTAAATAAACTTGTAAATTAAATTATAACTAGTTTAATATTTATTTTTTTTCTTTATACCCATTAAATATTTATTTTAATATGAAAGGACCAAAATACCTCATAATGCCATATATTATTTTCAAGACAAAAAAAACAAAAATACTTACTTTTTCTTAAAGAAATTTGTTTTCTTTTAATCAAATATAATTAGGGTTTATTCAAAAATATTTTCTAAAAAATAATTTCTTTTCTTAATTGATTTAAGTTAATCTTGATTTATTTATTAGGTTTAGGTTAAAACTTTTTTCACATAAAAAACCAAACAAAAATATTCTTTGCATTTACATATCTTTGCATATTTAATTTATCTTGTATACTATTTATTCCAATTATTTGTACATATTCAATTTGGTTGTAATAGATTAATTAGATTTATATATTATTGCAATCCCCATTCATAAATTGTATACCCCTCCCACAAGTGTTGTAATAGCGTAGCAATTTTTAATTTCGCAATTTATCGCTTTTACATAATATGCTAGTAATTAGGGTTTGTATGGCAAGATAAAACCAATCAAATAGAAAACCCTAATTCAAGACAAAATCAAGCATGAAAATGACACACTTGCACACAAGCACCCCTAGGGCTATCCCACTTGGTTGCCTTATACAAAATAGTCATATTACGCATGTAAAGTATCTTAGCAAAAACAAACAAATACAAGATCATAGTCCCTCAATGACGCTATTCAAAGTTGCCTTACAAAAATGATCTTAGTTCCTCAAAAATGCTAAGATACTTTGCAACATTGCTAATCATGGCTATACGATGACCCACGCCCTTCCCGTTTACATCCAAAGATAGGGTTGCTTACCAAATCAATGGCAAGACAACCATGTCAAAGAAAAAGAAAATGAACAAGAAAGACATTTGAGTAGGTAGATTACTTTTAGTTACTTGCTCCATTCCAAAACAAATATCCTTGCTATTTTCAAAACAAACACACACATTTCCAAACATCTTACAAACATTGAAAACATTTTCAAAAAGATCAACATCTTTGTATACATTCTTACGAACGAGAATCATTACAAAGATTGCCTAAACAATGGCCTCTTTTACAAAATACTCTCAAAACCATACAAAGCATAATTTCAAACAAAAACAAGTGATATAGCAAGTAACTAAGAGCCCATGGAAAACCATGGATGAAAAGGGTGCTAATACCTTCCCTTTTCATAATCTACCCCCCGAACTCAAGAAACAATCTCAAAGGTCTTTCTTGTGCTTTTTCACCTTTCCTTTTGGATAAAAGAAAAGTCGGTGGCGAATCTTGCTAACCGCAACATTTGCGATAAAACGCAAAACCCTCAAGTCAGTTCTCCCACTGTATCACACCTACATTAACACCCAAAGGAAGCGTCCTTGGGAGACTTATAAGTTTTAGAAGTTTCTTATTTGTTATTCCTTTATAAACTTTGATTTCATTTGAGATTACTAATAAAAAGTCTTTGTTTATGTTTTGGTTAAAAGAGTTTAAATCCTATGAGGCCCTTGAAAACATTGCATACATATATATCATACATATCATTGCATAAACAGGTTTGCAGGACAGGTTTCTTATCTGATTCGCTGTTTATTTCAACAATGGCTCTTGAACAAACAGTTAAGGAGCTTCAGGAACAGAACGCCTAATTCCAAGAAATGTTCCTAAATCTGGCTAAGGGACAAGAAGATTTGAAAGCTCTAATTCTCAAGGAAAAGAAGAAGAAAAAGAGGCCAATGGGTGTTCTGAATTTGGGAAGAAGGTTCAAAGGACAGGTGAGGCAAGTTTCAGAGCTCGCAACTCCGTCAAAAGAGAGAGACAATCAGGAAGGAGAGCCAAGAGAAGAAGACCTCGGTACAAGGGAGTGCGAAGAATATGAACCTGACTATTCTGAGGAGCAGTATCCTCCTACTGATGATAAATACAAACAGCTGGAGGTTCGATTCAATGCTATGGAGATCCAAAGGGTACCCGGGCTAGATTTTGAGGAGTTAGGGCTGATATCAGGGGTGGTCATCCCGCGGAAGTTCAAGGTCCCTACATTTTCTAAATACGATGGTGTCTCCTGTCCTAAGCTGCATTTAAGGTCGTATGTCAGGAAAATTCAACCCCACACTACTGATAGGGATCTGTGGGTACACTTCTTCCAGGAAAGTTTGGCAGTGACTCAGCGGGAATGGTTCTATCAACTAGAAAGAACCAATGTGCGTAATTGGGAAGATCTAGCTGCTGCTTTCTACAAGCAGTACAAATATAATGCTGACCTCGCCCAGACTCGTACATGGTTGCAAAGAATGTCTATGGGTTCCGGTGGGGGTGTTGTACCCCAAAAATTTCCCTCTCATTTTACTCAATACATACTCCTATTGGAGTCCTCAATTTGCTCAAGTTTGCCCAAGAGTTGACTAGATAAACTCTCTCCTAAGGACGGGTGTCTCGAATTAGGGTTTCCATTTTCCTCAAGATAGGTGGACTCCAAAGGCCTCATATGCTCTCCATGGTCCTAATATGTTCTCAAGATCCTACATGTCAAGTTTCATTCCTTGCACAAGAAGTTTGCTCAGTCAACTGCTCAGATGGTTGAGAATCGACTATATTAGGTCAAAAGTCAACTGTGACCCACATAGAGTCAAACTTCAAGATTTTTGGTCAACATTAACATTTTGAAGTGAATTTCATCATTTGATCAAGGGTTGATCATGATTCCTCAAGGAATGCTCCAAATTCATGAAAACCCAAAAGTTGCTAAATTAGGGTTTCTTAGTAAAAGTCAACCAAACTTTGACCAAGCATAACTTCCACATGCTTCATCAGAAATTTTCCATCCAAGGCTCATTTTGAAGAGGATTCAATTCCCTACAATTCATTATCATCCCACAAGTTCAAAATATGCACTCACAAAAAGATATGAATTTCTACATTATGGGTCATTTTGAAAAGTCAACAAAAACACCTTTTAGGTCAGAGCTTCTTACATGAACATGGAAGACTCAATTGAGATAAGACCAAAAGGGTTGATTAGGGGACATCCTAATATTTATAAAACATCCAAGAACACCTCTCTAGGGTTAAAATTGGAGGAGATGTGCCTTGTCAAAGTTGACCGTTTTTGCAAAATTGCCAAAAGTCAAATATGCTCAAAAATGCATTGTTTGCTAAATGGGCCTAACTTTTTATGCTTGCACCTCACTTATAATGTGGTCCACGACCCAAATATTCACCCACTCATTATTTGCTTCATTTTTCAATTTATTTTGATTTTTTATTAATTAAAATTGAATTAAATCAAATAATTGATGAATAATAGCAAAGATATGATTTGATTTGGTTTTTGGACAGGTTGGCAATCAAAATATGCTAAGTTATCAAGGCAAAACGAATCAAGCATAATTGGTACAAGAAAAGGATGATTTGGCTCAAAATAGCAAGTTTACATGTAGCATGAAAATCAAATCAAATCTCTCATAATTGCAAAGATTCAATCCAAGTTTGTAACCCTAATTCATTCCTAGATATATATTAGACAAGAACAAAGAAAAAAACAAGGGTTAGCAGTCGTGAATACACCAAACAAAATTCAAAAAAAGTGACAAAAAGTACTGGACCATTTTTGAAATTAGATATCAATTCAAGTCATTCCAACACTTCCAATCGTTTCTTGGACCTTCCCAGAAGCCAATTGGATCGTTTGCAAGGCCTGAAACACCCAGAATCACGCGTTACAAGTTCACTCGGTTTGCTTTTGTTTCAAAATGTATTACTATATTTCTTGTATCATTAGCATGATTAATTGGTATATTTGTGATGTTTGTGATGTTTGTTCTACAGGTTAAATTGGGCAAAAAGAAGGGTACCATGATGTTCACAAGATCAAAACGAGTTGATCTATATAGTTAGATTTCATTTATCTTGCATTTTGTGGATTTTTGAATGTTACAGGGCTATGGTTATGAACATTGTCCGTGGGTATATGTGAACACCTAACACGACGGAGCCTTGAAGAAGACGACTAGGTGGCAGCCCCCCATTAGAGTTTTTGAATCTTTGCACGTTTTGTTTTGTTTTTAAGCTAACCACATTGTTTCGTATATTAAATTTTATCATTATGATATTAACAAACAAACAAGGCATCTCAGATGGTGAAGCGCATTAGTGGGTAGTATAAGGACCTGGGTTCGATCCCAGGTCCCAACAATTATCTTTATTTCATTTTCTTGCAACAGATTCAATGTATCCCAATCCCAGGCACCTTCCATACACTCTTGCATCCAGCCGTTTGATCAAGCATACCATCAGATCTAACGCTCCAGCAGTGATGGACCATGAAACACCCTTAAGTCAACGCTACAAGGAATCAAATGCTGACCGGGCTTGAAGGGTTAT
Source organism: Vicia faba (assembly GCA_948472305.1). NCBI lineage: Eukaryota > Viridiplantae > Streptophyta > Magnoliopsida > Fabales > Fabaceae > Vicia > Vicia faba. Next base: position 1,233,877,940 of record OX451737.1, read on the forward strand.
TGGGCTTGAAAAATTCAGATTGGCACCCCCTATTTGCTACTACACAGGCCCAGTTTGCATTTTATTTCTATTTCTTTTTTTTATTTCTTGAATTAATTTCTTTAATTGTTTCAATTAATTAACACAAAATTATTATTTTTCTATAAAACTAAAAAATCACCAAAAAAATACAGAATTAAATATTATTTATTCAAATTAATTTTTTTGAAAATAAATTAGGTTAATTAGTTTATTTGATTATTTTGTTTCAATTAAAATTAAATAGAACTTAGGTTTTAAATTTTGTAATTAAATTGTTTCTTTTCTCAAATAAAAAACCACCAAAAATACACAAAATCTGTTTTTTGTAAAATATTTTATTTTCTTGAAATTATTTAATTTAGTTTAGATTAGGTTAAGTTCAATTTCTTTTTTATAATTAAAATAATTATAATTAGGGTTTTAGTCGTACATAACTTAATTGATTCTTTTCTCAAAAAATAACTTAAATATTTTCTAGTCAGATTTTTAGGGTTTTCAATTTCATCTCGCATTAACTTTTCCGCATGCGTTTTTAATTTTTTTTATTATTATTGTACCTATTTCGAGCTTGTAATAGTTTTAATTAGGGTTTTAAGTTTCCGCATTTTTATTTTTCGTCGATATAGTTATGTAACTGTCAAAGCCTTGTAATAGCTAGGTTTATTTTTCGCACTTTAAATTCCTGCAAATATTTAACTATCTAGATGTATGCTAATATGATTGTATGGGAAGTTACTTGAAATTAAAACGGTAGGTCACCTAATGTGCAAAGATTAAATAACTGAAACAATTCATATGCACATATTCACTCCTAGGGTTTACCTCACTTCGATTGCCTTTGGTAAACAGTCACTAAGCATAGGAGATTTTAGTGGTTTCCCTCCAGTCTAAAAAGATCAAAATGTCCCATTCGAATGTTGCCTCGGAAATGTCGCCTCGGAAAGATCTTAAGACTTTAGGGTTACAACTAAAGTTTTCTAACTATTGCTTTAGTGATTGTACTTGTCCCTTTCGAATGTCCCTTACAAACTCCAACGACGGGGCTACCTACTTCTTAATAGTAGGATAGCGCTGTCTAAAGGAAACGAGAACAAACAATTTTTTTTCCGAGTAGGTAGAATCTTAAGTACTTGCTCAATGAAAACTTTTCACACAAACACCTTTCAAAAAAAATTTCAAAACAAACTTCGTCACATCCTTGAGGACTGATACAAGGGTTATCACGAAGTAAAACTTTTTCAAAAAAAGCACACACACAAGCAATTTTTAAAAGATGAGCAAGTACCTAAGAGCCCATGGAAAACCATGGATAGAAAGGGTGCTAACACCTTCCCTTTCTATAATCTACCCCCCGTACTCAGAAATCTAAAAAAAAAAGGTTTTTTCTGTTCTTTTTCCTTTTCCATGATTGGATGAAATAAAAGTCAGTGGCGAGTCTTGCTTACCGCGACATTTTGCGAACAAAAAACACAAAACGCAAACCAGTATTAACAGTTGGTTCTGCCACCGTATCACAGAACTGGTGACTCTGCTGGGGATAATAATAAGTGGGGTACACCTTAGGATCTAGGTCATTAAATTGCTTCTCTTCATTGTCTTGATTTCTTTACTTTTGAGGGTTTGTTTGGGGTTACTATAGATCCTACACCCGGATCTGGGGCACTTTTTAGGTAAACAACAATAGATCGTGGAGACTGTACGGCATAGACCGATATGGTTTAAGTGATGGCTGTGTTGGTGTGACACTTTGGTTGGTACCAATATCCTTCATGGGGAAACAAGGAGAATACAGGGCCGCCGCATGGTGTCGTGAAGCACTAACAGACCTTAGAACCTTAGTTGAACAAACTTAGCCATTAGAAAGTAGTGAGATAGTCGGCCTCGGTGTAGAGCTAAGGATTGGTTGATACTCGATGCTACACTCATTGAGATCAGACTTTCGGGATATTTCAGCCGCAAGAAAAGATTGCTTGAGCTGAGACAATGCCCGATAAAGGATGGTAAGTGATATTGAGATCCCTTAGAACCCGGTTACTTTTTAAGACAGGTTTGAAACCAACTAAACTTCAAGAGGGTACTACCTTTAACCTCATGCATGCCTTAAACCTAAGGACTTGGTGTGATTTGACTGTGTTTTCTATACCTGTGTTTGATATACCTATGGTTTCTCATGACATCATGCATCATAACATAGCATACATTCTTATTGCACTAACCATTTCAAAGACCAAGGGAATTTATCTTTGTTCTGTTTTGCAGATCATGGCTTTCGTTCGTAGAAACACTATCCGAATCAGCTTTGTGAAGATACCTTCCCAACTCAAAGAGCTAGCATCAAGGGTTTCTGAAACTTCTGCGTTCACTAAGAGACATGGTCGACTTCTCAACCTGGTTACTTCAAACTTTGATGAAAAGATGATGAGTCTACTCTTCCAGTTCTTTGATCCCAGACTATCAGTTGGTACCTACCTTGGAAGAATTCTCTCAGCGGTTGGATATACCCATTCTTGAACAGTTGCCTTTCACAGGTCTAGAAGAAGTTCCTAAGCCAGAAGTCATTGCCTCAGCTTTACATCTGAAACGGGCCGACGTGGTATCCAATTGTGAAACAAAAAGCGGAGTCAAGGGTTTTCTAGCTAAGTTTCTGATAGAAAAGGCCCAGCTGTTTTGGGATGATATGTATTTTCAGGCTTTTGAGGAGGTCTTGGCTCTTCTAATCTATGGGCTAGTCCTATTCCCTAATCTGGACTCATTCATAGATGTGAATGCTATCAAGGTTTTTCTCTCCCGCAACCTTGTGCCTACCTTGCTCGGAGATATTCTGCATACTCTCCATACTCGTACCATGAAGAGAAGAGGGATTCTTATGTGCTGCATGCCATTTCTGTCGAGGTGGTTTATTTATCACCTCCCTAAGTCCACACTGAAGAATGAAGAAGGTTTGGGTTGGTCGCAAAGGATAATGTCACTCGCTCATACGGATATTCTTTGGTGTTCTCGAGCTATGGAAAACACTGCTATTATTGACCGCTGCGGGGAGTACCCTAATGTCCCATTACTTGGTATTAGAGGGGGTATAACCTATAATCCTTGTTTAGCTCTACGAAAATTTGGTTATGCTCGAAGGGAGGGTCCCCACGAGTTACTTATTGAGGGCATTGTATTCAACTATGAGGATGATGTTAAAGAGTATCGCCGGAGGTTCATACGAGCTTAGGGCATGGTAAACAGATCTGGCACTAGGGATTTGGGGCCAAAGACTTCCATTCCTATGGAACCTTACATCCAATGGGTACGAGCTCGTGCCCAGAAACTTATGATGCCCTATGTGGCTGTTTTACCAGTGATTGTGGAACCGGCTACTGAAGAATGTATTCCTTACACAGTTCTCTATTCTTATATGCCCACTGATCTTTGAGAATTACATAGGTCTTGGATTCAGTTGATGAAGCAGCGGGATACTTACAGGGATCAGTTCCATGCTCAGGAGATGAAGGTTTTAGAGCTCACAAAGCAACTGCATGAATAAAGAGGATTTAATGACTATCTCGGCACAAAGAGGAAGCATCCATGGGAATTTTGATGTCTTTTATAGTTTTAGATTTGTTTTTTAATTGTAACTCCTAAAAGGCATTTGAACTTCAAATTCAGCTAATAAAATCTTTGTTTATTTTGGTTTGCAAATTTAAATTTCCCGAAGTCTTTGAAATCACCGCATACGCATCCCATTATCATACACGTCATTATAGGTACCATTACAGGTTTCTCATCTTCTTCGCTGTTTATTTCAGCATGAAATGTCTTACGAGCAAACCATCAAGGACCTTCAGGCACAGAATGCCCAGTTCCAACAAATGTTCATAAGTTTGGCAAAAGGGCAGGAGGATCTGAAAGCCCTCATCCTGAAAGAAAAGAAGAAAAAGAAGAAGGCTGCTGGTATTCTGAATATGGGAAAAAGGTTTGGAGAGTGGTTGAAGCGACAAGTCGATTTGACTTCTTCATCTAAGGAGAGTGAGAATCAAGAAGAAGAGAAGGACCCCAGTCCTGCAATTTCTGACAATGATACCGATTACAATGATGATAAGTATCCTCCTGTTGAGGATAAATACAAACAATTGGAAGATCGTCTGAGTGCCATGGAAGTTCAGAGGATACCTGGACTGGATTTCGAAGAATTGGGATTAGTGTCGGGAGTGGTCATCCCGCAGAAGTTCAAAGCTCCAGTTTTTGCTAAGTATGATGGGGTGTCCTGCCTAAAAATCCATCTCCATTCTTATGTCAGAAAGATCTAGCCCCACACCGCTGATAGAAATCTGTGGGTTCATTTCTTTCAAGATAGTCTATCAAGGACTCAGCTTGAATGGTTCTACCAACTGGAGGGAGCCAATGTCCAAAATTGGGAAGATCTGGTTGCTGCTTTCTACAAGAAGTATTGTGATACGGTGGCAGAACCGACATGTTTTGAAATGCTGGTTTGCATTTTGCGTTTTTTGTTCGCAAAATGTCGCAGTAAGCAAGAGTCGCCATCGACTTTTATTTCATCCAACTGGAAAGGAAAAAGTACAGAAAAAATCCTTTTTCGAGATATTCTGAGTACGGGGGGTAGATTATAGAAAGGGAAGGTATTAGCACCCTTTCTATCCATGGTTTTCCATGGGCTCTTAGGTACTTGCTCATCTTTTTTAAAATTGCTTGTGTGTGCTTATTTTGAAAAGTTTTACTTCGTGATAACACTTGTATCAGTCCTTAAGGGTGTGACGAAGTTTGTTTTGAAAATTTGTTTTGAAAGGTGTAAGTGTGAAAAGCTTGGATTTGAGCAAGTACCTACTAGCGTCTACATACTCGAAAAAAGATTGTTTCTATTCTCGTTTCCTTTAGACAAAGATATCCTACTATTGAGATATAGGTGGCACCGTCGTTGGAATTGTAAGGGTCAATTCGAAAGGGACGTACGATCACTAAAGCAATATTAGGACACCTTTGTAATAACCCTAGAGTCTTAAGATCATATTTGAGGAAACATTTCCGAGGAAACATTTTCGAGGCAACATTTGAATGGGACATTTGATCTTTGTTAGACAGGAGGGAAACCACTAAGACACCCTATGCTTAATGACCGTTTACCGAAGGCAACCGAAGTGTGAGTATACCCTAAGAGTGATATGTGCGAGTGATTGGTTCCAGTTACTTATCTTTGCACATTAGGGTTTTCTAACCATGTTAATTTTGTCATGCGTTCTTGCCATACAATCCTATTAGCATGTATCTAAACATTCAAATATTTGCGGGTATTAAAATGCGAGAAAGTAAATCTACGCTATTACAAGGCTTCGAGGAGGGGGATTAATTACATAGCCAAAAACCCGGAACAAACGATAAGTAAGAGCCCTAAGTTAAACTATTACAAACCAGTGAGCAGTTACAACAATATTGGCAAAAATAAACAATATGCACGCGGCGAATTAAATGCGAGACGATTAGGGTTTTGACCCTTGATTTAGCCTAACTGTAATTGACTAAAGAAAACATGTTTTTGTCATTTTTGTTTTTTTGAGAAGGAAAGAAAAATTAAATCAACAGTTAACCTAATTTCTAATTGAATTTTAATTATGAAAGAAATTAAAATTGTCCTAAATTAATTAAGCTAATCAATTAATATATTTATTAAGAAAAATAAATTTTCTTATCTTGATTGGTTGATAAAAATGATTTTGTGTTGATTAAAAAAAAGAATAATTAAAGAAAAGGAATTAAAAAAATGGAAATAACCGAGTGGGCCTGCTGTCAGCAGATCTAGTTCTGGCTGATGGATCAGAAGATGGTGACCCTCAGAAGATGCATGTGCTAGATCTGATTCTGGCTGATGGATCAGAATGTGGTGACCCTCAGAAGATGGGGGGCGCTGGATCTGATCCTGGCTGGTGGATCAGAAGATGCTGCTCTTCAGAAGATGAGGCGCTGGATCTTATTATGGCTGATGGATCCAGAAGGTGATGCGCTTCAGAAGATGCATGTGCTGGATCTAGTGAAAACAAAAGGAGAAAATACCAAAAGCTTACGCCTGGGATCAAACCCAGAACAAGGAGCTCCTGACTTCCTTCTTCTGACCAACTGCACTGGATGTTAATTTATTAATACAATAAAAACAAACAATATATATCAGAACAACAGGTTTCTCGCCAGAATAACGCGCCAGAATTTGAATCAGCCAATCAGGCTATGACACACTATTGTCTTCTTCCCTGGAACCATCGTTTTAAGTTCTGATTCTTTTACCTACAGACGCAGGTCTGTTGCTGAAACCTGTGTCATTCAAAAATCAAGTATATGCAATATGAATTCAATTGGGGATCATGGATCAGCTGGATTTGAAACTCTGATCATCATGGTACCCATTATTCTGTCTAATTTCGCTTGAACACCAAAACCCCCAAATTGGAGCACAAAACCCTAACAATGGCAAAAGCTTATCCCTGCACTGTAACTCAAATTAAACTATCTAGAAACATTGCAAATATGTTGATGAACACAAATATGTAATTTAGACATGCTGAATATGCAAGAATTACAATAATTGAATATGGATAATTTTGAAAACCGTGAGAATGCTAGGCGGTGATTCCAGGTGTTCTGATGCCTGCGATCGATTGGGAATAATTCCTGAGATGTTCTGGAATTGACTTCTGGCTTTGAAACTCCTTGATTAGCCTTCTATTCCAGAATTTGGATCTCACTTTTTATCAAGACTTCTGAGTTCCTTTTCGGGAAGTTTCACGCCTCTAGCCCCTTCTTTGATCTGCAAACCTTTCTTATATAACCTAGAATGAACTAGGTTAACAAACTTGGATTAAATCTTTACATTTATCCAAGATTTGATTCGATTTTCAATGCATAGGATATCTTTCTATTTTCATGCCAATCGTGCCTTTCTTGTACCAATTTCCATTTATGTGATTTGATTATGATATTCCAGCATTATGAACTTGTGATTCTGTCCAAAAATCCAATCAAAGCAAATCTTTGCCATTATTTACCAATTATTTAATTTAATTCAATTTTTAATAAATAAAAAAATCAAAATAAAATAAATAATGAAGCAAATAACATGTGAGTGAGCATTTGGGTCGTGGACCATGTTATAAGTGAGGTGCAAGCATAAAAAATTGGGCCCATTTAGCAAAAAATGCAAATTTGAGCATATTTGACTTGTGGCAATTTTGAAAAAAAGGTCAACTTGGCCAATGCATAACTCTCTCAATTTTGACCCTAGAGAAGTTTCCTTGGACTTTTTAGAAATCTTAGGATGTCCTCTAAGCAACCATTTTGGTCTCATCTCAATTGAGTCTTCCATGTTCATGTATGAAGCTTTGACCCAAAAGGTGTTTTTGTTGACTTTTCCAAAATAACCTATAATGTCAAAATTCATATATTTTTGTGTGTACATATGTTGAACTTGGTAGCTGAAGATGAATTGTAGGGAATTGCATCCTCTTCAAAATTAGCTTTGTATGGGTCATTTTTGATAAAGTATGAGAAAGTTATGCTTGGTCAAAGTTGAGTTGACTTTTCCTATAAAATCCCTAATTTAGCAACTTTTGGGTTTTGATGAATTGTGAGCAATCCTTGATGAATAATGATCAACACTTGATCAAATGAAGAAGGATACTTTAAAATGAGGACGTTTGACCAAAAATCTTAATGTTTAACTGTATGTGGGCCACAATTGACTTTTGACCTAGCACAGTCAATTTTTAGGCCATTGAGCAATTGACTGAGCAAACTTCCTCTGCAAGGCTTGAAACTTGATATGGATGATCTTGAGAACATATTAGGACAATGGTGAGAATTTGGGATCCTTTGGAATCAAGCATCTTGATGCAAAATGAAGCCCTAATTTGAGGTAGACTGCCTTAGGAGAGAGTTTGTCTGGTCAATTCTTGGACTTCCTTGAGCAATTTGAGGACCTTACTTGACATGTATTGAGAAATATGGGAGGCCAAATTTTGGGGTACAACAAATATCAATACAACTCCGACCTTTCTCCTACTCGTACTCAACTCCAGAGTATGTCCATGGGTGCAGGTGAAGGCTTTAAAGACAATGCACAGAAATGGAGAGACTTGGATGGGAGAGTTCAACCCCTGTTGTCTGATAGGGAGTTGGTTGATATGTTTCTGGAGACGTTATCTGGTCCATTTTTCAATCATTTGATCGGCAGCTCGTCAGCTGGCTTCACCAAGCTGATTTTAACTGGAGAGAGAGTAGAAGTTGTGATCCAGAGCGGTAAGATACAAAAGGATGCCTCTTCGAGCTTAGTAAAGAAGCATTTAGCTGGTTAGAAGGAAGATAGTGCCATCTATAGCCCGAGGGGCCAAAACAGGGATGAACATCGTCAGACAGTAAGTGCCGTAATAATACCTAGGCCTGCAGTTGCTCTATAACGCAACAATCAACAAAGGGTGGAAACACCACAACGGCAGTTTACCCGCATCAACATGACATTGGCTGAAGTTCTACCTCATCTGTTGCGATCCAACTTGGCAACCTTGAAAGAGGCTCCCAAGAATCCAAATACTACGTCTCCCCGATATAATCCAAATGCTCGGTATTCCTATCACTCTGAGAGTCCTGGCCATGATACAAATGACTGCTGGGCTTTGAGGAACAAAGTACAAGACTTGACTGAAGCCAAGGAAATAGATTTTGATGCTCCAGAGAAGCCCAACGTCATAATTGCTCCCATGCCTAAACACGGTCGTGGAGTTAATGCTGTTGACATTGATTTGCTTGTTACCTCTGTTGATGAAGTTTCTACTCCTCTCATGACTGTCAAGAAGAATTTTCTGTTGGCCGGTTTATTTCCGGGTTATGGTGAAGGTTGCCACATGTGTTCGTTTCTACCTTCTGGTTACCGTTTGCTGAAATTAGGTGTTTAACGTCTGATAGATAGCAAAGAAATTTTGTTTGAGAAAACTTTGGTTCCCGCTATTCCAGCTGAAGACGTTGCTATTATAACCATTTCTACCAATTCTTCCAAGGTCTCCTCGAGAAGACCTGTTAGGATTACATATGCTCCAAGAATTGCTCCGCTGATAATTACTGTTCCTGGTCCTGTCCCGTATGTCTCGGACAAAGTTGTCCCCTGGCATTATGGTGCCGATGTGTACTATCATGGCATCAAATAAGATTTGAAAGATGAAGAAGTTGATCCTGATATTGGTAACATTGTCGGAACCAGCAAAGTTACCCGAAGTGGAAGGGTCTTCTCTCCCGAGATTTCCCCGAAGACTGTCAACAAGCCTATTGTCATTCCATCTGTTGTTCCTGCTAGTACATCAACTAATGTTCCTATTCTTACTCCAGTTATTACCCCTGTCGACAAATCGTCTGATACCCGCGGCAAGGAGATTATAGGTGAGTCTTCCCGGATGGAGGCACCTAAGAAAATTGTTGTGGAAACCTCTAAGCAAGAAATGGAGGAAATACTGAAAATCATTAAGAAGAGCGACTACAATGTGGTCGAGCAGCTGGGACAGACCCCATCAAAGATATCCATGTTATCCCTGTTGTTGTGCTACGAGGCCCATGCGAAGGCTTTGATTGCATTCCTCAAGACTGCGCATGTGCCGCAGGAAACTTCAACTGATCAGTTCAAAGATTGTGTGGCCAGCTTGACTGCTGATAATGGGCTGGGTTTTTCAGATGCGGATTTGACACCAAATGGAAGGAAGCATAATGATGCTCTGCATGTCTCGATTGAATGCAGGGGCACCACTATGGCTCATGTGCTGGTAGATACTGGGTCTTCACTGAATTTTCTGCCGAAGAAGGCATTGGACCAGTTGGATTGCAAGGGTTTGACTCTAAAGCCTAGTAACATTGTGGTAAGGGCTTTTAATGGATCGAAGAGAATAGTGCACGGGGAGGTGGACATCCTTGTCAAAGTGGGTTCTCAGACTTTTGGGTCCACCTTCTATGTGATGGATATCAGGCCATCGTATTCTTGTTTAGTGGGTCGTCCTTGGATCCACGAGGCTGGGGCAGTTACTTCCACACTCCACCAAATGATAAAGTATCTGGTGAAAGGAAAGATTGTCACAGTGCGGGGTGAAGAAGAGTACATGGTGAGCCACCTCAATTCCTTCCGCTACGTAGAGATGGACGAGGAATTCATAGGAACTCCTTGTCAGAATTTCGAAGAGGTCCCTCAGATCTTGGCATCAACTAAAACTACTACCAACAAACCTCCTTTGAAGATGGCTTCTCTCAAGGACGCCAGGGCTGTGTTTGAAGAAGGTGGGTGTTCCAATTGGGGTCAGCTCCCTGATTTCACTATGAAAACTGACAAATTTGGTTTGGGCTTTACTACAAAGGCTCAAAGCTGCTCGACGCGCTCAGGCTGGAGGACCTCCCCTACGCATCAGCAATTGTGGGGTTAATGCCATTGAAGACAGCGAGGAAGACTCAGACATTGACAGCTGGATCTACCCAACTACCAACGGTGGACCGAGTAACTGGACGGCTAGGGACTTTATACCTGTTTCTTTTATTCCGCAGTAATTAACTTACTTGTTTTGAGATTTGTAATAAAAAATTTAAAACTTTACGGACCTGTGCCTTGCCCGAGGCACGTTGGCTTTGCTTGTGAGGGCTATTATTTGTCATTTCATATATCATTAATAAAGCATTGGACGTTTCTTGCATACGAATTTTGCGCTCTCAGTTTTTCTTTCCTGTTTTCACTTTATCAAAACAACTATTCTCTTACACATATCATAACACAGATCCATATCCACTATGGATCCCATTGATAACAGCTCTGCTATTTCCAGTTATGACTTCAAAAATCCGATCAACCAAGCCGAGGACGAAGGTGAGGATGATTGTGAGGTGCCTAGAGAACTTGCTAGACTACTACAGCAGGAAGAGAGGGCCATACAGCCTCATGAAGAGCCGTTTGAGACAGTGAATTTGGGTACTGAGGAAGACATAAAATAGGTTAAAATAGGTGCAAAACTGGAGTTTAGCGTTAAACAGAGGTTGATACAAATGTTACACGACTATGTCAAGATCTTCGCCTGGTCCTATGAAGACATGCCTGGTTTGGACATTGATATTGTGGTACATCGCCTGCCGACTAAAGAAGACTGTCCTCTGGTTAAACAGAAGGTCCGCCGTATGTGCCTTGAAATGTCAGAGAAGATCAAGGCAGAGGTCATGAAACAGTTCAACGCGGGATTCTTAGTTGTCACTTCGTATCCATAGTGGGTTCCTAACATCGTTCCGGTACCTAAGAAGGACGGTAAGGTAAGGATATGTGTTGATTACAGAGATCTGAACCGGGCAAGCCCCAAGGATGACTTCCCACTTCCTCACATTGATGTTCTGGATGAAAAAACCGTGCAACACAAAATTTTCTCCTTCATGGATGGTTTCTCTGGCTACAACTAGATCAAGATGGCTCCTGAAGACATGGAGAAGACAACCTTCGTTACACAGTGGGGCACCTTCTGCTACAAGGTGATGCCTTTTGGGTTGAAGAATGCTGGAGCAACTTATCAGCGCGCCATGGTCGCTTTGTTCCACGATATAATTCACCCTGAAATCGAAGTTTATGTTGATGATATGATAGCCAGGTCTCAGACTGAGGAAGAGCCCCTTGATCATCTCCAGAAATTGTTTGAGAGGTTGAATACATACAAGTTGAGGTTGAATTCGAACAAGTGCACCTTCGGGTTAAGATCTGGTAAACTTCTGGGTTTTATCGTCAGTGACAAGGGTATTTAGGTAGACCCTGCGAAGGTAAAGGCCATACAAGATATTTCAGTCCCCCGCACAGAGAAGGAAGTTAGAGGTTTCTTGGGACGCCTGAATTACATCGCCAGGTTCATTTCACATTTGACTGCTACTTGTGAGCCAATCTTCAAGCTTCTGAAGAAAGATCAAGTGGTAAAGTGGAATGATGAATGCCAGACTGCCTTCGAAAGGATCAAAGAATACCTTCAAGAACCTCCAATTATGATGCCTCCAGTTGAAGGAAGACCGTTGATATTATACCTGACAGTGCTAGACAATTCAATGGGGTGTGTGCTGGGGCAGCATGACGAGTTTGGTCGAAAAGAGCATGAAATTTATTACCTTAGCAAAAAGTTTACCGACTGTGAGACACGATACTCATTGCTTGAGAAAACTTGTTGCGCTTTGGCATGGGATGCTCGCCGACTGAGACAGTATATGCTGACTCACACTACTTTGTTGATATCGAAGATGGACCCGATCAAGTATATTTTCGAGAAGCCCGCTCTCTCTGGAAGGATAGCAAGGTGGCAGATGATCTTAACTGAGTATGACATACAATACATAACCCAAAAGGAAATTAAGGGATGTGTATTGGCTGATCATTTGGCTCATCATGCCGTGGATGATTACCAGTCCATGAATTTTGAGTTAGCGGATGAGAATATTATGTTGGTGACTGACTACAAAGAACCTGGACTGGATGAAGGACCCGAGGAGGAATCCTGATGGTCTATATATTTTGATGGAGCCTCGAACGCACTGGGTAAAGGCATTGGCACTGTAATCATATCTCCTGAAGGCTGTCATACTCCGTTCACCGCCAGATTATGTTTCAACTGCACCAACAACATGGCGGAGTATGAAGTATGTATCATGGGTCTTTGAGCTGCTATTGACCTGAGGATTATGTTCTTAAGTGTATTCGGGGATCCCGCTCTGGTGATAAGACAGATCAAAGGCAAGTGGGATACGAAGCACCTAAATCTCATTCCTTACGAAGAGTATGTACTGACATTGCTCCCACACTTTGAGGAGGTAACCTTCGAACATTTCCCACGAGAGGAGAACCAGTTAGTGGACGCGCTAGCTACCATGTCTTCTATGTTCAAGGTTAGGTGGGACAATGAAGCTCCCCAGATTACCATTGAGAGGTTGGATGAACCAGCACCCTGTTGTGAGATCGACACCGAAGAAGTTGGAGACAAACCCTAGTTTCATGAAGTCAAAAGGTATCTCGAGGCTCAGGAATATCCCGAAGGGGCATCTGTCAATGATAAGAATTTTCTGAGAAGGTTCGCTGCAAAGTTCTTCCTCAGTAATGAAATCCTCTATAAACGCAACCATGACTCCACACTACTACGGTGTGTAGACAAGAGCGAAGCAGAGAGGATCATGACAGATCTACATAAAGGCATCTTCGGAACCCATTCCAGTGGACACACTATGGCTAAGAAGATCCTACGGGCAGGATACTACTGGTCCACCATGGAAGCCGATTGCTATCAGCACTCTCGAACTTATCATAAATGCCAAATCTATGCGGATAAGTTGCATGTACCTCCGGTTCCTTTGAATGTCTTGACAACCCCTTGGCCCTTTGCGATGTGGGGCATCGACATGATCGGCGAGATCAGACCTACTACGTCTAACGGGAATCGCTTCATCTTAGTAGCCATTGATTACTTCACGAAGTGGGTTGAGGCAACCTCTTTTGCTACAGTAACCAAGAATGTCGTGGCGCGGTTTATCCGACAAAACTTGATCTGTCGATATGGTGTACCAGAGAGGATTATTACCGACAATGGTACGAATCTCAACAACATAATGATCACCGAGCTCTGTAAACAGTTCAAGATACAGCATCATAACTCTTCTTCCTACCGGCCGAATATGAATGGGGTTGTTGAAGCAGCTAACACGAACATCAAGAAGATTGTGCAGAAGATGACGGTGACGTATAAAGATTGGCATGAGATGTTACCATCCGCTCTTCATGGGTACCGTACCTCAGCATGGACGTCGACAGGGGAAACACCCTACTCTCTGGTATATGGCATGGAGGCAGTCCTACCCATAGAAGTCCAGATACCCTCTCTCAGAATTATGACGGATGCGGGTTTGAACGAAGACGACTGGATCTAAACCCGACTTGATCAGTTAAATCTAATCGATGAAAAGAGACTTATTGCTATCTGTCATGGTCAAACGTATCAAAAGAGAATGATTAAGGCTTTTAACAAGAAAGTCAGATGACAAGAATACCAAGTCGGGGATCTAGTGATCAAACGCATCATACTGCCGCAAGGTGATCCCAGGGGAAAATGGACCCCCACGTACGAAGGGCCATTTGTGGTTAAGAATATTTTCTCGAAAGGAGCTATGATTCTAACCACCATGGACGGTGACGGCCTTCCTCACCCTGTCAATGCAGACATAGTGAAAAGATACTACGCCTAATCAAAGACCCGCTAGGTTGACTGGCCTAGGCAAAAATAAGGGCTTCCTGGCGAACCAAAAGGGTTCGGGAAAAAGTAAGGGATGAAAATGAAAAAATCTGTACACCCAGCAAGTCGAAAACCCGAAAGGGCAGCTTGGGCAAAAAATGGTATCCCGGTGAACTGAAAACCCGAAAGGGAGGTCCAGGAAAAAGATAGGGATTGAAGCGTATCATTGTGTCTCATTGGATCATCTTGCAACCAGTCTTAAGTATCGACTATCAAGCTCATACGGCGCCAACAAATCTGATCAACCTTCGACCAAGTATCAAAGTGATGAGACACTTGAAGATATAAAGGCAATAGCAGAGTTGGAACCCAATGGGGTTGTTTCACATAGCTATTTTTCTTTATTTTACACAAATTGTATAATTTCTGTCTTTCGGCGATGTTCTCTTACTAGAGTGCCAGCCTCTTTGTACAAAACGCCTATTAGAGGCCAACTTCAAAAATCAATACAAGTCATTTTCACAAGAAACTTCAATTTGTTTTTTCTTTTTCTGTTTTGTTTTGCAAGAACGTCCAATGATTTATTTTTTATATATGCATTTGAAAATGATTGCTGCTCATAAATACTTACATAAGAAACAAAAGACAATTACTCGTAATTCTAGAAACAGGAAAAAACAAGAAGTGCCAAACCCTACAATTACTTTTCCCAGCAGGTACCGGGATAGAGCCAGCTTGGGAACATAATTATTGGAACATACACTCCCCCATAGAGTAAAAGTATTCAAAGGAATTGATGTTAGCTTCCCCGAAACAGGACATAACTATCCCCAACCGAGGTTCATAATCGCGGGCGAGTCAGTAAATTTCATCCCCCAAGCGGAGTTTATTTCTATAGATACAGAAGCTCAATCTCAAATTGAGCTCATCATCTCCAGAACCGAAATTTCATCCCCAGCTAAGTTTATTCCTCCAAATCAGTGGTTCTACCAATAGAGTATCTCCTCCCCCTAAGTTTGTTCCCCGCAGAGTTATTCTCCAGCATCTCGTCCCGACAGAATATTTACAAATCTCCAGCAGCCGCCAGGGATTTCTTTTCCCAGACGCGAGCATACCCCGATAGCATTTCATAAACATACATCATGACATACGCATACATGTCATATACAGCATAATCTCATTTATTTTGAGAACATCATCTCACCTTGCATTTCAGGCATCGCATATAACTAACCCTGATATTTTTTCAGGAAAAGAGGATTAGCTTTAACAAATTCAGCATTTATATAAATTACATCTACAGACAACTAATGGAAACTCAATTCCCGAAACCAAACGGCTCAACTAATCTACACTATCGCTTTGAAGTAACCCTACTATCCAGGTTCCTTCTCATAGCCCTACTATCCAGGCCTTCATATCGAAGTAACCCTATTATCCAGGTTCCTTCTCACAACCCTACTATCCAGGCTTTCATATCGAAGTAACCCTACTATCCAAGTTCCTTCTCAAAGCCATACTATCCAGGCTTTCATATCGAAGTAACCCTACTATCTAGGTTCCTTCTCACATCCCTATTATCCAAGCTTTCATATCGAAGTAACCCTACCATCCAGGTTCCTTCTCACAACCCTACTATCCAGGCTTTCATATCGAAGTAACCCTACTATCAAGGTTCCTTCTCATAGCCCTACTATCCAGGCTTTCATATCGAAGTAACCCTACTATCCAGGTTCCTTCTCACAGCCCTACTATCCAGGCTTTCATATCGAAGTAGCCCTACTATTCAGGTTCCTTCTCACAGCCCTACTATCCAGGCTTTCATATCGAAGTAACCCTACTATCCAAGTTCCTTCTCACAGCCCTACTATCCAGGCTTTCATATCGAAGTAACCCTACTATCCAGATTCCTTCTCACAGCCCTACTATCCAGGCTTTCATATCGAAGTAACCCTACTATCCAGGTTCCTTCTCACAACCCTACTATCCAGGCTTTCATATCGAAGTAACCCTACTATCCAGGTTCCTTCTTACATCCCTATTATCCAGGCTTTCATATCGAAGTAACCCTACTATCCAGGTTCCTTCTCACATCCCTACTATCCAGGCATTCATATCGAAGTAACCCTACTATCCAGGTTCCTTCTCACAGCCCTACTATCCAGGCTTTCATATCGAAGTAACCCTACTATCCAGGTTCCTTCTCACAGCCTTACTATCCAGGCTTTCATATCAAAGTAACCCTACTATCCAGGTTCCTTCTCACAGCCCTACTATCCAGGCTTTCATATTGAAGAAACCCTACTATCCAGGTTCCTTCTTACAGCCCTACTATCCAGGCTTTCATATCGAAGTAACCCTACTATCCAGGTTCCTTCTCAAAACCCTACTATCCAGGATTTCATATTGAAGTAACCCTACTATCCAGGTTCCTTCTCACAGCCCTACTATCCAGGCTTTCATATAGAAGTAACCCTACTATCCAGGTTCCTTATCACAGCCCTACTATCCAGGCTCTCATATCGAAGTAACCCTACTATCCAGGTTCCTTCTCACAACCCTACTATCCAGGCTTTCATATGGAAGTAACCCTACTATCCAGGTTCCTTCTCACAGCCCTACTATCCAGGCTTTCATATCGAAGTAACCCTACTATACAGGTTCCTTCTCACAGCCCTACTATCCAGGCTTTCATATCAAAGTAACCCTACTATCCAGGTTCCTTCTCACACCCCTACTATCGAGGCTTTCATATCGAAGTAACCCTACTATCTAGGTTCCTTCTCACAACCCTATTATCCAGGCTTTCATATTGAAGTAACCCTACTATCCAGGTTCCTTCTCACATCCCTACTATCCAGGCTTTCATATCAAAGTAACCCTACTATCTAGGTTCCTTCTCACAGCTATACTATCCAGGCTTTCATTTCGATGTAACCCTACTATCTAGGTTCCTTCTCATAACCTTACCATCTAGGTTTCTTCTCTCTTACCTCCAGACAACAGTCCACAACACTGTAAGATCTGGACCTGATCAAACACGATTGTTTCACATTTCCCTAGTAAGTCACGGTGCAGCTTGTACCCTGACCAAATATGCAGTTCACTTCCGCTTCCTCAAGTAGGAGTTATTTCCCTAGTAGAGTAATAGACAATTGAAGCTCCTAAAATTCTATTTCTACCAAGACAGATACCAACATTCCTCAACAAATTCCTCCTCAAGGACAGGAGCAGGGACTCTCATCAAAGGAATATCTCAAGAAATCAACATCCTCTAGATGGAATCTTTAAGACCATCTCCGAAGGTATTCCGTCACATCTTGGATGGCATCTGTAAGCCCATCCCCGACAATTATCTAGCAACTTCCAAATGATATCTATAAGCCCATTCCCGATATCACAAATCAAGTATCACTTCATGCGAGTGCAAATTTCTGGGCACTTTAGTGTTCAATCAACTTCCACCTTCAGATCACGAAAGGCAGAAGAGCCAATCTACATCCTCAGGTTTAAGAAGATTGAACATGGGCATCTGTTGTACCCTAAAATTTTCCCTCTCATTTTACTCGATACATACTCACATTGGAGTCCTCAATTTACTCAAGTTTGCCCAAGAGTTGACCAGATCAACTCTCTCCTAAGGCAGGGTGTCTCAAATTAGGGTTTCCATTTTCCTCAACATAGGTGGACTCCAAAGGCCTCATATTTTCTCCATGTTCCTAATATGTTCTCAAGACCCTACATGTCAAGTTTCATGCCTTGCACAAGAAGTTTGCTCAGTCAACTGCTCAGATGCTTAAGAATCGACTGTATTAGGTCAAAAGTCAACTGTGACCCACATATAGTCAAACTTCAAGATTTTTGGTCAACATTAACATTTTGAAGTTAATTTCATAATTTGATCAAGGGTTGATCATGATTCCTCAAGGAATGCTAAAAATTCATCAAAACCCAAAAGTTGCTAAATTAGGGTTTCTTAGTAAAAGTCAACCAAACTTTGACCAAGCATAACTTCCACATGTTTCATCAGAAATTTTCCATCCAAGGCTCATTTTGAAGAGAATGCAATTCCCTACAACTCATCTTCAGCCGACAAGTTCAAAATATGCACTCATAAAAAGATATGAATTTCTACATTATGGGTCCTTTTGAAAAGTCAACAAAAACACCTTTTGGGTCAGAGCTTCTTACATAAACATGGAAGACTCGATCGAGATAAGACCAACAGGGTTGATTAGGGGACATCATAAGCTTTCTAAAAAGTCTAAGAACACCTCTATAGGGTTATAATTGGAGGAGATATGCCTTGTCAAAGTTGACCCTTTTTGCAAAATTGCCAAAAGTCAAATATGCTCAAAATGTATTTTTTGCTAAATGGGCCTAACTTTTTATGCTTGCACCTTACTTATAATGTGGTCCACGACCCAAATATTCACTCACACGTTATTTTCTTCATTTTTGAATTTATTTTGATTTTTTATTAATTAAAAATTGAATTAAATAAAATAATTGAGGAATAATAGAAAAGATATGATTTGATTTGGTTTTTGGACAGGTTGGCAATCAAAATATGCTAAACTATCAAGGCCAAAATGAATCAAGCATAATTGGTACAAGAAAGGGATGATTTGGCTCAAAATAACAAGTTTACATGTAGCATGAAAATCAAATCAAATCTCTTATAATTGCAAAGATTCAATCCAAGTTTGTAACCTTAATTCATTCCTAGATATATATTGGACAAGAACAAACCAAAAAACAAGGGTTAGCAGTCGTGAAAACACCAAACAAAATTCAAAAAAAGTGACAAAATGTGTTGGACCGTTTTTGAACTTAGAGATCAATTCAAGCCATTCCAACACTTCCAATCGTTTCTTGGACCTTCCCAGAAGCTAATTGGATCGTTTGCAAGGCCTAAAACACCCAGAATTGCGCGTTACAAGTTCACTCGGTTTGCTATTTTTTCAAAATCTATTACTGTATTTCTTGCATCATTAGCATGATTAATTGGTATATTTGTTATGTTTGAGATGTTTGCAAGCTAACTGCATGATTCAATTAAATTTTTGACGCTTGTATGTGCCTTTGCCATTGTTAGGGTTTGCGTGTGCAGTTTAGGGATTTGTTCTACAGGTCAAATTGGGCAAAAAGAAGAGTACCATGATGTTCACAAGATCAAAACGAGTTTATCTATATAGTTATATTTCATTTATCTTGCGTTTTGTGGATTTTTGAATGTTAAAGGGCTATGGTTACGAACATTGTCCATGGGTATAGGTGAACACCTAACACGAAGGAGCCTTGAAGAAGACGACTTGGTGGAAGCCCCCCATTGAAGTTATTAAATCTTTGCGCGTTTTGTTTTGTTTTTCAGCTAACCACGTTGTTTCTTATATTATGTTTTATCCTTATGATATTAACAAACAAACAAGGCAGCTCAGATGGTGAAGTGCATTAGTGGGTAGTATAAGGACCTGGGTTCGATCCCAGGTCCCAACAATTCTCTTTATTTCATTTTCTTGCAACTGATTCAATGCATCCCAATCCCAGGCGCCTTCCATACACCCTTTCGTCCAGCCATTTGATCAAGCATACCATCAGATCTAATGCTCCAGCAGTGAGGGACCATGATGCACCCTCAAGTCAATGCTACAAGGAATCAAATGCTGACCGGGCTTGAAGGGTTATTGTGCTTGAAAAATTCAGATTGGCACCCCCTATTTGCTAGTACACAGGCCCAGTTTGCATTTTCTTTCTATTTTTTTTTCTTGAATTAATTTCTTTAATTGTTTTAATTAATTAACACAAAATTATTATTTTTCTATAAAACTAAAAAATCACCAAAAAAATACATAATTAAATATTATTTATTCAAATTAATTTTTTTGAAAATAAATTAGGTTAATTAGTTTATTTGATTATTTTGTTTCAATTAAAACTAAATAGAACTTAGGTTTTAAATTTTGTAATTAAATTGTTTCTTTTCTCAAATAAAAAACCACCAAAAATACACAAAATATTTTTTTTGTAAAATATTTTATTTTCTTGAAATTATTTAATTTAGTTTAGATTAGGTTAATTTTAATTTCTTTTTTATAATTAAAATAATTATAATTAGGGTTTTAGTCGTACATAACTTAATTGATTCTTTTCTCAAAAAATAACTAAAATATTTTCTAGTCAGATTATTAGGGTTTTCAATTTCTCCTCGCATTAAATTTGTCGCGTGCGTTTTTAATTTGTTTTATTATTATTGTACCTGTTTCAAGCTTGTAATAGTTTTAATTAGGGTTTTAAGTTTCCTCATTTTTATTTTTCGTCGAGATAATTATGTAACTGTCAAAGCCTTGTAATAGCTAGGTTTATTTTTTGCACTTTAAATTCTTGCAAATATTTAACTGTCTAGATGTATGCTAATAGGATTGTATGGGAAGATTACTTGAAAGTAAAACGGTAGGTCACCTAATGTGCAAAGATTAAATAATTGAAACAATTCATATGCACATATTCACTCCTAGGTTTTACCTCACTTCGGTTTCCTTCGGTAAACAGTCATTAAGCATAGGAGATTTTAGTGGTTGCCCTCCAGTCTAAAAAGATCAAAATGTCCCATTCGAATGTTGCCTCGGAAATGTCGCCTCGGAAAGATCTTAAGACTTTAGGGTTACTACTAAAGTTTTCTAACTATTGCTTTAGTGATTGTACTTGTCCCTTTCGAATGTCCTTTACAAACTCCAACGACGAGGCTACCTACTCCTTAATAGTAGGATAGCGCTGTCTAAAGGAAACGAGAACAAACAATCTTTTTTTTGAGTAGGTAGAATCTTAAGTACTTGCTCAATGAAAACTTTTCACATAAACACCTTTCAAAACAAATTTTCAAAACAAACTTCGTCACATCCTTGAGGACTAATACAAGGGTTATCACGAAGTAAAACTTTTTCAAAACAAGCACACACACAAGCAATTTTTAAAAGATGAGGAAGTACCTAAGAGCCCATGGAAAACCATGGATAGAAAGGGTGCTAACACCTTCCCTTTCTATAATCTACCCCCCGTACTCAGAAATCTCGAAAAAAGGTTTTTTCTATTCTTTTTCCTTTTCCATGATTGGATGAAATAAAAGCCGGTGGCGACTCTTCCTTACCGCGACATTTTGCGAACAAAAAACGCAAAACGCAAACCAGTATTACCAATCGGTTCTGCCACCGTATCACAGAGGGTTTTAAGGACTATGCCAAAAAATGGAGAGACCTTGCGGGAAGAGTTCGGCCTCCATTGTCTAATAGGGAGCTGGTGGACATGTTCTTAGGCACATTATCCGGGCCATTCTTTAACCACCTGATTGGAAGTTCTTCTGCTGGGTTTACTGAATTAATCTTGACTAGTGAGCAGGTAGAAGCTGGTATTAAAAGTGGCAAGATTCTGAGGGATGCATCCTCCAGTACAATGAAGAAACTTTTCACTGGAAAGAAGGAGGTCAGTGCTGCATATGGCCAGAGGAATCAGAACAAAACTGAAGGCCATCCGACGGTAGGTGTTGTTATGATTTCCAATCCTGCACCAAACCAACAAAGGAACAATCAGCGCAGGCCAGATGCGCCTAGAAGACAGTTTACCCGGATCAACATGACCGTCTCCCCGGTTTTACCACACCTGCTGAAGTCCAACCTGGTGACCCTAAAGGAGCCCCCGAAGAATGCTAATACTGCCTCTCCCCGCTACAACCCAAATGCTCGATGTGCCTACCACTCTGAAACTCCGAGGCACGATACAAACGATTATTGGGCTTTGAAGAACAAGGTGCAAGACCTTATTGATGTAAAGGAAATTGAATTTGATCCCCCTGAGACTCCCAACGTCATAACTGCACCTATGCCCAAGCATGGCCTGGGAGTCAGTGCTATTGATGTTGTCTCTGCCACAGAAGATGCGGACAGTAACTATGACCTGGATAAGTGGATCTTCCCAACCATCAACGGTGGACTCAGCAATTGGGAGGCCAAAGACTTTGTTCCCATCTATTTTATTCAAGAGTAATTTGTCTTTTATTTTTGAGAATATGTAATATTTGAACAATTGAAACATTAAAGCCTTGTGTCTTACCCGAGGCACAATGGTCTATTTGTGAGGGTCATTGCTTCATTTTCATATGTCATTAATAAAATATTGGACGTTTCGCATGAAAATTTTACGCTCTTTGTTTTTATTTTCTTCCTCTTTACTTTATCAAAAATATACAGCTATGCTCTTACACACACTCACATATCAAACTGCAGATCTACATCCACTCTGGATCCCATTGATAACGGTTCTACTATTGCTCATTATGAATTTGAAAATCCGATCAAACAAGCCGAGGACGAAGGTGAGGAAGATTGTGAGGTACTAGGAGAGCTTGCCAGACTGTTACAGCAGGAAGAAAGGGCAATACAGCCTCATGAGGAGCCAGTTGAGACAGTAAACTTGGGTACTGAAGAGGATATAAAAGAAGTCAAGATAGGTGCCAACTTAGAGCCTAGTGTCAAACAGCGGTTAGTTCAGATGTTGCATGATTTTGTTGAGATCTTCGCCTGGTCATACAAAGACATGCCGGGACTTGACACTGATATTATGGTTCATCGCCTACCCAAAATTTGCCCTCCCATTTTCTCAATATTTCTCATCACAAAGCCCTTGGAGATTAAGATCCAATTAGGGTTTCATCTGCTCAAGACTTCTCCTTGCACTGTTGATCCAAATTAGGGTTTGTGTTTGCACAAGGATGTTTTGACCTAAAATGCCTAAGATGACTTTCATGCTTCATATTGGACTCCCAAGTTTATCCATATCAAGTTTCAAGTCTTGATTCCAGGTTTTTGCCCAGTCAATTGGACAGTTGACCTAGAAACAGCTGTATTGGGGAAAAAGTCAACTGTGGCCAATTGACAGTCAAATCTCATGAAAATTGACCCACATCAACATTGTAAACTCACATGGACCATTTGATCAAGTTTGGATCACAATTCCACAAGAAATTTGATCAGATCACCAAAAGGGCAAAATGGTCATTTTTAGGGTTTTGACTGCACAAAGGCAATTTTTGACTGTTTGACCCAACCAATGGCAAACCAAGCTCACATATGGACTCAAGGACCCCATGGAATTATCTTGACATGCTCAACAAACTCAAAAGATCCCAAGTACACAAGATTGACAGTTGAATTTCCCAGTCAATTGATCAATTTTGACTGTATACTGAAAAGTCAAACTTTGACTTTTTGGTCAAAATCAGGAGTCAAGATTCATTTTTTATCAAAACATGCCAAATCATGAAACTTGTTCACCAAGAAATCACAAAATGCAAATTAGGGTTAGAAATTAGAATTTTTCATAACTTAGAATTTTTCTAAGTTATAAAAAACCCTAATTTTATCCTAACTTTGCCCCACTTTTTCACCAAGATCTATTTGGATTCAAACAAAAGTCAAAACATGAAAGTTGTAGCTTGTTGCATAATCTACAACTTTGATTCACAAAGTTTTCCCATTTGAAGCTTGTATCTCAAGTTACAAATTTTTGAATAAGGGCACTAAACCATTCTTAACTTAGTGAAATTTTAACCTATTTTGACAAGGTTTTCTACCCAACTTCAAGGCCATTTTACATACACTTCCACTTGGAATTTCAATTTGCATTTCAAAGATGGATTGTATTACACATTCCAAGCTTTCCAAAATGTCCAAGAACTTCTCAAACAACCTCATAACTTGAGAGAATCGAATTTCACAATTTGGCAAAAACTCACTTTTGAATTGATCATGAACATGTTCATAACTTAAGCCATTTTCAAGTCAGCATAGTTTGTGCTAAATTACAGGTCCTAAAACCCTTTGACACTCAATAATTTAATGCATATTCATTGTGTTAAGACCATGTTCTTTGTGTTCTAACATTACATGAAGGTTTAATCCATTTATAGATAAAGCAAATTAGCCATTTTTGTAAAAGGTAGCTTTATGTCCAATTGAAAATCCAAGCTGTACAAATCAAATCCAATTGGCACAAGATTATGAGCAAAACACTCTGATCAAGGAGAGATTATGCAGCTCATTAGGGGGCCTCTACTGACCTAGAACACAACTTGAGCATTTGTTGCTTAAAGTGTAAGTAACTTGGCATTTTAAAGAACAACTCTCATATCAGTTACCATACACTAAAGCAAACTTGTAAGGCACATTCCAAACATCACAACCAAGCTAATACACGAGCCCTTAGCCTCCAAAACACTCCCAATCTCAGAATCACCTCCAAACTGCAAAAACAGGGCCAGGCCTGCAGTTTGAGTGCCATCTTCCATTTCCCTCAAGCTCTCTTGCCCAAACCAGTTCACACACATTCCCTAGCATCTATGCAAGCTGACCATGACCTGAAACACGACCTGTAATCCCTCTAACAAGTTCCACCATTTTCACTTTTTCATTTTGCAGTTGAAGTTCCACAGCTCGATACAAGAAGTTTCAAGACAAAGTAAAGCTTGGAATAGCATCCCTGGACCTCAAGGAAACTATCCCAATCATCACCTTGCATTGAAAGCCTCTCCATTGCCAGATAGAACTTCAACTGAACAGGTAAGTTCATGGGATCGTATCTCTCTTATTAGGCATTGTTAGCTTTAGGTTTGTGAAGAAAACATGTCACAATCATAGCCCTGAACATGCCCATATGATTAGATTTCATTTATATTACGTGTGCTTAGAGAATTTTATGTCTGAACATTGGTAAAAAATTAGGTCAGGATTTGGGAGAGAAGAAATTCTCTCTCATTTCTGAGAGTTAGATTGACTTCTTTATATGTCTAGAATCGTGGCTTCAAGCTCTACAGGTTTCATGTTGGAAGATTTGGCAAAAGATCAAGGAATTGGAAGTTAGAAAACGCGTGTTTCTTGAACAAAAATGTGTTCTGAGGTTGAAGATGACAGGCTTGGTGGGCTGGGCTTGTGTTGTCTTTTCTTTTTGCACCATACATTTACTTTTGCACCCCCTGAGCCCATTTTGTTATTTTTAATGATTTTTTGACTTTTTCTTTTTTGGTCTGACTTATTTATTTTTTCTTATGATATTAAAAATATAAAAATATTTTTTTACACCATTTTTCTATTTTTTAGGCATTTATTTGATTATGTTGACATTTATACATAAATATATATATATATATATATATATATATATATATATATATATATATATATATATATATATATATATATATATATATATATATATATATATATATATATATATATATATATATATATATATATATATATATATATATATATATATATATATATATATATATATATATATATATATATATATATATACACTATTATTTAGAAAACTAGAAAAATAATGCAAATATATTTTCTTTTCTGATTTTATTACATTTTCCATTTTGAAAATATTTTATACAAAACATACTTTTTTTATAAATATTAATTATTATTATTTTTATATATATGATATTTATTTAGTAAATAATAAAGATATATCTATATATTAATTTATTTAGGGCAAAAAATGCTAAAATACATACATTTTTATTTTTTTTTAATATTTGATATGGAAAATACA
Organism: Vicia faba; assembly: GCA_948472305.1. NCBI lineage: Eukaryota > Viridiplantae > Streptophyta > Magnoliopsida > Fabales > Fabaceae > Vicia > Vicia faba. The sequence continues at coordinate 1,233,903,820 of OX451737.1, forward strand.
TTTTTATAAATATACTCTATTTTTATTTTATTTTGTACATAAATATTAAATATTTGTATATATTAAATAAATAATGTATTTTATTTAATAGAATTAGGGTTTTACCCTAAATATGAAAATACTCCAAAAAATAATACCTTTTTATTTTCCTTTTTATTTTACATAAATAATACTTTTTTTTCATACATATAAAAATTCTTTTTACATTTTGCATATTTATTTCATTTCCATTTAATTATGCAATTATTTGTATTGTAAATATTCAAAGAAAATGATGTAATAGTTAGATTTAATTTCTTGTCTAAATATTCCCCATTTGAACATTTGTACCCCCTCCCTATATTATTGTGTTGTAATAGTGTAGGAATTTAAATTTCGCACTTTATACGCTTTCTAAAATATACCATGTTAGAGTTAGGGTTTGTATGCGAATAAAACGAACAAAATAGTTTGACCTAATTTCAAGATAAACAAACATGAAAATGGACAACACATCTCACACTTGCACCCCTAGGGTATTCCACTTTGTTGCCTTCAAATAATTGGGCCATATTGCATGTTAGGTTTCTTTGGGTAAAACAAAAACAATCAAATGATCATAGTCCCTCGATGACGCTTTCGAAAAGTTGCCTAAAATGATCAAGTCCCTTTCAAAGAGAAATTGCCCAAAGATATTTAACACTATTGCAATTATGGTCTAAACGATGACCCGCGCCTGTCCCTTTCATCTCCTAAGACAAGATTGTCCACCAAATGCAATGGTGGAACAAAATTGTCAAAAGGTTTAAAACATAACAAGAATCTTTGAGAAAACTTTAGGGTAGACAACTCCTAAGTACTTGTCAATTTGCAAAGAAAACACTTGCCTAAATTCAAAACACACTTCACAAACACCTTCAAAAACAAACTTTCAAAAAACCTTGAAACATCTTTTCAAAAAGACGAACACCTTTTGTAAAACATTCGAGTAAAGAATTGTTACAAGGGTAGCCTGGACAAGGCATCTTTTTCAAAGCATTTTCAAAAACCACACACACAAAGCACCATTTCAAACAATTGAAAACCAAGGCAAGTTGATCTAAGCAAGTACCTAAGAGCCCATGGATAACCATGGATAGAAGGGGTGCTAATACCTTCCCCTTCTATAATCTACTCCCCGAACCCAAGAAAAATCTCAAAGGTTTTTGCTGTGCTTTTTAAACCTTTCCTAAGGATAAAATAAAAAGTCGGTGGCGACTCTTGCTCAACCGAAACATTTGCGAAAACAAACGCGAAACCACAGTCAGTTCTCCCACCGTATCACAGAACTGGCGACTCTGTTGGGGAGCAGTTTTAAAGTGGAGTAACCTTAGGGCTTAGATCACCCTCTTGCATGACTAATTGTTTGAATTGTTTGCTTTATATCTTGGCTCTATTGTTTGGGTTTGCAATCCTACACCCGGATTTTGGGAAACATTCATAGATAGCAATACGTTGTGGAAACTGTGCGGGGTATACCGACACGGTCGAAGCAATAGCTATATTAGTGCGACATATTTGTGAGTACCGGTAACCCTTGAGTTCAATCAAGGAGAGTACGGGGCCGCTGAGTGATGTCACTAAGCACTAATGACCTAGAACCTTACTTGACCATCTTGGCCTTTTATTAGGGGTAGTGAGATGACCGGCTTTGGTGCAGTCCGAAGTTGGTAGATACTCGATACTACACTCATTGAGGGTTGTTTTCTTGGAATATTTTGGTCGCTAGTTAAGTGGCTAAACCGAAACAATGAACAATGAAAACAATCCAGTGATATTGAGCTCCTTAGAACCCGGTTACTATTTATAGGACAGGTTTTTAAGCCAACTACACTCAAGAGGGTACTTACCTATGAAACCACATGCGAGCCTAAAACTAGGGTTTGGTGTGAATTGCTTGTACATATGTTTTGTGCATACATCATAAACATCATAAAGCATCATATGCATCCACTAACCATTTCAAGGGTTTGGATCTTCATCATTGTTCCTGTTTTACAGGTCATGGAAATTCCTCGCAGAAATACCATTCAAGTCAACCTTGTGAGAATCTCTCCTCAGCTCAAGGAGCTCACTTCAAGAATTCCGGAAAATTCATCCTTCAGTGGAAGACATGGTAGGCTGCTCAGCTTAGTCAACACCAACATTGAAGAAGACATGATGAAAGTGCTATTCCAGTTCTTTGACCCTCTTCACCACTGTTTCACTTTCCCTGATTATCAGTTAGTACCCACTTTGGAGGAGTTTTCTCAACTCCTAAGAATCCCTATCCTTAATCAACTACCATTCAACGGTACGGAAAAGGAACCAAAGCCGGAAGATGTTGCTCGAGCATTACGTCTACAACCATCCGATATCAAGGGGCATTGGGAAACCAGAAGTGGCGTCAAAGGATTCTTAGCAAAATTCTTGTTCGAAAAGGCACAAGAGTGTTGGAATTCATTGGACCTACAAGCCTTTGAAGAGATTGTGGCACTCCTTATCTATGGGTTGGTCTTGTTCCCAAATCCTGACCAGCTGGTGGATGTCAACGCCGTCAAAATCTTCTTGTCCAGAAATCCAATACCAACATTGCTTGGGGACATTCTTCACTCATTTTACACACGAACAATGAGAAAGAGAGGTGTTCTCATGTGCTGTACTCCTCTCCTCGCAAGGTGGTTTATTTCGCACCTTCCACAATCTGTCTTGAAGAATGACCAAGGCCTAAAGTGGTCCCAACGGTTGATGACTCTCGCTCATTCTGATGTGCATTGGTGTTCTCGGTCCAGAGAAAATGTCATCATCGTCGATTGTTGCGGAGAATTTCCTAATGTTCCTTTACTTGGAATTAGAGGAGGTATCACCTACAACCCTTGCCTAGCTTTGAGGCAATTTGGATATGCACGGAGGGATGGTCCTCATGACATGTTGATTCCTAACCTAGTTTTTGACTTCGACAACGATGCACAAGGACTTCGCCAAAGATTCATCAGAGCTTGGGGAAAACTCAACAAGGTTGATAGCAAGACTCTGGGACACAAGAACTCCATCCCTCTTGAGCCCTATCTCAAGTGGGTACGAACCCGAGCCCAGAGTCTAATGATGCCTTACCCTCATGTTCTCCCTGTGATTAAAGAGCCTGTCAAGGAAGGAGAGGTTCCCTACACCATCCTACATCCAGACATGCCTACATCGTGGGAGGAAATGCAGAAAAGTTGGATTCAGCTCAAGGAGGAACGGAATACTTTTGAAGCTAGCTTCTACGCCAGTGAGAAGAAGGTTCTAGAGCTTACCCGCCGACTCCATGAGCAAGAGGTCCTTAACACCTACATCGCGCCAAAGAGGATGCGCAACGTCTTTTTGCCTTGAGAAGTTATTTTGTAATATTTGGCCCATGGGGCACTTATGTACTAACAAATTCCTTCTTATTAATATGACGTGCGTTCTTCTTTGTTTGAAACAATTTTGAATATCTTAAATCCTTGAATGCATTGCATACACAAGCATACCATTCATCATGTGCATAAGCAGGTCTCTTCAACAGGTTTCCTTATCTGTCTGCTGTTTATTTCAGTAGGATGGATCTCAAGCAAACAGTCAAAGACCTACAAGCTCAGAATGCACAGTTCCAGCAACTCCTGACGACCTTGGCTAAAGGTCAGGAGGATATCAAGACTCAGTTGGGGAATAGAGACCCAGTGAAAAAGAAGAAAAAGAGGATTGGGGTGGCTACCTTGGGTAGAAGATTTAACGGAGAAGCTCGGAGGGTGCTTGAATTTCCTCCTATTTCTGATGAAGGAACCAGCAAAAGAGATGGAGTTGCGGTGCCTTCCGAGTCTGATGCGGAAGAAGAAGAGGTCGAAGAGGATGAAGATTATTCTGATCAGCAGTACCCTCCAGCTGATGACAAATACAAGGGTTTAGAAGACAGATTGGCCGCCATGGAATTACAAAGAGTACCGGGTTTGGATTTTGAAGACTTGGGTTTGATTGTCGGGATTGTGATTCCCCCAAAATTCAAAGTGCCAGTGTTTGTGAGGTATGATGGGATGTCCTGTCCCAAAATGCATCTCAGGTCCTACGTGAGAAAAATCCAACCCTATACGGCAGATAAAAACCTTTGGATTCATTTCTTTCAAGACAGCCTTTCTGGAGCTCAATTGGAGTGGTTTTATCAGCTAGAAGGAACCAGTGTCAGGAATTGGGAAGATTTGGCCACCGCTTTCTACAAACAATACCAGTATAATTCTGACCTTGCTCCTACTCGTACCCAACTTCAGGTTATGTCATTAGGAACAGGCGAAGGATTCAAAGAATATGCACAAAAATGGAGAGATTTGGCTGGCAGGGTGCAGCCTCCTTTAACCGACCGTGAACTCGTTGATATGTTTCTTGGGACCCTATCTGGGCTGTTTTTCAGTCATCTAATTGGTAACTCTTCCGCGGGGTTTACCGATTTGATCTTAACAGGCGAAAGAATAGAAGCTGGCATCAAGTCAGGAAAGATTCAGAAGGGTGTTGCTGCAAGTGTTGAGAAGAAGCCTTTTAAGAAGGAGACAGCTATGGTCTATTCTCAGAGAAGAGCAGGGAAGACGGAGCGTCGGCCAACTGTGGGGGCCGTAATGATTCAAAACACTCCGAGTGAGCAGCCTCGCTATAACCACACCAGACCAAATCAGCAACGAGTGGAACGGCCACAACGGCAGTTCACCCGTATTAATATGACTCCAGCGCAAGTGCTTCCCCATCTATTGAAGTTGAATCTCGCCACCATCAAGGAGGCGCCAAAGAACGTGAATACGTCCTATCCACATTATCACGCTAACGCTAAATGCGCCTACCATTCAGACAGTGTTGGACACGACACCAATGATTGTTGGGCACTCAAGCATAAGATCCAAGACCTGATAGAGGCTAAGGAGGTAGAGTTTGACGCTCCAGAGAAGCCTAATGTGATATCTGCACCCATGCCGAAGCACGGCCGAAATGTCAATGCCATTGAAGAAGATTTGTATGTTGCTGATGTCAGTGATGTGACTACTCCACTGCTAACCATTAAGCTGAACTTGTTAAGGGCCGGGATCTTCCCGGGGTGTAAGGAAGACTGCTATTGTTGTTACTCTCTGCCATTTGATTGTCCGCTACTGAAGAAAGGCATCCAAGGCCTTATGGATAGTCGACAAATTTTGTTTGAAAAAGTTTCTGCTGTTCCAGTTCATACTGAAGATGTCTCAATCATAACCATTCACGCCAATCTTTCCAAGGCCGTCAAAAAGCCTGTTAAGATTACACCAGCTGCGAAATCTGTTCCTTTGAAGATAACAATGCTAGGGCCTGTTCCCTATGTTTCTGAGAAGTCGATACCTTGGAACTATGGCGGTGACGTCTACTACCATGGTATCAAGCAAATCGAGGTAATTGAAGAAAGTTCGGATGATGATGAAGCCAGCATTGGTAACATTGCGGGCACCAGCAAAATTACCAGGAGCGGGAGAATATTTTCTCCAGAGATTGCCCCTCCAAGGGCAGTCTTTGGACCCTCATCAGCTGACAAGGTCGTCCCTGCACCAATCAAACTTTCTGCTAGAACTCCTTTGATTGAAGATGTTGTTGTTCCTAGTACCGTCTCTCCTACCGCTGCTGACAAAGGTAAGGGAATCCAAGATGAGCCCGTCAGGACGAGGGCTCAACCCTTGGTTATCCCGGAAACCTCCAAGAAGGAAATGGATGAGATTCTAAGGATAATCAAAAGAAGTGATTACGATGTGGTAGAACAGTTGGGGCAAACCCCCTCCAAAATCTCCATGCTGGCACTACTACTTTGCTCAGAAGCGCACGCTAAAGCTCTGATAAAGTTTCTGAAGGCAGCTCATGTGCCCCAAGAAACCTCTGCGGATCAATTTCAAAATTGCGTGGCTAGCCTGACTGCGGACAATGGATTAGGTTTTTCTGATGCCGACCTAACTCCTAAAGGTAGGAATCACAATGATGCCTTGCACATTTCAGTCGAGTGTCGGGGAACTACTCTCGCACACGTATTGGTCGACACTGGTTCGTCGCTGAATGTGCTACCTAAGAAGGCCTTGGACCGACTAGATTGCGAAGGGTTGGAATTGAAGCCGAGTGATATTGTTGTCAGAGCTTTCGATGGTTCGAAGAGAATGGTCCATGGAGAGGTTGAAATTCCTATCAAGATAGGTACTGAGGTGTTTAAATCCACTTTCTATGTGATGGACATCCGTCCGTCATACTCTTGCCTGCTGGGTAGACCTTGGATACACCATGCTGGGGCAGTCATCTCCTCCTTACATCAGATGTTGAAGTATCCTGTCAAGGGAAAGATCATCACTGTCCATGGCGAAGAAGAGTACATGATTAGCCACGTAAATTCTTTCCGGTACGTGGAAGTTGAAGGGGAATTCATCAAAACGTCGTTTCAACATTTCGAAGAAGTCCTTCCTGAAATAGAAGTAGCAAAGCTGACAGTCGAGACACCGAGGCAGATGGCCAGGATGGCATCTCTGGAGGATGCAAGGGCCGCAATCAAGGAAGGGAAGAATTCAGCATGGGGGCAGTTACCTGACATTCCACATAAGACTGACAAATTTGGATTAGGGTTCACATCCGCTGGCCAGAAAGCTATGCGCCGTTCGAAGATTGAAAGGGCGCCAGTCAAAATTTCTCCCTATGGAATCAACGCCTTGGAAGATGAAGACAAGGAGAGCAGCATTGAAGAGTGGATTTATCCAACTGTCAAAGGAGGATTGAACAATTGGGAGGCAAAGGACTTTGTGCCCATCACTTTTATTCATCAGTAATTTACCTGTTGGACATTTCCTATTTTGGTTTGTAATATTTGCTTTCAAACAATCCGTACACTATCTTTTCACCTCATGCCTTGCCCGGGGCATGTAGGTCCACTTGTAAGGGTTTTGATTATATTTCATATCCATATGCCATGTTTAATGATTCATTGGACGTTTTTCATTTGATAAACTGCTTGTGTTCATTTTCTTTCCTTTTGCATTTTTTGTTTAAGGATGGCTATCCCTTACACACACCCACACTCACCAATGCAGGTACCCATCCACCCAGGATTTCAGGGGTGACTATTCTGCTATATCTTCCAATAACTCTGAGGATCTGGTCAATCTAGCCGAGTATGAAGATGACGAAGGTTGTGAAGTACCCGGGGAACTAGCCAGACTTCTGCAACAAGAGGAAAGGGCCATCTTACCGCATGAAGAGCCTTTGGAAACTGTTAACTTGGGAACCGAGGAAAACCGGAAGGAGGTGCAAGTGGGTGCCAATCTGGAACCAAATGTCAAGGAACGCCTGATACAGTTGTTGAATGAGTATGTTGAAATCTTCGCTTGGTCCTACGAAGACATGCCGGGTTTAGACACAGACATCGTGGTTCACCGTCTCCCCACAAGAGAAGATTGTCCACCGATCAAGCAAAAAGTCCGCCGAATGAGGCCTGGCATGTCTGAAAAGATCAAAGCAGAAGTGATGAAACAATTCGATGCTGGCTTTCTGGCTGTTACGTCCTATCCTCAATGGGTCGCTAACATTGTGCCAGTACCTAAGAAAGATGGCAAAGTCAGGATGTGTGTGGACTACCGGGATTTGAATAGGGCCAGCCCTAAAGATGATTTCCCGCTACCTCATATTGACATTTTGATCGACAATACAGCTCAGCACAAAGTGTTTTCCTTCATGGATGGATTCTCGGGCTACAATCAAATCAAAATGGCCCCCGAGGATATGGAGAAAACAACTTTTGTCACACAGTGGGGCACTTTCTGTTACAAGGTGATGCCGTTCGGGCTGAAGAACGCAGGGGCAACTTATCAACGCGCCATGGTAGCTCTATTTCATGATATGATACATCATGAGATTGAAGTTTACGTAGACGATATGATAGCTCGGTCACAAACAGAGGAAGAGCACCTTGAACATTTGGAGAAGCTGTTTGCCAGATTGAAAGAATACAAGCTCAGGCTGAATCCAAGTAAATGCACTTTTGGAGTTAGGTCTGGTAAACTCCTGGGATTCATTGTAAGCAACAAAGGCATCGAAGTCGATCCGGCAAAAGTAAAAGCAATACAAGAGATGCCTGCTCCCCGTACTGAAAAGGAGGTTAGAGGATTCTTGGGGCGCTTGAACTATATTGCCAGATTCATCTTACATCTAACTTCTACCTGTGAGCCAATTTTCAAACTCTTGAAAAAAGATCAGGTAGTCGAATGGAACGACGATTGTCAAGCTGCTTTTGATAGAATCAAGGAGTATTTGCTAGAACCTCCTATTCTGATGCCACCCGTCGAAGGAAGACCATTGATCATGTATTTGACCGTCTTGGATAACTCAATGGGGTGTGTTTTGGGCCAGCATGACGAGTCTGGTCGAAAAGAGCATGCTATTTATTACCTTAGCAAAAAGTTTACCGACTGTGAGACTCGCTACTCACTGCTCGAGAAAACTTGTTGCGCTTTGGTATGGGCTGCTCGCCGACTAAGACAGTATATGTTGACTCATACTACCATGTTGATTTCCAAAATGGATCCTATCAAGTATATCTTCGAAAAGCCCGCTTTATCTGGAAGGATAGCCATATGGCAAATGATTCTAACTGAGTATGACATCCAGTACACCACCCAAAAAGCTATAAAAGGGAGTGTACTAGCTGACCATCTGGCTCATCAGGCTATCGAAGATTATCAACCCATGAGATTTGATTTCTCGGACGAGGATATCATGAATTTGGACAACATTGAAGGTAACGGACCGTATGACGGACCCGAAAAGGGATCCCGATGGACCCTGTACTTTGATGGTGCTTCAAATGCACTTGGAAACGGCATTGGCGCAGTACTCATTTCTCCGGAGGGTTGTCACACTCCTTTCACGGCCTGACTTTGCTTCAGCTACACAAACAACATGGCTGAGTACGAGGCTTGCATCTTTGGTCTCAAGGCTGCTATGGACTTGGGGATCAAATCTTTGATCGTATTCGGGGACTCGGCTTTGGTCATTAGCCAAATCAAAGGAGAGTGGGATACCAAGCATCCTAATCTTATCCCATACAAAGAACATGTCCTGACGTTGTTGCCTCATTTCGAGCAAATTACCTTCGAGCATTTCCCGCGAGAAGAGAATCAGCTAGCAGATGCTCTGGCCACAATGTCCTCCATGTTTAAACTCAACTGGGATAACGAGGCTCCCCAAATCACCATCGAGCGAATTGATGAACCTGCGCATTGTCATGAGATTAATACCGAAGAAGTAGTGGAACAACCCTGGTTCCATGAAATCAAGAGGTATCTCGAGACTAAAAATTATCCTGAAGGAGCTTCCGTAAATGACAAGAAGTTCTTAAGGAAATTTGCTGCCAAATTCTTCCTAAGCAACGACATCCTTTACAAACGAAGCCATGATTGTGTATTGCTCCGATGCGTAGACAAAGCTGAAGCAGAGTTGATCATGACCGATATACACAGCGGAACATTTGGCACTCACTTGAGCGGGCATACAATGGCTAAAAAGATCCTAAGGGCAGGCTATTACTGGTCTACCATGGAAGCTGACTGCCATCAACATTCCCGTACTTGCCACAAGTGTCAAGTCTACGCTAACAAAGTTCATATCCCTCCGGTTCCTCTCAACGTCCTGACTGCTCCGTGGCCCTTTGCAATGTGGGGCATTGATATGATTGGAGAGATCAAACCCACAGCTTCCAACGGACATCGCTTCATCCTGGTTGCCATTGACTATTTCACCAAATGGGTCGAGGCAGCTTCCTTCGCCTCTGTTACTAAAAATGTGGTTGCCCGCTTTATCAAGCAAAATCTCATATGTCGGTATGGTGTTCCAGACAGGATCATCACAGACAACGGTACGAATCTGAATAACACGATGATCACCGCATTGTGCGAACAGTTCAAGATTTATCATCACAATTCATCTCCCTATCGGCCGAAGATGAACGGTGCTGTTGAAGCTGCAAACAAAAACATTAAGAAGATTATTTAGAAAATGACAGTCACTTACAAAGACTGGCATGAGATGTTACCGTTTGCCCTGCATGGATACCGTACGACGATACGTACTTCAACTGGGGCAACCCCATTTTCTTTGGTTTATGGCATGGAAGCTGTCTTGCCTATGGAGGTCCAGATTCCTTCTCTAAGGATTATGAAGGATGCAGGTTTGAATGAAGATGATTGGATGCAGACCCGACTTGATCAACTCAATCTAATCGACGAGAAACGACTCGCTGCTATATGCCATGGTCAGACGTATCAAAAACGGATGATCAAGGCCTTCAATAAGAAAGTCAGACGTCAAGTATATCAAGTCGGAGATCTAGTAGTCAAGCGGATTATCTTGCCGCAAAGTGATCCCAGGGGCAAATGGACTCCTACATATGAAGGACCATTTGTGATCAAGAGCATATTTTCTGGTGGTGCAATGATTCTGACCACCATGGACGGCGACGATTTGCCGCACCCTGCGAACGCAGACATAGTCAAAAGATACTACGCATAAAATAACCCGACAAGTCGAAAACCCGAAAGGGCGGCTTGGGCAAAAATGGGCATCCCGATGAACCGAAAACCCGAAAGGGCGGTTCAGGAAAAAATTAGGGATAAAAACGAAAAAAAATCTGTACACCCGGCAAGTCGAAAACCCGAAAGGGCGGCTTGGGCAAAAAGGGGTTTCCCGGTGGGTCGAAAACCCGAAAGGGCGACTCAGGCAAAAGTTAGGGAATTAAAGCGTATGACTATGTCTCGTCGGATCACTTCAAAGACAATCTCTTTATCAACCAATTCCAGACTTCTGATCAATCCAGTCATCGTCAAACGAAGCATTGAATGGACAGATATTCAGAGTTGAGAAAGCTGTAGCAGAATGGAATCTCATGGAATTATTTCACATAGCCATCTTTATTTTTGTAAATTTTTCAATATTTACGACAAAATCCTCTTACTAGGATGTTTGTCTCCTATGTACAAATATACTCATAGAAAGTCAATACAAATACTTTTCCCAGAAATTTGTGTCTTTTCCTTTCTTTCTGCACTAATTGTTTATTTTTGAGAAACGTCAAATGTTTTGTTAAATAGGCATATGCATTTGAAACATAATCATTTCCTTATGAATTAAGAAAGAAATATTATTGACAGATCAAAGGTACAGTTGGATGTCTTGACACCCTTTCAAAGGAAAACCCCCAGGAGACTTGAAATCCATATCCCTAGCAAACCCTGAGGTTTATCTCCAGCAGGTTCTCGAGGCTTATTCCCCGCAGAGTACGGACGTCTCTCCCGAGTTTTATTCAAAGTTATTCCTCACGAAGGCTTATAACTGGGTTATCCTCAGCTAACAACCACGGGAGATCGCGCTCGCCGAAGTTCTTCCTATCCCCAGCGGAGTTCATCAAAGTCCCCCAGCATAACTTATCAATACAATCCTCAGAGGAGCTTATCCTTTGTTATCCCCAGCCAGAGAATTCTCCAGAACTCATTTTCCCTCAGAGCTTAAGTTTCAGTATCCCCAGCCGAGCCGAAACTTCAAATTATCAATCTCCAGCGGAGCCAGACTAGTGAGCTTTTTCCCACAGAGTTTTAGAAAGGAAAATCTTGAGTTCCCCAGTAAAGTCCCCCAGAGATACTTCCCTCCAAGATGAAGATTCTCAGTCTTGCATCCCCAACATGAGTCTATTAGATTGGAACTCCCCAGTAGAAGTCATCAGGAATCCCCCAGAAGATTGGTATACAACCCAAGCTCCTTTCTCTCCAGCAGTGACCAGGAATTATTCTTCCCGGCAGCAGTCAAGATATTGTCATCTTCAGCCATTTGGGATCCATCTATCCTTTGCAAGACAGCTCTCCAGCTTACATGCGCATCCATTTACGTTCATAGCACATAACATACATTGTATCATGCATCATGACATTTCATATAACTAACTCTTTGCCTTTTCAGGTAAGATCAGTTGACAGACTAAAATCATTATCTTCCAGACCTTTGAAAATAGTTTACGGACGCTTCCCAACAACGGATGCCGCTCTATTGCTTATTCAACTTCAAGATTTTCTGAAAACAGCTCACGGGTTTCTCCAAGTAACGGATGTTAACCTATCGCTTGTTCAGTTTCTTCTCAAGACTTCTGAAAACAGTTTATGGACGTTTCCCAACAACGGATGTCAATCTATCACTTGTTCAGATGCAACCTTTGAAAACAGTTTACGGACGCTTCCCAACAACGGATGCTGCTCTATTGCTTATTCAACTTCAAGATTTCTGAAAACAGCTCACGGGTTCTCCAAGTAACGGATGTTAACCTATCGCTTGTTCAGCTTCTTCTCAAGACTTCTGAAAACAGTTTACGGACGCTTCCCAACAACGGATGCTGCTATATTGCTTATTCAACTTCAAGATTTCTGAAAACAGCTCACGGGTTCTCCAAGTAACGGATGTTAACCTATCGCTTGTTCAGCTTCTTCTCAAGACTTCCGAAAACAGTTTATGGATTCCTCCCAACAACGGATGTTCAATCTATCAACTTGTTCAGATGCATTTTTTGAAAACAGTTTACAGATTCCTCCCAACAACGGATGTCAATCTATTGCTTATTCATATCCCCAGTTCAGAGATGGTCCAAAGCATGGACACCTTTCTGATACTCTTTTCCAGATGGCATCTTTAAGCCCATCCCCGACAAGTTGCTGTCACTCCTCCCGATGGCATCATTAATCCCATCTCCAAATGGCATCTCTAAGCCCATTCCCGCATCCATTGCTTTGACGAGCGCAAATTTAAGGGCACTCTAGTGTCCAATCTCCCTTTACCCTCGAGTCACGAAAGGCAAACTTGCCAATCTAACTCTTCGGATTCAGGAAGATTGAACAGGGGCAACTATTGTACCCCAAAATTTGCCCTCCCATTTTCTCAATATTTCTCATCACAAAGCCCTTGGAGATTAAGATCCAATTAGGGTTTCATCTGCTCAAGACTTCTCCTTGCACTGTTGATCCAAATTAGGGTTTGTGTTTGCACAAGGATGTTTTGACCTAAAATGCCTAAGATGACTTTCATGCTTCATATTGGACTCCCAAGTTTATCCATATCAAGTTTCAAGTCTTGATTCCAGGTTTTTGCCCAGTCAATTGGACAGTTGACCTAGAAATCAACTGTATTGGGGAAAAAGTCAACTGTGGCCAATTGACAGTCAAATCTCATGAAAATTGACCCACATCAACATTGTAAACTCACATGGACCATTTGATCAAGTTTGGATCACAATTCCACAAGAAATTTGATCAGATCACCAAAAGGGCAAAATGGTCATTTTTAGGGTTTTGACTGCACAAAGGCAATTTTTGACTGTTTGACCCAACCAATGGCAAACCAAGCTCACATATGGACTCAAGGACCCCATGGAATTATCTTGACATGCTCAACAAACTCAAAAGATCCCAAGTACACAAGATTGACAGTTGAATTTCCCAGTCAATTGATCAATTTTGATTGTATACTGAAAAGTCAAACTTTGACTTTTTGGTCAAAATCAGGAGTCAAGATTCATTTTTTATCAAAACATGCCAAATCATGAAACTTGTTCACCAAGAAATCACAAAATGCAAATTAGGGTTAGAAATTAGAATTTTTCATAACTTAGAATTTTTCTAAGTTATAAAAAACCCTAATTTTTTCCTAACTTTGCCCCACTTTTTCACCAAGATCCATTTGGATTCAAACAAAAGTCAAAACATGAAAGTTGTAGCTTGTTGCATAATCTACAACTTTTATTCACAAAGTTTTCCCATTTGAAGCTTGTATCTCAAGTTACAAATTTTTGAATAAGGGCACTAAACCATTCTTAACTTAGTGAAATTTTAACTTATTTTGACAAGGTTTTCTACCCAACTTCAAGGCCATTTTCCATACACTTCCACTTGGAATTTCAATTTGCATTTCAAAGATGGATTGTATTACACATTCCAAGCTTTCCAAAATGTCCAAGAACTTCTCAAACAACCTCATAACTTGAGAGAATCGAATTTCACAATTTGGCAAAAACTCACTTTTGAATTGATCATGAACATGTTCATAACTTAAGCCATTTTCAAGTCAGCATAGTTTGTGCTAAATTACAGGTCCTAAAACCCTTTGACACTCAATAATTTAATGCATATTCATTGTGTTAAGACCATGTTCTTTGTGTTCTAACATTACATGAAGGTTTAATCCATTTATAGATAAAGCAAATTAGCCATTTTTGTAAAAGGTAGCTTTATGTCCAATTGAAAATCCAAGCTGTACAAATCAAATCCAATTGGCACAAGATTATGAGCAAAACACTCTGATCAAGGAGAGATTATGCAGCTCATTAGGGGGCCTCTACTGACCTAGAACACAACTTGAGCATTTGTTGCTTAAAGTGTAAGTAACTTGGCATTTTAAAGAACAACTCTCATATCAGCTACCATACACTAAAGCAAACTTGTAAGACACATTCCAAACATCACAACCAAGCTAATACACGAGCCCTTATCCTCCAAAACACTCCCAATCTCAGAATCACCTCCAAACTGCAAAAACAGGGCCAGGCCTGCAGTTTGAGTGCCATCTTCCATTTCCCCCAAGCTCTCTTGCCCAAACCAGTTCACACACATTCCCTAGCATCTATGCAAGCTGACCATGACCTGAAACACGACCTGTAATCCCTCTAACAAGTTCCACCATTTTCACTTTTTCATTTTGCAGTTGAAGTTCCACAGCTCGATACAAGAAGTTTCAAGACAAAGTAAAGCTTGGAATAGCATCCCTGGACCTCAAGGAAATTATCCCAATCATCACCTTGCATTGAAAGCCTCTCCATTGCCAGATAGAACTTCAACTGAACAGGTAAGTTCATGGGATCGTATCTCTCTTATTAGGCATTGTTAGCTTTAGGTTTGTGAAGAAAACATGTCACAATCATAGCCCTGAACATGCCCATATGATTAGATTTCATTTATATTACGTGTGCTTAGAGAATTTTATGTCTGAACATTGGTAAAAAATTAGGTCAGGATTTGGGAGAGAAGAAATTCTCTCTCATTTCTGAGAGTTAGATTGACTTCTTTATATGTCTAGAACCGTGGCTTCAAGCTCTACAGGTTTCATGTTGGAAGATTTGGCAAAAGATCAAGGAATTGGAAGTTAGAAAACGCGTGTTTCTTGAACAAAAATGTGTTCTGAGGTTGAAGATGACAGGCTTGGTGGGCTGGGCTTGTGTTGTCTTTTCTTTTTGCACCATACATTTACTTTTGCACCCCCTGAGCCCATTTTGTTATTTTTAATGATTTTTTGACTTTTTCTTTTTTGGTCTGACTTATTTATTTTTTCTTATGATATTAAAAATATAAAAATATTTTTTTACACCATTTTTCTATTTTTTAGGCATTTATTTGATTATGTTGACATTTATACATAAATATATATATATACACTATTATTTAGAAAACTAGAAAAATAATGCAAATATATTTTCTTTTCTGATTTTATTACATTTTCCCTTTTGAAAATATTTTATACAAAACATACTTTTTTTATAAATATTAATTATTATTATTTTTATATATATGATATTTATTTAGTAAATAATAAAGATATATCTATATATTAATTTATTTAGGGCAAAAAATGCTAAAATACATACATTTTTATTTTTTTTTAATATTTGATATGGAAAATACATTTTTATAAATATACTCTATTTTTATTTTATTTTGTACATAAATATTAAATATTTGTATATATTAAATAAATAATGTATTTTATTTAATAGAATTAGGGTTTTACCCTAAATATGAAAATACTCCAAAAAATAATACCTTTTTATTTTCCTTTTTATTTTACATAAATAATACTTTTTTTTCATACATATAAAAATTCTTTTTACATTTTGCATATTTATTTCATTTCCATTTAATTATGCAATTATTTGTATTGTAAATATTCAAAGAAAATGATGTAATAGTTAGATTTAATTTCTTGTCTAAATATTCCCCATTTGAACATTTGTACCCCCCTCCCTATATTATTGTGTTGTAATAGTGTAGGAATTTAAATTTCGCACTTTATATGCTTTCTAAAATATACCATGTTAGAGTTAGGGTTTGTATGCGAATAAAACGAACAAAATAGTTTGACCTAATTTCAAGATAAACAAACATGAAAATGGACAACACATCTCACACTTGCACCCCTAGGGTATTCCACTTTGTTGCCTTCAAATAATTGGGCCATATTGCATGTTAGGTTTCTTTGGGTAAAACAAAAACAATCAAATGATCATAGTCCCTCGATGACGCTTTCGAAAAGTTGCCTAAAATGATCAAGTCCCTTTCAAAGAGAAATTGCCCAAATATATTTAACACTATTGCAATTATGGTCTAAACGATGACCCGCGCTTGTCCCTTTCATCTCCTAAGACAAGATTGTCCACCAAATGCAATGGTGGAACAAAATTGTCAAAAGGTTTAAAACATAACAAGAATCTTTGAGAAAACTTTAGGGTAGACAACTCCTAAGTACTTGTCAATTTGCAAAGAAAACACTTGCCTAAATTCAAAACACACTTCACAAACACCTTCAAAAACAAACTTTCAAAAAACCTTGAAACATCTTTTCAAAAAGACGAACACCTTTTGTAAAACATTCGAGTAAAGAATTGTTACAAGGGTAGCCTAGACAAGGCATCTTTTTCAAAGCATTTTCAAAAACCACACACACAAAGCACCATTTCAAACAATTGAAAACCAAGGCAAGTTGATCTAAGCAAGTACCTAAGAGCCCATGGATAACCATGGATAGAAGGGGTGCTAATACCTTCCCCTTCTATAATCTACTCCCCGAACCCAAGAAAAATCTCAAAGGTTTTTGCTGTGCTTTTTAAACCTTTCCTTAGGATAAAATAAAAAGTCGGTGGCGACTCTTGCTCAACCGAAACATTTGCGAAAACAAACGCGAAACCACAGTCAGTTCTCCCACCGTATCACAGCGTGCTATGGTAGCTTTATTCCACTATATGATTCACCATGAGATAGAGGTTTATGTTGACGACATGATAGCCAGGTATCAAACTGAAGAGGAACACCTGGATCATCTGCAAAAACTATTTGATAAGCTGAAGACGTACAAATTAAGGCTGAATCGAACAAGTGCACCTTTGGGTTAAGATCTGGTAAGCTTCTGGGTTTCATTGTCAGTGACAAAGGTATTCAAGTAGACCCTGCAAAGGTCAAATCTATACAAGAGATTCCGACTCCTCGCACTGAGAAAGAAGTTAGAGGATTCTTGGGACGCCTAAACTACATAGCCAGATTCATTTCACATCTGACCACTACTTGTGAGCCAATCTTCAAATTACTGAAGAAAGATCAAGCAGTGAAATGGAATGACGATTTCCAGAATACCTTTGACAAAATAAAGGAATATCTTCAAGAGCCTCCAATCTTGATGCCGCCAGTGGAAGGAAGACCTCTGATCATGTACTAAATAGTGTTAGAAAACTCAATGGGGTGTGTGCTGGGGCAGCATGACGAGTCTGGTCGAAAAGAGCATGCAATATACTACCTTAGCAAAAAGTTTACCGACTGTGAAACCAGATACTCACTGATCGAGAAAACTTGTTGTCCTTTGGCATGGGCTGCTCGTCGACTAAGAAAATATATGTTGACTCACACTACCTTGTTGATATCTAAAATGGTTCATATCAAGTACATCTTTGAGAAGCCCGCTCTCTCCGAAAGAATAGCAAGATTTCAAATGATCCTGACCGAATACGACATTCAATATACAACCCAAAAAGCAATTAAGGGAAGTGTATTAGCTGATCATTTGGCTCATCAAGCTGTGAATGACTACCAATCTATGAATTTTAAGTTCCCGGATGAGAACATCATGTTGGTGACTGATTGTGAAGAACCTGGACCGGATGAAGTACCTGAAAAAGGATCCTGATGGACTCTGGTTTTTGACGGAGCTTCCAATGCTCTTGGAAATGGAATTAGTGTTGTGATCATATCTCCATAAGGCTATCATACTCCTTCAATGGTAGATTATGTTTCAACTGTACCAACAATATGGCTGAGTATGAAGCATGTATCATGGGTCTCAAAGCTGCAATCGATTTTAGGATCAAGCTCTTAAGTGTGTTTGGAGACTCAGCTTTGGTAATTAGCCAGATCAAAGGAGATTGGGACACGAAGCATCCTAATCTCAACCCATACAAAGAGCATGTGTTGACAATGATCCCACATTTTTAAGAAATCACCTTTGAGCATTTTCCACGAGAGGAAAATCAACTAGCGGACGCGCTAGCTACAATGTCATCCATGTTCAAGGTCAGGTGGCATAATGAGGCTCCTCAGATCACCATTGAGAGGATGGATGAGCCAGCATACTGTCACGAGATTGGTGCTGAAGAAGGAGTGGATAACCCTTGGTTCCATGAAGTCAAAAGATATCTCGAAGCCCAAGAGTATCCTGAGGGAGCTTCATTCAATGATAAGAAGTTCCTAAGAAGGTCCTCTGCCAAATTCTTCCTCAGTAACGGGATCCTCTACAAGCGCAATCACGATTTTACTTTGCTTCGGTGTGTAGAGAAGAGTGAGGCAGAAAAGATTATGGTTGAGTTGCATGAAGGTACCTTCGGCACTCATTCTAGTGGGCACTCAATGGCTAAAAAGATCCTACGGGAAGGATACTACTAGTCCACCATGGAGGCAAACTATTATCAACATTCGCGGACTTGTCACAAATGTCAGATCTATGCTAACAAGGTACATGTGCCTCCAGTTCCTTTAAATGTCCTGACTGTTCCTTGGTCATTCGCAATGTGGGGCATCGACATGATTGGATATATTATATCGACGGCTTCTAATGGACACCGCTTTATCCTGGTTGCCATTGATTACTTCACAAAATGGGTCGAGGAAGCTCATTTGCTTCGGTTACCAAAAACTTCGTGGCCCGATTCATCAAACATAACCTTATATGTCAGTACGGTATTCCAAAAAGAATTATTACAGATAATGGTACCAATCTCAATAAAACTATGATCACCGAGCTCTGCATGCAATTCAAAATCCAGCATCATAACTCTTCTCCTTACCAGCCAAAGATGAATGGCGTTGTAAAAGCTGCTAATAAAAATATCAAGAAGATCATCCAAAAGATGACGGTGACATACAAAGACTGGCATGAGATGCTACTATTCTCTCTTCATGGTTACTGTACCACAATGTGCACATCAACAGGGGTAACTTCTTTCTCTTTGGTATATGGTATGGAAGTTGTCCTACCCATTGAAGTCCAGATCCCTTCTTTGAGAATCATGAAGGATGCAGGTTTGAATGAAGACGAATGGGTTCAGACTCGACTTGACCAATTAAACCTGATCGACGAGAAGATGCTCGCGATTGTCTGCCATGGTTAGATGTAACAAAAACGTATGATCAAAGCTTTTAACAAGAAGGTCAGACGTCAGGTATATCAAGTCGGTGATCTGGTAATCAAGCACATCATACTGCCACAAGGTGATCCCAGGGGCAAATGGACTCCCACATACGAAGGGCCATTTGTGATCAAGAACATATTTTCTGGTGGAGCCATGATCTTAACCATTATGGACGGTGACGACCTTCCTCACCCTGTGAATGCGGACATAGTTAAAAGATACTACGCGTGAATAAAGAACCGCTAGGTTGACTGGCCTAGGAAAAAATAAGGGCATCCCAGTGAACCAAAAGGGTTCAGGCAAAAATTAGGGATGTACATAAAAAATATTTGTACACCCGGCAAGTCTAAAACCTGAAAGGGCGGCTTGGGCAAAAAAGGGTATCCCGGTGGACTAAAAACCCGAAAGGGCGGTCCAGGCAAAAGTTAAGGATTTTAAGCGTATGACTATGTCCCGTTGGATCACCTTATAGCCAATCTTCAGTATCAACTATCAAGCTCAAGCGGTACTAAGCAATCCAATCAGCTTTGGACAAGCAGCGAAAGGGATAAGACGCTCAAAGACATAAAGGCAATAGCAGAATGGGAACCCAGTGGGATTATTTCACATAGCTCTCTTTCTTTGTATACTATCTTTGTGTAATTTCCATTCTTACGACAACATTCTCTTACTAGGGTGCTTGTCTCCTTGTATAAAAACACTTATTTCAAGTTAATACAAAACTATTCCTTTGAAAGTGCAAAACTCCTATTTTTATTTTTCTGTTTCGTGTGCAAATTGTCCAGTGATTATTTTTGAACATATGCATTTGAATGTGATTATTGCTTACAAATACATGCCTAAAAACAGAAAGACAATTTCTAATGACTTTAAGAAAATGGGACAATATCTAAGGACTATCCACAAAATCCCCGCAGATGTTTTCCCCGACAGATATTTTCTCTAGCAGGTACAGAGGCAGAGATATCCTACTACAAGGTCACTGCCATGCTCTCAGTATGCAGCCTATTGGTGTCGGGTTCTCATATCCCCAGCAGAGCAAGAATCTCCAATTACTACTCCAACAAAAAAATCCCCAGTGAAGTCGCCAAGCTTCTCAGGATTTCAACAAAATCCGCAAGCAGTTTATGGAGTTCACCTTTCTCAATAGAGTTTTATAAATCTCAAGTAGTTTATAAAGCCTTATCCCCAGTAGAGTTTATTTCTCTAGCTATGGAAGTTCATCCCACAGCGGAGTTTATCTCTCCAAATTGGTGAAATCATCTAACAGAACTCTTCCCCCCAGCAAAATCATTCTCAAGAAGAAGTCAAAGATCCCCGATAGAGAAAGGGAATCCCCAGCAAAATTATCTCCATTCATCATCCATAGCGGAAATTGGAGAATCACTTTCTTCACTCACCAATAGCAGTCCGGGATTTAGCTTCCTGGTACTCTTCAGTAGCAGTCATGGATTTATTTTCCCAAACAAAGATACTTCACAACAGCATTACATGTTCATACATCATGGCATGTGCATACAAATACATATATTACAATCTCATTTATTTTGGGAGCACCATGCAATTCATAAGTCATTACATCGCATGAAACTGATTTTAACTTTTCAAGTTAAATTAGCAGACAGACAAACACTATCAACTTATACAATAGGTCAAAGATTAATTCCCGAAACCAGACGGAAAAACTATCTACACGACCAAATGGTATGAACTCCCGAAGCAAGACGAGTTTGAAAACTTATACAGCAGGTCAAAGATTAATGCCCGAAACCAAAAGGGGAACTATCTATGTGACCAACATTTTCAAGTTCCATATTAATACATGAAACCAGACAGGACAACTATCAACGAACAAATTGCAGATCAATTCCCGAAACAAGACGGGGTGACTAGCTACATGACAAAAACTTTATTCAAGACCTCTGCTGGTTCAGTTTAAACTGATCAATGGTTTATTCTGATTCCGTTCCGGAAGACACTTTCTCTGGTTCAGATAAATCTCCCCAAATATTTATTCTGATTCTTTTCCAGTTAAAGTTTATTCAAGACCTCTGTTAGTTCAGTTTAAACCGATCAATGGTTTATTCTGATTCCGTTCTGGTAGACACTTTCTCTGGTTCAGATAAATCTCCCCAAAGATTTATTTTGATTCTTTTCCAGTTAAAGTTTATTCAAGACCTCTCTGGTTCAGTTTAAACCGATCAGTGGTTTATTTTGATTCTGTTCCGATAGACACTTTCTCTGGTTCAGATAAATCGCCCCAAAGATTTATTCTGATTCTTTTCCAATTAAAGTTTATTCAAGACCTCTGCTGGTTCATTTTAAACCAATCAATGGTTTATTCTGATTTCGTTCCAGTAGACACTTTCTCTAGTTCAGATAAACCACCCCAAAGATTTATTCTGATTATTTTCCAGTTAAAGTTTATTCAAGATCTCTGTTGGTTCAGTTTAAACTGATCAATGGTTTATTCTGATTCTGTTCCAGTAGACACTTTCTCTGGTTCAGATAAATCGCTCCAAAGATTTACTCTGATTCTTTTCCAGTTAAACATTATCCAAGGTCTCTGCTAGTTCAGTTTAAATCAATCTTGATTCCGTTTTGGTAGACATTTCTTCTAGTTCAGTTTAAATCAATTAAAGATTTATTCTGATTCTTTTCCAGTTTAAATCAAGCTTAGACTTTATCTAATTTTTGTCAACATTTTCTTTGGATGGCATCTTTAAGCACATATCTGATGAATCTCTGTCATCTTCTCCAAATGTCATATGTAAGCCCATACCCGACATCATCAACCATCAGTATTACTTTACGCGAGTGCAAATTTATGGGCACTCTAGTGTTCAATCATCTTCCAACTTCAGATCACGAAAGGCAGACAAGCCAATCTAAATCCTCAGGTTTAAGAAGATTGAACATGGGCATCTGTTGTACCCCAAAATTTTCCCTCCCATATTTACTCAAGACATGCTCCTAGAAATCCTCAATTGCTCAAGGTTGACCAAGAATTGACCAAGCAAATTCTCCTCCTAAGAAATGAACCTCTAGCTAGGGTTTCACTTCTCATCAAGATGTGTGAGCTCCAAAGGTCTCAAATGTTTTCCATTTTCCTAATATTCCTTCAAGATTGTCCATGACAAGTTTCATTCCTTGCACAACAAGTTTGCTCAGTCAATTGCTCAAATGCTTGGAAATCAACTGTACTAGGTCAAAAGTCAACTATGGCCAATATACAGTCAAACTTCAAGATTTTTTGTCAAAATCAACCTTTTGAAGTTATATCCATCATTTGATCATGATTCTTCAAGAAATGCTCTCAATTTATCAAAAGTCAAAAATTGATAAATTAGGGTTTCTATAGGAAAAGTCAACTAAACGTTGATCAGGTATAACTTTCACATACTTCATCCATTTTCCCCAAACAAAGCTAATATTGAACATAATCTCATTCCCTATAACTTCTCTTCTTCCCTCAAGTCCAAGAAATGCACCATTTGAAAGATACAAGCTCAAACATTACAGGTCATTTTCAGAAAGTCAACAAAAGCAACTTTTTGCCAAGACCTTTTACATCAAGATAAAATATTCAAATGCAAAATTGACCAAAAGAGGGATTGAAATAGACATCTTAGGATTTCCAAAAAGTCCAGGATCATCATCATGAGATGAAATTTGAGCAAGTTATGGCTTGCCAAAGTTGGGAAAATTTCGGAATTTTCAAGAATTATACATCGAGCAAATTTGAAGTTTTAAGGCAAGGGCTCAATTTCTTGGATTTCAAACATCTTCCTAAGACTATAGACGACCTCCAAAAACACTCTTACCATGCCTTGCATTTTTTTACTTATTTTTTACACATTTATTTTAATTTATTTCAAGTAAATATAAAATAAAGTGTATAAAATAATTAAAAAAGGGTTTTGGCATTTGGGTTGGTGCAACATTGTCTAGATACATTCAAATTCAAAAATAGACAAAGTTCCATGTTTTTGGCCAAAGTTACAAAAAATTTATTCATGGCTTTAAAACACATGATCATGGTTGTTGAATCCTATGTTATCTTGTCTCCTCATTCTACTCTATAAATACCAGGCCTTAACAAGCATTAGCCACGCCTACACAGCCCCAAAAAGTCACACGAAAAATAGCAAAAATAATTCAAAGTTGTCAAATTTCAAACACCCAATTCCATCCCTTTTCAGTCCAAACTAAGGACTCAAACCTATTCCTGAAGACTCCAGGAACCCATCCCTGCCATCTTACAAGCCTCTAGCACTCTCAAACGGCCAGATCGCACGTCAACGGATTGGTATATTTCTTGAATTCAAAAATATTGCATACTGTGATATAAATGATTTCTATGTTCATGTCCATGTTTGTATCGATGGTTGTGCACGTTTAGAGCCATCGCATGAGTAATTTGACGCAGGAATAAAGCTTTGCCATTGTTAGGGAAAAGTTTCAGACGAGCTTTGTTCTCAGTGATACAAACCTTTTCAGGCCAAACGGAAGGCACTAATGGATTCGCAGCCCCCAAATTAGGGGGACTATGATCTTAATTTTCTTTGATCTAATGTTTTTCGCAGGTTTTAATTTTTAGAGAGGCCAGAGAAGACGACTAGAGATCTGCTCCGGCGTCTCTGACCAGTGTTGACTCTGCTGGAGTCTGCATGGCAAAATCACGCAATTCTATTGGCCCCTTTTAAACTGATCTGGTACGTGTTTGAAAGTTTGACGTTTGGATTGATTTATCATTATTATTATTGTATTGTTATGTTAACAATTGAGCAGTGTGGCCCAGTGGTAAGAAGCGTGTGTGTTATACTAAAAGGCTTGGGTTCGAATCCCAGGTTTGAATTTTATTTTTCCTAATAATGTTCATGCAGGTCCCACATTTCCAATAGTCAAGAGCATACCATACGCCTCCAAATCACAATCATCAGATCCTACCTGATCTAAATCCAATGGGGTGAAGCGCGCAGATCACCATGTACCATTAAGAATTGTCCACATTGGGTCCAGAAGCAAATTTGGGCTTCTCCCATCTTGGGCCAGCGAATTCAACAGCAACACCCCCATTTTTCTTTAACCATCCAGGCCCAGTTATTAGTTTTGTTTGTTATTATTTATTTTAGTTTTGTTTGTTTTTATTTATTTATTTAATTAACAATAAATAAATAAAAAAATAGGATTAGCTTTCTCTCTTAATTAATTAAATTAATTTCTGAAATTAACTAATTAATTAACTTTAACATTTTCTTTTTATTTTAAAATTTAAAATAAATTAGACTTAGGTTTAATTTTATATTTTTAAGTAGTTTTCATGTCATAATAAAAAAACAATAAAAAAAATTAGATAATTTCTTAATTAAATTTATTTTTCTAAATAAATTTTAGGATAGTTTAATTATTTTCTTAAATAAAACAAATACAAAAAATGTTAGGTTTTTGTTTAGAATTTAATTTTGGTCAATAAGTTTCTTTTATTTTAATTAATTAAATTTAGGTTTAATTTAATTTAGTATTTTCCTAAATAAACAAAAACAATCAAAAAGATTTTTACTTAGCATTTCCCT
Organism: Vicia faba; assembly: GCA_948472305.1. Classification (NCBI taxonomy): domain Eukaryota; kingdom Viridiplantae; phylum Streptophyta; class Magnoliopsida; order Fabales; family Fabaceae; genus Vicia; species Vicia faba. The sequence continues at coordinate 1,233,928,912 of OX451737.1, forward strand.
AGGTTTCTTTTAGACATAATATTAGTTTCGCGCGCATTATTTTGTTCTCGCATTTTTTATAATAATGTAACTGTATACTGGTATGTAATAGACTAAGTAGGACTTTTTATCGCTTTCTTTATTTTACCTTTCCCCCAGTTTTGTATATTGTAAATACCCCCTCTCTGAAGTCATGTAATAGTGTAGGTTTATACTTTCGCACTTTATTTCCTGCAAAATATTACTGCTAGTAACTAGGCATGTATGGCAAGACTGAAATTAAAATGTTAGCAAACCCCAAATGCGCAAGATAAATAACATGAATCAAACACAATTACACATGCGCACCTCTAGGGTATCCCACTTTGGTTACCTTCGGAAAATGGTCACAATTCTCGAAACGTGATAAGTTTTAGTGGCTATCCTCTAGTTTGAAAGATCACAAGTCCCTCGATGACCCTCTCAATGTTGCCTCGGTTAAAAGTGATCTTAGAACTTTAGGACAGTTACTAAAATTCCTTGCCAAGTTGCCTTCGTGATCGTAACATCTCTTCGATTGTCCGTCAAACATCCAACGACAAGGCTATCTACTCACTAATAGTAGGATATCACTGTCTAAAGGAAATAAGGAAAAGAACAACCCTTTTTCGAGTACAAAGTAGATAGTTGTTAGAAGTTTGCTCAAAACATTTTGCACTTACACAAATACTACTTTTCAAAAACATTTTCAAAACACTTTGTATACTTTCTCCACTATCCCGAGAAACCTTACAAAGTTCGCCATACTAAGGCATTCTCAAAACATTTTCAAACACACAAAGCACAAAATATATTTTAAAATGAGCAAACCTCTAATAGCCCGTAGAAAACTACGAATGGAAAGGGTGCTAACACCATCCCTTTCCATAATCTACCCCCCTTACTCGAAAAACTCTCAAAATGGTCTTTTTCTGTTCGTTTCACCCTTTCTTTAATTGGGATAAAAGAAAAGTTGGTGGAGACTCTTGCTTACCGCAACATTTACGAACACAAATGCAAAACCAGTATATAACAGTCGGTTCTGCCACCGTATCACAGTCCCCATGATACACTCATCCAAGGATTGGTATTCAATTGCGAGGGCGATGACCAAGGATGTCGTCAAAGATTCATACGAGCTTGGAGAATGATAAACAAAGTGGATAATAAGATATTGGGACATAATAATTCTATCCCCCTTGAGTCTTACCTTAAGTGGGTACGAACTCGTGCTCAAAGTCTCATGATGCCTTACCCCTCCACATTACCAATCATCATGGAGCTTGTTGCAGAAGGAGATGTTCCATATACTGTCCTTTATCCTGACATGCCTACTTCTCTTAAAGATTTTCAAAGAGCTTGGATTCATCTAAATGGAGAGCGATACACCTTTGAAGCCCAGTTCTACATAAGAAAGAAGAGGACATTGGAGCTCGCAAGATAGCTTCATGGAGAGAGGAGCCTGAATGCCTATATCGCTCCAAAGAGGAAGCATTCATAAGATGTTTAAGCCATTGTTATTGCATTTTAGTTCATTTTGTTTCTTTTATTTCAATGTAAGCCCAAGGGGCATGTTGTAATCAATTTGAACTTATTAATACAATTAATGTTTGTTCCCTTTTGTCTACACAAATTTAAATCTTCTAAGTCCTTGAAAGCATTTTCATACACATATCATGCATCATACCATGACAGGTTTTCCCCTGTTGTACCCCAAAATTTTCCCTCCCATATTTCTCAAGACATTGCAAGAAAAATCTCCAAGTTGCTCAAGATTGCTCAAGAATTGGACAGTCAAGCTACCTCCTAAGGCAGTCAATTCAAAATTAGGGTTTTGTGTTGCATCAAGGTCCTTACATACAAATGACCTCAAGTGCTCCCCAATGTTCTAATATGTTCTCAAGATCATCCATGTCAAATTTCAAGCCTTGCAGAGGAAGTTTGGTCAGTCAATTGCTCAAGAGGTCCAAAAATCGACTGTGTTAGGGCAAAAGTCAACTGTGACCTATAAATAGTCAAACCTCAAGATTTTTTGTCAACATTCTCATTTTGAAGGATAATTCATCATTTGATCAAGGGTTGATCATGATTCATCAAGGATTGCTCAAAATTCATCAAGACTCAAAAGTTGCTAAATTAGGGTTTTGTAGGAAAAGTCAACTCAACTTTGACCAAGCATAACATTCTCATACTTTATGAGAAATGACCCATCCAAAGCTCATTTTGAAGAGGATTCAATTTCCTAAAATCCATCTTCACACCCCAAGATCAAGAAATGCACTCACAAAAAGTTAAAAATTTGGACATTATAGGTCATTTTTGAAAGTCAACAAAAACACCTTTTTTTCCAAAGCTTATAACTTGAGAATGGAATATCAAAATGCGATGATACCAAAAGGGTCGGTTAGAGGACATCTCAAGGTTTCTAAAAAGTCCAAGAACACCTCCAAAAGTTCAAAATTGAAGAAATTATGCATTTTTAAAGTTGGGCATTTTTCCAAAATTGCCAAAAGTCAACTATCCCCAAAACTTCAAATTTTGTCAAATGGGCCCACTTTTTTCCACTTGATTTGATCTTGTCACACTACACACGTGTCCTATCTTCAGTCTTGTGTCCAATTATTAATTTTTCTATTTTATTTGATTTTTATTGAATTAATTCATTTTAAATCAATTTAAATCCAAATAAAATCTAAATATTGATCACTTGGTATCTTTTTGATTGATACAGGTCTTAATTATCATTATGGACATGGTCAAACTCGTATCAAGCCATATCATGCACAAAATATTGATTTTTGGACAAATTTGGAAGCTTTTTCATGGAGGATCATATCAAATCCTAAATCATCAATGCATAAGGATTCAAAGCCCAAAACTTGACCTAATTCATTCCATATTGCTTATACAAACCAAAGGCACGAGCATCAGAACGAGGAGGCTGCATAAACATCAAAACCAAACTTGAAAAAAACTTGAAAAAGCTTGAATCTGAAATCTGTTTTAGAGGCCGATTCAAAGCAAAATCTCAACACTACTCTCTTGCTGGACATCCACTGAGTCTATAGCAATCAAAAGCAAGGCCATTCACATCCTCAATAGCGCTGTAAGTCTCTCTGAAAATCGCCTTTCAGTTGAATTCGTATCTCATAGTTCTTGCACTTTTCTTGCGAAATTTTTACATAATCATGCTCATCGTTCCATTTAGAAGCTGTTTGCATTATTGAATTGCGTTTTCATGACCTATAGCGCCATACCCGAACCTAGGGTTTTGGAAGTTTGCTTTTGGGTGTTTTCTTTGCAGGAAAAATTGGGACCAATAATGGACATAGACTTGCTCAGGATGTCCAGACGAACATGTGCATGGTTTTGGTTTTTATTTTCATAGCCTAGAATTAATTTTATGATGCAGCTACGCATTTAGCTGCGGATGTAAATCCGTAGGTAAAAGAACCTGGTCTCAGTGGAGAATACGAAGACGTGCCCTCTCCCCATTGGACCATTCATATTTCGCGCTTATTTTTTTTATAATTTCTGGCATTTGTTTTGTTTTCTTATATATTAATTGTTACCTAATCCAATAACAAAAGAAGCACATTGGCTCAGTGGCGAAGGCATTAGCGTGAGAACCAACAGGACTTGGGTTCGAATCCCAGGTCCCCAACATATTTGTTATATTTTTCTTTCAGATATTCCAGTACAAGACCAAGCGCATGGTACATGATACGCCCTCAGATCTCCAAGCGCCAGATGGCCCCATGCCAGATCTGGTGGTCCAGATGAGAGGTGCATCATACTCCCAAGTCAACATGCCATAGAGAATATGGGAAAGTCAATACAGGCTTACACGTTTGGGCCTCAAAAATGCTGATTTCACCCCTAAATCAGGCCCAACACCCCTTGGTTATTTCTTTCTTCTTTTTTATTTATTTATTTGTTTTGTTAATTATTATTTTTATTATCACTAACCAATTAAATTTTTTCCTCATAAAAATCAAAAACCAAAAAATGTATTTTATTTATTAAAATTAAATTCATGACTTTATTTTTGTAAATAAATTAATTTAATTAATTTAGTGTTAATTAGGTATAACTTTTAATATTTTTGCAATAGTTAAAATTAATTTAGATAAATAGGTTTTTATTAACATTAATCAAATTTATTGTATTTCTTTAAATATCCAAAAATCCAAAAAAAATATCTTTTTAAATTAATTAATTAATTTATTTAAATAACTTAGTATTATTTCCTTTTAACAAAAAAAAAATAACAAAAAAATGCTTTCTTTCAAAAAAGGGTCAAAACCCTAAAAAACTCGTATTCGATTTAACTTTCCGCACGCGATCTATTTTGTGATATTGATGTAATTGTTTCACGGAGTGTAATAGTTTTAATAGGACTTTAAATTATTTTATCGTTTTCTTTTATTTTCCGCAATTTAATTTCAAGGGTTGTTTTTGGCGATGTAAATACCTGACGCCTTGTAATAGTTAGATTTAATTTCTGCAATTTAAATTCTGCAACCATATTAACTGTTAGATGTTTGGATAATAGGGAATGCATGACAAGATCAAATCTTTAACCTAAAATCAGCATAGCTCACCATTGACATGTACAAAGATAAAATTAACCGAAACAACACACTCACACATGCGCACTCTTAGGGTACACCTCACTTGGTTGCCTTCGAACGTGGTCATTGAGTATAGGAAGTTTTAGAGGTCGCCCTCTTGTCCAAAGATCATAGTTGCCTCGAAACGGTTGCCTCGGAAAAATGATCTAAGACATTAGGGTTACCGTTAAGGCGTCCTAACATTGCTTTAGTGACCACACTTCCCTTAATCGAATTGACCCTTAAAACTCCAACGACGATGCTACCTACTCATTCATAGTAGGATGGCATTGTCTAAGGGACATTTGTAAAGATTAATTCCTTTTTTGAGTAGGTAGATGGCTCTTAAGTACTTGCTCATTCTAAAACAAAACAAAACTTTTCGCACTTACACTCCTTTCAAACAAAAAACTCTTTCAAACCCACAAACACAAAGAAAAGAAAATTTTGAAAACAATTTGAGCAAGTACCTAAGAGCCCATGGATAACCACAGATAGAAAGGGTGCTAACACCTTCCCTTTCTATAATCTACCCCCCGGACTCGAGAAACATCTCGAAAAAGGAATTTTTCTGTGCTTTTTTCCTTTCCTTGTTGGATAAAATAAAAGTCGGTGGCAACTCTTGCTTACCGCGACATTTTTCAAATACAAACGCAAAACGCGAACCAACATTCCAAAAACAGTCAGTTCTTTTCCCACCGTATCACAGAACTGGAAACTCTGTTGGGGAGTTAATAAGTGGGGTGTACCTTAGGATTAGTTCATAATGTTTTCAATTGCTTGCTTTGTATGCTTTATCTTTGTGGGTTGAATCGGAGTTAGTATAGATCCTAACCCGGATCTAGGGGACACTCTTTAGGTAAGTAGCAATAAACTGTGAGGGAACTATACGGCGTAGACCGATACGGTTGAAGCAGTAGCTACGTTGGTGTGGCACTTTAGTCTGTACCGATATTCCTTGTGTTGGAACGAGGAGAATATGGGTCTTCTAAGGGGTCATTAAGCACCAACTGACCTTAGAACCTTTAAATTGACCAACTTGGCCATAGAACAGTAGCAGTATGCTACACTCATTGAGACTAAACTCTCGCGATGATTCCGGCCGCAAGAAAAGGTTGCTAAATTGGAATTATAACCGATTGAGGGTAGTCAGTGATATTGAGATCCTCTAGAACCCGATTACTATTTTAAGGACAGGTTTAAACCAACTGAACTGAAAGAGGGTAATACCTAAGCTCCTTGCCAGCCTGAAATCTTAAGGGCTCTCTGTGTGACTTGTGTGCCTTTACCATGTTTGCTGTTTGTAGATACTTGTGGTGTGCTTACTATCATGACATCATGACATCATAACATTGCATACATCTTGCATTGGACTAACCTATTTCAAAGACAGGAGGGATTCATCTTTGTTCTATTTTGTAGGTCATCATGATGCCCATGCGTAAGAATACCATCCAGATCAACTTTGTTCAGGTTCCCACCTTTCTTAAAGAGTTGATTGCAAAAAGGCCTGACACTACTTCCTTCATCAAGAGGCATGGTTACCTTCTCGATTTGGTCACCTCCAAATTGGACGAGCAGATGATGAGTGTCCTAGTCCAGTTCTATAACCCGCTGTACCATTGCTTTACTTTTCAGGACTATCAGTTGGTCCCCACCCTAGAAGAGTTCTCTGAGCTGCTCGGTATCTCTATTCTGGAGCAGACCCCATTTACTGGTTGGGAGAAGATTCTTAGGCCCGAAGATATTGTTGCAGCCCTTCATATGACCAAGGAGGAGGTAATGGCTAATTGGGAGACTAGAAGTGGAGCAAAGGGCTTTCTGACTAAGTTTTTGGTTGGTAAGGCTAACTATTTCTGGGATAGTTAAGACTTCAAGGCATTCGAGGATATTCTGGCTCTTTTGATATATGGCTTGGTATTGTTTCCGAATCCTGACACCTTTGTTGATGTGAATGTGGTAAAGATCTTCATCTCTCGCAATCCTGTACCCACTCTCTTGGGTGACATCCTTCATCAGCTTTATGCCCGTACTGCCCGAAAGCGGGGAACTTTGATGTGATGTGCTCCATTATTGTCGAGGTGGTTTATTTCGCACCTTCCCAAGTCAGTGCTGAAGAACAAAGAAGGCATGGGATAGGCCTATAGGGTTATGTGTCTCTCGCATAATGACATCATTTGGACTCTTAAGGGTATGGACGAGGTGGCCATCATTGATCGCTGTGGGGAGTACCCTAATGTTCCACTGATAGGAACCTATGGAGGAATTTCTTACAACCCATGCTTAGCCTTACGTCAGTTTGGGAGAGCCAGAAGAGAAGGACCTCATGAGCTGTTAATGCCTAGTATCATCTTTGATTTTCAAGGGGATAGCGACGAGCAACGTCGCAGATTCATAAGGGCTTGGGATAGAGTTCACCAATCTGATCCACATGAGCTGGGTCCAAAGACTTCTCTGCCAACGGAGCCATATCTCAGATGGGTTCGTACCCGTGCCCAAAATCTAGGTATGCCGTATGAAGCTGTCCGGCCTATCATTGTTGAAATTGCTAATTAAGAAGGGGTTCTCCCGACCTTCCTCCATCCTCATATGCCCACTGACATTGGGGCACTGAAAAGGTCTTGGATGCAGCTGAGAGAAGAACGGGATGCTTACCGAGAAAATTTCAACGAGCAAGAGCAGAAGATCCAGAAGTTGACTAGGCAGCTGGAGAACGAGCGAATTCTCAATGATTATGTCCACACCGAGAAGAAGAGGCCATGGGAGCACTGATTGTCCTTTGATGATTTCCTTTCCAGTTTTTGTTTACTTTTCAGTATTTCTTTTCATGTAACGCCTTAATGGCATCAGTTGAACAATTTGAATTTCAAAGTTTATCTAATAAAGTGTGTTTCATTTCTTGTTTACAAATTTGAATCTCCCGATTGTCTTTGAAATCATGTCATACACATTTCATCCCATGCACTTCATAAACAGGTACCCATTACAGGTCTCTTATCTTCTTCGCTGTTTATTTCAGCACTCATCATGTCTGCTGAACCTTCAACTGAGCAAGCCATCAAGGCCCTCCAGGTCCAAAATGCCCAATTCCAAGAGCTGTTCATGAATCTAGCTAAGGGTCAGCAAGATCTGAAGACCCTGATTCTGAAAGAGAAGAAGAAGAAGAAGAGGACAATCCTGTTTAACACAGGGCACAGGTTTGGAAACAGGCTTCAGAATGAAGTTGATTTGACCACTTCATCTGGAGGGAAAGATAGTCAGGAAGAAAGGAGGGCTCCTAGCCCTGTGGTCTCCGACAACGAGACGGACTTCGACAAAGAACAGTATCCTCCTGCTGAGGATAGGTACAAACAACTGGAAGACCGGTTGAGTGCTATGGAGGTTCAGAAAGTGCCTGGTCTGGACTTTGGTGATCTAGGTCTATCATCTGGGGTGGTGATTCCCCACAAATTCAAGGCACCATCCTTTGCTAAGTATGACAGAATTTCTTGTCCGAAGCTTCACCTCTGGTCATATGTAAGGAAGATTCAGCCTTACACCGCTGATAAAAACCTATGGATCCACTTCTTCCAAGACAGTCTCTCAGGGACTCAGCTTGAGTGGTTTTATCAGTTAGACGGAGCCAGTATCCGCAGTTGGGAAGATTTGGCTACTGCTTTCTACAGGCAGTACCAATACAATTCCAACCTCGCTCCTACGCGTACCCAACTCCAGGGTATGTCAATGGGAACGGGTGAAGGTTTCAAAGATTATGCCCAGAAGTGGAGGGACCTCGCCGGAAGAGTGCAACCACCCTTGGCTGATCGGGTGCTTGTGGACATGTTTCTGGGGACCCTGTCTGGTCCATTTTTCAACCACCTGATTGGAAGCTCTTCGTCTGGGTTTACAGAGCTTATAATGACCGGTGAAAGGATTGAGGCTGGTAAGATACAGAAGGGTGCTTCATCGAGCACCGAGAAGAAGCCCTTTAAGAAAGAGTCCAGTGTTGTCTACAGTTCAAAAAGCCATAGTAGACCTGAACGCCGCCAAGCTGTTAATGAGGTTGTAATTTCAAAACCTGCTGGTGCTCCTCAGTACAACAATCAACAAAAGGATGAGAGACCTCGAAGGCAATTCACCCGTCTCAACATGACCTTATCTCAGATTCTGCCACAGTTGCTGAAGACCAATCTGGTGATTCCAAAGGAAGCCCCAAAGAATCCAAACACAACATCACCGAAGTATAACCCTAATGCCCGTTGTGCTTATCACTCTGATAGCCCGGGGCATAATACAGATGATTGTTGGACTTTGAAGAATAAAATACAGGACTTAATTGATGCAAAGGAGATTGATTTCGAGGCGCCCGAAAGGCCTAATGTTGTGACTGCTCCTATGCCCAAGCATGGAGTGAATGATATAGATGAAGACTCGTTTGTGTTTTCTGTGAATGACATTGTTACCCCTTTGATGACTATGAAGAAGAACCTTTTGTTGGTCGGTTTATTTCCGGGCTGTGACGAAGGTTGCCGTATGTGTTCTGTCCTACCTACTGGTTGTCCACTTTTGAAATCAGGTGTCCAACGCCTGATGGATAGTAAAGAAATTCTGTTTGAGAAGACTGTTGTTCCTTTAGTTCATACTGAAGAAGTTGCCATTATCACCATTTTCGACAATTCTTCCAAGGCTCTCTCGAGGAAGCCTGTTAGAATTACATCTGTTCCAAGAATCGCACCTGTGATCATCACTGTTCCGGGGCCCATCCCCTATACCTCTGATAAAGCTGTTTCTTGGCACTATGGGGCTGATGTTTATTTTCATGGAGTTAAACAAGAGTTGGATGCTGATACTGACGTCAGCAATATCGTTGGACCTGCTAAAGTCACCCGCAGCGGAAGACTTTTCTCCCCTGATATCTCTCCACCAACTGCCCGAAGACCGGTTGTTATTACACCTGCCAGTGTACCTGCTACTATTCCTGTTCAAGTTCCTATTCTTACCCCTGTCGCCGAGTCATCTGACACTCGGGGCAAAGGGATCACCAATGAGCCTGCCCAGACGGAGGCACCGAAGACAATTACTGTTGAAGCTTCTAGACAAGAGATGGAAGAGATTCTGAAGATCATCAGAAAGAGTGACTACAATGTAGTTGAACAGCTGGGGTAAACCCCTTCCAAGATTTCTATGTTGTCATTGTTGTTGTGCTCAGAAGCCCATGCCAAGGCTCTGATTACCTTCTTGAAAACTGCCCATGTACCACAAGAGACGTCAGTTGATCAGTTTACAGATTGCATGGCCAATTTGACTGCTGATAATGGGTTAGGTTTCTCTGACGCCGACTTGACTGCTAAAGGGAAGAATCACAATGATGCCTTGCATGTCTCCATTGAATGCAGGGGCACTACTCTTGCACATGTATTGGTGGATACTGGTTCCTCATTGAACGTTTTACCTAAGAAAGCTCTAGACCGGTTGGACTGTGAAGGGTTAGAGTTAAAGCCAAGCAACATTGTCGTTAGGGCCTTTTATGGGTCTAAGAGGATGGTGCATGGAGAGGTTGATATCCCGATTAAGGTTGGTTCTCAGGTTTTCAACTCTACGTTCTATGTGATGGACATTCCTCCATCTTATTCTTGTTTTTTGGGTCGTCCATGGATCCACAAAGCTGGGGCCGTAACCTCAACGCTCCACCAGAAGCTGAAGTACCCGATCAAAGGGAAGATTGTGACAGTACAAGGAGAGGAAGAGTACATGGTGAGCCACCTCAACTCTTTCCGATATGTAGAGATGGACGGGGAGTTCATTGAGACCCTATTTCAGCATTTTGAAGAGGTTCCCCAGACACTGGCATCAGCTGAGACCGTCGTTAAAGATTCTCCTATGAAGATGGCTTCCCTCAAGGATGCCCTGGCTGTTATTGAGAAAGGTGGGTGTGCAAATTGGGGACGACTCCCTGATTTTAGACAGAAGACTAACAAGTCTGGTTTGGGTATCATTGCAGAAGCTCCAAGGGTTGTTCGGAATGCACGAATCGGAAGACCTTCCGTGTTCATCAGTAACTCGGGAGTGAATGCCATTGAAGACAATGTTGAAGAGTCTAAGTTCGACAGTTGGATCTACCCTACGGGCGACGGTGGACCAAGCAACTGGACAGCAAAGGACTTCATCTCTATTACTTTTGTTACCCAGTAATGAAACTTTTGTTTTGAATTTATAACAGACAATGTTTTAAGCTTTACGGCCTGGTGTCTTACCCGGGGCACCGTGGCTTCATTTGTGAGGGCTTTATGTGTGTCATCTTCATATATCATTAATAAAAGCATTGGACGTTCTTGCATTTCAAATTTTGCGCTCCTCGTTTTTCTTTATTATATATTACAAAACAGCTATTTTACACACACTCACATATACAGGTCTACATCCACTCTGGATCTCACTGGTAACGTCTCTGCTACTTCCAGTTATGACTTCGAAAGTCCGATCAACTTAGCCGAAGACGAAGGTGAAGATGATTGCGAAGTGCCTGGTGAGCTTGCAAGACTGCTACTTCAGGAAGAGAGGGCTATTCAGCTGCACGAAGAACCGGTGGAATCAGTGAATCTGGGTACAAAGACAGACAAGAAGGAAGTCAAGATCGGTGCAAATCTGGAGCTTAGTATGAAGAAACGGTTTATTCAGATGCTGCATGACTATGTTGAGATCTTTGCCTGGTCTTATGAAGACATGCCTGGGTTGGATACTGATATTGTGGTTCATCGCCTGCCTACCAAGGAAGACTGTCCTCCAGTGAAACAGAAGGTCAGTCGAATGCGCCCAGAGATGTCTGAGAAAATCAAGGCTGAAGTGATGAAACAGTTTGACGCCGGTTTTCTAGCAGTTACTTCTTACCCTCAGTGGGTGGCCAATGTGGTTCCTGTGCCGAAGAAGGATGGTAAGGTTCAAATGTGTGTTGACTACAGGGATTTGAACAGGGCGAGCCCCGAGGATGATTTCCCTCTACCTCATATCGATGTCCTGGTTGACAACACTGCTCAGCACAAGGTATTCTCCTTTATAGATGATTTCTCCAGTTATAATCAGATAAAAATGGCTCCCAAAGACATGGAGAAGACAAACTTTGTTACTCAGTGGGGTACCTTTTGCTACAAGGTCATGCCTTTTGGGTTAAAGAACGTTGGGGCAACATATCAGCGTGCCATGGTTGCTTTGTTTCATGACATGATCCATCATGAGATTGAAGTATATGTCGATGACATGATTGCAAGGTCCCAGACTAAGGAGGAACACCTTGACCATCTGCAGAAGTTGTTTGACAGGTTGAAGTTGTACAAGCTGAGGTTAAACCCGAACAAGTTCACCTTCGGGGTGAGATCTGGTAAACTGCTGGGTTTCGTTGTAAGTGATAAAGGTATCCAAGTGGATCCCGCAAAAGTGAAAGCCATACAGGAGATGCTAGCTCCCAGAACAGAGAAAGAAGTCAGAGGCTTCCTGGGACGACTGAACTACATTGCCTGATTCATCTCGCACCTGACTGCTACTTGTGAACCAATCTTCAAGCTGCTGAAGAAAGATCAAGTAGTGCGTTGGAACGATGAATGCCAGACCGCTTTTGAAAGGATCAAAGAGTATCTCCAAGAGCCACCCATTCTGATGCCTCCAGTTGAAGGGAGACCTTTGATCTTATACTTGACAGTACTCGACAACTCAATGGGGTGTGTGCTGGGGCAGCATGACGAGTCTGGCCGAAAAGAGCATGCTATTTATTACCTTAGCAAAAATTTTACCGACTGTGAGACCTGATACTCACTGCCCGAGAAAACTTGCTGCGCTTTGGCATGGGCTGCTCATCGGCTGAGACAGTATATGTTGACTCACACTACTTTGTTAATATCAAAGATGGATCCAATCAAGTATATCTTCGAAAAGCCTGCCTTGTCCGGAAGAATAGCAGCATGGCAGATGATCTTGACTGAGTATGATATCCAGTACACGACCCAAAAGGAAATTAAGGGAAGTGTGTTGGCAGACCATTTAGCACATCAGGTAGTGGATGATTACCAGTCTATGAACTTTGAATTCCCAGACGAGAATATCATGTTGGTAACTGATTGTGAGACACCTGGACCGGATGAAGGACCTGAGGAAGGATCCCGATGGTCTATGTACTTTGATGGAGATTCAAACGCTTTAGGCAATGGCATTGGCGCTGTGATCATATCTCCTAAAGGCTCTCATATTCCGTTCACCGCCCGACTATGTTTCAACTGCACCAACAATATGGCAGAGTATGAAGCATGCATCATGGGTCTTCGAGCAGCAATCGACCTAAGGATTAAGTTTCTGAGTGTCTTCGGAGATTCCGCTCTCATGATCAGTCAGATCAAAGGCGAGTGGGATACGAAACATCCAAATTTGATTCCTTACAAGGAGTATGTGTCGACGTTGCTTCCCCACTTTAAGGAAACAACCTTTGAACATTTCCCTAGAGAGGAGAATCAGCTGGCAGACGCGCTGGCTACAATGTCTTCTATGTTCAAGGTTAATTGGGACAACGAAGCTCCCCAGATCATCATTGAAAGATTGGACGAACCTGCACATTGTTGTGACATTGAGACTGAAGAGGTAGCAGATAAACCCTGGTTTCATGAGGTAAAGAGGTATCTTGAAGCTCAGGAGTACCCCGAGGGTGCATCTGTTAATGACAAGAAGTTTCTGAGGAGGTTCGCGGCAAAGTTCTTCATCAGCAATGACATTCTTTACAAGCGCAACCATGATTCGACCTTACTGTGTTATGTGGATAAGAATGAAGCATAAAGGATCATGGCAGAGTTGCACGAAGTTACTTTTGGAACTCATTCCAGTGGACACACCATGGCAAAGAAGATCCTTCGGGCAGGATATTATTGGTCCATAATGGAAGCCGACTGTTATCAACATTCTCAGACGTGTGACAAGTGCCAAGTCTATGCTGATAAGGTGCACATACCTCTAGTCCCTCTAAACATCTTGATGGCACCTTGGCCTTTTGCAATGTGGGGCATTGATATGATCGGCGAGATCATACCTACAGCATCCAACGGGCATCATTTCATCCTGGTAGCTATTGATTACTTTACGAAGTGGGTTGAAGCAGCTTCCTTTGCTACTGTAACCAAGAACGTAGTGGCACGTTTCATTTGGCACAATCTGATCTGTCGATACGGTGTACCAGAGAGGATCATTACGGACAATGGTACTAATCTCAACAACAAGATAATCACTGAGCTCTACAAGAAATTCAAGATACAGCATCACAACTCTTCTCCTTACTGGCCGAAGATGAATGGGGCTGTTGAAGCGGCTAATAAGAACATTAAGAAGATTGTGCAGAAGATGACGGTGACCTACAAAGACTGGCACGAGATGTTACCATTTGCTCTTCATGGGTACCGTACCTCAGCGCGGACGTCAACAGGGGCAACACCCTATTCCTTGGTATATGGTATGGAGGCAGTCTTGCCCATTGAAGTTCAGATACCCTCTCTTTGAATCATGAAGGATGCAGGTTTGAGCAAAGATGATTGGATTCAGACCCAACTTGATCAGTTGAACCTAATCGACAAAAAGAGACTTACTGCTATTTGTCATGGTCATACGTACCAAAAACGGATGATCAAGGCCTTTAACAAGAAAGTTAGACGACAAGAGTATCAAGTCGGGGATCTGGTAATCAAGCGCATTATCTTACCTCAAGGTGATTCCAGGGGCAAATGGACCCCTACTTACGAAGGGCCATTTGTGGTTAAGAACATCTTCTCAGGAGGAGCTATGATTCTAACCACCATGGATGGTGACGACCTTCCTCACCCTATCAATGCATACATAGTAAAAAGATACTACGCATGAACAAAGACCCGCTAGGTTGACTGGCCTAGGCAAAAATAAGGGCTTCCCGACGAACCAAAAGGGTTCGGGCAAAAATAAGGGATGAAAATAACTGTACACCTGGCAAGTCGAAAACCTGAAAAGGCGGCTTGGGCAAAAAAGGGTATTCCGGTGGAATGAAAACCCAAAAGGGCGGTCCAGGCAAAAATTAGGGATCAAAGTGTAACACTATGTCTCGTTGGATCACCTTGCATCCAGACTTCGGTATCAACTGTCAAGCTCGGACGACACTAATCAATCTGATTCATCTTCAACCAAGCCGCAAAGTGATGAGATGCTTGAGGACATAAAGGCACTAGCAGAGTTGGGACCCAGTGGGATTATTCACATAGCTGTTTTGTTTAGTTTTTCACAAAATGTGTAAATTCTATTTGTTCGGCGGCGTTCTCTTACTAGGATGCCAACCTCTTGTACAAAAACGCCTACTTACAGGCCAAAACTTCAAAATCAATACAATTAATTTTCAAAGAAATTCCAAACTGTTTTTCCTTTATCTGTTTTGTTTTGCAAAGAACGTCCAATGTTCATTTTTGATATATGCATTTGACATTAATTGTTGCTCATAAATATTTACATGTGAAACAAAAGTCGATTACGGGTAACATCGGAAACAGGGGCAATAAGAACTGTCTGAGATGTATAGTTGCTTTACCCACCAGGTACAAAGGTGGATTCAGCTGAAGAATATGGCTAAGGTACTTTCACTCCCCGCAGAATAAGGCATTAATAGAGGCTCTCCCCAACTGAGACTTGCAACTATGAACGAATCAGCAATACTCTCTCCAAGCAGAGTTTATCTACCATCAGCACTAAAAAGGCTCGATATCCCCGACAGTCTTAATATTCCCCAGCAGAATATAAGAATATTCCCCAGCAAAGTATAAGAATGTTCCCCGACAGAATACAAGATACCCCCAGTGGAGTCAATATTTCCCCAGCACGGTCTGAAAAAGCTTCCTCAACAGAATTGAATCAACATCCCCAGTAGACTCTGGAAATTTACCCCCAGCGGAGTACAAAAATAAATCTCCCCAGCCAAGTTTAAAGGATCATTCCCAGCAGAACGCAAAGGATTATCCCTGCAAAAGTCTAACAGGGATATCCCCAGCAAGTCACAACTGAAAGATCATCCCCCAGCGAAGTTCTTTCCTTTCACAAACAGGAATTCAATCCTCAACAGATTCAGTATCACCAGAAACGGTAATTCATCCCCAACGGAATTTATCAATGGAATCTTCAGCAGAGCATCTCTTCCCCACAGAGTAATCTCCTCATCAGTTTATTCCCCAACGGAGTCATCTTCTTCTGCAGGTTTATTCTCACAATCACCTTCGTTCATCATCCTCAGCGGAAGCGAAGAATTCAACTCTATTCTCCAGCAGCTCCGGGATTTATTTCCCCCAGCTAAAACATCACATTTCCATACATCATGATACATGCATATACACATCATACAATATAATCTCATTTATTTTGAGAACATCATTGCTTGATCCATATCATGCATTGCATATGCCTGACCTTTACCTTTTAGGAAAGATGAAGTTAAATTCTTAGCTATGTCAAAGACTTCCTCTGGTTCAGTCAGATCGTCGCGAAGATCTCCCTGATTCGTATTATAGTTGAAGTTATTCCAAGACTTTTGTCTTGTCCAATTAAATTGATTCCTAAAGATTTTTCTGATGTCGATCCAGTCAAAGTTAATCCAAGACCTTGTCTGATCCAGTTAAATCGATTCCTTAAGATTTTTCTGATGCCGATCCAGTCAAAGTTAATCCAAGACCTTGTCTGGTCCAGTTAAATCGATTCCTAAAGATTTTTCTGATGTCGATCCAGTCAAAGGCCTTCTCTGGTCCAGTTAAATCGATTCCTGAAGATTTTTCTGATGTTGATCCAGTTGAAGTTATTTCAAGACCTTGTCTGGTCCAGTTAAATCGATTCCTAAAGATTTTTCTGATGCCGATCCAGTCAAAGGCCTTCTCTGGTCCAGTCAAATCGATTCCTAAAGATTTTTCTGATGTCGGTCCAGTTGAGGTTATTTCAAGACCTTGTCTGGTCTAGTTAAATCGATTCCTAAAGATTTTTCTGATGTCGATCCAGTCAAAGGCCTTCTCTGGTCCAGTCAAATCGACTCCTAAATATTTTTCTGATGCCGATCCAGTTGAAGTTATTTCAAGACCTTGTATGGTCCAGTTAAATCGATTCCTAAAGATTTTTCTGATGTCGATCCAGTCAAAGGCCTTCTCTGATCCAGTTAAATCGATTCCTAAAGATTTTTCTGATGCTGATCTAGTTGAAGTTATTTCAAGACCTTGTCTGGTCCAGTTAAATCGATTCCTAAAGATTTTCCTGATCCAGTCAGAGTTGCTCCAAGACCTTCTGTGGTCCAGTTAAATCGATTCCTAAAGATTTTTCTGATGCCGATCCAGTTGAAGTTATTTCAAGACCTTGTCTGGTCCAGTTAAATCGATTCCTAAAGATTTTCCTGATGCCAATCCAGACAAAGGCGCCAAGACCTCCTCTGGTCCAGTTAAATCGATTCCTAAAGATTTTCCTGATGCCGGTCCAGTTGAAGTTATTCCAAGACCTTGTCTGGTCCAGTTAAATCGATTCCTAAAGATTTTCATGATCCAGTCAGAGTTTCTCCAAGACCTTGTCTGGTCCAGTTAAATCGATTCCTAAAGATTTTTCTGATGCTGATCCAGTCAAAGTTAACCCAAGATCTCCTCTGGTTCAGTCAGATCGCCGATAAGATCTCCCTGATTCGTAATCTAGTCGAAGTCCAGACCACCTATCAACAGTCTCCAAATGGCATCTGTAAGCCCATTCCCGACATCACAAGGCTGATACCACTTCATGCGAGTGCAAATTTCTGGGCACTCTAGTGTTCAATCATCTTCCACCTTCAGATCACGAAAGGCCCGAAAGCCAATCTATATCCTCAGGTTTAAGAAGATTGAACAGGGGCAACTGTTGTACCCCAAAATTTTCCCTCCCATATTTCTCAAGACATTGCAAGAAAAATCTCCAAGTTTCTCAAGATTGCTCAAGAATTGGACAGTCAAGCTACCTCCTAAGGCAGTCAATTCAAAATTAGGGTTTTGTGTTGCATCAAGGTCCTTACATACAAATGACCTCAAGTTCTCCCCAATGTCCTAATATGTTCTCAAGATCATCCATGTCAAATTTCAAGCCTTGCAGAGGAAGTTTGGTAAGTCAATTGCTCAAGAGGTCCAAAAATCAACTGTGCTAGGGCAAAAGTCAACTGTGACCTATAAATAGTCAAACCTCAATATTTTTTGTCAACATTCTCATTTTGAAGGATAATCCATCATTTGATCAAGCGTTTATCATGATTCATCAAGGATTGCTCAAAATTCATCAAGACTCAAAAGTTGCTAAATTAGGGTTTTGCAGGAAAAGTCAACTCAACTTTGACCAAGCATACCTTTCTCATACTTTATGAGAAATGACCAATCCAAAGCTCATTTTTAATAGGATGCAATTTCCTACAATCCATCTTCACACCCCAAGATCAAGAAATGCACTCACAAAAAGTTACAAATTTGGACATTATAGGTCATTTTTGAAAGTCAACAAAAACACCTTTTTTTTCCAAAGCTTATAACTTGATCATGGAATATCAAAATAATATGAGACCAAACGGGGTGGTTAGAGGACATCTCAAGGTTTCTAAAAAGTCCAAGAACACCTCCAAAAGTTCAAAATTGAAGAAGTTATGCATTTTTTAAGTTGGGCATTTTTCCAAAATTGCCAAAAGTCAACTATCCCCAAAACTTCAAATTTTGTCAAATGGGCCCACTTTTTTCCACTTGATTTGATCTTGTCACACTACACACGTGTCCTATCTTCAGTCTTGTGTCCAATTATTAATTTTTCTATTTTATTTGATTTTTATTAAATTAATTCATTTTAAATCAATTTAAATCCAAATAAAATCTAAATATTGATCACTTGGTATCTTTTTGATTGATACATGTCTTAATTATCATTATGGACATGGTCAAACTCGTATCAAGCCATATCATGCACAAAATATTGGTTTTTGGACAAATTTGGAAGCTTTTTCATGGAGGATCATATCAAATCCTAAATCATCAATGCATAAGGATTCAAAGCCCAAAACTTGACCTAATTCATTCCATATTGCTTATACAAACCAAAGGCACGAGCATCAGAACGAGGAGGCTGCATAAACATCAAAACCAAACTTGAAAAAAACTTGAAAAAGCTTGAATCTGAAATCTATTTTAGAGGCCGATTCAAAGAAAAATCTCAACACTACTCTCTTGTTGGACATCCACTGAGTCTATAGCAATCAAAACAAGGCCATTCACATCCTCAATAGCGCTGTAAGTCTCTCTGAAAATTGCCTTTCAGTTGAATTCGTATCTCATAGTTCTTGCACTTTTCTTGCGAAATCTTTACATAATCATGCTCATTGTTCCATTTAGAAGCTGTTTGCATTATTGAATTGCGTTTTCATGACCTATAGCGCCATACCTGAACCTAGGGTTTTGGAAGTTTGCTTTTGGGCGTTTTCTTTGCAGGAAAAATTGGGACCAACGATGGACATAGACTTGCTCAGGATGTCCAGACGAACATGTCCATGGTTTTGGTTTTTATTTTCATAGCCTAGAATTAATTTTATGATGCAGCTACGCATTTAGCTGCGGATGTAAATACGGAGGTAAAAGAACCAGGTCTCAGTGGAGAAGACGAAGACGTGCCCTCTCCCCATTGGACCATTCATATTTCGCGCTTATTTTTTTATAATTTCTGGAATTTGTTTTGTTTTCTAATATATTAATTGTTACCTAATCCAATAACAAAAGAAGCACACTGGCTCAGTGGCGAAGGCATTAGCGTGAGAACCAACAGGACCTGGGTTCGAATCCCAGGTCCCCAACATATTTGTTATATTTTTCTTTCAGATATTCCAGTACAAGACCAAGCGCATGGTACATGATACGCCCTCAGATCTCCAAGCGCCAGATAGCCCCATGCCAGATCTGGTGGTCCAGATGAGAGGTGCATCATACTCCCAAGTCAACATGCCATAGAGAATCTGGGAAAGTCAATACAGGCTTGCATGTTTGGGCCTCAAAAATGCTGATTTCACCCCCAAATCAGGCCCAACACCCCTTGGTTATTTCTTTCTTCTTTTTATTTATTTATTTGTTTTGTTAATTATTATTTTTATTATCACTAACCAATTAAATTTTTTCCTCATAAAAATCAAAAACCAAAAAATGTATTTTATTTATTAAAATTAAATTCATGACTTTATTTTTGTAAATAAATTAATTTAATTAATTTAGTGTTAATTAGGTATAACTTTTAATATTTTTGCAATAATTAAAATTAATTTAGATAAATAGGTTTTTATTAACATTAATCAAATTTATTGTATTTCTTTAAATATCCAAAAATCCAAAAAAAATATCTTTTTTTAATTAATTTATTTATTTATTTAAATAACTTAGTATTATTTCCTTTTAACAAAAAAAAATAACAAAAAAATGCTTTCTTTCAAAAAAGGGTCAAAACCCTAAAAAACTCGCATTCGATTTAACTTTCCGCACGCGATCTATTTTGTGATATTGATGTAATTGTTTCACGGAATGTAATAGTTTTAATAGGACTTTAAATTATTTTATCGTTTTCTTTTATTTTCCGCAATTTAATTTCAAGGGTTGTTTTTGGCGATGTAAATACCCGACGCCTTGTAATAGTTAGATTTAATTTCCGCAATTTAAATTTCGCAACCATATTAACTGTTAGATGTTTGGATAATAGGGAATGCATGACAAGATCAAATCTTTAACCTAAAATCAGCATAGCTCACCATTGACATGTACAAAGATAAAATTAATCGAAACAACACACTCGTACATGCGCACTCTTAGGGTACACCTCACTTGGTTGCCTTCGAACGTGGTCATTGAGTATAGGAAGTTTTAGAGGTCGCCCTCTTGTCCAAAGATCATAGTTGCCTCGAAACGGTTGCCTCAGAAAAATGATCTAAGACATTAGGGTTACCGCTAAGGCGTCCTAACATTGCTTTAGTGACCACACGTCCCTTAATCGTATTGACCCTTAAAACTCCAACGACGATGCTACCTACTCATTCATAGTAGGATGGCATTGTCTAAGGGACATTTGTACAGATTAATTCCTTTTTCGAGTAGGTAGATGGTTCTTAAGTACTTGCTCATTCTAAAACAAAACAAAACTTTTCGCACTTACACTCCTTTCAAATAAAAAACTCTTTTCAAACCCACAAACACAAAGAAAAACAAATTTTGAAAACACTTTGAGCAAGTAACTAAGAGCCCGTGGATAACCACGGATAGAAAGGGTGCTAACACCTTCCCTTTCTATAATCTACCCCCCGGACCCGAGAAACATCTCGAAAAAGGAATTTTTCTATGCTTTTTTCCTTTCCTTGTTGGATAAAATAAAAGTCGGTGGCGACTCTTGCTTACCGCGACATTTTGCGAATACAAACGCAAAACGCGAACCAGCATTCCAAAAACAGTCAGTTCTTTTCCCACTGTATCACATCCCCCATACTAGTTTTCTCATCTGCTTACTATTTATTCCAGTAGAGATGGCTCTAGAAAAGACTATCAAGGATCTTTAGACCCAAAATGCCCAGCTTCAAGAAATGTTCTTGAACCTATCCAAGGGGCAAGAAGAACTGAAAGCACTCCTCATTGATAGCTTGACCAAGAGGAATCCTGAAGACAACATGGATGACCAGTTGGAACGATTACAAACTAAAGTCGCAACAATGAAAGTCCAGATGATGGGGCAAATGATGGGTCAGATGGCTCTTATCCAAAACTTAGCTCATGGACAAGAAGAGTTGAGATCCCTCGTCAATAAGCTTCATCAAGACGGATGCAACCATATGGGGGAAATAGCTAGAATTGGGGATCGAACCATTAATCATCCCCCGACGAGACAAGAAGTTGGCTTAGTGCAGAGTAGAACTTTCCAAGTTGATGCTACATCACGAGCCCAACAACAACCTCGCCAACCACGACAAGGTGGTCAGAATAAGCAAGGAAGACAATTTGCTGAGATCGACATGCCCTTGGCTCAAGCTTTGCAACACATGTTGGGGATGAATCTGACTATGTTGATAGAACCTCATCCAAACCCCAAAACTCCGTCTCCTGACCACAATCCCAATGCAAGATGTGCCTATCATTCCGGAAGTCCTGGGCATGATACTAACGATTGTTGGGCGCTGAAATACAAGATTCAAAATATGATTGACACTAAGGAGATTGAATTTGGCCCTTCTTAAGCTCACAACGTGATCACTGCTCCCATGCCAAATCATTGAGAGCGTCCGTTTCATTTTGAATTTTCAATTGTAATTTCTTTTGTTTATTCAAACACTTATCTTTATGTCAGAATTTGGTTACTTTCATTAATGCATTGCATATGTTTCTCTTGAATTAATCCATTCTTTTTCACTATATTTAAACTGTGTTTTTATTCCCTGTTTTTTTCGTGATATTCAACTCTCGTTAAAAGTTGCAAACCTTTAGAGGGAAGATGACGAAAACAATACCATAATCTCATACAGTATGCTTTTGGACATACCTTGCTGACGATGTGCATGTGTTGTTTCAAATCCTAAACAATTGAGTTATAAGGAAGATAATCCCTAGTCAACCCCTTTGAGCCAAAGAAGTTGGAGTTTTTTTTCCGCACAAATTAAAACCTTTAATTAAAACCTAGGGCAGGGTAGCTTATCAGTTAATTCAAATGCGTGTTCAGTCACAAGCTTTCACTTCTGTTGTACCCCAAAATTTGCCCTCTCACTTATCAATAATTTGCTCACAAGATCTCCTTAGCTCAAGACTGCATTAGGGTTGATCAGCTCAAGACACCTCCTTAAGCACAAATGACCAAAATTAGGGTTTGAGTTTGCACAAGGATTTTTTAACTTTCTATGCCCATATGATTTTCATGGATCATTATGGACCCCCAAGATTACTCATGTCAAGTTTCAAGCCTTGGATCACATTTTTTATCAGTCAATTGAGCAGTTGACCTAAAAATCAGTTGTATTAGGGAAAAAGTCAACTATGGCCAATTTACAGTCAAACTTCATAATTTTTGATCCACATCAACATTTTAAACTCATATGTATCATTTGATCAAGTTTGGACCACAACTCCTCAAGAAATTTGATCAAATCTCCAAAAGGGCAAAATGGTCAAAATTAGGGTTTTGATTGGGAAAGGGCAATTTCTGATTTTTGACCTAGCAAATGATCAATTGGTTAAGGCATGATCTCAAGAGTCCAATTGTATCATTTTGACCTAATGACATGGTTCAAAACATTGCAAGTCCACTTGATTGATAGATGAATTTTACAGTCAACTGATCAAAAGTCAATTGTATACTGAAAAGTCAAACTTTGACTTTTTAGTCAAATTCAAGTGCCAAAGATCAAAATTCATCAAAACATGTCAAAATATGAAACTTATTCATCAAGAAATCCAAAATTCAATATTTCATTTTGAAAAGTTAAAATTTCTAAACTTAGAAATTTTTCTAAGTGTTGGAAATTTCTTATTTTTTCATAACTTTGAGCAAAATTTTTACCATGATGCAAGATGATTCAAGAGAAACTTCCAACATGAAAGTTGTAGATATCCATGAAATCTACAACTTTTCTTCACACAACTTCTCCCAAAAGTTCTTGTATCTCAAGTTATAATTTTAAGAACATATGGTCATGAAACAATACACTTAGTTAAATTTTGCCCTAATTTGGTCAGGATTTTGACCCAACTTCATGGCACTTTTTCATATAGTTCCAAGGGGAATCTTCAAAATAAATTCAAAGATGTGTTGTAGAGCACATTTCAAGCTTTCCAAAATGTCCAAGAACTTCTTGAGATCATTCTTGAGTAGGGAGAATCGAAGAGATGACGTTAGGGTTTTATCACTTTAATTACAAGTCATTTTAGTGATGAACAAAATTCAAATTCAAACTATGCTGCATAAACACTAGTTTGCAGGCCTCAAACTTGTTATGCACTCCATAATTAATGGTTTACACAGCTTTATATCCATTTTTGGAAGAAAGGTTACATTGCCATTTTGATAAAGTAACTTTTTGTACAAAACTTGTTCTTGAGCCTTGCACTTGTTCTCTTCTGATAAAACAAGTCCTATAACTCATGAGAAATGTTTCAAACACTTACAATCACACATCCCATGCTTGTACCTCTTCTTGAAACTTGTTTCCCTCTTTTCTTCAAAATCAAGTAACCTAGACAAAAGCTTGAAACTTGTACTTCTGATTGTCCAAAGCTCTCAAACACTTTTGTTTATACATACACAAACCATTTGACATAAACACACGAAGGCTCAAGCCCTGAAAAGACCTAGAACTCAAACACATTTCATATTTCCATTTTCACACAAACTGACCAAAGACTTGAAACTCATAATCTACTCGTGTGTTTCTTGGCCTTTTGGTTTCTAAAGCTTCTAAAAATCATATAGAGTTGATCCCACGCCCTGTTACAGAACTGTAACACCATTAACACCATCCTCCATTTTCAAAAACAGAGCTCTGCACATTGACTTCTCCAGACCATTTCAGCCATCCATTTCTCAAGCTAATCATTGCATTAGCTTCCTGGGACCTCAAGGAAGCTAACCTGATCATCACTATCACTTGAAACAAGCTCAAACTCAAAACACGATTTGCAGTTTTGAGGTAAGTTTTCTTAACTTTGAACTCTTCATACAGGCATCATCAATGATTTATTTGTGAACAAAACATGTAGATATAATTTCCCTAAAGCTAACCATGTCCATAGTTTCCATTAATTTTGCTTGAGCTTAGAGAATTTTGAAACTGAAATTTCTGAGATTTTTAGGGTTCAGATTAGGGCCATTAAAATTCATGCTTATCTTTGATCTATAGTTTTAATGCTTTACATTTCTGAAACCATGAGAAAATTTGCTACAAGTTTCATGGTTACAGTTTTCATTTTTTATGAGAAATGTGCAACTTACAGTTGGTTTGGCTGGAGGTTGAAGATGAAGTCATCAGGGCGCGTTTTGCCTTGTATATTTATTGATTTGCCTATGTTAACGGATGTATAGTCACCCCAGTGGTAGAAGCGCGCGCCTGTAACCTTTGGGACCTGGGTTCGAGCCCCATTGGTACCCTTTTAATTTTTCTCACATTTTTGTTTTCTGATTTTGTCTTTTTTGCAGGCGCTGGGCCCTGTTGGGTTTTTTGTTATTCTTTTTTTTTTTTGTTTTTGCTAGTTAACCCCTGTTCTTTATTTGCACCCTGGCCCAAGTTTATTTATTTTCTTTTTTTTTATTTCATTTTTATTTTCTTAATATATTTTCTAAATACTGAAAAAACCATAAAAATACAAAAAATGATAGACTTATATTTTTGGTTTAGTTTATTTTATTTTTCTCACAAAAAATATTTTATTTAACTATACTTTATTTATTTTTTTTACAAATTATCTTTTAAATTTAATTTAAAAACTAAGTTATTTATTTTCTTCTACACTAATTAAAATATATTATTTTTTATTAAAAAAAAAAAGACTAAAAATATTTTATAATGCTATAAATATTTTCAAGACAAGAATACCAAAAATACACTTTTCTTACAAACTTAATTTTTTTATTCCAATTAATAGATTTAGGGTTTTGTTTAAAAATATTTATTTAACAAATTTAGGGTTTACTTTTCATTAATTATTTTTCTTTTAATTAATTATATTAAGACAAAATCCATTTTCTCTAAAAAATCCAAACAAATATCCATTTTCTTTACATTTTGCATTTTTGTACATTTATTCATTTTGTACTTTGTATTTATTTAATTCGTTGTACATTGATACCAATTCAATATGGTTGTAATAGACTAATTAGGTTTACATTCTTGCAATCCCCATTAAATTTGTACACCCCCTCCCACAAATGTTGTAATAGCGTAGTAACTTTAAATTCTGCAATTTATCGCTTTTATATACAAATGCTAGTAATTAGGGTTTGTATGGAAAGACTAAAACCAATACTTAGAAAACCCCAATTTCAAGACAAAATCAAGCATGAAAGAAACACACTTGCACGCAAGCACCCCTAGGGTAAATCCACTTGGTTGCCTTTACAAAATGGCCATATTACGCATGTGAGGTATCTTAGCAAAAACAAGCAAATATAAGATCATAGTCCCTCGATGACACTATCTAAGTTGCCTTTCAAATGATCTTAGTCCCTTAAATAAAATGCTAAGATACCTTGAAACATTGCTAATCGTGGTTATACGATGACCCACGCCCGTCCCGTTTACATCCAAAGATAGGGTTGCTTACCAAATCAATGGTAAAACAACAATGTCCAAGGAAAAGAAAATGAACAAGAAAGACTTTTGAGTAGGTAGAATGCTCCTAATTACTTGCTCAATTTCAAACAAACATCCTTGCTATTTTCAAAACAAACACCTACACTTTCAAAACATTTTACAAAACTTGAAAACATTTTCAAAAGATCAACATCTTTGTATACATTCTTACGAACGAGAATCATTACAAAGATTTCCTAAACAATGGCCTCTTTACAAAATACTTTCAAAAACCACACAAAGCACAATTTCAAACAAAAGCAAGTGATCTAGAAAGTAACTAAGAGCCCATGGAAAACCATGGATGAAAAGGATGCTAATACCTTCCCTTTTCATAATCTACCCCCCGAACTCAAGAAATAATCTCAAAGGTCTTTCCTGTGCTTTTTCACCTTTCCTTTTGGATAAAAGAAAAGTCAGTGGCGACTCTTGCTAACCGCAACATTTGCAATCAAACGCAAAACCTTCAAGTCAGTTCTCCCACTGTATCACAACTTCCTACATAACGAATGACATCAAGAATGTCCTTTTGAATCAAAAGCCGATGATGGTTCCCCGTAAAATAGGTATTCATTATCTCTCAAAAGAAAAGCCCACTAAGTCAAAACCTACGAAGGAGACTTAAGAAAAATTGGGGCATCCCGCTGACTGTAGTCTCAAAAACAAGAAAAAATAGCCAGGCAAACATCAGGGATAATAAATCAAAAAAAGAGGTCACTACAAATCCTCGACAACATGAAAAAAATGTTGCAAAAACGACTTCCTTCTCAAATAAACTTCCAAGTTTCCGAACCATCACCAAAATAACATTCCAGATTCAATAGGAATTCAAATGCACAATTAACTGAGTTTAGGATTGGAGAATATCATGAAGAACGGGTGGGTACAACAAAATTTTGATCCTTATCCTTTGTTTCTTAAATCGTGAACCAGGCCACGCTACAACCCTTCAAAAGTCCTAATTGAAGCATGGGTTAGTTCGAAAGCATATTGTTACAAAAGGTATCCTAACTCATGTAAGGCGTACTGTAAATCCTGAGTTGAATTCATATTCTTACAAAATTCTTTTATCTGCTAAAAATGCATTTTCAAAACTTCAAGACAAACATAAACTTTGCATTGTTTGAATACCGTTGTTTGCATATGGCTATTTGTTTGACAACAGTGAAATTTGCACGACGAATATCCAATGAACGGAAATTCTCAATGAATAGAATCACTTCCATTGACAAATCTTCCATAATCAAGGGGGTATAACATGATTAATGTCCAACTCATTTGGGTCAGTCAAGTTAAAATTCCAAGATATCCCTCATAAGCAAGGGGCACGTCATGATCTTTGTCCAACACATCTGGGGCAGTCAAGTTGAGATTCAAAGAAATCTCTCATAAAGTCCTGAATAGTCAGGGGTAAGTCTCCATCACTTGGGGCATCGAGCATGATTTCCATCAAAGGAGCACGTACAATCAAACAAAATTGTCCGGTAGTGCTACAACACTTACAAAGTCCCTTTCATAAGGAGATCCCCCAGTGAAGTCGACAATGCAATCTTTATAAGGATATCCCCACAGAATTATCCCCACAAAGTTGGATTCATCTAATCCCCAGCCAGAGTTTCAGTCTCCGGAAAACCTCTCCTCAGCTGAGTTGGTCTCAAGAAGAATCCTCGAGGAGTTCTTCCAAGAGAAAACTCCTCCCCATCAGTTCGTCAAATATCCTCCTCAACAGGGTTTATTTCCCTAAAAAACTACAGACTCCCCAGTTTGAGTTTGCCTCTCAGACAATTACAAATCAAGGGACCACAACCCCTAATCCCCAGTGAAATTGTTAACAGAGTCATTGTTATCTCTGAAAGTTGCTGTAAATCCTGGAACCCGACCAGATAACAATCAACTTCATCCTTTCAAGCAAGTTACTACAAAGCCTGGACCTGACCAGATACTAGTTCAACTTCATCCTACTCTCAACTTACTGCGAAGACTGGACCCGACCAGATAACAGTAAATCACAATTTTAAGTTACTAAAGCCTGGACCCGACCAGATAATAGTTTAACTTCTTCAATTGCTGAAACCTGGACCCGACCAGATAACAGTTTGAGTTTCTAAAACCTGGACCCGATCGGATAATAGTTAATCTCAGTTTAAGTTACTAAAGCCTGGACCCGGCCAGATAATAGTTTAACTTCTTCAATTGTTGAAACCTGGACCCGACCAGATAACAATTTGAGTTTCTGAAACCTGGACCCGACCAGATAACAGTTTGAGTCTCTAAATCCTGGACCCGATCGAATAAAAGTCAATCTCAATTTTAAGTTACTAAAGTCTGGACCCGACCAGATAATAGTTTAACTTCTTCAATTACTAAAACCTGGAACCGACCAGATAATAGTTTAACTTCTTCCCTAGTTGAGTTTTCCACTATTCCAGCAAGTTGCTGCAAAGCCTGGAATCCGACCAGATAACAATTAACTTCTTTATCCCCAGCAAGTTGTTGTGAAGCCTGGAATCATACCAGATAACAACTATCTTTCAAGAGATAACTCCCCAGTAGAGCAACGGACAACTAAAAATCTTGAACTCTTTTCCCCAAGCAGAGATCAACACTCTCCATAGAGTCTTCTCAAACAAGTCAACATTCCCCGTTGGAGTTCTCCTCAAACAACATAACAGGAATCCCCAGCGGACACGTCCTAAAACAAGGTCTGAAGAGGAGCATACTCTTCATCCCCAACAGCAGTCCGAGATTTCATTTCCCAAGGCTCCCCAGCATTTGTCAAGGATTTATTTTCCTAGACAAAGATACACTTCAATCACATTTCACATTCATACATCATATAACATAAACAAACAACATAATCTCATTTATTTTGAGAACATCATCACGCCATGCATACATATGCATGCAACTAACCCTCTTCCTTGCAGGAAAGATCAATCAAGTCCTCTTCTGGATGGATTCCAGTTAATAATAGGCGATCAATCAAGTCCTCTTCTGGATGGATTCACTTCTTCCAATTAATAATAAGCGATCAATCAAGACCTCTTCTGGTTAGATTTATTTCTTCCAGTTAAAGACAGGTGAATCAAAGTCCTCTTCTGGATGGATTCACTTCTTCCAGTTAATAATAGGCGATCAATCAAGACCTCTTCTGGATGGATTCACTTCTTTGAGTTAATAATAGGCGAAAAATCAAGTCCTCTTCTGGATGGATTCACTTCTTCTAGTTAATAATAGGCGATCAATCAAGTCCTCTTCTGGATGGATTCACTTCTTCCAGTTAACAATAGGCGATCAATCAAGACCTATTCTGGATGGATTCACTTCTTCGAGTTAATAATAGGCGAAAAATTAAGTCCTCTTCTGGATGGATTCACTTCTTCCAGTTAATAATAGGCGAATCAAAGACCTCTTCTGGTTAGATTTATTTCTTCCAGTTAAAGACAGGGGAACAAAGACCTCTTCTGGTTAGATTTATTTCTTCCAGTTAAAGACAGGCGAATCAAAGACCTCTTCTGGTTAGATTCAGTTCTTCCAGTTAAAGACAGGAAAAGGACATCTGATGTTTCAGTATAAATCGACCAAAAGATTTATTCTGATACTTCTCCTAGTTACAGTCAAACTTAGACTTGGTCTAATTTCTATGAACAATCACCTTTTCATGACATCTATAAACCCATCTCCGACAACTCTCTCCAAATGGCATCTTTAAGCCCATTCCCTACACAATCAACTAACACATAGTCGGGTGCAAATTTCTGGGTACTTTAGTGTTCAATCATCTTCAACCTTCAAGCTACGAACGGCGACATGCCATTCTCGCTTTTCAGGTTTAAGAAGATTGAACGGGGGTAGTTGTTGTACCCCAAAATTTTCCCTCTCCAATTCATCAAAGATTCTCTCACAAAAAA
Organism: Vicia faba; assembly: GCA_948472305.1. NCBI lineage: Eukaryota > Viridiplantae > Streptophyta > Magnoliopsida > Fabales > Fabaceae > Vicia > Vicia faba. Next base: position 1,233,958,773 of record OX451737.1, read on the forward strand.
TCTCCATTGATTAAAATTGCATAGGGTTTGATCAGCTCAAGATACTTCTTCAACACTGATGACTCAAAACTAGAGTTTTAATTTGCACAAGTACAATTGGACTTTTAATGCCCCATATAGTTTCCATGAATCATATTGGGCTCGCAAAGCAGATCAAAAGGAGTGGTTGCAGATAACAGTTCGAATTCAAAATCTGGTTCAGGCTATTCCTTCGAGCAAGCTTAGTTCATATGCTTTGATTGGACATTTGAATTCCTTCGATCAAGCTTAGTTCATAAAGCTTCAATTAAGCAACGATTTCCTGCAGGCTTGCTTCAATTCAGAAGGTAATAACCTCCTACAGTCTTGCTTCAATTCAGAAGGCAATGGCCTCCTACAGGCTTGCTTTGATTCAGAAGGAAATGCCTCCTACAGGCCTGCTTTGATTCAGAAGGCAATGGCCTCCTACATGCTTACTTCAATTCAGAAGGCAATGGCCTCCTACATGCTTGCTTCGATTCAGAAGACAATGGCCTCCTACATGTTTGCTTCGATTCAGAAGACAATGGCCTCCTACAGGTTTGCTTCGATTCAGAAGGCAATGGCCTCCTACAGGCTTGCTTCAATTCACAAGGTAATGGCCTCCTACAGGTTTGCTTCAACTCACAAGGCAATGGCCTCCTACATGCTTTCTTTGATTCAGAAGGCAATGACCTCCTACAGGCTTGCTTCGATTCACAAGGCAATGGCCTCCTACATGCTTGCTTCGATTCATAAGGCAATGACCTCCTACAGGCTTGCTTCGATTCACAAGGCAATAACCTCCTACATGTTTTCTTCGATTCACAAAGCAATGTCTATCTTTATACAAGCTTCAATTGGACAATGGTTATCTTCAAACAAGCTTCGATTGGGCATTTGGCCTCCTTCGAGCAAGCTTGGTTGAAGAACATTGATCAAATCTCATAACCTTATCCTCCAAATCTCACTTGTCAGGCTATGTTGCTTCTAAATCTTTACATAATCAGAGTTTTACACAAATTTGTGATGCATTGCACAAAGATTCGAAGCTTTATCCACTGGATTATACCATTTTTGGACGAAATGGCAAAAATCTATGTATCTATTTTCATAAAGATTACTTTAATCACAAAATCAACTTCTTGAGCTCCCAACCTGATTTTATTTGAACACAAGCAACATTAAAAGCATGAGTCAAATCTCCTGCAAACATCAGGCCCCACTTGTACTTGAACTTGGGAACCATGAAAATCTATTAAACTTGATTTTTTTTTTCGTTTCCCACAAAACGGTAAGATGTTATCTCAGGGTTCTGGTTACTACAAACCTTTTTTCTATAAATAGAGAGACCCTTTTGTAAATCAAGCAGAGACTCTTGTTGTGTTGAAAAAAATCTTCAAACACTTTCAAACTCTCAAAAACTCAGAACCTACACACAAACATAAAGCTAAGCATAAAACTTGGCACATCCTGACCTTACCCGCAAAAATATCAAATCCCTTCATGCATTAGCCAACCTTTCGATTCACTCCATATATCAATCTTTCGATTCACCCCCTAGCTTCCATATACCAGTCTTGGAACACTCCCAAAGCCCTCAAAAAAATACACTCAAGGAATTTAGCGAGCCTTTCGATTCATTCCTAACTTCGATATACCAGCCTTCGATTCAGTAACTTTAAAAGTAAAGAAGAAAATGAAATAGCTTCAGGGGGGTCGAAGCAGGCTTAGCCCATCATCAAACTGTTCCTGGAGGTTCTGTCGAAATCCTTTAAGCTTCACTTCAAGAGGTAAGTTTTCTTAAACTTGGAACTCTTCATTCAAACATCATTTGTATATACTTTGTGAAGGAAAAATGTAGATATCATAGGAAGCTGACCATGCTCTTAGTTTTGATTTCCTTTGCTTGTGTTTTGAGAATTTCAACTCTGACTAGTTAAGTTTTGATGTTTGTGCTAAATAAAATTTATTGCTAATCTTTGGCCCCTAACTTTCTAAAGTTACATGGTTAGATTTGTATTCAAATTTTAGGCAGGTTTTTACATCTTTTGATTGGCTGAGGAACGAAACCTTTCGAATCTCAAACAGTGGAGTCGTGCATTCCTGCGCTCGAAGGAAGAAGTTTTGCATTTCAAACATTCAGAAACGAGTTCACTTTGTATCTAGTCGAAGTTATCTTATGAATGAACGAAACTGACCACCCCAGTGGTACAAACAACGCGCGCTAAAATCCTTGCCATGTAAAAGGTCCTGGGTTCAAGCCCCAGTGAGACCTTTTGTTCATCTTTCATGTTTTCTCGCTTTGTTTTGTTTGCAGGAAATACACTTGGGCCTCCTCAGTTGGGCTTTGACATTTTTATGTTTCTGACCCCCTGCTTGCTAACTAACAAACAGGCCCTGAGCCCAAACATAAAAAACTGTTTTCAATACAAAAATTGTTTTCTACATAAAAATTGTTTTAAACACCAAAAAAACTATTTTCTACACCAAAACACCAAAAATATATTTAAATTATTTAGTTTATTTTATTTAACTTCTTACAATGAAAAAGACCAAAAATATTTTCCTATTTATTTTCTTTTCTTTAACTTAATTAAACTTCCTTAACAAAATCCAAACAAAATTCCTTTTCTTTTAATTCATGTCTTGTACATTATATTCCTTTCAATTCTTGTACAAGTTCAATCTGGTTGTAATAGATAATTAGGATTTAATTTCTTGCAAATCCCCATTTGTAAATTTGTACACCCCATCCCCAAATGATGTAATAGTGTAGTAAATTTACTTTTCGCAATTTATCGCTTTTATATAAACTGCTAGTAACTTAGGGTTTGTATGGAAAGATAAAATCAATGCTTAGAAAACCTTAATTAAAGAAAATAAATCATGAAAAAAATAAACACCTTGCACACTTGCACCTCTAGGGTTAACTCCACTTTTTGCCTTGAGAAAATTGTCATAATATGCATGTGAGACGTCTTAGCAAAAACAATCAAAAATACAAGATCATAGTCCCTCGATGACGCTTCGAATGTTGCCTTACAAATGATATTAGTCCCTCAAGAGAAATGCTAACATATCTCACAACATTGTTATTCATGACTATACGATGACCACACCCGTCCCTTCACATCCAACGATGGGGCTTTTTACCAATCCATGGTAATATAGCAACATCTAAAGGAGAAGGAAAAGAACATAGACCTTTTGAGTAGGTAGGACGCTCATAGTTGATTGCTCTTAAACTAAAACCATTTCCACACTTACACTTTCAAAACATCTTCAAAAACAAAACATCTCTTTGAACTATTTTCAAAACTAACACTTTGTATGCATTCTTATATAGACGAGAATCATTACAAGTTAGCCACAACAAAGGCATTTTGCAAAATATTTTCAAACTTACACCCACCATAAAACACATTTTCAAACAAAGCATTTTCAAGTGATCTAGCAAGCAACTAAGAGCCCATAGATAACTATGGATGAAAATGGTGCTAACACCTTCCCTTTTCATAATCTACCCCCCGAACTCAAGAAAAATATCTCAAAGGTCTTTCTTGTTCTTTTCACCCTTTCCTTATTGGATAAAAGAAAAGTCAGTGGCGACTCTTGCTATCCGCAACAATTGCGATCAAACGCAAAACAACCAAGTCAGTTCTCCCACCGTATTACAGTGACCCATAAGGAGTGATAATCATGACACCAATTCCTTTCCCATAAGCATTTACAGCTCCATCAATCACCATACCCTGTCGGAATTCAGGATCAGGACCTTCCCCAGGCAAAGGTTCATGACAATATTTTACTTTAAAAAACATCACATCCTCATCAGGGAAATCATATTGAACCGACTGATAATCATCAACTAGTTGGTGAGCAAGATAATATGCCAACATATTGCTTTTTATAACTTTCTGAGTACGGTATTCAATATCATATTCAGACAGCGGCATCTGCCAACGGGAAATTGTTCCAGTAAGAGCAGGCTTTTCAAAAATATACTTAATTGGATCCATTTTGGAAATCAACCAAGTAGTATGATTCAACATATATTATCGCAACCGTTTTGCCTCCCAAGCTAAAGCACAACAGGTTTTCTCTAGCATAGAATATTGCAACCCACAATCCATAAACTTCTTGTTGAGATAATAAATGGCATATTCTTTTCTCCTTGTTTCATCTTGTTGTCCCAAAATACAGTCCATAGAATTATCTAACACCACCAGATACATAATCAATGGTCTTCCTTCAATAGGAGGGAGCAAGATAGGATGTTCAAGAAGGTACTCTTTAATGCTTTCAAATGTCGTTTGGCAATCATCTGTCCGTACACAACCTTGATATTTCTTTAACAACTTAAAGATCGACTCACACGTTGTAGTCATATGGGAAATAAATATGGAAATGCAATTCAAACTCCCAAGGAAGCCTCTAACTTTCTTTTTAGTTCTTGGTGCAGACATTTCTTGAATCGCCTTAACTTTATCAAAATCAACTTTAATTCCTTTTTGGCTGACAATGAAACCTAACAATTTTCCTGATCGAACACCAAAGGTGCATTTATTTGGATTCAAGCGGAGATAATACTTCCTCAAACGCTGAAACAATTTCAACAAATCTTCTATATGCCCTTCTTCAGTTTGGGATTTGGAAATCATATCATCAACATATACCTCAATTTCCTTTTGCATCAGATCATGGAATATGATGGTCATAGCCCTCTGGTACGTTGCACGAGTGTTCTTCAACCCAAAGGGTATCACTTTGTAACAGAATGTTCCCCAGGGTGTGATAAACATTGTTTTTCCATGTCCTCAGGAGCCATTCTGATTTGATTATATCCCGAAAATCCCTCCATGAATGATAATACTTTAAATTTTTTGTATTGTCAACCAACATATCAATACGTGGTAATGGGAAGTCATCTTTTGGACTAGCTTTGTTTAAATCTCTATAATCCACGCACATGGGAACTTTTCCGTCTTTCTTTAGTACTGGGACAATATTGGAAATTCATTGAGGGTACACTAATGTCACAAGAAAACCGACATTAATCTTCTTTAAAACTTCTTCTTTAATTTTCACTTCCATATCAGAGTGAGTTCTTTGCAACTTTTGCTTGATTGGCGGGCAATCTGGCTTTAGCGGAAAATGATGTTTCATAATATCAGTGTCCAACCCCAGCATGTCTTGGTAAGACCAAGCAAAGATGTCCACATACTCTTTCAACAATTCAATCAACCTGCTCTTCTCATTGGGATGAAGCAAAGCTCCAATCTTGACTTCTTTTGGATCTTCCTTTGAACCCAAATTGATTGTATCCAACGGCTCTTTATACGGCTGAATGGTACTTTCCTCGCGCTCAAGAAACCGTGAAACCTCTTCTGGGATTTCATCATATTCTTCTTCTTCGGCCACATACGCATGATATTCAATGTTGGGAGAGGGTGTAAGGTCATTGTACTCAACGGGTTTTTTAATTAATCTGCACATATGATTTATGATTGCTTTTAGAAACTAACACATATAGAAAGTGATTATGCAGATTTATTTACAGTTATTGTTTATTTTGAAAGGGTTTTTTTTATTACCATTTTTCAAGAAAAAACAAAGAATAAAGAGATAATTTAGGAATCAAAAATAACTTTTATTAATGATTTTAAAGATCAAAATAACAGATATGCCCATACAATATCAATACTTTCACCTTGGGAAAAGTGAAAGATTTTTGAAAAGATTAATAAAAACAAATTACTTTGAAATATGAATGCAATAGGGAACATCAATAGTGATCAAATTTTGGACTCTGACTTCATGCGTCACATAGTTCAGCATCTCTTGATCTGATTCACCTTCCAGAATAGCATTAATCTTATGAGTGGTTGGATGAAGATAACCCCCACTGTGAAAGATGTCTTGGTATTTGCCAAAAGAAGACTTCGGCTTCATAATATCACCTTTACTATTTGTTGTACCCCAAAATTTTCCCTCCCATATTTCTCAAAACATTTCAAGAGAGATCCTCAAGTTGCTCAAGGAAGTCCAAGGGTTGACCAGACAAGCCCTTTCCTAAAGCAGTCTACCTCAAATTAGGGTTTCATGTTGCATCAAGATACTTGAGTCCAAGGGATCCCAAATGCTCACCATTGTCCTAATAGGTTCCCAAGATCATCCATGTCAAGTTTCAAGCCTTGCAGAGAAAGTTTGCTCAGTCAATTACTCAAAGGCCTAAAAATCGACTGTGCTAGGGCAAAAGTCAATTGTGGCCTACATACAGTCAAACTTCAAGATTTTTGGTAAACATCCTCATTTTGAAGTATATTTCATCATTTGATCAAGGGTTGATCATGATTCATCAAGGATTGCTCATAATTCCTCAAGAACCAAAAGTTGCTAAGTTAGGGTTTTGCAGGAAAAGTCAACTCAACTTTGACCAAGCATAATTTTCTCATACTTTATTAGAAATGACCCATCCAAAGCTCATTTTGAAGAGGATTTCATTCTCTACAATCCATATTCATCTCCCAAGTTCAAAATATGCACTCACAAGAAGTCATGAATTTGGACATTATAGGTCATTTTGAAAAGTCAACAAAAACACCTTTTTTGTCAAAGCTTCATACATGAGCATGGAATATAAAATTGATATGAGACCAAAAGGGTTGCTTAGAGGACATCTCAATCTTTCCAAAAAGTCCAAGAACACCTTCAAAGAGTCAAAATTGAGGACGTTATGCATTGGTGAAGTTGACCTTTTTTGCAAAATTGCCAAAAGTCAACTATGCCTAAAACTTCAATTTTTGCCAAATGGGCCCAATCTTTTTCACTTGTTTTGAGTTGGCAACATGGTCCACGAGCCCTAGTATTTGCCACTTGTCATTATATTGTTTTTATTATTTATTTTGATTTTTATTTGAATTAATCATTTTTAATCAAAATAAATCATGAGAAAATCTAAAGCATTGAAAACTCAAGACTTTGTACTTGTTTCAGGTCTCAAATCCAGTTGGCAAGTATTTGAATTCGTATAAAAGCATGAGGTGCACAAAAAGATTGGTTTGAGGCTATTTTAGAAAGATATTCAAAGTGAATCAAATCAAAATAAAATCCATTGGTGGAGGAAGATTGAGATCAGTTTTGGAACCCTAATTCAATCCTCAATACATATAGAACGTGTGCAGACCCAAAGAGAGGTGAGAGGGAGGCGCAACATCAAGAACAGAACTTGGAAAATCAAGAAAAAATGCAAACACGAATTCCTACTTAGAGGCCAATTCAATACCCTTGGACCATTCCAATCGCTTCCTGGGATCCCCAGCAAGCAAAAGCAATCAAGAGCAAGCGTTTCCAGGCCCTATATCTCACTGTAAGTCAACCACGACATCCATGAATTTTTGAAATCGTTTTGCATGATTTAGACATTGATAGCATGAATTAATGATATATTCTTGATCCTTAAGACATATGCAAGCTTTCTATAATATTTGATTGCATTTGCATGGCCTGTATTGGAATGTGCCATTGTTAGGATTTCATAGCTCGATTTGGGATTTCATTATATAGGTAAAATTGGGCCATGAAAGGACCACCATAGTACTCAGCAGGTTCAAACGAAGCCATCCATGGCTTTGGTTTTTATTTATCACGCTTGTAATTGATTTTGAGAATACACAGGCCTGTAGTGACGGACAAACGTCCATAGGTAAAAGTCTAGGACTTTTACCAATGGTGCAAGGAGGGAGACGAAGACGTGGCAAGCCATCACTCGTCCATTTGAATTTTTATGCAAATATTTTATTATTTTGTTTGTTTTATATATAATAATTGATGTTTACATTATGTACAAACAAGAACAAATGGCGCAGTGGTAGTGGAATATGGGCAAAACGCTTCAGGACCTGGGTTCGAATCCCAGGTCCCCCAATTTCTTCATATTTTTTCCTTTCAGGTAATCCAACGTGCACCAAAGACCAAGGACCATCATGCACCCTCACAATCCAATCTGCCAAGTGGCCAGATGGCCAGATCCAAGGGCCATCCATGAAGGAGCACCAAAGGCATGGTCAAACGCATGGCATGAGATTGCAAAGAGTCAAACGTGGATCTCTTTGTCTTGGGCCCAGATTGCTGTTCACACCCCCTTCCAATTACCTTCAGGCCCAATAATTCTTACCCTTTTCTTTTTATATTTTATTTCATTTAATTTATTTATTTTATTTACTAACACAAAACTAATTATATTCTTTTATCAAAAAAATCAAAAATAATACTTTTCACAAATTAGGTTTAGATTTTATTTTTTATCAAAAAAATTAAATTAATTTAATTAGGTTTTTAATATTAGATAACTTTAATTCCTTTTGTAAATAATTAAAAATAACTAGAAAATTAGGGTTTTGTCCAAATTTAATTATATTTTATTTTTCTTAAAATAACAAAACACAAAAAATAGGCCATGTAATTATTTTCATTAATTAATTTAATTAACTAATTAATTGTACATTTAATTTAAAAAACCTATTCCTTTTCTTAAAAAATGATTAAAAACAAAAAAAAAATCTTTTAGCTAGGTTAGAAAGGGTCAAAACCCTAGTTCTCTCTCGATCTTAATTTCAATCGCGCGTGCTTTATTGTTTTATTATTTACCATATTATTGTAACTTCTCACAAGGTGTAATAGTTAATTAGGACTTCTCTTTTCATTTATCGCTTTATTTTTTTAAAGGGTTTATTTTTGGCTATGTAAATACCTGAAGCCTTGTAATAGCGTAGTTTAATTTCCGCACTTACATATTCCGCAAAATATTTAACTGTTAGATGTATGAATATTAGAGATGCATGACAAGAATGTATGTTAAACTTTAAACTGGTTAGATAACCTTAAATGTGCAAAGATAATAATCTGAAATTAATCACTCGCACATGCGCACTCCTAGGGTACACTCCCACTTTGTTGCCTTCGGTAAACGGTCATTAGGTATAGGATGCTTTAGTGGTCGTCCTTTCGTCTCAAAGATCATAGTTTCCTCGGAATGGTTGCCTTGGATATTGTTGCCTCGGATAATTGATCTAAGACATTAGGGTTATTACTAAGACGTCCTAACGTTGCTTTAGTGACCGTACGTCCCTTTCTAATTGACCCTCAAACTCCAACGACAATGCTACCTACTCACTAATAGTGGGATAGCGTTGTCTAAAGGAAACAAACATAGAACGATTCTTTTTTCGAGTATGGTAGATTAGTTCTTAAGTACTTGCTCAAACAAAACAAACTTTTTCACACTTACACTCCTTTACAAACAAAGTTTTCAAAAAACACTTCATTACACTCTTGAAGACAGAAGCAAGAGTTAAATCGAAGTCAAAATAAAAACTTTTCAAAGCACACAAACACAAAGAAGCAATTTTGAAAATGATGAGCAAGTACCTAAGAGCCCGTAGATAACTACGGATAGAAAGGGTCCTAATACCTTCCCTTTCTATAATCTACCCCTCGTACTCAGAAATACCTCAAAAAAGGAAATTTTCTGTGCTTTTTTCCTTTCCTTGTTGGATAAAATAAAAGTCGGTGGCGACTCTTGCTTACCGCGACATTTTGCAAACACAAACGCAAAATGCAAACCAGCAAATCCTAAAAACAGTCCCAGTTTTGGCCACCGTATCACAAAACTGGCGACTCTGCTGGGGAGTTAATAAGTGGGGTGTACCTTAGGATTAGTTCATCATATTGTTTTCAATTGTTTGATTTGATTGCTTTATTTTTGTGGGCTTTGTATCGGAGTTACTATAGATCCTAACCCGGATCTGGGGACACCTTTTAGGTAAGTAGCAATAGGAGGGAACTGTACGGCATAGACCGATACGGTTGAAGCAGTAGCTACGTTGATGTGGCACATTAGTTGGTACCGATATCCCTTGTGGAGCAACAAAGAGAGTATGGGGCTGCTATATGGGTCATTAAGCATCAATTGACCTTAGAACCTATAATTGACCAACTTGGCCATAGAAAGTAGCTAGATGCTACACTCATTGAGATCATACTCTCGAGATGGTTCCGACTGCAAGAAAAGATTGCGTGAGCTGAAACTATGACCGATGGAGGATGGTCAGTGATATTGAGAACCTCTAGAACCCGATTAATATTATTAGGACAGCTTGAACCAACTAAACTGCGAGAGGGTAGTACCTAATCTCCATGCCAGCCTGAAATTTAAGGGCTATTGTGTGACTTTTTTGCCCTTACCATGTTTGTTATCTGTGATACATGTGGTGTGTTTTTATCATGACATCATGCATCATGAAATCTCATGCATATTTCATTAGACTAACCATTTCAAAGACTGAGGGGATTCATCTTTGTTCTGTTTTGCAGATCATGGCCTCTATATGCAGAAATACCATTCGAGTCAACTTCGTGCAGATACCTGCTCAACTCAGAGAGTTGGTTTCAAAAGTTCCTGATACTTCCTCCTTTGTTAGAAGACATGGCCATCTCCTTACCCCGGTCACTTCAAAGTTGGATGAACAAATGATGAGTGTGTTATTTCAGTTCTTTGATCCATTGCATCACTGTTTCACCTTCCCGGACTATCAGTTAGTCCCTACTTTGGAGGAGTTTTCTGATTTACTGGGTATATCTATCCTCGAGCAGACACCCTTTACATGTTTGGAGATAGCTCCTAGGCCAGAGGATATTGCTTCAGCCCTACATCTAAAAATGGTTGATGTAGTATCTAACTGGGAGACTCGGAGCGGGGTTAAAGGTTTCTTGGCCAAGTTTTTGATCGATCAAGCTCAACAGTTCTAGGATAGTTTGGACTTTCAAGCATTTGAAGACATCTTGGCCCTCCTCATCTACGGCTGGGTTCTGTTCTGGAATCCAGATTCCTTCATAGATGTGCACGTAGTTAAGATCTTCGTGTCTCGTAACCCAGTGCCGACTCTTCTAGGTGATATTCTACATGCTCTCTATGCCCGTACTGTACGGAGAAGGGGAACTCTCATGTGTTGTACACCGCTGCTGGCGAGGTGGTTTATTCTGTACCTCCCTAAGTCTGTATTGAAGAATGAGGAAGGTGTAGGTTGGGCCTACAGAATCATGTCCCTTGCTCATATGGACATCCTTTGGAGTACTAAAGATATGGAAAAAGTAGATGTCATTGATCGATGCGGGGAATACCTTAATGTTCCATTGCTTGGAATTCAAGGGGGAATAACATATAATCCTTGTTTGGCTTTATGACAGTTTGGACGAGCTCGGAGAGATGGTCCCCATGAGCTGCTGCTTACAGGCATTGTCTTTGACTACAAGAGGTATGTTGAGGGACATCGCCGCAGGTTTATACGAGCCTGGGACAGGGTGAACAGGTCTGACCCACATGAGCTAGGATTGAAAACTTCTCTTCCGATGCAACCTTATCTCCAGTGGGTTCGAGCCCGTGCTCAAAAGCTGGGGATGCCATATGAAGTTGTTTTGCCAGTGATTGTAGAGCATACTGATGAAGAAGGGGTTCCTTATACAGTCCTCCATCCCTATATGCCTACTGATCTGGGGGCATTTAAGAGATCTTATATCCAGTTGAAGGAAGAAAGGTATACTTACAGAGAGAAGTATCATGAGCAGGAGAGGAAGATCCTAAAGCTTACAAGGCAGCTTGAGAATGAGAGGACAATCAACGATTATGTCAGCACGAAGGGAAAACGACCATGGGATTTCTGATGACTTTTATTGTTTCTAGTTTAAATTTGCTTTTCAGTTTATTTCTTTTGTAAGGCCTTAAAGGCATTTGTTAAACATTGTTACAATTTTCAATCTAATAAAGTGTGTTTTATTTTGGTTTACAAATTTGAATCTCCCAAAGTCTTTGAAATCATTTCATACGCATTCCATTACCATGCACCTCATCACAGGTACCATTAAAGGTCTCTTATCTTCTGCGCTGTTTATTTCAGCACAACATGTCTTCTGAAACACCTACTGATCAAGATATTAAGGCTCTTCAGGCTCAGAATGCTCAATTCCAGGAGTTGTTCTTGAACTTGGACAAGAGTCAGCAAGATTTCAAGACTCTCATCTTGAAGGACAAGAAGAAGAAGAAGAAGAAGAAGAAGAAGAAGAAGAAGAAGAAGAAGAAGAAGAAGAAGAAGAAGAAGAGGGTGGTTCTGTTGAATATGGGTCATAGATTCGGGAACAATTTATGACAGGAAGCTGATCTATCTCGTTCATCTGGAGGAGGAGAGAATCAAGAGGAAAGGAAGGGTCCTAGCCCCGTGGTTTCTGACAATGACACTGATTTTGATGAAGACCAGTATCCTCCTACTGAGGATAGGTACAAGCAACTTGAAGACCGTCTGAGTTCCATGGAGATTCAGAAGGTTCCCGGTTTGGATTTTGGAGATTTGGGGCTGGCATCGGGAGTGGTGATTCCTCACAAGTTTAAAGCACCTGTCTTTGCTAAGTATGACGGGGTATCTTGCCCAAAGCTGCACCTCTGCTCGTATGTCAGAAAGATTCAACCCTATACTGCTGATAGAAACCTTTGGGTTCATTTCTTTCAAGATAGTCTATGAGGGACTCATCTTGAATGGTTCTATCAACTGGAAGGAGCTAATGTCCGCAACTGGGAGGACCTTGCTGCTTCTTTTTACAAGCAATACCAGTATAATGCCGACCTTGCTCCCACGCATACCCAACTTCAGGGTATGTCTATGGGTGCGAGCGAAGGTTTTAAGGATTACACTCAGAAGTGGAGAGATCTTGCTGGAAGAGTCCAACCCCCTATGTCTGATAGGGAGTTAGTAGATATGTTTCTTGGGACGTTGTCGGGTCCATACTTTAATCATTTGATCGGTAGTTCATCGTCAGGGTTTACTGAACTGATTATGACGGGGGAGAGAGTAGAGGCTGGTATCAGAAGTGGAAAGATACACAAAGGTGCTTCATCAAGTACACATAAGAAGCCTTTCAAGAAGGAATCTAGTGCAGTTTACAGCTCGAGGATCCAAAACCGACCTAAACGCCTCCAAGCAGTGAATGCGGTGGTAATATCAAGACCCACTATTGCCCTACAACGCAACAATCAGCAAAGAGCAAAGAGACCACAAAGACAGTATACTCGGCTCAGTATGACCTTGTCTCGAATTCTGCCGCAATTGTTGAAAACCAACTTGGTGACTCTGAGGGAGGCCCCGAAGAATCCCAGCAATACATCACCACTGTATAATCTGAACGCCCGCTGTGCCTATTACTCCGATAGCCCAGGGCATGATACGAACAATTGTTGGGCCTTGAGGAATAAGGTGCAAGATCTGATTGAAGCTAAAGAGATTGAATTTGACGCACCAGAAAAGCCTAATATCATGACTGCTCCTATGCCCAAGCATGGAGTAAATGTTGTGAATGATGATTCATTTGTAACCTCTGTGGAAGACGTTTCTACTCTGTTGATGACAGTGAAGAAGAACTTATTATCGGCCGGTTTATTTCCGGGCTGTGGCGAAGGTTGCCTCCTATGTTCCATCCTTCCTGCTGGTTTCCATTTATTGAAGTCAGGTGTTCAGCGCCTGATGGATAACAAAGAGATCTTGTTCGAGAAAACTTTGGTTTTGTTGATTCCTGTTGAAGATGTTTCCATAATCACCATTTCCGCCAATCCTTCCAAGGCTCCCTCGAGAAAGCATGTTAGGATTACATCTATTCCGAGAGTTGCTCCATTGATCATTATTATTCCTGGTCTTATCCCTTACACTTCAGATAAGGCTATCCCGTGGTACTATGGGGCCGATGTGTATTATCATAGGATAAAACAAGACTTGAAGGTTGAAGAGGTTGATACTGATGTCAGCAATATTGTTGGGTCTAGAAAAGTCACCCGAAGCGGAAGACTTTTCTCTCCTGAAATTTCCCCACAAACTGTTCGAAAACCTGTTGCTATTCCACCTGCCAGTACATCTTCTACTGTCCCTATTCATGTTCCAATTATTACCCATGTCGCCGAGTCATCTGACGCTCGGGGCAAAGGAGTTACAGGTGAGCCTGCCCTGACGAAGGCGCCTAGGAAGATTGTTGTTGAAACCTCTAGACAGGAGATAGAGGAAATTTTGAAGATTATCAAGAAAAGCGACTACAACGTAGTCGAACAGCTGGGGAAAACCCCGTCGAAGATCTCCATGTTATCTTTATTGTTGTGCTCGGAAGCCCATGCAAAGGCTTTCATTGCTTTCCTGAAAACTGTGCATGTGCCGAAGGAAACATCTGCTGATCAATTCAAAGACTGTGTGGCTAGTTTGACCGCTGACAACGGGTTGGGTTTCTCCGACGCAGATCTGACTGCCAAAGGAAAGAATCACAATGACGCTCTGCATGTTTTAATCGAGTGCAGCGGCACTACTCTGGCTCACGTGCTGGTGGATACTGGGTCCTCGTTAAATGTTTTACCCAAGAAAGCATTAGATCGGCTGGATTATGAAGGGTTGGTGTTGTACCCCAAAATTTTCCCTCCCATATTTCTCAAGACATGTCAAGAATAATCTCCAAGTGTTCAAGATGGCTCAAGAGTTGGATAGTCAAATCATCTCCTAAGGCAATCAATTCAAAATTAGGGTTTTGTGTTGCATCAATGTCCTTACATCCAAATGACCTCAAGTGCTCCCCAATGTCCTAATATGTTCTTAAGTTCATCCATGTCAAATTTTAAGCCTTTCAGAGAAAGTTTGGTCAGTTAATTGCTCAAGAGGTCCAAAAATCGACTGTGTTAGGGCAAAGGTCAACTGTGACCTACAAATAGTCAAACCTCAAGATTTTTTATCAACATTCTCATTTTTAAGGATAATTCATCATTTGATCAAGGGTTGATCATGATTCATCAAGGATTGCTCAAGATTCATCAAGATTCAAAAGTTGCTAAATTAGGGTTTTGTAGGAAAAGTCAACTCAACTTTGACCAAGCATAACTCTCTCATACTTTATGAGAAATGACCCATACAAAGCTCATTTTTAATAGGATGAAATTTCCTACAATCCATCTTCATACCCCAAGATCAAGAAATGCTCTCACAAAAAGTTACAAATTTGGACATTATAGGTCATTTTTGAAAGTCAACAAAAACACCTTTTTTGCCAAAGCTTATAACTTGATCATGTAATATCAAAATGATATGAAACCAAAAGGGTTGATTAGAGGACATCTCAAGGTTTCTAAAAAGTCAAAGAACACTTCCAAAAGTTCAAAATTGAAGAGGTTATGCATTGTTGAAGTTAGACATTTTTCCAAAAGTGCCAAAAGTCAACTATCTTCAAAACTCCAATTTTTGACAAAAGGGCCCACTTTTTTCCACTTGATTTGGTCTTATCACACCACACACGTGTCCTATCTTAAATTTCATGACCAATCATTTATTTTTCTATTTTATTTGGTTTTTATTGATTTAATTCATTTTAAATCAATATTAATTCAAATAAAATCCAAAAATTAATGGAATGAGATTTTTTTGATCATTACAGGTCTTCATTACCAAGATACACCTAATCAAATTCGTATCAAGCATTGTTGTGCACAAAAAATCAGATTTGGTACAATTTTGAAAACTTTATCAATGGTGATCATATCAAATCTCAAAACCTTAAATGCACATGGATTCAAGCCCAAGTTTTAACCTGAATTCATTCCCTTATACACACACAAGCCAGGCATACAGAGAACACGACCTAAGAAGTGCAAAAACGGCTAGATAAAACTTTGAAAAAAGCTTGAAAACCTTGAAACTGAAATCACACTTAGAGCTCGTTTCAATCCAAAAGCTCAACAATATCATCTTGCCTGATACCCACTGAAGCGTTTTCAACCATTCACACGCCCTGAAGCCACTTGAATCACGCTGTAAGTCATCCTGAACATAGCCCTGTACACGAATTCACAACCTTGGATTCTTGCGTTTTCTTGCCAAAATATTGATATATTTTTTATCCTTGCATAATTTCTAAGCATTCTGCATTATTCAATTTTGTTTTCATGGCCTATAACCTTAGATCAGAAGCTAGGGTTTGTGTTCTTATTTTTTAGGCATTTTTTATGCAGGTAAAATTAGGACAAATAATTGGTACAGGGATGTTCAGTGGAAAGAGACGAGTACGATGGTGTTTTTAAAACTCGTTTCCAAGGCCTACAGATGATTTTTGAGGACAACCATGGATTCAGCTGCGGATAAAATCTGCAGGTAAAAATCCTGGTTATTTCAACGAAGAAGACGAAGGCGTGTCTTCTTCCTATTGGGCAGTTCAAATCTCGCGCCACTTTTTTTTCCAGCATATTAGTTGAGTTTCCAATATAATATTCTTTGTGTATTTTAATAACAAAAGAACGCGTTGGTTGAGTTGGCAAGCAGGTGAGTGGAAAAACCAATGGGACCTGGGTTCGAATCCCAGGTCCCCCAAAATATTTGTATATTTTTTCTCCAGGCGATTGCATGTAGCTCAGCAAGCGTGGACTATCATGCTCCTCCTGATCTCAAATGCCAGATGGCCTTCAGGCCAAATCTAAAGGCCCAGATTGGAGGTGCACCATACACTCAAGTCAAAGGCGCGCATTGGATTGAAAAAGTCAACAAGGCTGCTCACAATTGGGCCTCTGAAATTGCAAATCACACCTTCAAATTGGGCCCAGTACCCCCCTTGGTTATTTCTTTTCTTTTTAATATTTTATTTATTCACTTGTTTTTTTTTAATTATTTTTAATTAATTACTAACCAAATAATTAACAATTTTTCTTAATAAAAATCAGAAAACATAAAAATATTATTTTTATTATTAATTTCATTATTTTATTTTTGTAAATAAATATTAGTTAATTAACTTAGTTTTAAATAGGTTTAAACATTTAATATTTTTGCAATAAATTAAAATCAATGTAGAATTAGGTTTTTAATTAACTTTTAATCATTTTTATTTTATTTCCTTAAATATTAAAAATCCAAAAACATCTCTTTTTATTAATTAATTAATAATTAGTTTACGTTTAATTTCTTTAAATTCAAAAATAACAAAAAAATGCTTCCTTTTCCAAAAGGGGTCAAAACCCTAAAAAATGTGTCGTCTTAATTTTTCGCACGCGATCTATATTTCCAATATTGTAATTGCTTCCCGTTTGTAATAGCTTTTAATTAGGACATTTTTATCGCTTTATTTTATTTTCCGCAATTTAAATTTCAAGGGTTGTTTTTGGCGATGTAAATACCTGACGCCTTGTAATAGTTTAGATTTAATTTCTGCAATTTAAATTCTGCAACTGTACACTGTTAGATGTTTGATAATAGGGAATGCATGACAAGATCAAATGTATGAACCTAAAATCAACATATCTCACCCATGACATGTACAAAGATAAAATTAACCGAAATAAAACACTCACACATGCGCACTCTTAGGGTACACCTCACTTGGTTGCCTTCGAACATGGTCATTAAGTATAGGAAGTTTTAGAGGTCGCCCTCTTGTTCAAAGATCATAAGTTGCCTCGAAACGGTTGCCTCGGAAAAATGATCTAAGACATTAGGGTTACCGCTAAGGCGTCCTAACATTGCTTTAGTGACCACACGTCCCTTAATCGAATTGACCCGAAAACTCCAACGACGGTGCTACCTACTCCTCAATAGTGGGATAGCACTGTCTAAAGGACATTTGCACAGTTTAATTCCTTTTTGAGTAGGTAGATGGTTCTTAAGTACTTGCTCCTTTTAAAATAAAACAAAACTTTTCGCACTTACACTCCTTTCAAAACCAAAAAAAAAACTCTTTCAAACCCACAAACACAAAGAAAAGCAAACTTTTGAAAACACAATGAGCAAGTACCTAAGAGCCCGTGGATAACCACGGATAGAAAGGGTGCTAGCACCTTCCCTTTCTATAATCTACCTCCCGAACCCGAGAAATATCTCAAAAAGGAATTTTTCTGTGCTTTTGTCCTTTCCTTGTTGGATAAAATAAAAGACGGTGGCGACTCTTGCTTACCGCGACATTTTGCGAAAACAAATGCAAACGCGAACCAACATTCCAAAACAGTCAGTTCTCATTCCCACCGATCACAGAACTGGTGACTCTGCTGGGGATTTTTTATAAGTGAGGTGTACCTTAGGATTAGATCACTATTGTTTTCAATTGTATGCTTTGTATGCTTTAATTTTGTGGGCTTGTATTGGAGTTTCTATAGATCTTAACCCAGATCTGGTGGTACCCTTTAGGTAAGTAGCAATAAACTGTGAAGGAACTGTCCGGCGTAGACCGACGCAGTTGAAGCAGTAGCTACGTTGGTGTGGCACTTTAGTCTGTACCGATATCCCTTGTGTTGGAACGAGGAGAATATGGGTCTTCTAAGGGGTCATTAAGCACCAACTGACCTTAGAACCTTAAATTGATCAACTTGGCCATAGAACAGTAGCAGTATGCTACACTCATTGAGACTAAACTCTCGTGATGATTCCGGCCGCAAGAAAAGGTTGCTAAACTGGAATTATGACCGATTGAGGGTAGTCAGTGATATTGAGATCCTCTAGAACCCGGTTACTATTTTTAGGACAGGTTTAAACCAACTGAACTGAAAGAGGGTAGTACCTAAGCTCCTTGCCATCCTGAAATCTATGGGCTCTTTTGTGTGACTTGTGTGCCTTTACCATGTTTGCTTTTTGTGAATACTTGTGGTGTGCTTACTATCATGACATCATGACATCATAACATTGCATACATCTTGCATAAGGACTAACCTATTTCAAGGACAGGAGAGATTCATCTTTGTTCTGTTTTGTAGGTCATCATGATGCCCATGCGTAAAAATACCATCCGGATCAACTTTTTCCAAGTACCTACCTTGCTTAAAGAGTTGGTTGCCAAGATGCCTAACACTACTTCCTTCATCAGGAGGCATGGTTCTCTTCTCAGTTTGGTCACCTCCAAATTGGACGAGCAGATGATGAGTGTCCTGGTCCAGTTCTATGACCCGCTGTACCATTGTTTTACTTTTCAAGACTATCAGTTGGTTCCTACCCTAGAAGAGTTCTCTAAGCTGCTCGGTATCTCTGTTCTGGAGAAGACCCCATTTACTGGTTGGGAAAAGAATCTTAAGCCCGAAGAGATTGTTTCACCCCTTCATTTGACCAAAGAGGAGGTAATGGCTAATTGGGAGACTAGGAGTGGAGCAAAAGGCTTTCTGACTAAGTTCTTGGTTGGCAAGGATAATTACTTCTGGGACAATCTGGACTTCAAGGCCTTCGAGGATATTCTGGCTCTCTTGATATATGGTTGGTATTGTTTCAGAATCCTGACACTTTTATTGATGTTAATGCCATAAAGATCTTCATCTCTCAGAACCCTGTACCCACTCTCTTGGGTGACATCCTTCATCAGCTCTATGCTCGTACTTCTCGAAAGCGGGGAACCTTGATGTGTTGTGCTCCTTTATTGTCGAGGTGGTTTATTTCGCACCTCCCTAAGTCAGTGCTGAAGAACAAAGAAGGAATGGGCTGGGCTTATAGGGTGATGTCTCTTTCTCATAATGACATTATCTGGACTCTCAAAGGTATGGATGAGGTGACTGTCATTAATCGCTGTGGAGAGTATCCTAACGTTCCATTGATAGGAACCCATGGAGGAATTTCTTACAACCCATGCTTAGCTCTCTGTCAATTTGGAAGAGCCAGTAGAGAAGGACCTCATGAGATGTTAATGCCTCATATCATCTTTGATTTTCAAGGGGATAGCGACGAGCAACATCATAGATTCATAAGGGCTTGGGACAGAGTTCACCAATCTGATCCACATGAGCTGGGCCCAAAGACTTCTCTGCCAATGGAGCCATATCTCAGATGGGTTCGCATCCGTGCCCAGAAGCTAGGTATGCCATATGAAGCTGTCCGGCCTCTCATCCTTGAAGTTGTTAATGAAGAAGGGGTTCTTCCAACCATTCTCCATCCTTATATGCCCACTGACATTGGGGCACTAAAGAGGTCTTGGATGCAGTTGAGGGATGAACAGGATTCTTACCGAGAGAAGTTCAACGAGCAAGAACAAAAGATCCAGAAGCTGACTAGGCAGTTAGAGAACGAGCGGATTCTCAACGACTATGTCCGCACTGAGAAGAAGAGACCATGGGAGCATTGATGGACCTTTGATGATTTCCTTTCCAGTTTTTGTTTACTTTTCAGTATTTCCATTCTTGTAACGCCTTAAGGGCAATTTGTTGAGCAATTTAAATTTTGAAGTTTAAATCTAATAAAGTGTGTTTCCTTTCTTGTTTACAAATTTGAATCTCTCAATTGTCTTTGAAATCATAATCATAATCATACGCATTTCATCCCATGCACTCCATAAACAGGTACCCATTACAGGTCTCTTATCTTCTTCACTATTTATTTCAGCGCTCAATCATCATGTCTGCTGAACCTTCAACTGAGCAAGCTATCAAGGCCCTCCAGGCCCAGAATGCCCAATTTCAAGAGTTGTTCATGAGTCTAGCTAAGGGTCAGCAAGACTTGAAGATCCTGATTCTGAAGGAGAAGAAGAAGAAGAAAAAGAGGACAATCCTGTTCAACACTGGTCCTAGGTTTGGAAACAGGCTACGAGATGAAGTTGATCTGACCACCTCATCTGGAGGGAAGGATAGTCCACAAGAAAGGAGGGCTCCTAGCCCTGTGGTCTCCGACAACGAGACGGACTATGATGAAGAACAGTATCCTCCTGCTGAGGACAGATACAAGCAACTGGAAGACCGGTTGAGTGCTATGGAGGTTCAAAAGGTGCCTGGTCTGGACTTCGGTGATCTAGGTCTATCATCTGGGGTGGTGATTCCCCACAAATTCAAGGCACCAGCCTTCGCTAAATATGACGGAGTTTCCTGTCCGAAGCTGCACCTCCAGTCATATGTGAGGAAGATCCAGCCTTACACTGCTGATAAGAACTTATGGATCCATTTCTTTCAAGACAGTCTCTTAGGGACTCAGCTTGAGTGGTTCTATCAGTTGGACGGAGCCAGTATCCGCAGTTGGGAAGATTTGGCTACTGCATTCTACAGGCAGTATCAGTACAACTCCGACCTCGCTCATACGCGTACCCAACTCCAGGGTATATCAATGGGAACGGGTGAAGGATTTAAAGATTATGCTCAGAAGTGGAGGGACCTCGCCGGAAGAGTACAACCACCCTTAGTTGATTGGGAGCTTGTTAATATGTTTCTGGGGACCCTGTCTGGTCCATTTTTCAACCACTTGATTGGAAGCTCTTCATCTGGGTTTACAGATCTTATTTTGACTGGTGAGAGGATTGAGGCTGGTATTAAGGCTAGGAAGATACAGAAGGGTGCCTCTGCAAGCACCAAAAAGAAGTCGTTTAAGAAAGAGTCCAGTGTTGTCTACAGTGCAAGAAGACAGGATAGACCTGAATACCGCCAAGCTGTCAATGCGGTTGTTATTTCAAAACCTGCTGGTGCTCCTCAGCACAACAATCAACAGAAGGATGAGAGACCTAAAAGGCAATTCACTCGTCTCAACATGACCTTATCTCAGATTCTTCCACCGTTGCTGAAGACTAATCTGGTGACTCTAAGGGAAGCCCCAAAGAATTTGAATACAACGTCACCAAGATATAACCCTAACGCCCGATGTGCTTATCACTCCGATAGCCCGGGGCATAATACAGATGATTGTTGGAGTCTGAAAAATAAGATACAAGACGTGATTGATGCGAAGGAGATTGAGTTCGGAGCACCAGAGAAGCCTAAATAAGAGGCAGGGGTAAATGCTATCAGGGATGACGATGATGAAGAGTTCGATATCGACAGTTGGATCTACTCGATTGTCAATGGTGGATTAAGCAACTGGACAGCAAAGGACTTCATCCCAATTACTTTTGTTACCCAGTAATGAAACTTTTGTTTTGAATTTATAATAGACAATGTTTTAAACTTTACGGCCCGGTGTCTTACCCAGGACACTGTGGCTTCATTTGTGAGGGCTTTTGTGTGTCATTTTCATATATCATTAATAAAAGCATTTGACGTTTCTTGCATTTCAAATTTTGCGCTCCTTGTCTTTCTTTATTATATATTGCAAAACAGCTATTTTACACACACTCATATATACAGGTCCACATCCACTCTGGATCTCACCGGTAACGACTCTGCTACTGCCAGTTATGACTTCGAAAATCCGATCAACTTAGCCGAAGACGAAGGTGAAGATGGTTGCGAAGTGCCTGGTGAACTTGCAAGACTGTTACTCCAGGAAGAAAGGGCTATTCAGCCACATGAAGAGCCGGTAGAATCAGTGAATCTGGGTACTGAGACAGACAAGAAGGAAGTCAAGATCGGTGCAAATCTGGAGCTTAGTGTGAAACAACGGTTGATTCAGATGTTGCGTGACTATGTTGAGATCTCTGCCTGGTCTTACGAAGAAATGTCGGGGTTGGATACTGATATTGTGGTTCATCGTCTGCCTACCAAGGAAGACTGTCCTCCACTGAAACAGAAGGTTCTCCGTATGCGCCCAGAGATGTCTGAGAAAATCAAGGCTGAAGTTATGAAACAGTTTGATGCCGGTTTTCTAGCAGTGACTTCTTACCCTCAGTGGGTTGCCAATGTGGTTCCAGTGCCGAAGAAAGATGGTAAGGTTCGAATGTGTGTTGACTACAGGGATCTGAACAGGGCAAGCCCCAAGGATGACTTCCCTCTGCCTCATATCGATGTTCTGGTTGACAACACCGCTCAGCACAAGTTCTTCTCCTTCATGGATGGCTTCTCCGGTTATAATCAGATAAAAATGGCTCCCGAGGACATGGAGAAGACGACCTTTGTTACTCAGTGGGGTACCTTTTGCTACAAGGTCATGCCTTTTGGACTGAAGAATGTTGGGGCAACGTATCAGCGTGCCATGGTTGCTTTGTTTCATGACATGATCCATCATGAGATGGAAGTATACGTCGATGATATGATTTCAAGGTCCCAGACTGAAGAAGAACATCTTGACCATCTACAGAAGTTGTTTGACAGGCTGAAGTTCTACAAGCTGAGGTTGAACCCGAACAAGTGCACCTTCGGGGTGATATCCGGCAAACTACTGGGTTTCATTGTAAGCGACAAAGGTATTCAAGTGGATCCGGCAAAGGTGAAAGCTATACAAGAGATGCCAGCTCCCAAAACAGAGAAAGAGGTAGAGGCTTTCTGGGATATCTAAACTACATTGCCCGATTCATCTCACACCTAACTGCTACTTGTGAGCCAATCTTCAAGCTACTGAAGAAAGATCAAGTAGCACGTTAGAACGATGAATGTCAGGCCGCTTTCGAAAGGATCAAAGAGTATCTCCAAGAGCCACCCATTCTGAAGCCACCAGTTGAAGGGAGACCTCTGATCTTATACTTGACAGTACTTGACAACTTAATGGGGTGTGTACTGGGGCAGCATAAAGAGTCTGGCCGAAAAGAGCATGCTATTTACTACCTTAGAAAAAAGTTTACCGACTGTGAGACCCAATACTCACTGCTCGAGAAAACTTGTTGCGCTTTGGCATGGGCTGCTAGCTTGCTAAGACAGTATATGTTGACTCACACTACTCTGTTGATATCAAAGATGGATCCAATCAAGTATATCTTCGAGAAGCCTGCCTTGTCCGGAAGAATAGCGAGATGGCAGATAATCTTGACTGAGTATGACATACAATATACGACCCAAAAGGCAATTAAGGGAAGTGTGTTGGCAGACCATTTGGCACATCAGGCAGTGGATGATTACCAGTCTATGAACTTTGAATTTCCGGACGAGAATATCATGTTGGTTACCGATTGTGAGAAACCTGGACCGGATGAAGGACCTGAGGAAGGATCCCGATGGTCTATGTACTTTGATGGAGCTTCGAACGCTTTGGGTAATGGCATTGGAATTGTGATCATATCTCCTAAAGGCTCTCATACTCCGTTTACCGCCCGACTATGTTTCAACTGTACCAACAATATGGCGGAGTATGAAGCATGCATTATGGGTCTTCGAGCAGCAATTGACCTAAGGATTAAGTTCTTGAGTGTCTTCGGAGATTCCGCTCTTGTGATCAGTCAGATCAAAGACGAGTGGGATACGAAACACCCAAATCGTATCCCTTACAAGGAGTATGTGTTGACATTGCTTCCCCATTTTGAGGAGATAACCTTTAAACACTTCCCTAGAGAGGAGAATCAGTTGGCGGATGCGCTGACTACGATGTATTCTATGTTCAAAGTCAATTGGGACAACGAAGCTCCCCGAATCATCATTGAAAGATTGGACGAACCTGCACATTGCTGCGATCTTGAGACTAAAGAAATAACAGAAAAACCCTGGTATCATGAGGTGAAAAGGTATCTTGAAGCTCAAAAATACCCCGAGGGTGCATCTGTTAATGACAAGAAGTTTCTGAGGAGGTTTGCAGCGAAGTTCTTCATCAGCAATGGCATTCTCTACAAGCATAACCATGATTCAACCTTACTGCGTTGTGTGGATAAGAATGAGCAGAAAGGATCATGGCAGAGCTACATGAAGGTACTTTCGGAACTCATTCTAGTGGACATACAATGGCAAAGAAAATCCTTCGGGAAGGATATTACTGGTCCACAATGGAAGCCGACTGTTATCAGCATTCTCGAACATGTCATAAGTGCCAAGTCTGTGCCGATAAGGTGCACATACCTCCAGTTCCTCTGAACGTTTTGACAGCTCCTTGGCCTTTTGCAATGTGGGGCATTGATATGATCGGCGAGATCAGACCTACGGCATCCAACGGGCATCGTTTCATCTTGGTAGCAATTGATTACTTTACAAAGTGGGTTGAAGCGGCTTCCTTTGCTACTGTAACCAAGAACGTCGTGGCACGGTTCATTTGGCATAATCTCATCTGTCGATACGGTGTACCAGAGAGGATCTTTACAGACAATGGTACCAATCTCAACAACAAGATGATCATTGAGCTCTGCGAACAGTTCAAGATACAACATCATAACTCTTCTCCCTACCGACCGAAGATGAATGGGGCTGTAGAAGCAGCTAATACGGACATTAAGAAGATTGTGCAGAAAATGACGGTGACATACAAAGACTGGCACGAGATGTTACCATTTGCTCTTCATGGATATTGTACCTCAGCGCGGACGTCAACAGGGGCAACACCCTATTCCTTGGTTTATGGCGTGTGAAATTCTGGCTGCAGATACTCAATGTCACGTCCAATGTTATGACACTGTATCTGACTTACTATATGACAATAAATACAAAAGCAGTAAATAACACAGTCAATTGTTTACCCAGTTCAGTGTGCAACAACACCTACTCTGGGGGCTACCAAGCCAGGGAGAGAATCCACTATAAGAGATGTTAATTCAGGAATAAACCAACCAGTTTATCTCCTTCACTTAAGACCTACCCAATGCAATTCTAATCTAAGTACAACTTAAACCTGAGTTCCTACTCACTCCCCCTCAATCACAGCAGTGATACATAAACCATTTTGACTTAAGAATTGATGAAGATACTCTTCAAAAACACACACTTGATTAAGCTTCACAGCTTTTTAATCAAGCAACACAATCACTCGTGCTTCACAGCTTTGAGTGATGTACACAACTAACTTGACTTTGCTTCACAGCTTTAGTCAAGGGACATTCAAACACTCTTGCTTCAAAGCTTTGAGTGCTACACAACCCTTACAATTGAAACCTATTCCAAGGCACTTATCACAATGATAATTGCTTGGAGTACAATTAACAAATCTATACAGATTACAAAGTGATCTTCTAATAAAATCAGCAGGGGTGATTGCAAAAGACAGCAGCTCTGTTGAATATATAGCAGCTGCAAATTCAGTTAGGGTTTCCAAAAACCTAGGGTTAATTCTGTTTGACCTAAAGACCAGGTCACAGAACTTTATTAACCAGGTTAGGGTTGAGCTAGGTTGCCCCTCAGAAAACGCAGGATTCTGTTCAGAAAGGACTGAGTTATTTCCTGAAAAAACTCAGACTTATCCAATCCTGCAAACCTGTTAGTTCAGAACAGGATGTCATAACATCTGTTATGACATCTGAGAAAACCTGTCTACTGATTTAGCAAAATGTGATCATTTTGCAAACATGCTCAGATACACACTTATAAACATCAGTATTTGAATTACAATATTTTTCTGCAAATGTACCTAATGAGTTAGTACAGCCTAAACTAGAATGTTATGACATCAGTCATGACATTCACACATACACTTAGGATTTACCAAAAATGCAAGCCAATACCTAAACACTTACAAACTCCCCCTTTGGCAGATTTTTGGCTAAAGTCCCTAAACAATCAGAGATGGATAGATAGCAGCAGAAATAAGTGACAGCAGAAAAATATAATGTCAAGTACTAATACTAGTTAAGCAAGTACCAAAGTATTCTCCCCCTCTTTAGCCACAAATGGGCCAAAGATACAGTTATCCAACAATAAGAGCATAAAAAAAACAACAATCAGCCAACCAACCAGCAAAATCCACCAAACAGTAATCAGCCTTCAAGCACTGTCATCAGATTCAGAGGATTCAGGCTTCTTTCTTTTCTTGTGAGCAATGTCAGCATTCTTCTCTTTGTTTGATGTCTCAACATTCTTAGAGACATCTGGATATGTTTCAGTATTTGAGCTTTCTTGGTTCAGAGGAACAGAAATGCCAGGAACTAAGTGTTTCTCGTTCAGAATTCTTGAAACAATTTTTGCTATTGCTTGATTAACATAGGCTGTCCCTTCCTTATTTGCAATTTCAGGGGGAACTGAAGAAGAAGGATGAGAGGTTTGGGAATTTTTTGCATGTCTTGTTCTCAAATCTTTGATCTTGGAGAGGTTAGTTCCCACTTTTCTATGAGAGGAGATCTCCAGAACGTCAGAGTTCAGACAAGAAGAGATTGTCCCAGAATCTTGATCAGAGGAAGAGGATGAAATGGTCGTATTTGATGAAGATGGTGTTTGAGACATGTTGACAGTTGTAGAGGACCGATAGCAACTGAGGAGAAATTTCTGATTGAAAGAATGGGTTTTGATGAGGAGACGAGAGAGGAGGGAAGCAATGGAGTGTCTATTCAACTTCTTAAAAGAATTGTAGGAAATGGGAAAACATAATTTTAAACCAATCAGAACAGGCATAAATCCTTTGATCCTTGTTTTAAGCAAAATTAATTGCTACAATTCCTCATGTTGGCAAATACCCAGCTTACCCCTTAAGTTTTCAAATTGGTTTGCATCCAAAGCCTTGGTAAAAATGTCAGCCAGTTGTAGCTCAGTGGTAACATGTTCCAATTTGATTGTCTTCTCTTCTACAAGGTCTCTGATAAAGTGATGTCGTATGTCAATATGTTTGGTCCTGCTATGCTGAATGGGATTCTTGGATATGTTGATTGTACTCAGATTGTCACAGTACAATGTCATAACATCTTGTGTGACATTATACTCAGTGAGCATCTGTTTCATCCATATCATTTGAGAGCAGCTACTACCAGCTGCAATGTATTCAGCTTCAGCAGTTGAAAGAGACACACAATTCTGTTTCTTGCTGAACCAGGAAACCAGATTACTTCCTAAAAAGAAACATCCTCCAGAGGTGCTTTTTCTATCATCAGCACTACCAGCCCAATCAGCATCACAGTATCCAGTCAGAACTGGTTCACAGCCATGAGTATACATCAATCCATAGTTGTAAGTGCCACTTACATACTTCAAGATTCTCTTCACTTGATTGATATGATTGACTTTGGGATCAGCTTGGTATCTAGCACAAACTCCAACTGCAAAGGCAATATCAGGTCTGCTGGCAGTTAAGTACAACAAGCTTCCTATCATGCTTCTGTATAGACTTTGATCCACCTTAACCCCACTTGAGTCTTTGGAAAGCTTTAGATGAGTAGGAGCAGGAGTCCTTTTGTGACTTGCATTCTCCATACCAAACTTCTTTACAATATTCTTGGCATACTTGCTTTGAGATAAGAAGATTGAGTCCTCCATCTGTGAGACTTGTAGTCCAAGAAAATAAGTTAGTTCTCCCATGAGACTCATTTCAAATTCAGCCTGCATCTGGTCAGCAAAGTGTTTAACCATATGTTCTGACATTCCTCCAAACACTATGTCATCAACATATATTTGGGCAACCATCAACTTCCCTCCTTCAGTTTTGACAAAGAGAGTCTTGTCCAAACCTCCTTTCCTGTAGCCTTTGTCTGAGAGAAACTTTGTTAACCTGTCATACCATGCTCTAGGAGCTTGTTTCAGGCCATATAGAGCTTTTCTCAGTTTGTAGACATGATCAGGATGGGTTGGATCCACAAAACCTTTAGGTTGTTCCACATAAGCTTCCTCATTTAAGTACCCATTTAGAAAGGCACTTTTCACATCCATCTGAAACAACTTGAACTTCAGAAGACAAGCAATTGACAACAAGAGTCTGATTGATTCCAACCTGGCTACAGGTGCAAAAGTTTCATCAAAATCAACCCCTTCAACCTAGGTGTATCCTTGAGCAACAAGTCTTGCCTTATTTCTGGTGACAACTCCTTCAGTATCTGATTTGTTCTTGAATATCCATTTTGTCCCAATGATGTTAGTTCCTTCAGGTCTAGGAACTAGTTCCCAAACTTCATGTTGCTTGAATTGGTTCAGTTCATCTTGCATTGCACCAATCCAATATTCATCAGTTAAGGCTTCCTTGACATTTCTTGGTTCCATTTTGGACACAAAGCAGGAGTTTGAGATGATTTCTCTAGACCTTGTGATGACTCCACTATTGGGATCTCCTATGATGAGCTCTTTTGGGTGATCCTTCTGAATTCTGATGGAAGGAGTCTTGCTAGCTTCCTTTGATTCAGATTCTATTATGGTGGAGTTGGGTAGGTCATCCTGTTGGGTTGACGTCTCAAAGAATGTCTCAACAGTACAAGGAACATCTATTTCTTCATGATAGTCATCAATTACAACATTTATTGATTCCATCATGGTTTTGGTTCTGGAGTTGAATACTCTATAAGCTCTGCTGTTTGAGGAGTATCCTAGAAATATGCCTTCATCACTTTTGGGGTCCAGTTTTCTTCTTTGTTCACGATCAGACAGAATATAGCATTTGCTACCAAACACATGGAAGTACTTCACAGTTGGTTTTCTTCCTTTCCAGAGTTCATATATGGTGGATGAGGTTCCCTTTCTCAAGGTGACCCTGTTATGAACATAGCAAGCTGTATTCATAGCTTCAGCCCAAAAATACATAGGAAGTTTTTTTGCATGTAACATTGCTCTGGCAGATTCTTGTAAGGTCCTGTTTTTTCTTTCCACAACTCCATTTTGTTGAGGTGTTATGGGAGAAGAAAACTCATGACTGATTCCTTCTGAAGCACAGAAGTCATCAAACTTGCTGTTTTCAAATTCCTTGCCATGATCACTTCTGATTCTGACAATACATTCTTCCTTCTCTCTTTGAATTCTCTTGCACAGTTCTCTAAAAACTTCAAATGCATCTGATTTTTCCCTAATGAAATTAATCCAGGTGAATCTGGAAAAATCATCCACAACCACATAGGCATATCTTTTACCACCAAGGCTTTCTACTTGCATTGGTCCCATCAGATCCATATGGAGAAGTTCTAGAACCTTAGAGGTGGTCAGATGTCTTGACTTTGGATGTGACATCCTCGTCTGCTTACCAACTTGACATTCACCACAAACTCTTCCTTCATCAATTTGCAGTTTTGGAATCCCTCTGACTGCCTCCAAGGAGATAATCCTCTTCATACCCCTTAGATGAAGATGGCCAAGTTTTTGGTGCCACAGTTTCACCTCTTTTTCTTCCTTTGCAATGGAGCACACAGATGAGAGATTAGTGTTCTCAGCCTCCCACAGGTAACAGTTGTCTTTGGACCTGACTCCTTTCATTACTGTCTCTTGTTTGTCATTGGTTACAAGGCATTCAGATTTTGAGAAATTGACCTTGAATCCTAGATCACACAGTTGACTGATACTAATGAGATTAGCGGTCAGTCCTTTCACCAGCAGTACTTCATTTAGACTTGGAACTCCAGGGCAGTCCAAGTCACCAACTCCTTTGATTTCACCTTTAGCCCCATCTCCAAAGGTCACAAAACTGGTGGTGTGAGGCTTAACATTATTGAGGAGGTTCTTGATTCCAGTCATATGTCTGGAACATCCACTGTCAAAGTACCAGTCTTCCTTTGCAGAGACCCTCAGGGAAGTGTGAGCTATCAGTGCAGTAGCCTTTTTCTTCCATTGAGGAGCATGTGGTACCTTTTTAGACTTAGGTTTGATACCTGAGTTCTGATTAGGGTATCCATGTAATCTGAAGCAGAAGGGCTTTATGTGGCCATATCTACCACAATGATGACATTTCCATCTTTGGTACCTTTTCCTCATGTGTTTCTTTTCCTGATGTCGAGGGTTGTGTTGAGACATCTGTTTTGACATTTGCTTATCAGAACCAGATTTCGTTGCTTCCATAAATCCTAGACCAGATCTATTTCCCACATTTTGTCCAACCTGTAGGATTTCTTCCAATTTATCTGTCCCATTTGTCAACATCTTGACAGATTTGGTCATTTGGTTTAGTTGTGAGTTCAGCAATTGAACTTTTCCTTCCAGATGACTTATAGTCTCAAGATTTACCCTTTTTCCAGCTTCTATCTTTATGATGAGTTTTGATTGTTTTTCATTCTGCATACAGACTTCAGTACTTCTGATACATAATTTTTTGTAAGTATCAGCCAGTTCTTCAAAAGTCACCTCTTCATCACTGATGTCACTTTCAGAGGTACAAACACCAGTTAAAGCAGTAACTCGTTTGGCAGTCTCTTCTTCAGAATTACTTTCTGAATCACAGTCAGACCAAGTAACTGTCATTCCTTTTTGTTTCTTAAGAAAGGTAGGACATTCAGCTCGAATATGCCCATATCCTTCACAACCATGGCATTGAATTCCTCTGCCTTGAACTCCCTTCTCTTCTGACCTTGGTCTTCTGCTGGAACTGTCAATGTTAGAGGGAATGTTATGAACATTAGACCTTGACTTTGGATCTATTCTTTTGATGAGTTTGTTGAACTGTCTTCCAAGCATGGCTACAGCTTCTGAAATGTTTTCTTCAACATCAGTGTTGGACATGAGAGCTATGCTCTTGTTCTTTTTGACACCATGATCAGTGATTCCCATCTCAAAAGTCTGAAGAGACCCAATAAGTTCATCCACTTTCAACTTGCTAATGTCCTGGGCTTCCTCTATGGCAGTTACCTTCATTGCGAATCTTTTAGGCAAAGATCTGAGAATCTTTCTCACCAGTTTTTCTTCTGACATCTTTTCTCCCAGTGCTCCTGAGGTGTTGGCAATCTCCAAGATGTTCATGTGAAACTCATGAATGGTTTCATCTTCCATCATCTTTAGATTCTCAAATTTGGTGGTCAGCATCTGAAGTCTTGACATTTTCACTTTGGAAGTGCCCTCATGAGTAGTTTTGAGAGTGTCCCAAACTTCCTTGGCCAGTTCATATTGATGTACTAGTCTGAAAATGTTTCTATCAATTCCATTGAACAGGGCATTCAAGGCTTTGGAATTTCCCAGAGCTAGCTCATCTTCCTCTTTACTCCAATCTTCCTCAGGCTTCAGACTGATTGTCCCATCTACCTCAGTTATTGTGGGATGAATCCATCCTTTGTCAGCAGCTCTCCAGGCCTTTTTGTCCAGGGATTTTAGGAAGGCAATCATACGAGGTTTCCAGTAGTCATAATTAGTTCCATCCAGAATGGGTGGTCTATTTCCAAAAACTCCTTCTTTGTCCATAGTGCCAGAAAGTGATATCCCTAGATCTCACCCAGTAATACAGGCAGGGTGCCTGCTCTGATGCCAATTGAAATTCTGGCTGCAGATACTCAATGTCACGTCCAATGTTATGACACCGTATCTGACTTACTATATGACAATAAATACAAAAGCAGTAAATAACACAGTCAATTGTTTACCCAGTTCAGTGTGCAACAACACCTACTCTGGGGGCTACCAAGCCAGGGAGAGAATCCACTATAAGAGATGTTAATTCAGGAATAAACCAACCAGTTTATCTCCTTCACTTAAGACCTACCCAATGCAATTCTAATCTAAGTACAACTTAAACCTGAGTTCCTACTCACTCCCCCTCAATCACAGCAGTGATACATAAACCATTTTGACTTAAGAATTGATGAAGATACTCTTCAAAAACACACACTTGATTAAGCTTCACAGCTTTTTAATCAAGCAACACAATCACTCGTGCTTCACAGCTTTGAGTGATGTACACAACTAACTTGACTTTGCTTCACAGCTTTAGTCAAGGGACATTCAAACACTCTTGCTTCAAAGCTTTGAGTGCTACACAACCCTTACAATTGAAACCTATTCCAAGGCACTTATCACAATGATAATTGCTTGGAGTACAATTAACAAATCTATACAGATTACAAAGTGATCTTCTAATAAAATCAGCAGGGGTGATTGCAAAAGACAGCAGCTCTGTTGAATATATAGCAGCTGCAAATTCAGTTAGGGTTTCCAAAAACCTAGGGTTAATTCCGTTTGACCTAAAGACCAGGTCACAGAACTTTATTAACCAGGTTAGGGTTGAGCTAGGTTGCCCCTCAGAAAACGCAGGATTCTGTTCAGAAAGGACTGAGTTATTTCCTGAAAAAACTCAGACTTATCCAATCCTGCAAACCTGTTAGTTCAGAACAGGATGTCATAACATCTGTTATGACATCTGAGAAAACCTGTCTACTGATTTAGCAAAATGTGATCATTTTGCAAACATGCTCAGATACACACTTATAAACATCAGTATTTGAATTACAATATTTTTCTGCAAATGTACCTAATGAGTTAGTACAGCCTGAACTAGAATGTTATGACATCAGTCATGACATTCACACATACACTTGGGATTTACCAAAAATGCAAGCCAATACCTAAACACTTACAGCGTGGAGGCAGTCTTGCCTATTGAAGTCCAGATACCCTCTCTTAGGATCATGAAGGATGCAGGTTTAAGCGAAGACGACTGGATTCAGACCCGACTTGATCAACTGAGCCTAATCGATGAAAAGAGACTTACTGCTATTTGTCATGGTCAGACGTACCAAAAACGGATGATCAAGGCATTTAACAAGAAAGTTAGACGACAAGAGTATCAAGTTGGGGACCTGGTAATCAAGCGCATTATTCTACCTCAAGGTGATCCCAGGGGCAAATGGACCCCTGCTTACGAAGGGCCATTTGTGGTTAAGGAAATTTTCTCAGGAGGAGCTATGATTCTAACCACCATGGATGGTGACGACCTTCCTCACCCCGTCAATGCAGACATAGTGAAAAGATACTACGCATAATCAAAGACCCGCTAGGTTGACTGGCCTAGGCAAAAATAAGGGCTTCCCGGCGAACCAAAAGGGTTCGGGCAAAAAGAAGG
The DNA here is from genome assembly GCA_948472305.1 of Vicia faba. Classification (NCBI taxonomy): domain Eukaryota; kingdom Viridiplantae; phylum Streptophyta; class Magnoliopsida; order Fabales; family Fabaceae; genus Vicia; species Vicia faba. The sequence continues at coordinate 1,233,992,273 of OX451737.1, forward strand.
GATGAAAATGAAAAAAATCTGTACACCCGGCAAGTCGAAAACCTGAAAAGGCGGCTTGGGAAAAAAAGGGTATCCCGGTGGACTGAAAACCCGAAAGGGCGGTCCAGGAAAAAATTAGGGATTAAAGCGTAACACTATGTCTCATTAGATCACCTGGCATCTAGACTTCGGTATCGACCATCAAGCTCGGAAGGCACTGATCAATCAGATTCATCTTCAACCAAGCAGCAAAGTGATGATATACTTGAGAACATAAAGGCAATAGCAGAGTTGGAACCCAGTGGGATCATTCACATAGCTGTTTTGTTTTCTTTTCACAAATTGTAAAGTCTATTTGTTCGGCGGCGTTCTCTTACTAGGACGTCAGCCTCTTGTACAAAAACGCCTATTTACAGGCCAAACTTCAAAATCAATACAAATTCATTTTCAGACAAATTTCAAATTGTTTTTCTCTTTATCAGTTTTGTCTTGCAAAGAACGTCCAATGTTCATTTTTTGATATATGCATTTGACATTAATTGCTACTCAGAAATATTTACATGCGAAACAAAGATGAATTACTGGTAATATCAGAAGCAGGGGCAATAAGAATTGTCCGAACTGTTCAATTGCTTTGTCCACCAGGTACCAAGGTAGGATCAGCTGAAGAATATGGCTAAGATACCTTCACTCCCTGCAGGATAAGACAGCAATGGTAGCTCTCCCAGCTGGGACTTGTAAACTATGAACAAATCAGCAATACTCTCCCCAAGCAGAGTTCATCCACCATCAGTGCTAAAAGGTTGGGTATCCCCAGAAGGTCTTAATCTTCCCCAGCGGAGTATAAAGATATTCCCCAGCAAGCATAAGGGTATCCCCGACAGTCTTAGTATTTCTCAACGGAATATAAGAATGTTCCCCGGTAGAATACAAGATACCCCAGTGGAGCCATTTCCCCAACGCAGTCTAAAAAAGCTTCCCCAACGGAGTTGAGGCATCATCCCCAGTAGACTTTGGAAGCTTACCCCTAGAGGAGTACAAAATCAATCTCCCCAGCCAAATTTAGAGGATTATCCCCACAAAAGTTTAACAGGGTTATCCCCAGCAAGTTGCAATTGAAAGATCATCCCCCAGCAAAGTTCTTTCTTTCCCCCCAGCAGGACTTCAATCCTCAAAAGATTCAATATCACCAGCAACGATAATCCATCTCCAGCGGAGTTCATCATTGAAATCCCCAACAGAGTGTATCAGCGGAATCCCCAGCGGAGTTTATCAGTTAAAATCCTCAGCAGAGCATCTCTTCCCCACAGAGTAATTCCCCTCGGAGTAATCTCTTCATCGGTTTATTCCCCAACGGAGTCATCTCCTCCTGAAGGTTTATTCTCACAATCATCTTCGTTCATCATCCCCAGCGGAAACGGAGAACTCAACTTTATTCTCCAGCAGCTCCGGGATTTATTTTCCCCAGATAAAACATTACATGTCCATACATCATGACACATGAATATACACATCATACCATACAATCTTATTTATGTTGAGAACATCATTGCTTGATCCATATCATGCATTGCATATGACTGACCTTTACCTTTCAGGAAGGATGCAGTTAAAATCTCAACCATGTCAATGGAGACAAAATCAGTTAAATCGATTCTTAAAGATTTTTCTGAGGCGGAGCCAGTCAATGGAGATAAATTCAGTTAAATCGATTCCTAAAGATTTTTCTGAGGCAAAACCAGTCAATAGAGACAAATAGTCAATGGAGACAACCCGTCAATAGAGACAACCCGTCAATAGAGACAACCCGTCAATGGAGACAACTCGTCAAAGGAGACACCCCGTCAAAAGAGACAACCCGTCAAAAGAGACAACCCGTCAAAAGAGATAACCCGTCAAAGGAGACAACCCGTCAAAGGAGACAAAACCCCCTCTGGTCCAGTTAAATCGATTCCTAAAGATTTTTCTAACGCCAATCCAGTCAAAGAAGACAAGACCACCTACCAACGATCTCCAAATGGCATCTGTAAGCCCATTCCCGACATCACAATGCTGATACTATATCATGCGAGTGCAAATTTCTGGGCACTCTAGTGTTCAATCATCTTGCACCTTCGGATCACGAAAGGCCGAAAGCCAATCTATATCCTCATGTTTAAGAAGATTGAACAGGGGCAACTGTTGTACCCCAAAATTTTCCCTCCCATATTTCTCAAGACATGTCAAGAATAATCTCCAAGTGTTCAAGATGGCTCAAGAGTTGGACAGTCAAATCATCTCCTAAGGCAATCAATTCAAAATTAGGGTTTTGTGTTGCATCAAGGTCCTTACATACAAATGACCTCAAGTTCTCCCAAATGTCCTAATATGTTCTTAAGTTCATCCATGTCAAATTTCATGCCTTGCAGAGAAATTTTGGTCAGTTAATTGCTCAAGAGGTCCAAATATCGACTGTGTTAGGGCAAAGGTCAACTGTGACCTACAAATAGTCAAACCTCAAGATTTTTTGTCAACATTCTAATTTTCAAGTATAATTCATCATTTGATCAATGGTTGATCATGATTCATCAAGGATTGCTCAAGATTCATCAAGATTCAAAAGTTGTTAAATTAGGGTTTTGTATGAAAAGTCAACTCAACTTTGACCAAGCATAACTCTCTCATACTTTATGAGAAATGACCCATCCAAAGCTCATTTTTAATAGGATGAAATTTCCTACAATCCATCTTCATACCCCAAGATCAAGAAATGCTCTCACAAAAAGTTACAAATTTGGACATTATAGGTCATTTTTGAAAGTCAACAAAAACACCTTTTTTGCCAAAGCTTATAACTTGAGCATGGAATATCAAAATGATATGATACCAAAAGGGTTGATTAGAGCACATCTCAAGGTTTCTAAAAAGTCAAAGAACACTTCCAAAAGTTCAAAATTGAAAAGGTTATGCATTGTTGAAGTTGGGCATTTTTCCAAAAGTGCCAAAAGTCAACTATCTTCAAAACTCCAATTTTTGACAAAAGGGCCCACTTTTTTCCACTTGATTTGGTCTTATAACACCACACACGTGTCCTATCTTCAATTTCATGACCAATCATTTATTTTTCTATTTTATTTGGTTTTTATTGATTTAATTCATTTTAAATCAATATTAATTCAAATAAAATCCAAAAATTAATGGAATGAGATTTTTTTGATCATTACAGGTCTTCATTACCAAGATACACATAATCAAATTCGTATCAAGCATTGTTGTGCACAAAAAATCAGATTTGGTACAATTTTGGAAACTTTATCAATGGTGATCATATCAAATCTCAAAACCTTCAATGCACATGGATTCAAGCCCAAGTTTTAACCTAAATTCATTCCCTTATACACACACAAGCCAGACATACAAAGAACACGACCTAAGAAGTGCAAAAATGGCTAGACAAAACTTTGAAAAAAGCTTGAAAACCTTGAAACTGAAATCACACTTAGAGCTCGTTTCAATCCAAAAGCTCAACACTATCATCTTGCCTGATACCCACTGAAGCATTTTCAACCATTCACACGCCCTGAAGCCACTTGAATCACGCTGTAAGTAATCCTGAACATAGCCCTGTACACGAATTCACAACCTTGGATTCTTGCGTTTTCTTGCCAAAATATTGATATATTTTTTATCCTTGCATAATTTCTAAGCATTCTGCATTATTCAATTTTGTTTTCATGGCCTATAACCTTAGATCAGAAGCTAGGGTTTGTGTTCTTATTTTTTAGGCATTTTTGATACAGGTAAAATTAGGACAAATAATTGGTACAGGGATGTTCAGTGGAAAGAGACGAGTACGATGGTGTTTTTAAAACTCGTTTCCAAGGCCTACAGATGATTTTTGAGGACAACCATGGATTCAGCTGCGGATAAAATCCGCAGGTAAAAATCCTGGTTATTTCAACGAAGAAGACGAAGGCGTGTCTTCTTCCTATTGGGCAGTTCAAATCTCGCGCCACTTTTTTTTATTTTCAGCATATTAGTTGAGTTTCCAATATAATATTCTGTGTATTTTAATAACAAAAGAACGCGTTGGTTGAGTTGGCAAGCAGGTGAGTGGAAAAACCAATGGGACCTGGGTTCGAATCCCAGGTCCCCAAAAACATTTGTATATTTTTTCTCCAGGCGATTGCATGTGGCTCAGCAAGCATGGACTATCATGCTCCTCCTGATCTCAAATGCCAGATGGCCTTGAGGCCAAATCTAAAGGCCCAGATTGGAGGTGCACCATACACTCAAGTCAAAGGCACGCATTGGATTGAAAAAGTCAACAAGGCTGCTCACAATTGGGCCTCTGAAATTGCAAATCACACCTTCAAATTGGGCCCAGTACCCCCCTTGGTTATTTCTTTTCTTTTTAATATTTTATATATTCACTTGTTTTATTTTTATTATTTTTAATTAATTACTAACCAAATAATTAACAGTTTTTCTTAATAAAAATCAGAAAACATAAAAATATTATTTTTATTATTAATTTCATTATTTTATTTTTGTAAATAAATATTAGTTAATTAACTTAGTTTTAAATAGGTTTAAACATTTAATATTTTTGCAATAAATTAAAAATCAATGTAGAATTAGGTTTTTAATTAACTTTTAATCATTTTTATTTTATTTCCTTAAATATTAAAAAATCCAAAAATATCTCTTTTTATTAATTAATTAATAATTAGTTTAGGTTAAATTTCTTTAAATTCAAAAATAACAAAAAAATGCTTCCTTTTCCAAAAGGGGTCAAAACCCTAAAAAATGCGTCGTCTTAATTTTTCGCACGCGATCTATATTTCCAATATTGTAATTGCTTCCGATTTGTAATAGCTTTTAATTAGGACATTTTTATCGCTTTATTTTATTTTCCGCAATTTAAATTTCAAGGGTTGTTTTTGGCGATGTAAATACCCGACGCCTTGTAATAGTTTAGATTTAATTTCCGCAATTTATATTCCGCAACTATACACTGTTAGATGTTTGATAATAGGGAATGCATGACAAGATTAAATGTATGAACCTAAAATCAACATAGCTCACCCATGACATGTACAAAGATAAAATTAACCGAAATAAAACACTCGCACATGCGCACTCTTAGGGTACACCTCACTTGGTTGCCTCCGAACATGGTCATTAAGTATAGGAAGTTTTAGAGGTCGCCCTCTTGTTCAAAGATCATAAGTTGCCTCGAAACGGTTGCCTCGGAAAAATGATCTAAGACATTAGGGTTACCGCTAAGGCGTCCTAACATTGCTTTAGTGACCACACGTCCCTTAATCGAATTGACCTGAAAACTCCAACGACGGTGTTACCTACTCCTCAATAGTGGGATAGAACTATCTAAAGGACATTTGCACAGTTTAATTCCTTTTTGAGTAGGTAGATGGTTCTTAAGTACTTGCTCTTTTTAAAACAAAACAAAACTTTTCGCACTTACACTCCTTTCAAAACCAAAAAAAAAACTCTTTCAAACCCACAAACCCAAAATAAAGCAAACTTTTGAAAACATAATGAGCAAGTACCTAAGAGCCCGTGGATAACCACGGATAGAAAGGGTGCTAGCACCTTCCCTTTCTATAATCTACCTCCAGAACCCGAGAAATATCTCAAAAAGGAATTTTTCTGTGCTTTTGTCCTTTCCTTGTTGGATAAAATAAAAGACGGTGGCGACTCTTGCTTACCGCGACATTTTGCAAAAACAAACGCAAACGCGAACCAACATTCCAAAATAGTCAGTTCTCATTCCCACCGATCACAGTTGGTTCTGAAGCCAAGTAATATTGTGGTTAGGGCCTTTGATGGGTCCAAAAGGATGGTACATGGAGAAGTGGATGTCCCTGTTAAGGTTGGTTCCCAGAATTTTGTGTCTACGTTCTATGTAATGGACATTCAACCATCTTATTCTTGTTTGCTGGGTCGCCCGTGGATTCATAAGGCTGGGGCAGTAACTTTTACGCTTCATCAGATGTTGAAATATCCTGTAAAGGGGAAGATTGTTACAATACGAGGAGAAGAGGAGTACATGGTGAGCCACCTTAACTCTTTTCGGTATGTGGAGATGGATGGGGAGTTCATTGAAACCCCGTGCCAGAACTTTGAAGAAGTCCCCCAGACTCTGGCGTCGACTAAAACTATTGCTGCTGACGAACCTCCAATGAAAATGGCTTCCCTCAAGGATGCCTGGGCTGTTATTGAAAAAGTTAGGTGTGCAAATTAGGGCCAACTCCCCGACTTCGCACACAAAACTGACAAGTTTGGTTTGGGTTTTACTGCAGAAGCTCAAAGGGTTGTTCGGCGTGCACGGATTGGAAGACCTCCCTTGCGTATCAGTAATCCAGAAGTGAATGAGATTGATGATGATGATGAAGAGTCTGAGTTTGACAGCTGGATCTACCCAACTACCGACGGTGGATTGAGCAATTGGACGGCGAAGGACTTCGTGCCCATTTCTTTTATTACACAGTAATAGACTTTTGTTTTGGGATTTGTAACAGACAATTTGAAATTTTTACGGCCCGGTGCCTTACCCGAGACACCGTGGCTTTGTTTGTGAGGGCTTATTATGTGTCATTTCCATATATCATCAATAAAGCATTGGACGTTTTCTTGCATTACAAATTTTGCGCTCCTTGTTGTCTTGCACTTTATCAAAATAGCTATTTGTCTTACACACACTCACATATCATAATACAGGTCCACATCCACTCTGGATCCCACTGATAATGACTCTGCTACTGCCAGTTATGACTTTGAAAGTCCAATCAACCAAGCCAAGGACGAAGGTGAGGATGATTGCGAAGTGCCTGGGGAATTTGCTAGACTGTTACTTTAGGAAGAGAGGGCCATACAGCCGCATGAAGAGCCAATGGAAACAGTGAATTTGGGTACTGAGCAAGACAAGAAAGAGGTCAAGATTGGTGCAAATCTGGAGCTTAGTGTTAAGCAACGGTTGATTCAGATGCTGCGTGATTATGTTGAGATCTTTGCTTGGTCTTATGAAGATATGCCTGGGTTGGATATCGATATTGTGGTTCACCGCTTGCCAACCAAAGAAGACTGTCCCCCAGTGAAACAGAAGGTTCACCGAATGCGCCCAGAGATGTCTGAGAAAATCAAGGCTGAGGTTATGAAACAGTTTGATGCCGGTTTTCTAGCAGTTACTTCTTACCCGCAGTGGGTGGCCAACGTGGTTCCGGTGCCGAAGAAAGATGGTAAAGTCCGTATGTATGTGGACTATAGAGATCTGAATAGGGCGAGTCCCAAGGATGATTTCCCTCTGCCTCATATCGATGTTCTGGTTGACAACACCGCTCAGCATAAGGTCTTCTCCTTTATGGATGGTTTCTCTGGTTACAATCAGATTAAGATTGCTCCCGAAGACATGGAGAAGACAACTTTTGTTACACAGTGGGGTACCTTTTGCTACAAAGTCATGCCTTTCGGGTTGAAGAATGTTGGGGCAACGTATCAACGCACCATGGTCGCTCTGTTCCACGACATGATTCATCATGAGATTGAGGTATACGTTGATAACATGATTGCAAGGTCCCAAACTGAGGAAGAACATCTTGACCATCTTCAGAAGCTATTTGACAGGTTGAAGTTGTACAAGCTGAGGTTACACCCGAACAAGTGCACCTTCAGAGTGAGGTCTGGTAAGCTGCTGGGTTTCGTCGTTAGTGATAAAGGTATTCAAGTGGACCCTGCAACGGTGAAGGCTATACAGGAAATGCCAGCTCCCTGAACTGAAAAAGAAGTCAGAGGCTTTTCGGGACGTCTGAATTACATTGCCCGATTCATTTCACATTTGACCGCTACTTGTGAACCAATCTTCAAGCTGCTGAAGAAAGATCAAGTGGTAAAGTGGAATGATGAGTGTCAGGCCGCTTTCCAAAGGATCAAAGAATATCTCCAAGAGCCACCCATTCTGATGCCTCCAGTTGAAGGGAGACCTTTCATCTTATACTTGACAGTACTCGATAATTCAATGGGGTGCATGTTGGGGCAGCATGACAAGTCTGGCCGAAAAGAGCATGTTATTTACTACCTTAGCTAAAATTTTACCGACTGTGAGACCCGATACTCACTGCTTGATAAAACTTGTTGTGCTTTGGCATGGGCTGCTTGCCGGCTGAGACAGTATATGCTGACTCACACTACTCTATTAATATCGAAGATGGATCCAATGAAGTATATCTTCGAAAAGCCTGCCTTGTCCGAAAGAATAGCAAGATGGAAGATGATCTTGACTGAGTATGACATCCAATACACGACCCAGAAGGCAATCAAGGGAAGTGTGTTGGCAGATCAATTGGCACATCAGGTTGTAGACGACTACCAATCCATGAACTTCGAATTCCCAGATGAGAACATCATGTTGGTGACCGACTGTGAAGAACCTGGACCGGATGAAGGACATGAGGAAGGATCCCGATGGTCTATGTACATAGACAGAGCTTCAAACGCTTTGGGTAATGGCATTGGCGTCATGATCATATCTCCTGAAGGCTGTCATACTCCGTTCACCGTCCGATTATGTTTTAACTGCACCAACAACATGGCGGAGTATGAAGCGTGCATCATAGGCCACCGAGTAGCTATTGACCTAAGGGTTAAGTTCTTAAGTGTTTTCGGAGATTCTGCTCTCGTGATCAGTCAGATCAAAGGCGAGTGGGATACGAAACACCCAAATCTTATTCCTTACAAGGAGTATGTATTAACATTGCTTCCACACTTCGAGGAGATAACCTTTGAACACTTCCCAAGAGAGGAGAACCAGTTGGCGGACGCGCTAGCTACTATGTCTTCTATGTTCAAGGTCAGGTGGGACAATGAGGCTCCCCAGATTACCATCGAGAGATTGGATGAACCTGCACATTACTGTGATATCGAGACTGAAGAGGTAGCAGATAAACCCGGGTTTCATGAGGTAAAGAGGTATCTTGAGGCTCAGGAATACCCCGAGGGTGCATCTGTTAATGACAAGAAGTTTCTAAGAAGATTCGCAGCGAAGTTCTTCATTAGTAATGGTATCCTTTACAAGCGTAACCAAGATTCAACCTTACTGTGATGTGTGGATAAGAACGAGGCAGAAAGGATCATGGCGGAGTTACATGAAGGTACTTTCGGAAATCATTCCAGTGGATATACCATGGCAAAGAAGATCCTTTGGGTAGGATATTACTGGTCTACCATGGATGTCGACTGTTATCAACATTCTCGGACCTGTCATAAGTGCCAAGTCTATGCTGATAAAGTGCATATACTTCCAGTTCCTCTAAATGTCTTGACAACTCCTTGACCCTTTGCAATGTGGGGCATCGATATGATCGGTGAGATCAGACCTACTGCGTCCAACGGGCATCATTTCATTCTGGTAGCTATTGATTATTTCACGAAGTGGGTTGAGGCGGCTTCCTTTGCTACAGTAACCAAGAATGTCATGGCACGGTACATCCGACATAATCTGATATGTCGATATGGTGTACCAGAGAGGATCATTACGGACAATGGTACAAATCTTAACAATACAATGATTACCGAGCTCTGTAAGCAGTTCAAGATACAGCATCACAACTCTTCTCCTTACCGGCCAAAGATGAATGGGGCTGTTGAAGCGGCTAATAAGAACATCAAGAAGATTGTGCAGAAAATGACGGTGACATACAAAGATTGGGACGAGATGTTACCGTTTACTCTTCATGGGTACCGTACCTCAGCACGGACATCAACAGGGGCAACCCCATATTCCTTGGTATATGGCATGGAAGCAGTCTTACCCATTGAAGTTCAGATACCCTCTCTTCGGATTATGAAAGATGCAGGTTTGAGTGAGGACGATTGGATTCATACTCGACTTGATCAACTGAATTTAATCGATGAAAAGAGACTTACTGCTATTTGTCATGGTCAGACGTATCAAAAGCGAATGATCAAGGAATTTAACAAGAAAGTTAGACGACAAGAATATCAAGTCGGGGATCTGGTGATCAAACGCATCATACCACTACAAGGTGATCCCAGGGGCAAATGGACCCCTACTTATGAAGGGCCATTTGTGGTTAAGAACATTTTCTCAGGAGGAGCTATGATTCTAACCACCATGGATGGTGACGACCTTCCTCACCCCGTCAATGCAGACATAGTGAAAAAATACTATGCATAATCAAAGACCCGCTAGGTCGACTGGCCTAGGCAAAAATAAGGGCTTCCCGGCGAACCAAAAGGGTTCGGGCAAAAATAAGGGATGAAAATGAAAAACATTTGTACACTCGGCAAGTCGAAAACCTGAAAGTGCAGCTTGGGCAAAAAAGGGTATCTCGATGGACTGAAAACCCGAAAGGGAAGTCCAGGCAAAAATTAGGGATCAAAGCGTAACACTATGTCTCATTGGATCATCTTGCAACCATACTCCGGTATCAACTATCAAGCTCGGACGGCACTAATCAATCTGATTTACCTTCAACCAAGTAGCAAAGTGATGAGATGCTCGAAGATATACAGGCAATAGTAGAGTTTGAACTCAGTGGGATTGTTCACATAGCTGCTTTTTCTTTATTTTTCACAAATTGTATAAATTCCATTTGTTCGGCGGTGTTCTCTTACTAGGATGTCAGCCTCTTGTATAAAAACGCCTATTTACAGACCAAGCTTCAAAGTCAATACAATTCATTTTCGCAAATAAATTTCAAATTGTTTTTCTTTTTCTGTTTTGTTTTGCAAGAACGTCCAATGTTCATTTTTGATATATGCATTTGACATTAATTGTTGCTCATAAATATTCACGTGCGAAACAAAAGACGATTACCCATAATATCAGAAACAGGGGCAAATGAGAAATGTCAAAACCTTACAAGTTGCTCTGTCCACCAGGTATAGGGATAGACCTGGTTGAAGAAAACACTTTAAGGTACATTCACTCCCCGCAGAGTAGAAGGAAAGACAGTGGTGTTAATTCTCCCCAGCTGAGGCTCGCAACTGCGAATGAATCGAAAATATTCTCCCCAAGCAGAGTTTATCTATCATCAGCACTAGAAAATTATCCCTAGTGGAGTTTGGAGAATTATCCCCAGTAGAGTCTGGAGGATTGTCCCCAGTAGAGTCTAAAAGATTATCCCCAGTGAAGTCGCAACTGGAAAATCATCCCCAGCGGAGTTCATTCCTTTCACAAACAGAAACTCAATCCCCAACAGAGTTCATCATCGCTAGCAACGGTAATTCATCCACAGCCGAGTTTATTTCTCCAAATCAACAAATCCTCAGCAGAGCATTTATTCCCCACAGAGTCATTATCTCACCAATGTATTCTCCAGCAGGATTATCTTCGGTCGTTATCCCCAGTGAGCGAAACTCTTTATTCTCCAGCATGCAGTCCGGGATTTATTTTCCCCAGTTAGAGAATATCATAAAAACATTACATACATCATGACATGTGCATACGCATCATACAAAACATTCTCATTTATTTTGAGAACATCATTGCCTGATACATATCATGCATTACATGTGACTAACCTTACCTTTCAGGAAAGATACAATCAAATTCTCACAAACTCAAGCTATGAAGCCCGGGTACGACCGGATAGTATCTTGACCTCTCCCTCATATTGTGAAACCCGGATTACGACCGGATAACAGTATCAGACTACCGCGAAGCCTGGATTACGACCAGATAGTGGTGTCTCTTAAAAGCAAACTATGAAGCCCGGAGAATGACCGGATAATAGTTTAATCCCCAGCAAGCCGTGAAGCCCGGATTACGACTGGATAGTAGCTTAGCAAGTTACCATGAAGCCTGGATTCGACCAGATAGTGGTATATCATAAACACAAGCCGTGAAGCCCGAATTATAACTGGATGACAGCTCAGTAAATTATTGTGAAGCCTGGATTATGATCAGATAGTAATACAAGTTTCTGTGAAGCATGGGTTACGACCAGATAGCAGCCAAAGACACCGTGAAGCCTGGATTACGACCAGATAGTGGTATATCTTTAACACAAGTTATGAAGCCCAGATTACGACCGGATAGTATCTTGATTTCCTCTGAACACCATGAAGCCTGGATTTCAACCAGATAGTGGTATGAGACATCGTGAAGCCTAGATTACGACCAGATAACAGTAAGGGACACTATGAAGCTTGGATTTCGACCAAATAGAAGTTCACCCGGCCAGATACTATGAAGCCCGGATTATGACCGGATATTAGTAGGCCCAAAGGCCATGGGAAGCCCGGATTACGACCGGATAACCATTTGATCTCTTCTGAAGCCTGGATTACGATAAGATAAGAAGTAAGGTATTGTGAAGCCTGGATTGCGACCAGATAACGGTATAAGACACTGTAAAGCTTGGATTACGACCAAATAGATGTTTACCTGGACAATTACTAAGAAGCCCGGAGTCGACCGGATATTAGTGTGCCCTAAGTTCAAGTTGAAGCCCGGATGCGACCGGATAACAGCTTAATGCCTTCTGAAGCCTGGATTACGACCAGATAAGAATCGAGAAATTGCGAAGCCCGGATTTCGACCGAATAGCAAGTTTAATCTCATCTCCCCAGTAAATCACTGTAAATCCTGGGTTACGACCAAATAGCAGTCGGTTTTATCACTATGAAGCCTGGACCACGACCAGATAGTAGATCATTGTCACCTCTTCAACGAAGAGACGATTCCTCAACAAGAATAACGAACGACTGAAGTTCCTAAAATTCAACTTTTCTCAAAACAGAGATGATTCCCCAGTAGAATAACGGACGACTGAAGCTCCTAAAATTCTATTTCTCTCAAGACAGAGATCAGCATTCCCCAGCGGAATCTTCCTCAACAACAAGTATACAAGCTCTCGCTAAGGAATCTCTTACGCGATCGACACTTCTTCGGATGGAATCTTTAAGCCCATCCCCGGTCAGCAATTTCCAAATGGCATCTATAAGCCCATTCCCGATATCGCAAAGACGGATACCACTCCATGCGAGTACAAATTTCTAGGCACTTTAGTGTTCAATCATCTTCAACCCTCAAATCACAAAAGGCTGACAAGCCAATCTAAATCCTCAGGTTTAAGAAGATTGAACAGGGGCAGCTGTTGTACCCCAAAATTTTCCCTCCCATATTTCTCAAAACATTTCAAGAGAGATCCTCAAGTTGCTCAAGGTAGTCCAAGGGTTGACCAGACAAGCCCTCTCCTAAAGTAGTCTACCTCAAATTAGGGTTTCATGTTGCATCAAGATACTTGAGTCTAAGGGATCCCAAATTCTCACCATTATCCTAATAGGTTCCCAAGATCATCCATGTCAAGTTTCAAGCCTTGCAGAGAAAGTTTGCTCAGTCAATTGCTCAAAGGCCTGAAAATCGACTATGCTAGGGCAAAAGTCAATTATGGCCTACATACAGTCAAACTTCAAGATTTTTGGTCAACATCCTCATTTTGAAGTATATTTTATCATTTGATAATGGGTTGATCATGATTCATCAAGTATTGCTCATAATTCCTCAAGAACAAAAAGTTGCTAAATTAGGGTTTTGCAGGAAAAGTCAACTCAACTTTGACCAAGCTTAACTTTCTCATACTTTATGATAAATGATCCATCCAAAGCTAATTTTGAAGAGGATTCCATGCTTTACAATCCATATTCATCTCCCAATTTCAAAATATGCACTCACAAGAAGTTATGAATTTGGACATTATAGGTCATTTTGAAAAGTCAACAAAAGCACCTTTTTTGTCAAAGCTTCATACATGAGCATGGAATATCAAATTGATATGATACTAAAAGGGTTGCTTAGATGACATCTCAATATTTCTAAAAAGTCCAAGAACACCTTCAAAGAGTCAAAATTGAGGAAGTTATGCATTGGTGAAGTTGACCTTTTTTGCAAAATTGCCAAAAGTCAACTATGCCTAAAACTTCAATTTTTGCCAAATAGGCCCAATCCTTTTCACTTGTTTTGAGTTGGCAACATGGTCCACAAGCCCTAGCCTTTTCCACTTGTCATTATCTTGTTTTTATTATTTATTTTTATTTTTATTTGAATTAAATCATTTTTAATCAAAATAAATCATGAGAAAATCTAAAGCATTGAAAACTCAAGATTTTGTACTTGTTTTAGGTCTCAAATCCAGTTGGCTAGTATTTGAATTCGTATAAAAGCATGAGGTGCACAAAACGATTGGTTTGAGGCTATTTTAGAAAGATATTCAAAGTGAATCAAATCAAAATAAAATCCATTGATGGAGGAAGATTGAGATCAGTTTTGGAACCCTAATTCAAACCTCAATACATATAGAACATGTGCAGACCCAAAGAGAGGTGAGAGGGAGGCGCAGCATCAAGAACAGAACTTGGAAAAATCAAGAAAAAGTGCAAACACGAATTCCTACTTAGAGGCCAATTCAAGACCCTTGGACCATTCCAATCGCTTCCTGGGATCCCCAACAAGCAAAAGCAATCAAGAGCAAGCGTTTCCAGGCCCTATATCTCACTGTAAGTCAACCACGACATCCATGAATTTTTTAAATCGGTTTGCATGATTTAGACATTGATAGCATGAATTAATTATATATTCTTGATCCTTAAGACATATGCAAGATTTCTATAATATTTGATTGCGTTTTCATGGCCTGTATTGGAATGTGCCATTGTTAGGGTTTCATAGCTCAATTTGGGATTTCATCATATAGGTAAAATTGGGCCATGAAAGGGCCACCACTGTACTCAGCAGGTTCAAACGAAGCCATCCATGGCTTTGGTTTTTATTTATCACACTTGTAATTGATTTTGAGAATACACGGGCCTGTAGTGACGGACAAACGTCCATAGGTAAAAGTCTGGGACTTTTACCAACGGTGCAAGGAGGGAGACGAAGACGTGGCAAGCCATCACTCCTCCATCTGAATTTTCGCGCAAATATTTTATTATTTTGTTTGTTTTATATATAATAATTGATGTTTAAATTATGTACAAACAAGAACAAATGGCGCAGTGGTAGTAGAGTATGGGCAAAACGCTTCAGGACCTGGGTTCGAATCCCAGGTCCCCCAATTTCTTCATATTTTTTCCTTTCAGGTAATCCAGCATGCACCAAAGACCAAGGACCATCATGCACCCTCACAATCCAATCTGCCAAGTGGCCAGATGGCCAGATCCAAGGGCCATCCATGAAGGAGCACCAAAGGCATGGTCAAACGCATGGCATGAGATTGCAAAGAGTCAAACGTGGATCTCTTTGTCTTGGGCCCAGATTGCTGTTCACACCCCCCTTCCAATTACCTTCAGGCCCAATAATTCTTACCCTTTTCTTTTTATATTTTATTTCATTTAATTTATTTATTTTATTTACTAACATAAAACTAATTATTTTCATTTATCAAAAAAATCAAAAATAATACTTTTCCCAAATTAGGTTTAGATTTTATTTTTTATCAAAAAAATTAAATTAATTTAATTAGGTTGTTAATATTAGATAACTTTAATTCCTTTTGTAAATAATTAAAAATAACTAGAAAATTAGGATTTTGTCCAAATTTAATTATATTTTATTTTTCTTAAAATAACAAAACACAAAAAATAGGCCATGTAATTATTTTCATTAATTAATTTAATTAACTAATTAATTGTACATTTAATTTAAAAAACCTATTCCTTTTCTTAAAAAATGATTAAAAACAACAAAAACATTTTTATTTTAGCTAGGTTAGAAAGGGTCCAAACCCTAGTTCTCTCTCGATCTTAATTTCAATCGCGCGCGCTTTATTGTTTTGTTATTTACCATATTATTGTAACTGCTCACAAGGTGTAATAGTTAATTAGGACTTCTCTTTTCATTTATCGCTTTATTATTTTTAAAAGGTTTGTTTTTGGCTATGTAAATACCTGAAGCCTTGTAATAGCGTAGTTTAATTTCTGCACTTATATATTCCACAAAATATTTAACTGTTAGATGTATGAATATTAGGGATGCATGACAAGAATGTATGTTAAACTTTAAAATGGTTAGATAACCTTAAATGTGCAAAGATAATAATCTGAAATTAATCACTCGTACATGTGCACTCCTAGGGTACACTCCCACTTGGTTGCCTTCGGTAAACGGTCATTAGGTATAAGATGCTTTAGTGGTCGTCCTTTCGTCTCAAAGATCATAGTTGCCTCGGAATGGTTGCCTCGGATATTGTTGCCTCGGATAATTGATCTAAGACATTAGGGTTATTACTAAGACGTCCTAACGTTGCTTTAGTGACCGTACGTCCCTTTCGAATTGACCCTCAAACTCCAACGACAGTGCTACCTACTCACTAATAGTGGGATAGCGCTGTCTAAAGGAAACAAACATAGAACGATTCTTTTTTCGAGTATGGTAGATTAGTTCTTAAGTACTTGCTCAAACAAAAAAAACTTTTTCACACTTACACTCCTTTACAAACAAAGTTTTCAAAAAACACTTCATTACACTCTTGAAGACAGAAGCAAGAGTTAAATCGAAGTCAAAACAAAAACTTTTCAAAGCACACAAACACAAAGAAGCAATTTTAAAAATGATTAGCAAGTACCTAAGAGCCCGTAGATAACTACGGATAGAAATGGTGTTAATACCTTCCCTTTCTATAATCTACCCCCCGTACACAAAAATACCTCGAAAAAGGATTTTTTTTTCTATGCTTTTTTCCTTTCCTTGTTGGATAAAATAAAAGTCGGTGGCGACTGTGATACGGTGGTAGAACTGACTTGAGGTTTCGCGTTTGTGTTCGCAAATGTTTCGGTTTAGCAAGAGTCGCCACCGACTTTTTATTTTATCCTAAGGAAAGGTCAAAAAGCACAGGAAAGACCTTTGAGATGTTTTCTTGGGTTCGGGGAGTAGATTATGAAAAGGGAAGGTGCAAGAAGCCTTTTCATCCATGGTTATCCATGGGCTCTTAGTTACTTGTTTAGATCACTTGCTTTGCTTTTCAATTGTTTGAAATGGTGCTCTTCAATTGTTTGAAATGGTGCTTTGTGTGTGGTTTTGAAAGATGTTTTGAAAAAGAGGCCATTGTTGTGGCAACCTTTGTAATGATTCTTGTTTTAATGTATACAAAGGTGTTTTTGTCTTTTGAAAAGTTTTCAATGTTTGAAAATTGGATTTTGAAATTGTGTTGTGAAGTGTGTTTGAAAATAGCAAGGATGTTTTGCAAGCTTTTGATCAAGTAACTAAGAGTTATCTATCTTATTTTACTCAAAGATCTTTCTTATGTTTTTAACCCTTTTAACAGTGTTGTTTCACCATTGTATTTGGTGAACAACCTTGTGTTAGGATGTTAAACGGGACATGCGCGGGTCATCGTATAGACCATGATAGCAATTGTGCTAAGTATTTTTGGCAATTTTCTTGAGGGACTTGATCATTTTGTTTAGGCAACTAAGATAGCGTCATCGAGGGACTATGATCTTTGTTTTGTTTTTGTTTTGCCAAAGTACTTAACATGCATACCATGGCCCATTTTTGAAGGCAACAAGTGGATTGTAACCCTAGGGGTGCAAGTGTGCATTGTGTTTGTTTTTCATGCATTTTGTCTTTGATTAGGTCAAACTATTTGTTAATTTGATTTTGGCATACAAATCCTAACTCTCTAATCATGGCATAATTGAAAGCGTTTAAGTGCAGGAATTTAAATTCTAAGCTATTACAACATGATTATGGGGATGGGGGTACAATTTTGAATAGGGGGATATTTGACAAGAAATATAAACCCTAGATTACTGTTACATCCAAATTGAATTATAAATACATCAATATTTAAATGTACAATATTTAAATAATAAAATAAACAAATATTAAATAAAATGTATTATGCAAAAAAGAAGTTTTTATGTATGTAAAAATATTTTCAATGTAAAAAAATATAAAGAAATAAATAAATAAATAAATAAAGGATTAATTTTATTTATTAAAGGGGTAAACCCTAATTCTTTTAAGAAAATAATATATTATATTATTAATATATAAAAAATATATTAATATGTACAAAATAAAATATATTGGAAAAAAAAGTGTTTTTTAGTATAAATACTAATAAAAATAAAAATGTAATATTTGTATTTTTATTCTATGTTTTTAATAAAATAAAGGTATATATGTGTGTGTGTGTATATATATATATATATATATATATATATATATATATATATATATATATATATATATATATATATATATATATATATATATATATATATATATATATATATATATATATATATATATATATATATATATATATATATATATATATATATATATATATATATATATATATATATATATATATATATATATATATATATATATATATATATATATATATATATATATATATATATATATATATATATATATATATATATATATATATATATATATATATATGTGTGTGTGTATAAAATAAAATATGTATAAAATAAAATAAAATATTTACAAAAATAAAATATATTCAAGAAAATATTTTCAGTGTGAATAAAAATAAGAAATAAAAATAAAAGTATTATTTACATTATTTTTAAATTTAAACAAATAATATAAAAGTATATAAAAATGTTTTAATGTTAGAAATAATGGAATAAAATGCCAAAGAAATGTAAAAGAAATGTGAAAATATTTTTAAGCATTTTTTATATTTGGAAATAAATAAACAAAGTCAGAAATGAAATAAAAATGCAAAAATAACAAAAATACAAGAAATTGGGCCAGGGGGTGTGAAACTGAAAATGGGGGGTGTTAGAAGTAGAAACAAGCCAGCCCAGCCCATTTCCACTTCATCTTCTTCCTTGTTCAAACAGAAAAAACGCGCGCCCTGTACAAACTGCTAACTCCTGTATTTGTGATCTTTTGCCAAAACTCAAAACATGAAACTTGTAGAGCATTAAACCACGATTCTAACCATATAAAAAACTTGATCTAACTCTCAAAGACCAGAGAGAATTTCTCTGACCCTAAAATTTGACCTAGTTTTTTCAGCATGTTCATGGATGAAATTCTCTTAGCACGTTTAATATAAATGAAAACTGAGCATATGTATGGTTTCATGGCAATGAGTACTACATCTTTCATTCACAAACATAAGGCTAAATGTTCCTAAATAGAGAGATAGAAGTTTGAGAAATACCTGTTTCAGTCAAGCTCGAGTATGGCAATGCAGCAGCTTTCAGTGAGGCCTGAGGTTCTTTTGAGCTTGCTTGATGTTCCTTTGTCCTTTCCCAATGCTTGGCTTGCTTTGAAATGGTCTGAATCTCTCTATAGAACTCAACCTGCATAAGCTTGAAACGAAAATGGTGAACACTGTAAATGGAGTTACAGTTGGCAATGGAGGCTTGGGATAGCTTGAGTGAGTTGAGTGGAAGGTATTGGAACAAGTTTGAGGCCAAACGCACGAGTGGTTTGTGTGATGGATGTGAATCTGCAGGGAGTGCCCTATTTTGCAAGAAGAATGTGATTTAGTGTTTTGGAAGGCTTGAGGGCTCAACAAATCGTGTTTCTGGCTCAAGGTAATGCACAAAACTTGTTTGGAATGTTGGCTAGAGTTGAATATATCAGATATGCAAGTTCTGTCCTTTTGGCAAGTTGACTTGTTTTGAAAGAAAAGTGTGAAGTGATATGAGGTAGGAATGTACAGGCTATCTCCAAGCATGCACAAGTTCCTTGTACCTTTGCCTGAGTTTGTGGAACTTGTTTGCAGCAAAGGGCTTGGTATATGGCTCAAGAAATGCAACTTGACATAAAGCATGCTTTATGTAAATGGAAGTGCTACCTTTATGCCCAAAATGGATTTATTCATTGTGCCAAGCTTTGTTGATCAGAATAATACTAATGTCTAATGTATTTGAATTTAATTAAGGAGTGTGAATTGGTTTAGAGACCTGTAATCAAGTACAAAGCTAGTTTGGACAGATTTTGCAACTTGTGTCAACATAAAAATGCCATGGATCAAAGTGAGTTTTTGCCAACTTCAAGCATTCTATTCTCCCTAACCACAAATGTGTTTGAGGAGTTCTTGGACAATTTGGAAAGCTTGCAACATGTACTATAATCCATATTTGAAGTGCAACTTGAGACTCCAAGTGGAACTATGTGAAAAATGTCCAAGAAGATGGGTCAAAATCCTGCCTAAACTAGGGCAAAATTTCTCTAAGTTAAAAGTTTTAGGGACCCTTGTTCCAAAAATCATAACTTGAGATCCAAGCTTCTTTTGAGAAAACTTTGTGAATAAAAGTTGTAGACTTTGTGGAGGAATATAACTTTCATGTTATAAGTTTTGTTTGAATCCATTTTCATCATGGTGAAAATGTGTGGCAAAGTTAGGAAAAATTAAGAAAATTTCATAACTTAGAAAATTTCCAAGTTATGAAATTTTTCAATTTCAAACCCTAATTTGCAATTTTGGATTTCTTGATGAACAAGTTTCATATTTTGACACATCTTGATGAAAAATGACCCTTGGCACTTGATTTTGACCAAAAAGTCAAAGTTTAACTTTTCAGTGTACAGTCAAATTTTGATCAGTTGACTGAAAAATTCATCTGTCAATCCTATGCATTTGAGATCTTTTGAACTTGTTGAATAGGTAAAGATAATATCATTGAGTCCTTGAGTCCATGGTTGAACTTGATTTTCCATTGGCTAGGTCAAACAGTCAAAAATTGCCTTTGTACAGTCAAAACCCTAAAAATGACCATTTTGCCCTTTTGGTGATCTGATCAAACTTCTTCTGGAATTATGGTCCAAACTTGATAAAATGGTTCATATGAGTTCATAATGTTGATGTGGGTCAAAATTCATGAGGTTTGACTGTAAATTGGTCACAGTTGACTTTTTCCCCAATACATCTGATTTCTAGGTCAACTGTCCAATTGACTGGGCCAAAATTTGATTCAAGGCTTGAAACTTGGTATGGGTAAACTTATGAGTCCAACATGAAGTATGAAAGTCAATTTGGGTATTGTAGGTCAAAATATCCCTGTGCAAACTCAAACCCTAATTTAGGTCAACAGTGCAAGGAGGTGTCTTGAGCAGAGCAAACCCTAGCTTGATCTTGAATTCCAAAAGTCTTGTGATGAGGAATGTTGATAAAATGAGAGGGAAAATTTTGGGGTACAACAGTTTCCCCTGTTCAATTTTCTTGAACCTGAAGAGTTAGATTGGCAAGTTTGCCTTTTGTGACTCGAAGGTAAAAGAGGATTGGACACTAGAGTGCCCGTAAATTTGTACTCGTCAAAATATTGTTGAGGGAATGGGCTTAAAGATTCCATTTGGAGATGGTAGAATCTTGCTGGAGATGGGCTTAAAGATGCCATCCAAGATTTGTTTGTTGAAGATCAGTAGAATGAACATCAGAATGGTATCTGTATTTGGAACGTATCTGAGTTATATATGGAGACTTGGTTTTATATGAGCAAAGGAATAATGTCTGTGTTTGGAGTATATCCGAGTTGTAACTGTATTTGAACTTTGAATGAATATCAGAGTGACTACCGTGTCTGGAGTGTATCTGTATTCTGAATGGGTAACAGAGAAACATCTGTATACGGAGCATCTCGGTGTTGGGGATAAGTTCTGAATGAGTGGCAGAATGGCAACCGTGTCTGGAGCGTATCTGGACTGTATCTGAAATTGAGATCTGTATGAGTAAAAGAATGACTTTCGTGTCTGAAGTGTATCTGAAACTGTAACGGGGATCTGAATAAGTGACAGAATGACTTTCGTGGCAACTGCACTGAGGAGAATCAAACTTCTGGTGTAAGGGCCAGAATGGCATCCGTGTTTGGAGCGTATCTAGTCTGTATCGGATTGCTGAAGTCTGAATGAGTAGTAGAATGACCGTCATGTTTGGGGTGTATCTGTATTGTATTTTGACTTGAAATTCGGAATGAGTAATAGAATGACCGTCGTGTCTGGGGTGTATCCATATTGTATCTGAATAATTTTTAACGATAGCCTTTTAATCTTATCCTGAAAAGGGTAAAATGTTAGCTAAAACACAAAGTTATGTTGTATGATATGTATGATGCAATGAATTGTGTTTCATCAATGTTTATGATATATGAATGTAATGGATGTGCATGTAATCTGATTAGCTGTCTTGCGGAGGAAAATAAATCCTTGATAACTGGAGATAATGAAATCTTTGACTGCTGCCGGAGGAAGTAAATTCCTGACCGATGTTGAGGATTCAAAAATCTTTGATTGTTGAAGATGAGAAATACTTGCTGACTGCTTGGGGATTAAAGATCTTTGATTGTTGAGAATGAGAAATCCTGGGACCACTGTTGGGGATTGAAAACCCTTGGTGACTGGTGGGGAATAACCAGAGCCTTGACAACTTCTGCGGGGAATGAGAATTCTTCATGACTTTCCTGGGAAATAAGGAAAACTCGGATGACCTCTATTGGGGAATTAAAACTTGGGAGGCTTCCAATGGAGAAACAGGAAATAGAATCCTCATTCTGTCGGTAAATAACTCCGTGGGGAGAGTGTTTACTCGGTCGGGGAAATCAGGAGCTTGGGTTGTACGCCAATCTACTGGGGAAGTTAGGGAAAACTGAATGGTTCCCACTGGGGATTGATAGTTTTGTATTCGCTGGGGAAGAAGGTTTAGAATATTCTAGCTCCGCTGGGGGATAGGTATTTCAGGGTTTTCGGGCTCCACTGGGGATCTTGAGTTTGAACTCTGATGGGAACTTTGAAACTTAACTCCGTTGGGGAATAAAGTTTAGAGTACACTGGCTCCGCTGGGGATCTTGAAATTTAACTCCGCGGGGGATATATAGTCCAAGGTTTTAGCTTTATTGAGGATCTGAATGACATATTGTAGGGGATTTCTTCTGGAATAGCACAAGGATATCTTCCTACACCTTTAACCTATCAGTAATTATCCTTTCTCAATTTCGTTTTATTTGTAAGCAGTGATTATATTCAAATGCATATGCCTATTTAACAAAACATTGGACGTTTTCAAATAAAACATAAGTGTAAAAAGAAAGGAAAGGCAAGCAAATTTTTGCACTTTGAAGTATTTTTGTATTAACTTTTGTAAGTATCTTTGTACAAAGGAGACAGACATCCTAGTAAGAGAATGTTGTCGTAAATTGAGAAAAATTTTATACAAAATAAAGATGGTTATGTGTGAAAATTCCATGGGGTTCCCATTCTGCTATAGCCTTCACAACTATGAGCATCTTGTCCATTCATTGCTTCGTCCACGGATGATTGGATTGATCAGAAACCTGGCGTTTGGTCGTGAAGAGATTGTTCTTAAAGTGATCCGACGAGACATAGTCATACGCTTTAATTCCCTAACTTTTGCCTGGACCTCCCTTTAGGGTTTTCGATCCACCGGGAAACCCTTTTTTGCCCAAGTCGCCCTTTCGGGTTTTCAACTTGTCGGGTCATTTTATGCGTAGTATCTTTTGACTATGTCTGCGTTCGCAGGGTGTGGCAAGTCGTCACCGTCCATGGTGGTCAGAATCATTGCCCCACCAGAAAAAATGTTCTTGATTACAAATGGTCCTTCGTAAGTAGGAGTCCACTTTCCCCTGGGATCACTTTGCGGCAAGATGATCCACTTGATTACAAGATCTCCGACTCGATATACCTGATGCCTGACTTTCTTCTTGAAAGCCTTGATCATCCGTTTTTGATACGTTTGACCATGACAAACAGCAGTAAGTCGTTTATCGTCGATCAAATTAAGTTGATCAAGTCGGGTCTGAATCCAATCGTCTTCACTCAAACCGGCATCCTTCATAATCCTTAAGGAAGGAATCTGAACTTCCATAGGTAAAATAACTTCCATGCCATATACCAAAGAAAAGGGGGTTTCCCCTGTTGAAGTATGCAACGTGGTACGATATCTGTGCAGAGCAAACGGTAACATCTCATGCCTGTCCTTGTAGGTGACTGTCATCTTTTGAATGATCTTCTTAATATTTTTGTTTGCGGCTTCAACAGCACCGTTCATCTTTGGCCGATAGGGAGATGAATTATGATGATAAATCTTGAACTGCTCGCATAGAGCGGTGATCATAGTGTTGTTCAAATTTGTACCGTTGTCCGTGATGATCCTGTCGGGGATACCATAACGGCATATGAGATTCTGCTTGATGAAGCGGGCAACCACATTCTTTGTAACTGAGGCGTGGGAAGCTGCTTCGACCCACTTGGTAAAGTAATCAATAGCCACCAGGATGAAGCGATGTCCATTTGATGTCGTAGGCTTGATCTCTCCAATCATGTTGATGCCCCACATTGCGAATGGCCAAGGAGCTGTTAGAACGTTGAGAGGAACAGGAGGAATATGTACCTTGTCAGCATAGACTTGGCATTTGTGGCAAGTACGGGAATGTTGATGACAATCAGCTTCCATGGTAGACCAGTAGTAGCCTGCCCTTAGAATCTTCTTAGCCATCGTATGTCCACTTAAGTGGGTGCCAAATGTGCCACTATGTATCTCAGTCATGATCAACTCAGCTTCAACCTTGTCCACACAACAAAGTAGAACACAATCATGGTTGCGCTTATAAAGGATGCCATTGCTTAGGAAGAACTTGGCGGCAAATATCCTTAAGAACTTTTTGTCATTGACGGAAGCTCCTTCAGGGTATTCTCGAGTCTGGAGATACCTTTTGATTTCATGAAACCAGGGTTGTTCCACTACTTCTTCGGTATTAATCTCATGACAGTGCGCAGGTTCGTCCATTCGCTCGATGGTGATTTGGGGAGCCTCGTTATCCCAGTTGAGTTTAAACATGGAAGACATTGTAGCCAGAGCATCTGCTAGCTGATTTTCTTCTCGTGGGAAGTGCTCGAAAGTAATCTGCTCGAAATGAGGCAACAATGTCAAGACATGTTCTTTGTATGGGATAAGATTAGGATGTTTAGTGTCCAACTCTCCTTTGGCTTGACGTATAACCAAATTCGAGTCCCCAAATACGACCAAAGATTTGATTCCCAAGTCTATAGCAGCCTTGAGACCAGAGATGCAAGATTCATACTCAGCCATATTGTTAGTACAACTGAAGCAAAGTTGGGAAGTGAAGGGTGTATGGCAACCTTCCAGAGAAATGAGTACCGCACTGATACCGTTTCCAAGTGCATTTGAAGCACCATCAAAGTACAGGGTCCATCGGGATCCTTGTTCAGGTCCGTCATACGGTATGTTACCTTCAATGTTGTCCAATGTCATGATGTCCTCGTCAGGGAAGTAGAATCTCATAGATTGGTAATCTTCGACGGCTTGATGAGCTAGATGGTCAGCTAGTACACTCCCCTTTATAGCTTTTTGGGTAGTATACTGGATATCATACTCCGTCAGGATCATTTTCCATCTAGCGATTCTTCCAGATAAAGCAGGCTTCTCGAAGATATACTTAATCGGATCCATCTTGGAAATCAGCAAAGTGGTATGAGTCAACATATACTGCCTTAGCTGGAGAGTAGCCCATACCAAAGCACAGCAAGTTTTCTCGAGCAGTGAGTAGCGAGTCTCACAGTCGGTAAACTTTTTGCTAAGGTAATAAATGGCATGCTCTTTTCGGCCAGACTCGTCAAGTTGGCCCAGTACGCACCCCATTGAGTTATCCAAAACAGTCAGATACATGATTAACGGCCTTCCTTTAACGGGCGGCATCAAGATAGAAGGTTCCAGTAAATACTCCTTGATCTTATCAAAAGCAACTTGACAATCATTGTTCCATTCAACTACCTGATCTTTCTTCAACAGTTTGAAGATTGGCTCACAGGTAGATGTTAGGTGAGAGATGAACCTCACAATATAGTTTAAGCTTCCCAAGAATCCTCTAACCTCCTTTTTAGTGCGGGGGGAAGGAATTTCTTGTATAGCTTTGACTTTAGCATGATCAACCTCAATGCCTTTTTTGCTGACGATAAATCCCAAAAGTTTACCAGACCTGGCTCCAAAAGTGCACTTGCTTGGGTTTAGTCTGAACTTATACTCCTTCAACCTGACAAACAGCTTTTACAGATGATCAAGGTGTTCTTCTTCTGTCTGTGATCGGGCTATCATGTCGTCTACGTAGACTTCGATTTCATGATGTATCATATCATGAAACAAAGCTACCATGGCGCGCTGATAGGTTGCCCCGGCATTCTTCAGTCCGAATGGCATCAATTTGTAGCAGAAGGTACCCCATTGTGTGACAAAAGTAGTTTTCTCCATGTCTTCGGGGGCCATTTTGATCTGGTTGTATCCCGAGAATCCATCCATGAAGGAAAATACCTTGTGTTGAGCTGTGTTATCAACCAAGATGTCGATGTGTGGTAGTTGAAAATCGTCTTTAGGGCTAGCCCTGTTTAAATCCCGATAGTCCACACACATTCTGACTTTGTCGTCCTTCTTAGGTACGGGCACAATGTTAGCAACCCATTGTGGATAGGAAGTAACATCCAGAAAGCCAGCGTTGAATTGCTTCATTACCTCAGCTTTGATCTTCTCAGACATGTCGAGCCTCATTCGGCGGACCTTTTGTTTGATCGGTGGATAGTCTTCTCTTGTAGGGAGACGGTGAACCACGATATCTATGTCTAATCTCGGCATGTCTTCATAGGACCAGGAGAATATTTCAACATATTCGTTCAACAACGGCATTAAGCGCTCTTTGACACTTGGTTCCAGGTTGGCACCCACCTTAACCTCTTTCTTGTCTTCCTCTGTTCCCAAGTTGATGGTCTCTAGCAATTCTTCATGGGGCAGAATAGCCCTCTCTTCTTGTTGCAAAAGTCTGGCTAACTCTCCCGGCACTTCACAGTCTTCGTCAACTTCGTACTCAGCATGATTGACCAAATCTTCAGAGTTGCCGAAGGCTAAAGCAAAATAGTCACCCATGGAATCCGGAGTGGGTGGGTACATGCATTTTGTGAGTGTGGGTGTGTGTAAGGGATAGCCATCCTTAAACAAAACAAAATGTAAAAGGAAAGAAAATGAACACAACAGTTTATAGATGAAAACGTCTAATGATTCATTAAACATGGCATATGATAATGAAGAAAATCAAGCCCTTACAAATGAACCTATATGCCCCGGGTAAGGCATAAGGTGAAAATAGTGTACGAATTGTTCAGTTATTACAGACCAAAATAGGAAATTGTTCAAAGATAAATTACTGGTTGATGAAAGTGATGGGAGCGAAGTCCTTCGCTTCCTAGTTGCTTAATCCTCCTTTGACGGTTGGAAAGATCCAATTTTCAAGTTTGTCTTCTTCATCATCATATTCTAAGGCATTAATTCCATGGTGAGTGATTTTAAAGGGTGGTCCTCCGGCCCGGGAGCGACGCACAGCTTTCTGGCCAGCAGCAGTAAAACCTAGTCCGAACTTGTCTGTCTTATGGGGAAAATCAGGTAGTTGCCCCCATACTGTACTCTGTCCTTCTTTGATTACAGCCTCCGCATCCTTGAGAGATGCCATCCTAGACATAGGCTTGGAAACGATAGGCACATCTGTCATTGTCTTTGCAACTGCGACTTCAGGAGAAACTTCCTCAAAATGTTGGAAAGGCGTTTCTATGAATTCGCCATCCAACTCCACATAGCGGAAGGAGTTGAGGTGACTTATCATGTACTCTTCCTCACCGTGAACCGTTATAATCTTACCCTAAACATGATACTTTAGAATTTGGTGTAAAGCGGAGGTAACTTCCCCAGCATAGTGGATCCATGGCCTTCCCAACAAACACGAATATGAAGGACGGATGTCCATAACATAAAAGGTAGAGTTGAAGGTCTCGGTGCCCACTTTGATAGGAATGTCCACTTCTCCATGAACCATCCTCTTAGAACCGTCGAAGGCTCTAACAACGATGTTACTGGGCTTCAGGGTCAAACCTTCACAGTCCAATCGGTCTAACGCTTTCTTCGGTAGCACATTCAAAGATGAACCGGTATCAACTAGGACATGGGCAAGGGTGGTTCCCCTGCATTCTACTGAGACATGCAGCGCGTCGTTGTGCTTCCTTCCCTTGGGGGTCAAATCAGCATCGGAAAACCCAAGACCATTGTTGTACCCCAAAATTTGTCCTCCCATATTCTTCAAGATTTGCAAAGAGCATGCTTCAAAAATCTCCTAAGGGTTGCACAGTCCAATGGCCTCCTAACACTCAAAAACTAGGGTTTTGGTTCTGGCAAAGAAATTGAAGTTTCCAAGGGTCCAATCAAGTCCCACATGCCTATAAACATTGTCAAGCATCCTTATGCCAAGTTTCAAGACTTACAGCACAAAATTGCACAGTCAAAAACCCTAATTGCTCAACAGTCAACTGTAGGGGCAAAATGGTCATTTGACAGTCAAAAGTCCAATTTTTTTGTCAACATCTTATTTTGAAGCCACAAACATCATTTGATCAATGCTTGATCATGATTCCCAAGGCATGGCTCAAAAAGTCTCAAGATGCAAAAGTTTCCATTTTTGGACAGTTGAAAAAGTCAACTATAACTTGACCAAGGCATAACTTCCACATGGTTTATCAGAAAAATTCCATCCAAAGCTCATTTTGAAGAGAATGACATTTCCTATAACTCATCTTCACACTTCAAATCCAAGAAATGCTCTCACAAAAAGTTATTAATCTCAACATTATAGGTCATTTTCAAAAGTCAACAAAAAGGGACTTTAAGTCAAAGACCATAACTTGAGATTGGTAAATCAAAATGACATGGGACCAAAGGCATTGGTTATAGGACTTCAAGACCTTTCCAAAATGTCCAAGAACATGATCAAAGCTTACAAATTGATCAAGATATGCCTTGTGGAAGTTGGGAAATTTTTGGGAATTTTGAAAAGTCAACTTTGCTTCAAATGCCTCAAAATTGCTAATGGGCCTCAATTTCTTCCAAGAATCATCACCCAAAAGCTATGCACGACCCATTGACTTTAAAGGGAGTTATTTTATCATTTTTTATTAATTATTTGAATTATTATTATTATTAGTTCATTTAATTAAAATAAAATATGACAAAAATAGAAAATCATGTTTTCCAATCTTTTTTTGCAGCATATTCTCTCAATAAAGCCTAAATATTTCGTGCACACTCAATATGGAAAGAATTGGCAATGATTGGCATCAAAAAGACATGAAAAAGATTGGAAAAGATTCATGGAAGATCACAAATTCAAAAGCATTGATTCCATGGATTTTGGACTTGTTTGCTTACCCTAATCCACCCCACATATAAACAGAAACACAAACCTAATCAAAAAGACCAAGAAGCTGCGCCTCAGACCAAGAACAAACTTTGCACTTTTCACCAAACTTTTCAAAATTGAAAACTGCGTTGCAGGGTGTTTCAAGGCAAAAGAACGATCCCACAAGCTTGCCAAGGTTGCCAGGGATCTATTTCAATCAAAACCACCGTCTCTAACCTCAAGAATCGGTAGAATGAGGCCGCCCTGTTCTTGATATTTTGCATATTCGTATTTACTTTTCCATACCATATTAATGCATTCTAATGATTGTTTTGCACTAACATGAACTCAATAAAGCTAATGGTGCCATTGAATTGGATTAATAGTGCTTGTATAGAAAAATGCCATTGATGTTTTCTAGGTTTTCAGAGGTGTGAATTTTGGGCTTTCCTCTTCTGGAAAAATCAGACAACAAGACCTATGCCATTAGAATCAGAAGCTTCATACGAATTAATTCCACATGTCGCGCTCAATTTATGACCAACGGTGTTCTATTCGCTATTTTTTGGTGTTTCAGATTGTGGGGGTTTAAAACCCCCGCTATCTAGTTTTATTTTTCAGGCAAAATAAAGAACAAGTGGGGAAGACGATGCATGGAGGAACGTGGTTGGTGGATTCAAACATTGGCGCTTTTTTGTTGATTATCCAGCATAATGCTTTTTCTCTCTCTTATTATTCATTGCCCACTAAACATACAACCAAACGCGCTAGTTCAGTTGGTGGCCAACGTGTAATACAGGTACTGGGACCTGGGTTCGATTCCCAGGTCCCCCATATATATTTCATATTTTTTCTTGTAATGTGTTTCTACGCAGCTTGCATCCTAAGGTCCACCATGCAACTCCATGCCTTGGCTTGCCAAATGTCCCAGAAGATGAATCTGAAGGTCAGGATGAGAGGTCCATCATACACATCAGTCAACCATGCACACGTGAACTCTGAAAGTCAAACAGGCCAAGCTTCTATTGGGCCAAACTACTGCTGATCATACCTCCAAAATTGGGTCTACCACCCCTCTAGTTTGTATTTCTCTCCTTCATTCTTTTTTATATTTTTTTGTTTGTTTTAATTTAATTACTTTCTTTTAATTCTTCAAATTAATTTTTATAACATAAAAATACAAAAAAAACAGAAAATCATAAAACAATAAAAAATATGCTTTGTTAATATTAATTAATATTATTTTGTAAATAAATTTAATAATTAACTTAGTTTTAATTTTAGGTTTAATTCTAATTTTTTTAAATAAACTAAAAAGTTTAGAGATTAGGGTTTTGATATTTTTCTTCTTTTTATTAATAAATAATTTATTTCCTTATCATCATTATTATTATTCTTAATTATTTTATAAATAACTTGTAATTAAATAATTAGGTTAAAACTAGGTCAAACTTAAACATTTTTTTTACAAATTAAAAATAGCTTAGAATTAGGGTTTTAATTCCATTTAATTTTCTCATTAAATTCCATAAATACAAAAACTCCAAAAAATAAGTTCTTGCTTTTATTTAATTTAATTAATTTACGATTTCGATTTAATTTCTTTAAAAGGGTCCAACGCCCTCGCATTCTCGATCTTATTTCTTTTCGCACATTTGCTTTTATTTCCCTTTTTAAAATTTCATGTACTTGCCCCAAAGCCTTGTAATAGATTAATTAGGGTATTTACTTTCCGCATTTTTATTTATTTCAAATCGGGTCTTGGTTTAATTTGGCGATGTAGACCCGCGCCTTTGTAATAGCGTAGGACCTTTAAATTCCGCACCTTTTAACTGTTAATAACCACATGAAAGAATGAATGCCAAAAATAAAAACAAAGCGTAGATCACCAATGCATGACAAGATAAACATAAAATGACACACAGTTCAAACACCACCCCTAGGGTACGTCTCACTGTTGCCTTGCCCCTCGAAAAGTGGTCGTCGAGTAGAGGACGTTTTAGTAAGTCCTCATGTCCATGAACATGGCATGAGGGTAGCTTCTAAGGTGTCTTCCTATTGCTCTGGTGACCACACTGTCCCGAACCCTCGAATTGACCCGAACACCTCCAATGGTGGTGCTACCTACCTCTCAATGGTGGGATGGCACTATCTTAAGGACATTTACACAGACGAATTCCTTAGGGTAGGTAGATGACTCGTAGATACTTGCTCTAATTCAAAACAAATCAAAAATCTTTTCACACCGACACTTTTCAAAAAGCTTTCAAAAAACAACTTTTCAAACACTCTTGAGGACTGATACAAGAGTCGAATTGAAATTTTAAAACGAAACTTTTTTAAACCCACAGTTGAAAAGCAAACAAACATTTTGAAAACACAATGAGCAAGTATCTAAGAGCCCATGGATAACCATGGATAGAAAGGGTGCTAACACCTTCCCTTTCTATAAATCTACCTCCCGAACCGAGAACTAATCTCAATAAGGAATTTTACTGTGCTTTTGTCCTTTCCATTTGGAGAAAATAAAAGACGGTGGCGACTCTTGCTTACCGCGACATTTCGCGAACCAGCGTTAAACAGTCAGTTCCAGATCCACCGATCACAGAACTGGCGACTCTGTTGGGGACTCTTTTAAAGTGAGGTGTACCTTAGGACTAAGATCACTGTGTTTTCAATTGCTTTGACTTGTTTGCTTTAAATTGTGGGACTGTCTTGGGAGTTCTATAGATCCTAACCCGGATCTGGGGGATACCTTCTTAGAAAGTAGCAACAAGGCTATGAGGGAACTGTGCAGGGTATACCGACATGGTTGAAGCAGTCTGCTACGTTGATGTGGCACTTTGGTGTGTACCGGTAACCCTTGAGTTCAGTCAAGGAGAGTACGGGGCCTCCATGTGGTGTCGTGAAGCATCAACTGACCTTAGGAACCTTAATTGAACTATCTTGGCCTCTTTAGGGTAGTGAGATAACTGACTTTGGTGCAGTCCGAGGTTGGTTGATACTCGATACTACACTCAATTGAGGGTTGCTTTCCTGGAATATTTTGGTCGCCAGTTCAGTGGCTAAATCGAAACGATGAACAATGAAAGCAATCTAGTGATATTGGGACCCTTAGAACCCGGTTACTTCTAATAGGAAAGGTTGAACCCACCAACTTCAAGAGGGTAATACCCAGACCCCATGCTGGCCTAAACTCTAAGGGCTTGTCTTGTGTGACTTGTGTGCCTTAACATGTTTGCCTTTGTAAATATTTGTGGTGTGTTTAATCATAGCATCATGACATCATACAGCATCATATGCATTGACTAACCATTTCAGGGGTTCGAATCTTCATCTTTGTTCTTGTTTTGTAGGACATGGAAACTGTTCGCAGAAAGACAATTCAGATCAGCCTTGTAAGGATCCTTCCTCAGCTTAAGGAGCTTATATCCAGGATTCCCGAGAGCTCTTCATTCAGTGAAAGGCATGGAAGACTCATCAGCTTGGTCAACACCAACATTGAGGAAGATATGATAAAGGTCTTGTTCCAGTTCTTTGACCCTCTGCATCACTGTTTCACTTTCCTGGATTATCAACTGGTGCCTACATTAGAAGAGTTCTCCTGGCTTTTGAAGATCCCTATCCTTGATCAACTACCCTACAACGGTACGGAAAAGGAACCCAAGCGTGAAGAGATTGCTAAAGCCTTACACCTACAATCATCTGACCTCAAGGGACATTGGGAGGTTAGAAGTGGCATCAAAGGGTTCTTAGCCAGGTTTCTGTTTGAAAAGGCCCAGGAATATTGGAACTCCCTTGACTTACAAGCTTTTGAAGAAGTTGTGGCCCTCCTTGTCTATGGTTTGGTGTTGTTCCCTAACCCAGATCAGCTTATAGATATCAGTGCTGTCCAGATCTTCATGTCCAGGAATCCTATACCTACGTTGCTGGGGGACATCCTTCACTCATGTTACACTCGAACCATGAGAAAGAGAGGTATTCTTATGTGCTGCACTCCTCTCCTGGGAAGGTGGTTTATTTCGCACCTTCCACAATCAGTTTTGAAGAACGAGCGGGGTTTGAGATGGTCACAACGGTTGATGACTCTTACACATGCAGATATACATTGGTGCCCTCGGTCCAGAGAGGATGTCACTATCATTGATTGTTGCGGGGAGTACCCTAATGTTCCGTTACTTGGAATCAGAGGAGGTATTACTTACAACCCATGCTTGGCTTGGAGACAGTTTGGTTATGCTCGGAGGGATGGCCCTCATGACATGTTAATTCCTGACATAGTTTTTGACTTCGACAACGATGCACAAGGACTTCGCAAGAGATTTATCAGAGCTTGAAGGATGCCCAGTAAGATAGACAGCAAGACACTGGGGCACAAGAATTCCATCCCGTTGGAACCTTATCTCAAGTGGGTACGAGCCCGCTCCCAGAAGTTAGTAATGCCTTATCCCCATGTGCTCCCTGTGATCAAAGAGCCAGTCTTGGAGGGGGAGGTGTCCTACACCATTCAACATCCTGACATGCCCACGTCCTAGGAAGAGATGCAGAAAAGCTGGATCCAGCTTAAGGAAGAACGGAATTCTCTTGAGACTAGTCTACATGCTAGTGAAAAGAAGGTCTTGGAGCTCACCCGCCTATTGCACGAGGAGAGGAATCTCAACACCTACATTGCTCCGAAGAGGATGCGTAGTGTCTTTTGGGATTGATTTGCTTTGTAACATGTGCCCATGAGGCTTTGATGTACTGAACAATTATTTCCTTAATGATAATGTGTGTTCCTTTTTTGTCTACAACAAGTTTGAACTTTCGAACCCTTGAATGCATTGCATAAACACATATCATTCATCATGTGCATAGCAGGTTTCCTTCTTTTCAGGTTGCTTACTGTTCTTCGCTGTTTATTTCAGCATCATGAACCCTGACTCATCATCAACCGAGATGTCTATCAAGGCCCTTCAGGCGCAGAACACGCAATTTCAGGAGCTGATCATGGGTTTGGCTCAAGGCCAAGAAGAGCTGAAGGCTTTACTCCTGAAGAAGGGGAAGAAGAAGAAGAGAACTGTTCTTTTCAACTCGGGCCGGAGGTTTGGTAACACTCTGCAGAATGAAGAAGCTGGTTCTTCTGTAGGCAAAGACAGTCCCCAGGGGGGAAAGGCTTCAAGTCCAGTAGTCTCTGACAACGAGACTGACTTTAATGAGGAACAGTATCCTCCTGCTGAAGACCGGTATAAGCAGTTGGAAGACAGACTGAATGCAATGGAGATCCAACAAGTGCCTGGGCTGGATTTCGGAGACTTGGGCTTATCTATTGGTGTGATTATTCCCCACAAGTTTAAGGCACCATCGTTCACCAAGTATGACGGGGCGTCTTGTCCCAAGCTACACCTCAGATCTTATATGCGGAAGATTCAACCGTACACATTGGACAAGAACTTGTGGATCCACTTCTTCCAGGAGAGTCTTTCAGGGACTCATCTCGAATGGTTCTATCAGCTGGATGGGACCAAGGTTCGTAACTGGGAGGAGTTGGCTACTGCTTTTTACAAGCAGTATCAATATAATGCCGACCTTGCTCCTACACGTACCCAACTCCAGGGTATGTCGCTAGGATCAAGCGAAGGTTTTAAAGAGTATGCACAGAAGTGGAGGGATCTGGCTGGCAGGGTGCAGCCTCCATTAACTGACCGTGAGCTGGTAGATATGTTCTTGGGGACCCTCTCCGGGCCATTCTTCAATCATCTTATCGGTAATTCGTCTGCAGGGTTCACTGATCTTATTCTGACTGGAGAGAGGATAGAGGCTGGAATGAAGTCCGGTAAAATTCAGAAAGGTGCATCGTCAAGTTCTGAGAAGAAACCCTTTAAGAAGGAGGCCAGTGCTGTATATGGGCCTAGAAGGCAAGAGAAACCAGAGCGCCGCCAATCTGTCAACGCGGTGATGATTGTAAAGCCTGCTTCCGCTCCTCGGCAAACCAATCCACAAAGGGCTGAAAGACCCAGAAGAGAATTCACCCAGCTGAGTATGACCCTATCGCAAATCTTGCCGCAGTTGCTATCCACCAACTTGGTGACTGTCAGAGAGGCCCCAAAGGTTGTGAATACTGCCTCTCCCAAGTACAATCCAAATGCCCGTTGTGCTTATCACTCCGATAGCCCGGGGCATTCTACTGATGACTGTTGGGCCTTAAGGAATAAGGTGCAAGACCTTATTGATGCGAAAGAGATACAATTTGAGGCGCCTGAGAGGCCAAATGTGGTGACTGCTCCTATGCCCCAGCATGGAGTGAACGCCGTTGATGAAGATGTGTATGCCATTTCTGTGAATGATGTAGCTACTCCTCTGATGACTGTTAAGAGGAACCTACTGCTGGCCGGTTTATTTCCGGGTTGTAGCGAAGGTTGCCTTTTCTGTGCTGTTTCCCTTTCTGGTTGTCCTTTGCTGAAGTTGGGCATCCAAAGCCTGATGGACAGCAAAGAGATTATGTTCAAGAAGACCGCTGTTCCGTTTGTTCCGGTGGAAGAAGTATCTGTTGTTACCATTTTCAATAATCCGATCAAGGCTCTCCCAAGGAAGCCGGTTAAAAGCATGACTGTCGCACCCATTGTGATTACTGTTCCGGGGCCTCTCCCCTATGAATCTGATAAGGCTGTCCCATGGCACTATGGGGAAGATGTGTATGTACATGGAATAAAGCAAGAGTTCAACACTGGTACCAGCATCAGCAATATCACTGGTCCAGCCAAAGTAACCCGCAGTGGCAGGCTCTTCTCGCCTGATATTGCGCCACCCGCTATTCGAAGACCTCTCATTATAACACCTGCAAGTGCACCTGTTCCCATTTCTGATCAAGTTGCTTCCCCTGCTGCCGAGTCATCTAATGCTCGGGGCAAAGGGATTGAAGATGAGCCTGCCCGGATGGAGGCGCCAAAATCTGTGAATGCTGAAGCCTCCCAACAAGAGATGGAGGAAATTCTGAAAATAATCAAGAAGAGCGACTTTAATGTTGTTGAACAACTGGGGCATACCCCCTCCAAGATCTCAATGCTCTCCTTGCTGCTGTGCTCAGAGGCCCATGCTAAGGCCTTGATCTCATTTCTAAAGACAGCCCATGTGCCACAGGAGACATCTGCAGACCAGTTTACTGATTGCGTAACCAATCTGACAGCTGACAACGGTTTGGGTTTCTCGGATGCTGACCTTACTGCATAGGGAAAGAACCACAATGATGCCCTGCATGTCTCTATTGAATGCAGGGGCACTACTCTTGCGCACGTGCTGGTGGACACTGGTTCTTCCCTGAATGTGCTACCCAAGAAGGCCTTAGACCGGTTGGATTGTGAGGGCCTGGAGCTGAAACCTAGCAACATCATTGTCAGAGCCTTTGACGGTTCTAAGAGGATGATTCATGGAGAGGTAGACATTCCTATTCGTGTGGGTTCTCAAGTATTCGACTCGACTTTCTATGTGATGGATATCCGTCCATCTTATTCCTGTTTACTGGGTCGACCTTGGATTCACAAAGCTGGGGCAGTGACTTCTACCCTACACTAGAAGCTCAAATACCCCGTCAGAGGGAAGATTGTCACTGTGCAGGGAGAGGAGGAGTATATGGTTAGTCACTTGAATTCCTTCCGATATATTGAGATGGACGGGGAGTTTATTGAAACCCCCTTTCAGCATTTTGAAGAGGTACCTCCAACTTTGGCAACAACAGAAACAGTGGTCGAAGAGGACTTTCCGTTGAAAATGGCTTCCTTGAAGGACACCCGGGCTGTAATCAAGAAAGGTGAATGTGCTAACTGGGGCAGGCTCCCTGATTTTACACCTAAAACTGACAAATTTGGACTGGGTTTTACTGCAGAGGCTCAGAGGGCTGTACGCAAAGCTAGAACCGGAAGACCTCCTGTGCTCATCACCAATCCAAGGGTGAATGCTATTAGGGATGAGGATGAAGTGGAGGAGTCAGAGTTCGATAGCTGGATTTATCCGACGACTGATGGTGGATTGACCAATTGGACCGCGAAAGATCATACTCCTGTTACTTTTGTTACGCAGTAATAAACTCCTTTGTTTTTATTATTTGTAATAAACAATGAATTGAAACTCTATGGCCCGGTGTCTTACCCGGGGCACCGTGGCTTCATTTGTGAGGGTATATTAATTGTCATTTCATATATCATGAATAAAGACCTTGGACGTTTTCTCGCATTTCAAATCTTATGCTCCTTTTCTTTCTTTCCTTTCTTTATATATTGCAAAACAGCTGTATTTACACACACTCACTCATACAGGTTTCAATCCACTCTGGATCTCACTGGTAACGACTCTGCTACTGCCAGTTATGACTTCGAAAATCTGATCAACTTAGCCGTAGACGAAGGTGAAGATGATTGCGAAGTGCCTGGCGAGCTTGCAAGACTGTTACTCCAGGAAGAGAGGGCAATTCAACCACATGAAGAGCCGGTGGAAACAATAAATCTGGGTACTGAGACGGACAGGAAAGAGGTTAAGATTGGTGTCAACCTAGAGCTCAGCGTGAAGCAACGGTTGACTCAGATGTTACATGATTATGTGGAGATCTTTGCTTGGTCCTACGAAGACATGCCCGGGTTGGATACCGACATCGTGGTCCATCATTTGCCTACCAAGGAAGACTGCCCTCCGGTTAAGCAAAAGGTCCGCCGTATGCGTCCAGAGATGTCTGAGAAGATCAAAGCTGAGGTTATGAAGCAATTCGATGCCGGGTTTCTTGCAGTGACTTCTTACCCTCAGTGGGTTGCTAATGTGGTGCCGGTACCAAAGAAAGATGGTAAGGTCAGAATGTGTGTTGACTACAGGGATCTGAACAGGGCCAGCCCCAAGGATGATTTCCCCCTACCTCACATTGATGTTCTTGTTGACAATACTGCTCAGCACAAGGTGTTCTCCTTCATGGATGGTTTTTCAGGCTATAATCAGATCAAGATGGCTCCTGAAGACATGGAAAAGACTACCTTTGTTACTCAGTGGGGCACCTTCTGCTACAAGGTCATGCCATTCGGGTTGAAAAATGCTGGGGCAACCTACCAACGTGCCATGGTTGCCTTATTTCATGACATGATCCATCATGAGATAGAAGTGTATGTTGACGACATGATTGCAAGGTCCCAAACTGAGGAAGAACACCTTGATCATCTGCAGAAATTGTTTGAACGCCTGAGGTTGTACAAGCTGAGGTTGAACCCGAACAAGTGCACCTTCGGGGTAAGATCTGGAAAATTACTAGGCTTCGTCGTGAGCGACAAGGGTATTCAAGTGGACCCTGCCAAAGTTAAAGCTATTCAAGAGATGTCAGTTCCTAAGACAGAGAAAGAGGTCAGAGGCTTTCTAGGACGCCTGAACTACATCGCTCGGTTCATCTCGCACCTAACTGCTACTTGTGAACCAATCTTCAAGCTGCTGAAGAAAGATCAGGTAGTACGTTGGAATGATGAATGTCAGGCTGCTTTTGACAGAATCAAAGAGTATCTCCAAGAACCACCCATCCTCATGCCACCGGTTGAAGGGAGACCTCTAATACTATACCTGACAGTACTTGACAACTCGATGGGGTGTGTGCTGGGGCAGCATGACGAGTCTGGCCGAAAAGAGCATGCCATTTATTACCTTAGCAAAAAGTTTACCGACTGTGAGACCCGATACTCACTGCTCGAGAAAACTTGCTGCGCTTTGGTATGGGCTGCTCGCCGGCTGAGACAGTATATGCTGACTCACACTACCTTGTTGATCTCAAAGATGGATCCTATAAAGTACATATTTGAAAAGCCTGCTCTGTCTGGGAGAATAGCAAGATGGCAAATGATCTTGATAGAATACGACATCCAGTACACAACTCAGAAAGCTATCAAAGGAAGTGTATTGGCAGACCACTTGGCACATCAGGCAGTAGACGATTATCAGTCAATGAACTTTGAGTTTCCTGACGAGAGCATCATGATAGTGACTGATTGTGAAGTACCTGGACCGGATGAAGGACCTGAGGAAGGATCCCGATGGTCTATGCACTTTGACGGAGCCTCCAATGCTTTGGGCAACGGTATCGGCGCTGTGATAATATCCCCCCAAGGCACTCATACTCCACTCACTGCCCGGCTATGTTTCAACTGCACCAACAACATGGCGGAGTATGAGGCATGCATCATGGGTCTCCAAGCTGCGATTGACTTAAGGATCAAGTTTCTGAGTGTCTTTGGAGATTCCGCTCTCGTGATCAATCAGATCAAAGGGGAGTGGGATACGAAACATCCGAATCTTATTCCTTACAGAGAATGTGTATTGACATTGATCCCCCACTTCACAGAGATAACCTTTGAACATTTCCCGAGAGAGGAGAATCAGTTGGCCGACGCGTTAGCTACGATGTCTTCCATGTTCAAAGTCAAATGGGATAATGAGGCTCCCCGGATCATCATCTGGAAACTGGACGAACCGGCATACTGTTGTGATCTCGAGACTGAATTGGTGACTGAGAAGCCTTGGTACCATGAGGTGAAGAGATATTTGGAAGCTCAGGAATACCCTGAAGGTGCATCTGTCAACGATAAGAAGTTTCTGAGAAGGTTCGCAGCGAAGTTCTTTCTTAGCAATGGCATCCTGTACAAGCGAAACCATGATTCGACCTTACTGCGTTGTGTGGATAAGAATGAAGCAGAAAGGATCATAGCAGAGCTGCACGAGGGTACCTTCGGAACACATTCTAGTGGACACACTATGGCAAAGAAAATACTTCGGGCAGGATATTACTGGTCCACAATGGAAGCCGACTGTTACCAACACTCTCGGATATGCCATAAATGCCAGATTTATACAGACAAGGTGCATGTACCTCCAGTTCCTCTGAACGTCTTGACAGCGCCTTGGCCGTTTGCAATGTGGGGCATAGATATGATCGGTGAAATTAAACCTACGGCATCCAACGGGCATCGCTTCATCCTGGTAGCGATTGATTACTTCACGAAGTGGGTTGAAGCAGCGTCCTACGCTACAGTAACCAAGAACGTTGTGGCACGGTTCATTCGGCACAACCTGATCTGTCGATACGGCGTCCCTGAAAGAATTATTACAGACAACGGTACCAATCTCAATAATAAGATGATCACTGAGCTCTGCGAGCAGTTTAAGATACAGCACCACAACTCTTCTCCTTACCGGCCGAAGATGAATGGGGCTGTAGAAGCAGCAAATAAGAACATTAAGAAAATTGTGCAGAAGATGACAGTGACTTATAAAGATTGGCACGAGATGTTACCGTTCGCTCTACATAGGTACCGTACCTCAACCAGGACGTCAACCGGGCAACTCCTTTCTCCTTGGTCTACGGTATGGAAGCAGTCTTACCGATCGAAGTGCAGATACCCTCTCTCCGGATAATGAAGGATGCAGATCTGAGCGAAGATGATTGGATCCAGACATGACTTGATCAGTTAAACTTAATCGACGAAAAGAGACTTGTTGCTATCTGTCATGGTCAGACGTATCAGAAACGGATGATCAGGGCATTTAACAAAAAGGTCAGACCACAAGAATATCAAGTTGGGGATCTGGTAATCAAGCGTATCATCCTTCCTCAGAGTGATCCAAGGGGCAAATGGACCCCTACATACGAAGGGCCATTCGTGGTTAAACATGTGTTCTCAGGAGGAGCCATGATTCTGACCACTATGGATGGTGACGACCTTCCTCACCCCGCCAATGCAGACATAGTAAAAAGATACTACGCATGAAAAAAGACCCGCTAGGTTGACATACCTAGGCAAAAATTAGGACTTCCCGGCGAACCAAAAGGGTTCGGGAAAAATGAAGGGATGAAATAAAAAAACCTGTACACCCGGCAAGTCGAAAACCTGAAAAGGCGGCTTGGGCAAAAATGGGTATCCCGGTGGACTGAAAACCCGAAAGGGCGGTCCAGGCAAAAGTTAGGGATAAAGCGTATACTATGTCTCATTGGATCACCTTGCATCCAGAATCCGGTATCAGCATCAAGTTCAGACGGCATCGATCAATCAGCTTCATCTCCATCTAGGTCATCAAGTGATGAGACGCTCGAAGATATAAGGGCGATAGCAGAGTTGGAACCCAGTGGGATTATTCTATTCACACAGCTGTTTTATATTCCTTTGTACAAATTTGTATTAAACTCTTTTGTTCGGCGGTGTTCTCCTACTAGGACGTCAGCCTCTTGTACATAAACGCCTATTTACAGGCAATTCAAAAATCAATACAAAAAAATCACTTCTCAGCTCAAATTGCCATTTGTTTTTCCTTTTCTGTTTTGTTTTGTGAAGAACGTCCAAGGTTCAATTTGTGATATATGCATTTGACAATAATTGCTAACTCATAAATATTTGCATACGAAACAAAGGATTAATTACAGGTGACATTAGAAACAGGGGCAATAATGAGTGGTCTAAGCGATCTAATTGTTCTGTCCACCAAGGTACCAAGGTAAGTTCGGCTGAAGAACATAACCAGTATATCTTAATTCCCCAGAGATTGAGCCAGCAAGTCCATGCACTCTCCCCAAGCAAAGCTATTACCAGCCTTAAGGAAGTTGGGTATCCTCCAGCAGATCTCAACATTCCCCAGCACATCATACAGATATTCTTAAACAAGCATCCCCGGCAGTTTTGACCTAAAGATTGTTCCCCGGCGGTATGTCAAACATTCAATGGAGTCACTTCCCCAACATAGTTCAAAAATTTCCCCAGGAGAGTCCAGTCCAGAGATTTCCCCAGGAAAGTTTGAATCCATCTCCCCAGCAGTAAGCTTATCCCCAGTAGATTCTGGAAGCTTATCCCCGTAGAGCATGAACGAGTCCCCCGACTTTATTCAAAGGTTATTTCCCTACCAGGATATAACTGGGTTATCCTTAGCCAAAAACCACGGAAAGATCGTTCTCGGTGAAGTCTTCTTATCCCCAGCGAAGTCTATTAGCACTTCCAACGTAACAACGGTATCCCGAGCGAAGTTACCATCAACATCCCAGCAAAGTATCTCTCTCCCCACAAAGTATTGTTCCCCAGCAAGGTCACTAGAGTAATTTTTCTCCCCGCAGAGTGTTCTATTCGCCAAGTTTATTCCTCAACGGAGTTATCTTCTCCTACTGGTATTCTTGCAACCATCACTCCCCAGCGGAAACAGCAAAGATCTACTCTCCAAACATCAGCCCAAGATGTGACTTCCCGGCACCCGTCAAGGATTTACTTTCCTAGACAAAAACATACATTCATAAACATCGCATTTCCATACACTATAGCATGCATATACGCATCATGAACATACAAATCTCATTTATGTTGAGAATATCATTGATTGATCCATATCATGCATTGCATATGACTGACCTTTACCTTTCAGGAAAGATCCAGTTAAGTTCTCAACTATTCCAAGACTTTAGACTGGTTCAGTTAAATCGACCCTAAGATTTTCCTGATTCTTATCCAGTCAAAGGCCTTCTCTGGTTCAGTCAGATCGACCCTAAGATCTCCCTGATTCTTATCCAGTTGAAGATGTTCCAAGACTTTGTCCGGTTCAGTTAAATCGACCCTAAGATTTTCCTGATTCTTATCCAGTCAAAGGCCTTCTCTGGTTCAGTCAAATCAACCCTAAGATCTCCCTGATTCTTATCCAGTTGAAGATGTTCCAAGACCTTTTCCGGTTCAGTTAAATCGACCCTAAGATTTTCCTGATTCTTATCCAGTCAAAGGCTTTCTCTGGTTCAGTCAGATCGACCCTAAGATCTCCCTGATTCTTATCCAGTTGAAGATATTCCAAGACCTTGCCCGGTTCAGTTAAATCGACCCTAAGATTTTCCTGATTCTTATCCAGTCAAAGGCCTTCTCTGGTTCAGTCAGATCGACCCTAAGATCTCCCTGATTCTTATCCCAGTAGAAGACATCCAAGATTCTCTCAGCGTTCCTGTTGAGGTAGTAATCGCCCAAGGTCCTCTCAGCGTTCCTGTTGAGGTAGTAATCGCCCCAAGATTCTCTAGGCATTCCTGTTGAGGTAGTAATCGCCCCAAGGTTCTCTCGGCGTTCCTGTTGAGGTAGTAATCGCCCCAAGATTCTCTCGGCATTCCTGTTGAGGTAGTAATCGCCCCAAGGTTCTCTCAGCGTTCCTGTTGAGGTAGTAATCGTCCAAGGTTCTCTCAGCGTTCCTGTTGAGGTAGTAATTGTCCAAGGTTCTCTCACCGTCCCGTTGAGGTAGCAACCATCCCTGATTCATTCATCACCGTTTGAAGCTCCAGACCTGATTCCTGTAACCAGTCAGGGCACATCTACATAAGAGTTTGAAGACCAACTCCTGTAACAGGTCAGGTAATCATTTTCTTTTTCAGGTACGCAAGTTCTCGCTAAGGAATCTCTTGTGCGATCGACACCCCAGATGGCATCTATAAGCCCATCCACTCATCCATCACCTCTTAGCATGGGATCTATAAGCCCATCATCCTATCCATCAATCTCCAAATGGCATCTGTAAGCCCATTCCCCATCATACTGTCAACATGTGAGCGCAAATTTCTGGGCACTCTAGTGTTCAATCATCTTCCACCTTCGGATTACGAAAGGCACGACATCCAATCTACATCCTCAGGTCTAAGAAGATTGAACAGGGGAAACTGTTGTACCCCAAAATTTTCCCTCCCATATTCTTCAAGATTTGCAAAGAGCATGCTTCAAAAATCTCCTAAGGGTTGCACAGTCCAATGGCCTCCTAACAGTCAAAAACTAGGGTTTTGGTTCTGGCAAAGAAATTGAAGTTTCCAAGGGTCCAATCAAGTCCCACATGCCTATAAACATTGTCAAGCATCCTTATGCCAAGTTTCAAGACTTACATCACAAAATTGCACAGTCAAAATCCCTAATTGCTCAACAGTCAACTGTAGGGGCAAAATGGTCATTTGACAGTCAAAAGTCCAAATTTTTGGTCAACATCTTATTTTGAAGCCACAAACATCATTTTATCAATGCTTGATCATGATTCCCAAGGCATGGCTCAAAAAGTCTCAAGATGCAAAAGTTTCCATTTTTGGACAGTTGAAAAAGTCAACTGTAACTTGACCAAGGCATAACTTCCACATGGTTTATCAGAAAAATTCCATCCAAATCTCATTTTTAAGAGAATGACATTTCCTATAACTCATCTTCACACTTCAAATCCAAGAAATGCTCTCACAAAACGTTATTAATCTCAACATTATATGTCATTTTCAAAAGTCAACAAAAAGGGACTTTAAGTCAAAGACCATAACTTGAGATTGTTAAATCAAAATGACATGGGACCAAAGGCATTGGTT
This sequence comes from Vicia faba, assembly GCA_948472305.1. Classification (NCBI taxonomy): domain Eukaryota; kingdom Viridiplantae; phylum Streptophyta; class Magnoliopsida; order Fabales; family Fabaceae; genus Vicia; species Vicia faba. The sequence continues at coordinate 1,234,036,785 of OX451737.1, forward strand.
AGAGGACTTCAAGACCTTTCCAAAATGTCCAAGAAAATGATCAAAGCTTAAAAATTGAGAAAGATATGCCTTGTGGAAGTTGGGAAAGTTTTGGGAATTTTGAAAAGTCAACTTTGCTTCAAATGCCTCAAAATTGCTAATGGGCCTCAATTTCTTCCAAGAATCATCACCCAAAAGCTATGCACGACCCATTGACTTTAAAGGGAGTTATTTTATCATTTTTTATTAATTATTTGAATTATTATTATTATTAGTTCATTTAATTAAAATAAAATATGACAAAAATAGAAAATCATGTTTTCCAATCCTTTTTTGCGGCATATTCTCTCAATAAAGCCTAAATATTTCGTGCACACTCAATATGGAAAGAATTGGCAATGATTGGCATCAAAAAGACATGAAAAAGATTGGAAAAGATTCATGGAAGATCACAAATTCAAAAGCATTGATTCCATGGATTTTGGACTTGTTTGCTTACCCTAATCCACCCCACATATAAACAGAAACACAAACCTAATCAAAAAGACCAAGAAGTTGCGCCTCAGACCAAGAAAAAACTTTGCACTTTTCACCAAACTTTTCAAAACTGGAAACTGCGTTGCAGGGTGTTTCAAGGAAAAAGAACGATCCCACAAGCTTGCCAAGGTTGCCAGGGATCTATTCCAATCAAAACCACCGTCTCTAACCTCAAGAATCGGTAGAATGAGGCCGCCCTGTTCTTGATATTTTGCATATTCGTATTTACTTTTTCATACCATATTAATGCATTCTAATGATTGTTTTGCACTAACATGAACTCAATAAAGCTAATGGTGCCATTGAATTGGATTAATAGTGCTTGTATAGAAAAATGCCATTGATGTTTTCTAGGTTTTCAGAGGTGTGAATTTGGGGCTTTCCTCTTCTGGAAAAATCAGACAACAAGACCTATGCCATTAGAATCAGAAGCTTCATACGAATTAATTCCACATGTCGCGCTCAATTTATGACAAACGGTGTTCTATTCGCTATTTTTTGGTGTTTCAGATTGTGGGGGTTTAAAACCCCCGCTATCTAGTTTTATTTTTCAGGCAAAATAAAGAACAAGTGGGGAAGACGATGCGTGGAGGAACGTGGTTGGTGGATTCAAACATTGGCGCTTTTTTGTTGATTATCCAGCATAATGCTTTTTCTCTCTCTTATTATTCATTGCCCACTAAACATACAACCAAACGCGCTAGTTCAGTTGGTGGCCAATGTGTAATACAGGTACTGGGACCTGGGTTCGATTCCCAGGTACCCCATATATATTTCATATTTTTTCTTGTAATGTGTTTCTACGCAGCTTGCATCCTAAGGTCCACCATGCAACTCCATGCCTTGGCTTGCCAAATGTCTCAGAAGATGAATCTGAAGGTCAGGATGAGAGGTCCATCATACACATCAGTCAACCATGCACACGTGAACGCTGAAAGTCAAACAGGCCAAGCTTCTATTGGGCCAAACTACTGCTGATCATACCTCCAAAATTGGGTCTACCACCCCTCTAGTTTGTATTTCTCTCCTTCATTCTTTTTTATATTTTTTTGTTTGTTTTAATTTAATTACTTTCTTTTAATTCTTCAAATTAATTTTTATAACATAAAAATACAAAAAAACAGAAAATCATAAAACAATAAAAAATATGCTTTGTTAATATTAATTAATATTATTTTGTAAATAAATTTAATAATTAACTTAGTTTTAATTTTAGGTTTAATTCTAATTTTTTTAAATAAACTAAAAAGTTTAGAGATTAGGGTTTTGATATTTTTCTTCTTTTTCTTAATAAATAATTTATTTCCTTATCATCATTATTATTATTCTTAATTATTTTATAAATAACTTGTAATTAAATAATTAGGTTAAAACTAGGTCAAACTTAAACATTTTTTTTACAAATTAAAAATAGCTTAGAATTAGGGTTTTAATTCCATTTAATTTTCTCATTAAATTCCATAAATACAAAAACTCCAAAAAATAAGTTCTTGCTTTTATTTAATTTAATTAATTTACGATTTCAATTTAATTTCTTTAAAAGGGTCCAACGCCCTCGCATTCTCGATCTTATTTCTTTTCGCACATTTGCTTTTATTTCCCTTTTTAAAATTTTATGTACTTGCCCCAAAGCCTTGTAATAGATTAATTAGGGTATTTACTTTCCGCATTTTTATTTATTTCAAATCGGGTCTTGGTTTAATTTGGCGATGTAGACCCGCGCCTTTGTAATAGCGTAGGACCTTTAAATTCCGCACCTTTTAACTGTTAATAACCACATGAAAGAATGAATGCCAAAAATAAAAACAAAGCGTAGATCACCAATGCATGACAAGATAAACATAAAATGACACATAGTTCACACACCACCCCTAGGGTACGTCTCACTGTTGCCTTGCCCCTCGAAAAGTGGTCGTCGAGTAGAGGACGTTTTAGTAAGTCCTCATGTCCATGAACATGGCATGAGGGTAGCTTCTAAGGTGTCTTCCTATTGCTCTGGTGACCACACTGTCCCGAACCCTCGAATTGACCCGAACACCTCCAATGGTGGTGCTACCTACCTCTCAATGGTGGGATGGCACTATCTTAAGGACATTTACACAGACGAATTCCTTAGGGTAGGTAGATGACTCGTAGATACTTGCTCTAATTCAAAACAAATCAAAAATCTTTTCACACCGACACTTTTCAAAAAGCTTTCAAAAAACAACTTTTCAAACACTCTTGAGGACTGATACAAGAGTCGAATTGAAATTTTAAAACGAAACTTTTTTAAACCCACAGTTGAAAAGCAAACAAACATTTTGAAAACACAATGAGCAAGTATCTAAGAGCCCATGGATAACCATGGATAGAAAGGGTGCTAACACCTTCCCTTTCTATAAATCTACCTCCCGAACCGAGAACTAATCTCAATAAGGAATTTTTCTGTGCTTTTGTCCTTTCCATTTGGAGAAAATAAAAGACGGTGGTGACTCTTGCTTACCGCGACATTTTGCGAACCAGCGTTAAACAGTCAGTTCCAGATCCACCGATCACAACCATTATCAGCTGTAAGGCTGGCCACGCACTCTTGAAACTGGTCAGCCGAAGTTTCTTGAGGCACGTGTGCCGTCTTTAAAAATTTGATCAAGGCCTTAGCATGGGCCTCAGAGCAGAGTAGAAGAGCCAACATGGAGATTTTGGAAGGGGTCTGCCCTAGCTGTTCCACGACATCGTAGTCGCTCCTCTTGATTATTTTTAAGATTTCTTCCATGTCTTTTTGGGTGGTCTCGGGGATTACCACATGAGCCTTCATCCTGACAGGTGCTTCTAGTATCCCCTTACCTTTTGTAGTAGCATCAGAGGGTCTAACTTTAGGTACATCAATTTCTTCAATTATTGGGCTTTGCACAGATGGCTTGACAGGCACAGAAGCTTTCGAGGGTCCGAAGACTGCTCGTGGGGGAGCAATCTCCGGAGAGAAAATCCTTCCGCTGCGAGTTATCTTGCTTGTTCCTGCAATATTCCCTATATCAGGGGTTTCATCATCGGAATTCTCTTGGACTGATTCAATTTGTTTGATACCATGATAGAAGATTTCTCCTCCGTAGTTCCATGGTATCATTTTGTTAGATTCATACGGGACAGGCCCCGGCATGGTGATTTTCAACGGCACAAACTTAGGATCGGGCGTAATCTTGACAGGCCTTTTACAGGCCTTGGGAAGATTTTCCGAGATGGTTATTATTGCAATGTCATTGGTTGAAGTAACAAAGGTAGCTGGAGTAACAGGAGTGATAGTATCAATAGGAGTCTTTTGGAAGAGAATCTCTTGGGTATCCATCAGGCGTTGGATGCCTGATTTCAACAGTGGGCAGTCAGCTCGTATGTTTAAACAAAAGTAACAGTCTTTTCCACAGCCTGGGAATATCCCGACTCTCATCAAATTCACTTTAATCACTGGTAACAGAGTCAAAAGGTCAGTAACATTGGTAACATAAAGGTCTTGCATAACGGTATGAACATTATGACCGTGCTTGGGCATTGGGGCAGAAATCACATTCGGCTTTTCGGGCGCATCGAATTCTACCTCCTTGGCGTCGATCAGGTCTTGGATTTTGTTCTTAAGAGCCCAACAGTTGTTGGTATCATGCCCTACACTGTCAGAGTGGTATGCACACTTTGCACTGGAGTGGTAATAAGGGGAAGAGGTATTAGGGTTCTTTGGCGCTTCTTTCAAATTGGTGAGATTCAACTTTAACAGATGAGGGAGTACTTGAGTCGGTGTCATGTTGATTCGGCTGAACTGCCGTTGTGGCCTTTCTACCCTTTGCTGATTAGATCTTGGCTGATTACTGTGAGGTTGGTCGGTTGAAGATTTTTGGATCATCACAGCCCCCACTGTTGGTCGGTGCTCGGTTCTTCCTTGGCTCTTCTGAGAATAAATAGCAGAAGCTTCCTTCTTAGCTGGGAAGGTCTTCTTAATAGCAGTGGACGCGGAGGCATATTTCTGAATCTTACCACTTTTAATGCCAGTCTCGACCCTTTCACCGGTCAGAATTAATTTGGTGAATCCTGCAGAGGAACTCCCGATTAAATGATTGAATAAAGGGCCAGACAGGGTCCCTAAAAACATGTCAACCAGCTCTCTATCCGATAATAGTGGCTGCACCCTTCCCGCCAGATCACGCCACTTCTGAGCATACTCTTTAAATCCTTCATTAGAAGCCATACCCATACTCTATAGTTGAGTACGAGTAGGTGCTAAATCAGCGTTGTATTGGTATTACCGGTAGAAAGCAGCAGCTAAGTCTTCCCAGTTATGAACCTCCAATCTCTCAAGTTGATAGAACCAGTCCAATTGTGTGCCTGACAAACTGTCTTGGAAAAAATGGACCCAAAGATCTTTATCAGAAGAGTGGGGTTGGATCTTTCTGACGTAGGATCTCATATGCATTTTTGGACAGGACAAACCGTCATACTTAGAAAATGTAGGTACCTTGAACTTGGGAGGAATGACGATCCCAGCGACCAACCCTAGTTCTTCGAAATCTAAACCAGGTACCCTTTGCAACTTCATGGCTGCCAACCGATCCTCAAGATTTTTAAATTTATCATCCGCCAGGGGATATTGCTGTTCGGAGTAATCTTCATCCTCTTCCTCTTCTTCTTCTTCTTCAACTTCAGATTCAAAAGGCATCACAGTTCCTTTTCCTTTACCAGCCCCTTCATCAGACGTCGAGGGGAATTTGAGAACTTTTCTAGCATGGTTTTCAAACCTTCTTCCCATAATGACCACACCAGGTCTTTTCTTCTTTTTCTCTTTATCTTTCTCCAACAGTGCTTTAAGGTCCTCTTGACCCTTTGCTAAGGTCATGAGGAGTTGCTGGAATTGCGAATTTTATGCTTGCAGATCCTTAATCGTCTGCTCCAAACCCATCTTGCTGAAATAAACAGCAGAAAGATAAGGAAACCTGGTGTGAAGACCTGTTTATGCATATGATGAATGATATGTTATTCATGTAATGCATTCAAGGATTCAGAAATTCAAATTTGTTGCAAACAAAAAAGAACACACGTCATATTAAGAAGAAATTTGTTAGTACATAAGTGCCCCATGGGAAAAATATTACAAAATTCTTAATGTAAAAAGACATTGCGCATCCTCTTTGGTGCGATGTAAGTGTTGAGAGTTTCCTCCTCATGAAGTCGGCGGGTAAGCTCCAAGACCTTCTTCTCACTGGCATAGAAGTTGGCTTCAAAAGTATTTCGTTCTTCTTTGAGTTGGATCCAACTCTTTTGTAGTTCTTCCAATGATGTTGGCATGTCTGGATGTAGGAGGGTGTATGGAACCTCTCCTTCCACAACAGGCTATTTGATCACAGGGAGAATGTGAGGATATGGCATCATAAGATTCTGGGCGCGGGTTCGTACCCACTTGAGATAAGGCTCAAGAGGGATGGGATTCTTGTGCCCCAGTGTCTTACTATCCACCTTGTTGGGCATCCTCCAAGCTCTGATGAATCTTTGTCGAAGTCCTTGCGCATCATTGTCGAAGTCAAAAACCAAGTCAAGAATCAGCATGTTATAAGGGCCATCCCTCCGAGCATACCCAAACTGTCTTAGGGCTAAACAGGGGTTGTAGGTAATGCATCCCCTAATGCCAAGTAGTGGGACATTAGGGAATTCCCCATAACGATCAATGATGATGACATTTTCTCTGGACCGAGAACACCAATGAACATCAGAATGTGTAAGGGTCATTAATTGTTGTGACCACATCAAACCCTGCTCATTCTTCAAAACTGATTGGGGAAGGTGATAAATAAACCACCTTGCTAGAAGAGGAGTACAGCACATGAGAACACCTCTTTTCCTCATTGTTCGTGTGTGAAATGAGTGGAGGATGTCCCCAAGCAATGTAGGTACAGGATTCCGAGATATTAAAATCTTGACAGCATTCACATCTATAAGTTGATCAGGGTTTGGGAACAAGACCAACCCATAGATGAGGAGTGCTACAATCTCTTCAAAAGCTTGTAGATCTAAAGAATTCCAGCAATCTTGTGCCTTCTCAAATAGAAACTTTTCCAAGAAACCCTTGACACCACTTCTGGTTTCCCAATGACCCTTGATATCAGATGGTTGCAAGTGTAATGCTTGAGCAACATCTTCAGGTTTTGGTTCTTTTTCCGTACCGTTGTAGGGTAGTTGATAAAGAATAGGAATTCTCGGGAGTTGAGAAAATTCCTCCAAAGTAGGTACTAGTTGGTAATCGGGGAATGTGAAACAGTGGTGTAGGGGGTCAAAGAACTGGAAGAGAACTTTCACCATGTCTTCTTTAATGTTGGAGTTGACCAAGTTGAGAAGTCTACCATGTCTTTCACTGAAGAGAGAATTCTCTGGAATCTTGGAAGTAAGCTCCTTGAGTTGAGGAGGGATTCTCACAAGGTTGACTTGAATTGTTTTTCTGCGAAGAGATTTTGTGACCTACAAAACAAGAACAAAGATGAAGATCCAAACCCTTGAAATGGTTAATGGATGTATATGATGTTTTATGATGTTCATGATGTATGCACAAGCACATGTACAAACAAGTCACACAAGATCCTAGTTTCAGGCTTGCATGAGGTTTCATAGGTAAGTATCCTCTTGAGTTTAGTTGGCTCAAACCTGTCCTATAAATAGTAACCAGGTTCTAAGGAGCTCAATATCACTGGATTATTTTCCGTGTTCATTGTTTTGGTTTAGCCACTTAACTGGCGACCAAAATATTCCAAGAAAACAACCCTCGATGAGTGTAGTATCGAGTATCTACCAACTTCGGACTGCACCAAAGCCGGTCATCTCACTACCCATAAAAAAAGGCCAAGATGGTCAAGTAAGGTTCTAAGAGTTCATTAGTGCTTCATGACATCACTCAGCGGCCCCGTATTCTCTTTGATTGACTCAAAGGCTACCGGTACTCACAAATATGTCGCACTAATATAGCTATTGCTACAACCATGTCGGTATACCCCACACAGTTTCCACAACATATTGTTATTTACCTATGAATGTTTCCTAAAAATCTTGGTGAAGGATTCAAACCCAAACAAGAGAACCAAATGTAAAGCAATCAAAACAATCAAGACATGCAAAGGTGATCTAAACCCTAAGTTTACTCCACTTTTAAAGATGTCCCTAGCAGAGTCGCCAGTTTTGTGATACGGTGGGAGAACTGACTTAAGGTTTCGCGTTTGTGTTCGCAAATGTTTCGGTTTAGCAAGAGTCGCCACCGACTTTTTATTTTATCCTAAGGAAAGGTCAAAAAGCACAGGAAAGACCTTTGAGATGTTTTCTTGGGTTCGGGGATTAGATTATGAAAAGGGAAGGTGCAAGCACCCTTTTCATCCATGGTTATCCATGGGGTCTTAGTTACTTGTTTACATCACTTGCTTTGCTTTTCAATTGTTTGAAATGGTGCTCTTCAATTGTTTGAAATGGTGCTTTGTGTGTGGTTTTGAAAGATGTTTTGAAAAAGAGGCCATCGTTGTGGCAACCTTTGTAATGATTCTTGTTTGAATGTATACAAAGGTGTTTTTGTCTTTTGAAAAGTTTTCAATGTTTGAAAATTGGATTTTGAAATTGTGTTGTGAAGTGTGTTTGAAAATAGCAAGGATGTTTTGCAAGCTTTTGATCAAGTAACTAAGAGCTATCTACCCTATTTTACTCAAAGATCTTTCTTATGTTTTTAACCCTTTTAACAGTGTTGTTTCACCATTGTATTTGGTGAACAACCTTGTGTTAGGATGTTAAACGGGACAGGCGCGGGTCATCGTATAGACCATGATAGCAATTGTGCTAAGTATTTTTGGCAATTTTCTTGAGGGACTTGATCATTTTGTTTAGGCAACTCAGATAGCGTCATCGAGGGACTATGATCTTTGTTTTGTTTTTGTTTTTCCAAAGTACTTAACATGCATACCATGGCCCATTTTTGAAGGCAACAAGTGGATTGTAACCCTAGGGGTGCAAGTGTGCACTGTGTTTGTTTTTCATATATTTTGTCTTTGATTAGGTCAAACTATTTGTTAATTTGATTTTTGCATACAAACCCTAACTCTCTAATCATGGCATAATTGAAAGCGTTTAAGTGCAGGAACTTAAATTCTAAGCTATTACAACATGATTATGGGGATGGAGGTACAATTTTGAATAGGAGGATATTTGACAAGAAATATAAACCCTAGATTACTATTACATCCAAATTGAATTATAAATACATCAATATTTAAATGTACAATATTTAAATAAAAAAATAAACAAATATTAAAAAAAATGTATTATGTAAAAAAGAAGTTTTTATGTATGTAAAAATATTTTCAATGTAAAGAAATATAAAGAAATAAATAAATAAATAAAGGATTAATTTTATTTATTAAAGGGGTAAACCCTAATTCTTTTAAGAAAATAATATATTATATTATTTATATACAAAAAATATATTAATATGTACAAAATAAAATATATTGGAAAAAAATTGTTTTTTAGTATAAATAATAATAAAAATAAAAATGTAATATTTGTATTTTTATTCTATATTTTTAATAATATATATATATATATATATATATATATATATATATATATATATATATATATATATATATATATATATATATATATATATATATATATATATATTAAATATCTATAAAATAAAATAAAATATTTACAAAAATAAAATATATTCAAGAAAATATTTTCAGTGTGAATAAAAATAAGAAATAAAAAGAAAAGTATTATTTACATTATTTTTAAATTTAAACAAATAATATAAAAGTATATAAAAATGTTTTAATGTTAGAAATAATGGAATAAAATGCCAAATAAATGTAAAAGAAATGTGAAAATATTTTTAAGCATTTTTTATATTTGGAAATAAATAAACAAAGTCATAAATGAAATAAAAATGCAAAAATAACAAAAATACAAGAAATTGGGCCAGGGGGTGTGAAACTGAAAATGGGGGGTGTTAGAAGTAGAAATAAGCCAGCCCAGCCCATTTCCACTTCATCTTCTTCCTTGTTCAAACAGAAAAAACGTGCGCCCTGTACAAACTCCTAACTCCTGTATTTGTGATCTTTTGCCAAAACTCAAAACATGAAACTTGTAGAGCATTAAACCATGATTCTAACCATATAAAAAACTTGATCTAACTCTCAAAGACCAGAGAGAATTTCTCTGGGCCTAAAATCTGACCTAGTTTTTTCAGCATGTTCATGGATGAAATTCTCTTAGCACGTTTAATATAAATTAAAACTGAGCATATGTATGGTTTCATGGCAATGAGTACTACATCTTTAAGTCACAAACCTAAGGCTAAATGTTCCTAAATAGAGAGATAGAAGTTTGAGAAATACCTGTTTCAGTCAAGCTCGAGTATGGCAATGCAGCAGCTTTCAGTGAGGCCTGAGGTTCTTTTGAGCTTGCTTGATGTTCCTTTAACCTTTCCCAATGCTTGGCTTGCTTTGAAATGGTCTGAATCTCTCTATAGAACTCAACCTGCATAAGCTTGAAATGAAAATGGTGAACACTGTAAATGGAGTTACAGTTGGCAATGGAGGCTTGGGATAGCTTGAGTGAGTTGAGTGGAAGGTATTGGAACAAGTTTGAGGCCAAACGCACGAGTGGTTTGTGTGATGGATGTGAATCTGCAGGGAGTGCCCTGTTTTGCAAGAAGAATGTGATTTGGTGTTTTGGAAGGCTTGAGGGCTCAACAAATCGTGTTTCTGGCTCAAGGCAATGCACAAAACTTGTTTGGAATGTTGGCTAGAGTTGATTATATCAGATATGCAAGTTCTGTCCTTTTGGCAAGTTGACTTGTTTTGAAAGAAAAGTGTGAAGTGATATCAGGTAGGCATGTACAGGCTATCTCCAAGCATGCACAAGTTCCTTGTACCTTTGCCTAAGTTTGTGGAACTTGTTTTCAGCAAAGGGCTTGGTGTATGGCTCAAGAAATGCAACTTGACATAAAGCATGCTTTATGTAAATGGAAGTGCTACCTTTATGCCCAAAATGGATTTATTCATTATGCCAAGCTTTGTTGATCATAATAAGACCAATGTCTAATGTATTTGCATTTAATTAAGGAGTGTGAATTGGTTTAGAGACCTGTAATCAAGTACAAAGCTAGTTTGGACAGATTTTGCAACTTGTGTCAACATAAAAATGCCATGGATCAAAGTGAGTTTTTGCCAACTTCAAGCATTCGATTCTCCCTAACCACAAATGTGTTTGAGGAGTTCTTGGACAATTTTGAAATCTTGCAACATGTACTATAATCCATATTTGAAGTGAAACTTGAGACTCCAAGTGGAACTATGTGAAAATGGCCAAGAAGATGGGTCAAAATCCTGCCTAAACTAGGGCAAAATTTCTCTAAGTTAAAAGTTTTAGGGACCCTTGTTCCAAAACTCATAACTTGAGATCCAAGCTTCTTTTGAGAAAACTTTGTGAATCAAAGTTGTAAACTTTGTGGAGTAATACAACTTTCATGTTGTAAGTTTTGTTTGAATCCATTTTCATCATGGTGAAAATGTGGGGCAAAGTTAGGAAAAATTAAGAAAATTTCATAACTTAGAAAATTTCTAAGTTATGAAAATTTTCAATTTCAAACCCTAATTTGCAATTTTGGATTTCTTGATGAACAAGTTTCATATTTTAACACATCTTGATGAAAAATGACCCTTGGCACTTGATTTTGACCAAAAAGTCAAAGTTTGACTTTTCAGTGTACAGTCAAATTTTGATCAGTTGACTGAAAAATTCATCTGTCAATCCTATGCATTTGAGATCTTTTGAACTTGTTGAATAGGTCAAGATAATGTCATTGAGTCCTTGAGTCAATGGTTGAACTTGATTTGCCATTGGCTAGGTCAAACAGTCAAAAATTGCCTTTGTACAGTCAAAACCCTAAAAATGACCATTTTGCCCTTTTGGTGATCTGATCAAACTTCTTCTGGAATTGTGGTACAAACTTGATCAAATGGTTCATATGAGTTCATAATGTTGATGTGGGTCAAAATTCATGAGGTTTGACTGTAAATTGGTTATAGTTGACTTTTTCCCCAATACAGTTGATTTTTAGGTCAACTGTCCAATTGACTGGGCCAAAATTTGATTCAAGGCTTGAAACTTGGTATGGGTAAACTTATGAGTCCAACATGAAGTATGAAAGTCAATTTGGGTATTGTAGGTCAAAATATCCCTGTGCAAACTCAAACCCTAATTTAGGTCAACAGTGCAAGGAGGTGTCTTGAGCAGAGCAAACCCTAGCTTGATCTTGAATTCCAAAAGTCTTGTGATGAGGAATGTTGATAAAATGAGAGTGAAAATTTTGGGGTACAACAGCGACTCTTGCTTACCGCGACATTTTGCAAACACAAACGCAAAACACAAACCAGCAAATCCTTAAAACAGTCCCGGTTCTGGCCATCGTATCACACTATTCTTCAAGAAGAAACCCAAAATAGCTATATTCTTATTCACGGGTGGATCAATAATCTGCCCCTACGCCTTGCTAGGGCCATTATGCACTACTTGTTGAGCATCCTTAAATGAGGCTATAGAATCCTCATTTTTCCTCGTATTATCAATAGATAAAGCTTGGAACTGAGTTCCAACAGCAGCTTCACCAGCTTCCACAACACTGACAGAGGACAAATGAGATATTAACAAAGCATGCTCTCCATTCACGATGGCCACCTTTCCTTCACGAATGAACTTCAGCTTCTGGTGCAAAATTGAAGTAACAGCTCCTGCTTCGTGGATCCATGGTCGTCCCAATAAACAGATGTAGGCTGGAACTATATCCATAACCTGGAAAGTAATCTAAAATAAGTGCGGGCCTATGTGAATAGGAAAATCCACTTCTCCGATGACAGACTTCCTTGAACCATCAAAAGCTTTCACAATTATGCCACTCGGGCGCATGGGAGTTACCTGGTCCTCCAGCTTCATGAGTGTGCTCCTCGGTATGACATTCAAAGCAGACCCATTGTCAATCAGCACGTTAGACAATGAGTCATTCTTACAATTCATGGAGATATGGAGAGCCAGGTTATGATTCCTTCCTTCATCGGGCAATTCGTCATCACATAAACTCAGGTTATTACAAGATGTAATATTCCCTACAACACTGCTGAATTAGTCCAAAGACATATCACTTTCCATAAAAGCTTGATCCAATACTCTCATCAAAGATTCCCTATGGGGAGAAGAGTTCATTAGAAATGCTATAAGGGATATCTTAGATGGAGTTTGCAACAATTAATCTACGATCTTATAGTCACTCATCTTGATAACCTTCAACAGATTGTCCACATCCTTTTCCAAAGCAGTACCACTAGATTCCCCTACTGCTTTCTTAGGTTCAGTACTTTCAGCAACTTTTTTATCAGCATTAACATTCCCTCGAATGACAGGGGAAAAAACCTGACCACTGGGGGTCACTCGGCTAGCTTCAGCAATATTCTTGACATCAGACAAAGGTTGGATGTGAATTTCCATACCATCCTCCAAGATTGTCGCATTGTATTTATATGGCACGACTTTGTATGATTCATATGGTACAGGGCCCGGCAAGCAAATAACCACTGGAGCAACAACTGGCTTGCTATGGTACTTAATCTCTATAGGGGTGGGAACACTGAAACAAGGCACAATAACATTCACCCATTCTTCAGAATACTTAGACATCACAGAATCATTATGGTGTTCTTCCTGGCCATCCATATGAAATAATGTAGCCCGCAACTGCACCAAATCATCATTCATATACTTCACGTCAAAAATCAGGAATTCACTGGGACACCCATAGACCATATTCACATTTTCATCGTATTCTGCCATAGGCCTGATTATATGAATGAGGCCTTCGTCCATCATTTCCTGAAGATCAGCTTTTATCTTATTACATCCTTGGATATATGTCTTGCAAATACTACAACCAGCATGGTCGTGTATATAATAGCTGAATTCGCAGAGATCTGCATGCATCTTTACCAAATATTCTCTAATCGGGTTGATATCAGAAATTCGGAAGTCCTCGGGACAACCAACAACCATATTTACATCATTTGCACCTCCATGTTTAGGCAAAGGATTATCTTTCACGTTAGGGCCAACATCTTTAAAGAATAGGAGGCCAGATCTCACTATCTTTTGTACTTCAGATTTCAAAGGATAACAATTCTCAATGTTGTGCCCTGGGGCTCCTTGATGAAAAGCACATGTCTGGTCCTCCTTATAATACAAGGGTAAAGGTGAAAGTATAGCAGGGGGAGACTTGGTTTGGACCAACTTCTTCTAAATTAAAGCCGGAAATAACTCTGCATAGCTCATTGGAATTGAGTCAAAAGCCTCTCTCTTCTGACTTTGCTCTTGATTCCTCTGAGGAGATGGTCTATAATAGGCAACAATGGTTGGAGCTACATTGACAACTAGAGCCACGGAAGCAACATGTTGCTGGTACCGGTGATGTCTTCTTGCTGGTTTAATCTTCCTTTCCCTAATAACAGCATTCGTTTCACTTTCTTTCTTTCGAGAGAACCCGTATGATGACTTATTTGTCCCTTTGTCTTTCGTCAAGCGTCTTTCCCTGAGCTTCTTCTAAACGAACACCCATGCTTACCATTTCGGTGAAATCACTTGGCGCACTGGCAACCATCCTTTCATAATAAAATGATCCAAGGGTTTTCAGGAATACCTTGGTCATTTCTTATTCTCCCATAGGTGGCACCACCTGGGAAGCTATCTCGTGCCAATGTTGGGCATATTCTTTGAATGACTCCTTGTCTCTCTGATCCATTACCCTCAATTGGTCACGGTCTGGCGCCATGAACATATTGTACTTATATTGCTTGATGAAGGCTTTACCTAAATCATTGAAGGTGCGGATATTGCTATTATCCAAACTCATATACCAATTCAAAGCGGCACCAGTTAAACTATCCTGGAAGAAATGAATGAGAAAACGTTGATCATCAGTATGGGTGGACATTTTTCTGATATACGTCACTAGGTGGTCACGAGTACACGAGTTGCTCTTGTACCTATCAAATTTTGACACTTTGAACTTTGTTCGCACTTTTACGTTGGGAACTAGGCAGATTTCACTGACATTCTGTCCAAATAATTCTTTTCCTCGAAGGGCCTTCATTTCTTTCTGTATTTCATTGAATTGATCCTGAAAATCATCCAATCGGTCATAGAAACCCATACTTTCACTCGGTGGAGGAACAAGACGATAAACTTCATCATTAACAAACGACATAACATTCATTGAAGGAGGTGCAGTATATGGGATCTCATTTCTAGCCACATGAGTAACATGCACCACATGAGGTTCAGGAGTAGCAGCAGCTTGAGTAACTAGAGCAGCTTGAGCATCAAGATTGTAACCTTCTGGCATGAAATTTTCAGGCATTCCCCATGGGTAACCCTAAGGCTTACGGTTATATGCAGAAGTAACTGGAGTAACAGAAATGGGAACTGATGGACCTTCAGAAGCAACCGTTATTTGTTGTGGCTGAGCAGTAGGAGGAACAAGTGGTGGCTGATTATGAGAAGCCACCAATGATTCCATCAAAGCAGTCAGATTAGCCATATCGGCCTTCAAAGCAGTAACCTCTTCGTGCAGCTCACGATTCTCTTATTCAAGATTCTCCATTTTCTTCCTAGAATTAGCCTGAGTATTATACCGGTGAGACAGCTTGCTTCTGAACAAGGTAGAGAAACACAGTAAGACACCTTGGTATGAACAGAGATGCAAGAAATATGTACAAGATGATGCATGATATGCAATGCACATGATTTATTTATCATTATTAATAATTCAATGGACTCAAATAATTATAGACGATTTGCAAATATTAAATTACTAACACATTTTGAAATACTAAAAATCTCATTATAATAATTTCAAAATGGATTACAACTTTTAGTACAAGTTTCAACAATTCTAAGTACAAGAGAAGATAGAACCTAAACTCCTAAAGAGGCAAAGCTGGTGAAGATCTCTCCATACACTGACGCTTTCCCGTGAGTCTTGCAATCTGAGCCTTCAACTGCTTGTTCTCTTTTGCATACCTGTCGACGACCTCTTTCCAATCACCAGAGTCAGGAAGTGAGTAACTAAGTCCCTATTGAGCTCCAGAGGTAAAGAAACCCTCTTGCCTTTCCATCATCTCTACAACACGACTCTCAAGAATCTCAATCAGGTCATCCTTCTCTTTTAAGTTTGCTCGGTAGGACATCTCTAAAGTCTGACACTTGTTCTTCCATGCCTCCTTCTCCTGCTACATCCTAACTAGGGCAAGCTGAAGCTCTTCCACATTATCTAAAATGGGAGGAGTGTTCTTCACAAACATATTAGGTATAGGTTCTTCATGGGGATATGGCATTTTCAACTGAGTTTCCCTTGCTTGTACCCATAGGAGATAAGGCTCCAAAGAAACAGCTCCTCTTGGTCCCAAGTCCTTTCTACTCTTCCTGTGAACATGGCGCAAGCCTTTTCAATTTCCTCCTTAGCTTTCTTATTAACCTCTCCCTCTTTGAGAAAGAAACCACTCAGATGAATACTATTTGGCTTGTCTCTCATTAGATATCCAAGATGACGTCGTGCAAGAACGGGATTGTAGTTAATTCCTTCCCTTGTACCGAGAAAGAGTACATTGGGGAAACTACCACAACTATCGACAATATCAACATCATAGTAAGCCTGATGATACTAAAAAATGTCGGAATGAGTGAGGTTCATAATCTTCGGAGCCCAACGAGGTTCCTTCTTGACATCCCAGAAAGCATCAGATTGAGGTAAGTGAGAAATAAACCATTGATACAACAAAAGCGTGCAACAAATGATCATCCTTCCATGATAAGAATCCCGAAGATGAATGGAGTAATAAGCATCTCCTAATAATGTAGAGACTGGTTTCCTAATCAAAAAGTTCTTGATGGCGTTAACATCCACAAATTTGTCGATGTTAGGAAATAAGAACAACCTGTAGGCAAGTAGATCAAAAATGGCCTCAAAAGAAATCGTACTCTTCATCCTAGCAAAGTAGCGAGCTTTCTCTAATAAAAACTGAGCGGGTAATCCTCTGATTCCTCCTTTGGTAGTCATGTTAGCCTCAATCTCATACTTCCCCAAATTAATCACAGCAAGAACCTCATGAGACTTGGGCTCTTCCTCCAAACCAATGAAAGAACATGATTGGTAACAGGTAAACCCAGTAGGTAAGAATACTCCTCCAATGTAGGAATCAACTGATAATCAAGGAAAGTAAAACATTGATACATCTGATCGTAGAACTGGGAAAAGTCGAGAGAATACCCTCCTTCATCCTGAGTTTCATAAGAGACATGATGGATCTATACTTCTTCCGAAAATCTGTAGAACTCTTGATCTCGGGAATCAGACTCATCAAATCATTTATCTTAGGATTCTTGAAACTGCACTTCCGAGTCTTTCTTTTTCCAAAATCCATGGCCAAATAGTACCTAAGATATTCGCAAAAGGTCAACTTTAAGTCCCTTGAAACAAAATGTTTTAAAGGATACTCATGGGTGCATGAATGCATGATGCAACAATCACACACAAGGTTGCTGCCTACAAGGTATGGGCTAAAAGTCACGAGCATGAGGTCAAAGGTACTACCTAAAAGGTATGGACTAAAATTTTATCACCTGCCGAACAAGGTTCTAAGAGGTTCCCAGAGTCTACATCCTTCCTTTGGATATTACCAACGTCTCGATTGACTCGATAATTAGTAATATTCTCAAGAAAAACATGTCTGAGTGTAGTATCGCATGACAACCACTTCAGGATTACTCCGTCATAGTTTCCGCACTACACCTAAAAGGCCAAGATGGGTTAAAGGTTCTATGGTCCTCAGTTTTAGCAGGCTCCCAGGTCGAAAGCAGCACATCTTTTGGATTACTCGGTAAACGATACTACAGTCAAAGGGGAATCCACTGAGTGGGGGATCTCATGTCTCCTTTTTTGGGATTACTCCCTCAAAGTTAACATGACTATACCGCCCGTCCTATCTTAAGTTTTCCCAAGTCCGGGTAGAGGACTTATGAGAAATCACCAAGCACCCTGAAAACCAAGAAAATCCAGACAAGCATATACAACACATAATATACAACAAATAATAGCACATACACAAATAAACAAAGATAGGCTCAACCCACTTAGGGGTGGACCAGCATTTGGTCGATCTGTCCCCAGTGAAGTTGCCATTTTTCTATAGTGGTAGAAATGTTGAGACTAAGCCATTGGATTGACTTGACTCGCATAGATCAAATAAAAATCGCCACCACACTTTATTGTTTCCAAAGGAATGGAAAAAGAGTGAATAACCCAAAAAGAGGGGGAGAAAATCTAAGTTCGGGGGTTGGTTATGCAAAGGGAAGGTATTAGCTCCCTAAACATCTAAGGTACTCCACAGGAACCTCTTTGAAAATTTGTGTATTTTGGCTATAACCGTTGTATAAAAAATAGATGGTGGAGATGAGAAAGGAAATATTTTTTACAATTTTTGCACCCGCCGCGGTTGCGAACCTTTAGTGCCTACATACCACCTTTCATGCAATAGGGGATCAAGGTACTCGTAGTTCACCTTAAAAATTTTAAAACACAAGTGTGTTGGTTAATTTTAAGAGACGAGACATCATCATCGTATCCGAGTGGAAAAAATACTTACTACCCACGATTATGAGAAAGAAGAATTCACGTCATCTTAAAGTAGAGGATATAGCTTGGATTTTAAAATCAAGAAAGCCTCACTCAACATCCAAGTGGAAAATATCTCACTTCACTACATATCATAGAAGTATAGTGGCTCACATCACTACAAGGATCAACAAGAGTCTAATCTTTTGAGAAAGTTTTAAGGTAAAAGCCAAAATAGAAAAATGGTTTGAATGAGATTGATTGACTTTTAGTCTTCTCACAAAAAATTTCGAAGTATTATTAAGTTAGTTAAAATTTGATTAAGAAAAGATTTTTTTGAAAATGCATGGACCTAAGTCCAAGTTCATTGTGAAAGAGGTTCAAGTTTAGAAAACAATAAGAGTTTTCAAAAGGAGGGAGAATATTTTTAAAATTAAAGAAGATGGGAGGAGATGAAGGGACTATCCTAAAGCATAAGGTAAAAGCTAGGGAAAAGAACCATCTAACCAACAAGAAGCCAACACTTGACACAATGAGTCAATGTAGAATTCTCATCCTTTGGATTTGGAACTAAACAAGCAAAGATATTAAACCTCTTAATAATACCAAACTTCAAATGCATTAAGTCTTCACAAAAATTAGGCAGAGTAACGACTATATACAGATGAATTCCCAATCACAGACAAATCATATAATCAGAATAACCTGCACACAAAGAAAACAAACAACCCAATGTCTAGGGGTAAACCCTAAGAACTCCAGACAAAATAACAACAGAAGTCACCAAGGTCTCAAAGGTGGTCAATGTCTCTAATCCTAAGTCCAAGAAGTCCATAACTTCATCATGCCAAGGATAGTAACCAAATAGTCCAAGTAACATTAAAACTTTTTTATTGTTCAAGTTGGTTATTAAGTATCTTCAAAAAGAAAATGAAAGCTCAAGTGAGCAAAACAAAATGACATAAAGGTAAATGCTCAAGTGAGCAAAGATGAAAATAGCATGAAATGAAAATTCTAAAATAAATGGTGCGTAAAAGTAAAGGCGTAAAGTGAAAGCATAAAAATAAAAGTCAATTGTTAATGGGTTAGAAATTAGAGGTTAGTTGAATGACCATCTTGAATCTAGAATTTCAAAACTCATTAGAAGATTGATAAAATCAAAGCCTCTCAACAATAAGTTTCATTTACTTTTTGTCAAGTATATCATTCATTTCAAATTCTCGAGGCAACAACAAATGATCAACGATGTTTAAATGATTCACTTAGACCAAATTTTATGAAAGTACATTAGAGGATTGATAAGACCAAAGCCTCCTAAAAATGAACCTCAAGGTTATTGGATCAAATGTTTCAAATTAAACATGATTGGGCTTGAAAACATAGGTTTGGGCCATAAATGATCATTTCTCGAATCGGGATAAAATTTAATGTTATGTTAAGCAATTGTAAGTGGACTTATATAGAAGTCGCACCTTTTTTAAGGTCGGTCAATAACAATCTATGTACCATATGTTTGGAGAAATGATATGTAGATCATCCTCTAACAACATGTAATACAAGTAAGAAAGGGATAAGATGAATAGGGAAGAGATACATTGTATGAAATTAGGGTTTCAAATATCATCAACATCATTCATCCATTTTAGTGGATTTGGTTAATCAACCTATCAACACCCAAGATATAATGAGGTTGAGGAATTTGTCACCAAATGAAGTCCAAGTCAGAACCAAACAAAAAATAATAAAATAATATTTAATAAAACAAAACTTAAATGGTTAATAAAAAGGAAAATAAATGGTAAAATATACAAAGTATATTAAAATATCAAATAAAAATCCTAAAAAAATAGTCAGAGGTCAAACATGATTCAATAATAGTTGACAAAAATTTTCAGAATTTTTTAAAATCAGAAACTATTTTTAGAAATAAAATAAATAAATAAATAAAACCAAAAAATGGTTAAAAAATAGTAAAATCAAAAATACAAATAAAACAAAGTCATCAAAAATTGCCAAAAGACCAAAGGACCTTTCCATGAATTTTTTAGAATTTTTAACAATCAGAAAATAATTTTAAACAATTAAAACAATCAAAAGAAATTGAAAAATAATTTAAATAAATATCAAATATGAAAATATAAATTTTTTAAAAAATTAAAATCAGAAAGATAATATTCCAAAATATTTTGTGAATTTTTCATAATTTTTTTGACCAGAAATGAATTTTTTATGGATTTTTGAAGTTTAAAACAAATAAATATAAAATCAGAAAATAAAAATAAAACCAAAAAGAGTACAATGTGATCAGCTATTTATAGGGAAGTGATGGGAATGAGAATTTGACGAATTAGTGGAGTTTGGAGGGTAATCGTGAGAGACCGTAGACATGAGAAACGTGTAACTTGCTTAGCATCAAAACTCACTCAAACCTTGCGTTTCAAGGCTCTAATCCACTTTGGCAAGTTGTTTAAACATGTTTACATAAAAAAGATGTGCTAATTTGGTGTTTATAAGCCACATTATGGATTTCAAATTTTGACTTTGGAGAAAACTTCAGTTTCAAGGTACCAACTTTGAATTCACGGTATTCACAGCTCAAGGGGTCTTATGGCATAACTATTGAAGCATTTGAAAGATAAGGTCACAATCTTTGAAATGTACAAAGAGTGAGATCAATTGGATACTTGAGCTAGGAGTTGTGATGAGTCAAAGTTGAGAAAAAGATGCTGACTTTTATACTTGGAAAATTTTCAAGTTTTTTCTTCAAAAGTGACCTATAATATTTTGATTCCAAACAAGGTCTTCCTCTAAAATATTTCTTTGATAACTGGTGGTAGCTTGAATTGGACTTCCCAAAGAGCACTGTGAAACTTGAATCACACAAAAATACTAAGTATTGAAAAAGTTATGGTCTTGTGAATTTGGTGAAAATCCATGAGGTGACCTATAATCTTTTGAGTTCTTAAGGCATCTTCAACCATTTTCAAGTCTTGCTCATAAACTAAAAGTTTAAGTTCACATTATTAAGATTAATATGGAGAAAAAAATGGGCTCAAGGAGATAAAAATTTACCAAGTTATGATCTTTTGAAGTCACATAAGGGAATTTATTAGCTTATCTAGAGGACTTGTAATCTTTCTCTATCATTAGGAATCTTCCACACAAAATTTGCTTGAAAATTTTAAAGTGATTGGTTGATAAACCTTTTAGGATAAGCATACCTTTGGTATCACTCAAAAATCTCAAAAGATGAACAATATATATCCCTTAGAAGTTCAAAACCCTAGCTCTTAGAGCACCAAAATGCCTTGGAAACCCCTTTCAATTTTGACAATATTTCTTGAACAATCACTTTAGCCATGTGAACAAAAGTTGTTGTGGATGATAATAAGAAACCATAGCAATAATAACCACTTCCAAATATTAAGAATTGAGAGAGTTGTGCATTTATGATCAAGGAATCAAGAACTTGTCCAATTAGGTAAAACTTCTTCAATCAATTCTTGCATCTTTTAACTTCCTTTGATAAATTGAGGCATGATGAATCATAGAAGACCTTGTCTTGATATCACTTTAAAGCACTCTCAATGATGAAGCTTGAATATCATTTAAGCTTTATTGAAGAAGGCGTGGAAATAAACCATGAACCTATGAATCAACCTGATTCTATGTATTATGCCTTCACCTATAATATCATCATTTAAAGTAAATATTCATTTATTTGTTAGTTAAAAGTTAATCAACACAAGACATATATGATAACAATATACAAATCAAAGGGCTTGGTGATCCCTCATGAGCAAACCTAGAGATAGGGAGAAGAACCAAACCCAAGTGTAATCTTGATATGATTGAGCTAATATGAGATGATAGAGGAATCTTAGGGGGAAAAATTAGGGTACAACAATATCTCTATGTTCGAGGGGCGTGACCATTTTCCGAGGCAACTAGTGAGGTTACCCTAGAGGTGCGTGTGTGAAGTGTGATTCAATTTAGTTCATTTATCTTACATTTAGGGTTATCTAACGGTTGGTTTTAGATCTTGCCATACATGCCTAGTTACTATATAGTAATAGCAATAATAAAACAGTAAAGTGCAGGAAATAAAAAATGTATGCTATTACAAGGCTTCAGGAGTAGGGGTACATATAGTAAAAATCATGGCAAAACATAGTAAACCCTAATTAAAACTATTACAAACCGTAGCAGTTACATAATCGGAAAAATAACCCGAAAATAATAAAGTACGCGAAGATTGTAAAATAAAGGGAAAAAGGAAATTGTTTTGTGATTTTGATTAAAAAAATTATTTGATGATTAACCTAAAACCCTAATTAATTTTAATAAAAAAATAAATTAGTTAATTAAATTAAAACGAAACCCTAAAATCTATGTTGATTTTAATTGGAAAAAGAAGGGTTTAATGATAACAACCTAGAAAAACTAAATTATTGATTTTAAAAAGAAATTAATTTAATTAATTAAAAAAATTAATTAAGTTGATTAAAAATAACTAAAGTCTAAATTGATTTTAATTTTAAAAAAAGGTTAATCTAATTATGTAAAAAAATTAATAGTAAAAATAAAATAAAATAAAAATGAGATTGGGCCTGTATTGAAGCAAACCGGGGGTATGAGTAATAAGACTGGCTAAAGCCCAAGACAAGAGGTCCAATATGTTGATATGGCATGCGTGATCCAGCACGAACAGATCCAGGAGATCCATGGTGTATATGCAGGTTCTGGCGCATTGGTCTGGAACTAATGAGATCCAAGGGTGCTATCGAGAGGGTGCATCATTGAGGCATAAGGATGGCTTCACTGGATCTGCAAAAATCAGAAAACATGAAAAATTTGTTTCGCGCCAGGATCAAACCCGTGTATGGGCATAGTAATGACTTAATGGCAAGCGCGCCACCACTGGGGTGGCCATACATCCATTAACCTATGTCAATCAATAAGTATATAATATAAACCAAACTTCAAAAGTCAGACAACACAAAAACACGCGCCTGAGTGGGACCCTTGTGTTTGGAATGGACCAATCACAACATCATGTCATGCCACGCGTTTTTAACCACCAGTAAAACCACCCTGGACGATGGTTCTGGTCACCTTCTCCGATTTCATCATAATCAAAACCTGTGAAATTCAATCAAAACGAAAAAGAAAATAACCCTAATTGACTAATTAAGGTCCTGCGATTTCAATGGTGTGATTAGCTTGGTCTAAAAACACTTGCATCATGAGATCTGAAACTTCAAAATCTTTGTGCCCTAACAATGGAACGCTCATGTTTCTTAACCAAACCTTACATGTAGAATGTTGGAACAATTCTAATGATGCACATGAGTTATGTTGGCATGTTAACAACATTTGAAATTGTGTGAAACCATAAAAACCAAAACATGATCTCAAGGATTCAAATGCTTCATTTTGACCTAATTACATGGCTCAAAACATTCCTCAAGATCAATTGATTGACAGATGAATTTTCAGTCAACTGATCAAAAGTCAACTATACACTGAAAAGTCAAACTTTGACTTTTTAGTCAAAATCAAGTTTCAAAGATCATAATTCATAAAAACATCTCAAAATGTGAAACTTGTTCATCAAGAACTCAAAAAGTCAAGATTTCATTTTGAAAAGTCAAAATTTCTAAACTTAGAAATTTTTCTAAGTGTTGAAATTTTCATATTTTTTCATAACTTTGAGCCAAATTTCCACCATGATGAAAGATGATTCAAAGGAAACTTCCAACATGAAAGTTGAATATCTCAATGAGATCTAAAACATTGTAGAACATAACTTCTCCTAGAAATGCATGGATTTCAAGTTATGATTTTGTGAATACATGTTCATGAAACTTGGAAACTTAGTGAAATTTTGCCCTAGTTTAGGCAGGATTTTGACCTAACTACATGGCAATTTGTCACATAGTTACAAGGGGAATTTTCAAAAATGTCCAACATAGAGGTTGTAGAGGATGTTACAAGATTTCAAAAATGTCAAAGGACTCATTGAGGTCATGTTTGAGCAAGGAGAATCGAAGGCAAGAAGTTAGGGTTTTCAAACCTGAATTACAAGCCATTTTGTGAAGAACACATGAACCAAATCCATGCTAGGCTGCATAATCTTTGCTTTGCAGGACTCAAACTTGTTTGTCACTCCATAATTAATGTTTTACACAACTGATAGGGTCATTTTCCAAGCATTTGAGCCATTAACCAAGTTGCATTTCCATTAATGGCACAAAGTAACATTGCCATTCTAGTAAAGAGGCTTTAATCACAAAGTCAACTTGTCTTGAGCTTTGCATTTGTTCTTTCTGACCAAGAATCCTCTACACAATCAGATAAGCATGTTTGAAGTGCCTAACCACTCTAGATAGCTTTGTACTTGTGCATTGGAACCACACTTCTCAAGCTTTCTTCAAAATCAAGCAAAAACCATAACATGTGAACTGGTACTTCTGATCAGCAAAAGCTCTCAAGACCTTTTCCTATACATTGAGACACTATTATGCAACCTAACATACAAGCTTGAACACCCTGAAACACTCCCAAACTCCCTCTAGCCAGAATTTTCTTCAAAACACCATTGTTGTGCAAGTTCTGACTTTACACATCAAACTCATATCTCCCTCGTGCGTTCTTTGGCCTTTTAGTTTCTAAAGCTTCCTTGCATCAAATACAAACTATCCCACACCCTGTTACATGACTGTAACATCATCTTCATCAACTTCCATAGCCAAAAACAGAGTATTGTAGTTGGACTTCTACAGACCATTCCAGCCACTCTCAACTCAGGTAAGCATCGCATTAGCTTCCTAGACACTCAAGGAAGCTAACCTGATCATTGCAGCACCTTGAATCAAGCTCAAACTCATTTCACAATTTCCAGTTTTGAGGTATTTTTCTTGAACTTATATCTTCTCATTTAGGCATTGTTAGGCTTGCATTTGTGAAGATAAAATGTAGACATCATTACCCTGAAACTATATATGTCCATAGATTTCATTTATGTTGCTTGAGCAGGGAGAATTTTGAGTTTGAACCTCTGAAAATATTTAGGTCAGAATTTGGTACTGTTAGAAATTCATACTCATCTTTGAGAATTAGCTTAAGTTATTTACATATTCAGAATCGTGAGGAAATTTCTAACAAGTTTGATATTGGATGTTGGAGGTTGAAGATGAAGTTCATTCAGGACTTATTTTCAATTATATATTTATTGTTTTGTTTATATGAACCGATGTATAGTCACTCCAGTGGTAAAGCGCACGCCTGTTAACCTTTGGGACCTGGGTTCGAGACCCAGTGGTACCCTTTTGTGCATTTTTCACATTTTTCACTTCCTTTTTGTTTCAGTTTGCAGCGCTGGGCCTCCAACATTGGGCCTGGCTATTCTTTTTGCTTCATCTAACCCCAGTTTCAATTTTGCACCCCTGGCCCAATCCTTTTATATTTTTATTTTCTTTTTCTTATTTGATTTTTATTTTCAGTTTTATTATTTTCATTATTATTATTATTAATATAATTTTTATTAACAAAAAATCTAAAAATATTTTATTTATTTTTTTACATATTTAAAAAATACTTATTTATATTTTATTTTTCTTTATAAAAAAAGACTAAAAATATTTTCTTGATAAATTTAATTTCTTTTTTATAATTAATATTTAGATAATTAGGTTTAATTATTATATTATTCTCTTATAAATTAATTAATTTAGAACTTAGGCTTATTTTAATTGATTAATCTTCATTTTATTTTTTATTAATTTAAAACCTTTTCATAAAAAACCCTAAAAATCCTTTTTAAGTTAATTTCTTTTCTTAATTAGTTTAAGTTAATTTTATTTAATTTTAACTAATCATTTTTATTAATTATGTTAAAACCCTTTCATGAAAACTAAACAAAATCATTTCTTTTTCCATTTCGTATTTGTATATTATTTTTTTAATTCTTGTACATTTATTCAATATGGTTGTAATAGACAATTAGCTTTAATTTTCTTGCGAAATCCCATTTGTAAATTTGTACACCCCCTCCCCTAATGATGTAATAGCTTAGTATTTTTATTTTCTGCAATTTATTGCTTTATATAAAGGCTAGTAATTAGGGTTTGTATGGAAAGATAAAATCAACAAGTTAGCAAACCCTAATCCAAGATAAACAAGCATGTAAATCAAACACATTTACACACTTGCACCCTTAGGGTAATTCCACTTTGTTGCCTTACTAAAATGGCCATGTTATGCATGTGGGATATCTTAGCGAAAAGCAATCAAAAATGCAAGATTATAGTCCCTCGATGACGCTATCAAATGTTG
The DNA here is from genome assembly GCA_948472305.1 of Vicia faba. Classification (NCBI taxonomy): domain Eukaryota; kingdom Viridiplantae; phylum Streptophyta; class Magnoliopsida; order Fabales; family Fabaceae; genus Vicia; species Vicia faba. The sequence goes on from OX451737.1 coordinate 1,234,063,342, forward strand.
CCTTTCAAAATGATCTTAGTCCCTCAAAGATAATTGCTAAGATATTTCAGAATATTGCTATCATGGCTATACGATGACCTACGCCCGTCCTTTTACATCCAAAGATAAGGCTTCTTACCAAATAAATGGTAAGATAGCAATATCAAAGGAAAGGAAGAAATGAACAAAGACTTTTGAGTAGGTAGATTGTTCCTAGTTGCTTGCTCAACTTCAAATAAAACACTCTTGCTTATCTTCAAAACAAACACCAAAACTTTCAAAAACACTTTCAAAACATTTTCCAAACATGAAACATTTTCAAAATATCAACACTTTGTATACGTTCTTATGAACGAGAACTATTACAAAGTTTGCCTAAACGATGGTGCCTTTTCAAAATACTTTCAAAACCACACAAAACACATTTTCAAACAAAAGCAAGTGATCTAGCAAGCAACTAAGAGCCCATAGATAACTATGGATGAAAAGGGTGCTAATACCTTCCCTTTTCATAATCTACCCCCCGAGCTCAAGAAATAATCTCAAAGGTCTTTTCTGTTCTTTTCAGCCTTTCCTTTTAGATAAAAGAAAATCCGGTGGCGACTCTTGCTAACCGCAACATTTGTGATAAAACGCAAAACATCCCAAGTCAGTTCTCTCACTGTATCACAGAACTGGTGACTCTGCTAGGGAAAAAACTTAAAAGTGGGGTTACCTTAGGGATAGATCACCTTTATTTGCTTTTATTGTTTGACTCGATTGCTTTACATTTTGGTTCCTTGTTTGGGCTTACTCTAATCCTCTACCCGGATTTGGGATACCTTATAGGTAAGCAGCAATATGTTGTGGAAACTATGCGGGGTATACCGACATGGTCTAAGCAATAGCTACGTTAGTGTGACACATTTGTGGGTACCGGTAGCCCTTGAATAGTCAAGGAGAATACAGGGCTGTTGTGTGGTGTCCTGAAGCACTAATTGACTTTAGAACCTTTACTTGACCAACTTTTGCCATTATGAAGTAGTGAGATAACCGGCTTTGGTGCAGTCTGAAGTTGGTTGATACTCAATACTACACTCATTGAGATCAGACTTCTTGGGATATTTCGGTCGCCATTAAAGAGGCTCGCGCTGAAACCATGCCCAACAAGAAAGATCAGTGATATTGAGGTCCCATAGAACCCGGTTACTATTTCTAGGAAAGGTTTGAGCTAACTAAACTTCAAGAGGGTACTTACCTATGAGACTCCATGCAAGCCTAAACCTAAGGACTTGTTTGCCTTTTTTGTATATGTTTACTTGTGCATAACATCATAAACACCATAACATCATACTCATTCTTACTAACCATTTCAAGAATTTTTGGGATTTATCTTTATTCTATTTTGTAGGACATGGCTTCTATTCGCAGGAAAACCATTCAAGTCAATCTTGTAAGAATTCCTTCCCAACTCAAAGAGCTAGCATCAAGGGTCCCTGAGAACTCTTCATTCACCAAAAGACATGGTTGACTCCTAAACTTGGTTACCTCCAATACAAATGAAGATATGATGATGGTGCTTTTCCTGTTCTTTAATCCTCTACACCATTGCTTTACTTTTCTCGATTATCAACTTGTGCCTACTATGGAAGAATTATCCCAACAATTGAGGATTCCCATTCTCAATCAACTACCCTTCAACAGTACGGAAATAGATCCAAAACCTGGAGAGATTTCCCGAGCACTACACTTATAACAATTTGATATCACAACTAATTGGGAAACAAGGAGTGGTGTCAAAGGTTTCTTAGCCAAGTTCTTGTTTGAGAAAGCTCAAGACTATTGGAACTCTTTAGACTTGCAAGCTTTTGAAGAAATCTTGGCCCTTCTCATCTATGGGATGGTTTTGTTCCCAAACCCTGATCAACTCATAGATATCAATGTTGTCAAAATCTTCATGTCTCGCAATCCGGTGCCTACTTTGTTGGGAGATATTCTACATTCTTTTCACTCTCGCACTATAAGGAAAAGAGTTATCCTCATGTGTTTCACTCCTCTCTTGGCAAGATGGTTTATTTCGCATCTTCCCTGATCTGTGTTGAAGAACGAACAAGGTTTGAGGTGGTCCTATAGGTTGATGATGCTCAGACATTCAGATATCCATTGGTGTTCTCGATCCTTGGAGAATGTTACTATCATCGACCGTTGTGGTGAATTCCCTAATGTCCCTTTACTTGGCATTAGAGGAGGTATCACTTACAACCCCTGCTTAGATTTACGACAGTTTGGTTATGCCCGAAGGGATGGTCTACATGAGATGCTCATTCAAGGAGTGGTATTCGACTATGAGAGTGACGATCAAAACTACCTTCAGAGGTTTATCCGAGCTTGGAGGATGGTAAGCAAAGTGGATAGCAAGACGCTGGGACATAAGAATTCCATTCCCCTCGAGGCTTACCTTAAGTGGGTACGAGCTCGTGCTTAGAAACTTGTGATGCCTTATCCCTCCATCTTACCAATTATCATGGAACATGTGGTCGAAGGAGATGTCCCGTACACTGTTCTCCATCTCGACATGCCTACTTCTCTCGAAGACTTGCAAAAAGGTTGGATTCAGCTTAAGGAAGAACGAGATACTTCCGAAGCTCAATTTTATGTTAGCGAGAAGAGGGTCTTGGAGCTTACGAAGCATCTACAAGAAGAGCAAAGTGTGAACGCCTACCTTGCGTCGAAGATGATGCGTTCAGTATTTTTATCTTAGAAAGTTATTTTGTAAGCCCAAGAGGCATGTTGTAATCTTTTGAACTAATTAATGAAAATTGGCGTTTATTCATTCTTTTGTCTATATAAATTTAAATCTCATTAATCCTTGAAATCATTTGCATGTACATCTTCCATGCACCATAACATGACAAGTTTTCATACAACAGGTTCCCTTATCTTTCTGCTATTTATTTCAGCAAGATGGATCTAGAGAAAACTGTGAAGGATCTTCAAGCACAAAACTCTCAATTCCAAGAGACTCTACTAGCCCTAGCCAAGGGGCAGCAAGATATGATGGCATTGCTGGCAGTTAAGAAGAAACCTAAGAAGAAAGCTTTGCTCAACATGGGTAGAAGGTTCAAGGAGTCGGTTCGTCAGATCCCGATAGTGGAAGATTCATCTGAAGAGGACGAGAATCAGATTGGTGAGGTTAAGAGTACCCAGGATGACTGTGTTAATGATTAAGCATCTGATGATGATTATTTTGACGAGCAGTATCCACCCGCCGATATCAAGTATAAACAACTAGAAGACAGATTGAAGGCTGTTGAAATCCAAGTTATCCCCGGTTTAGATTTTGATGATTTAAGTTTGATCTCTGGGGTCGTCATTCCCACAAATTCAAAATACCAGTCTTTGCAAAGTACGATGGAGTTTCTTGTCCAAAACTTCACCTGAAATCTTATATGCACAAGATACAATCGCACATTGCTGATAAAAACTCTGGGTTCACTTTTTCCAAGAGAGCTTGGCCGGAACCCAACTAGAATGGTTTTATAAGTTAGATGGGTCTCGTATCAATAATTGGGAGGATTTAGCTACCGCCTTCTACCATCAGTACCAGTATAACACTGACTTGGCACCAACAAGGGTTCAGTTGCAAGATATGACCACGGGAAATAATGAAGGATTTAAAGAGTATGCACAAAAATGGATAGACCTCGCCATTAGGGTTCAACCACATTTGATTGATAGAGAACACATTGACATGTTTATGGGCACTTTATTCGGTCTATTCTTTAACTTGTTGGTTGGTTGTTCCTCCTCCGAATTCACTGAGTTAATCTTAACTGGTGAAAGAGTTGAAAGCGGCATCAAAAGTGGGAAGATCTCTGTGGCATATGCCTCCACTTCTAATCCTGTCAAGAAACCTTTTGCTTCAAAGAAGGAAATCAATGTTGTGTATGGGGCAAGGGCCCGTACCAAGAAGAATGATCATCCATCTGTTAATTCTGTCTGAATCTCCAATCTAACTCCTACTCCAAGACCATCTGCTAATCATCAACATTTTGAAACTCCGAGAAGACAATTTACGAGTTAGGCATGTCACTATCTCAAGCCCTTCAACATTTGCTAAAGGATAATTTAGTGACATTGCGTGATCCTCCTGCCAACCCTGATACCTCTTCACCAAAGTATAATCTGAATGCTAAATGTGCTTACCACTCAAGCAGCCCCAAGCATGAGACTGACCAATGCTGGGCCTTGAAGAATAAAATTCAGGATTTAATTGATAACAAGACTATTGAGTTAGATCCTCCTCCAACTATGAATGTAATCACCGCGCCTATGCCAAATCATGGCAAGGGTGTTAATGTTGTTGAAGATACAATTTTTGGTGCCTCTGTTGAAGACTTGACTACGCCATTGGACATCATCAAAAAGAACCTGTTGAAAGCTAGGATCTTCCCTGGCTGTGTAAAGGACTGCATTTTCTATACTAAACAACTCAACGGATGCGAAGGGCTGAAGGAAGGTATTCAATGCCTGATGGATAGCCACGAAATTCTATTTGAGAAGACTCTGCTTGCCGAAAGTTTTACTAACAAATGTTAAGATCTCTCCATTATCACCATCTCAAACAAGCCTCTTAGGATCTCCTCCAAAGGTCCTATTAGGATTTCAAATGAACCAACTGTTTCTCCCTTAATAATTACCAATCTCTGACCAATTCCCTATTCTTCAAACAAGGCAGTGCCATGGAACTTGAATATGTGAAAAACACAAGAAGGGGGGTTGAATTGTAAAACTTAAAACAAATGGCTTGACAACACAGAATTTTTATCCTGGTTTGTTTGATCTCAAACTACTCCAGTTCACCCGTCAAGGTGATTTCGCCTCTCTCCAACGAGGTCTTAATTCACTATTCTCAAAGAATTACAACAGCTACTTTAACAACTGTTAAAGTCTTCTTGAGTACAACCACAATCCGGTTAATCTCAAGGAACTTCTTTTACAAATGAATTGAACAAGTGCGTTTTTGTTTTCTTACAAAACTGTATATCATAACTGTGATAATTACACTAAAATAAACTTGGAATAAAATGACTTTGCTTAAGCTTTGAATATGCGTGGTTTGGATAGCTTAGCAAAATTGAGTGTGTACGTCCGTGCTTCTTTTCACAAGCAGTCATGTTTATATAGGCAAGTAAGGATACGTTGTCCATAAAGCAGGTTTAATGATAATAATGCACTTTCCTTTTGTAGAAGATCTTTGTCTGAAGAAAGTTGTTAGCATTTAATTCAGTCTTGAATAACTAGTAACACTTCAGAGTCTTCTTTGTTGTATCTGCTGATAACGCTTCAGAGTGTTGATGACTTGGTAAAGATGTCTTTGATCAGAGTCAGAGTGTATTTGTTTAGGCGCAGATTTTGGTCATCAAACTTCAGTGTTTCAGCGTGTAACATAGGTTGCTGATCTTCTGATGCTGATTCCCTTCTGATGCTGATTCCATCAGAACTTCTACATATACAAAGCATAATTTTAAGGAGCATAATTGTTCTTTGTATATACTTTAGAAATAATATTATTCTATGTATTTTGTTATCATCAAAACTTTAACCAAGGGTTGTAGAATCAAACTATGTTCTAACAATCTCCCCCTTTTTCATGATGACAAAAACCAGATTTTTTCAATAAAGAGTAAAGAATAAAGAGTATAGAATTAAGAAGAAAAACTCCCCCTGAGTTGATTACTTCCTTTTAATTACATGAGTCTTTGAGCATCATAATCTTACTGTATCTTTCATCAGAGTTTTGTACCTGTTCAAGCTTTTTAGAAGAGACAATTTGAGTAGATTAGAATGTTTGAGACTTATGTATCAGTAATCCGTTATTGAAAATATCTTTTTCTTTCTCCCCCTTTTTGTCAGTTATCAAAAAGAACAAATAATCAGAGCCAAAATTAGTTGATATTAAAAATAGAATCAATGATAAGTTCAGAGCTATGTAGAGAATATTACAGAAAAACAAAACTTTTAAACAGAGGAAAATCTAAGAGGGAGGAGGAAGACGCGTGAACAAAGCTTCCAACAAGCCCTTGATTTGGATGTTGGTTTCCTCCTGCTTGGTTAACATGCTCTTGATTTCCGAAATTTTGTAATCCTGTTTATCCATTCTTTCCTGCATCAAAATATTAGATCTCTTCAGGTCTTCTAAAGTCTGTCTTTCATAGGAGGAAGCTTGAGGATCTTCAGCAACTGGATGCTTCTCAGAGCATTCTGCAATGTCCTCTTTTTGACCCAGTTCTTCAGCAGGAATCATTTGCTCTGGAGTAACAGTCAGATTGAGATCTTCTGACTCTAGTTGAACTTTGTCTACTGGACGATGTTCAGACCAGGGAGCATTGTCCAGAGGGAGAACTTCTTCCTTGAGTAGCTGGCTCGGAACTTGATCTTCAAAAACTTTTAGCAGGTTACTGAAGTTCTGTTGAACTTGTTTGTAGCTATGTTCTTGCATTTTATGAGTTTCAGAACATACCCATTTTCTGAAACTTGTCCAAAGATAATCTGATGCAGCAGGATCAATCAGCTCAAGACTAGCTTGCTTCAGTGAAGTTATCCACTTCTGCATTTCTGTTTCAAATATCAATAAACTGGTACCAACATCTGGTGTAGGTTCAGATGGTTTTGGTTTTGGAATGGATGTTTTGTTGGTTATGGCAGCCAGGCGTTCGAAAACAGTTAAGTCAATGACATTTTTGGCATGGTCATTTGGATTGATCTTTGGTGAGGAAGTGGGAGAGTCTGGAATGATTATTGGACTTGTTAGGGTGTTTGGTGGAGTTGATTCTAGTGAGGAGGGAATTTGGGGAATATTCAGAATGGTCAGGGGTATACTGATGTTCAGAGGTTCAGTGAATCCAGGAATGGGAATGGGATCAGAATCAATAGTTTGGTTGGATTGATGGTGATAAAGTTCTGGTTCGCAGGATTCAGGGGGTTGGACCTCAGAAGTTTGCACTTCAGGTTGTAATGGTTCAGGTTGTGGAGAAGGTGGATGAGTTTCAGGTAGAGGAGAGAGTGGAATTTCTGGTTGAGGTGTTTTTGAAATGGTTTCAGAGTTTGGATTTACTGGTATGGGAGCAGATATATGCTGGTCAAAGGTTTCAATATCTGATAGAACTTTTGCAAGTTCTTGTTGAGTTACTTCATTATTTGGATTTATAGGTAGGAAGTGAGATCCTCTAAGAGATAAAGTTTCTGAGGGGTCAAATTCAATGTCAAAGTCATCAAGTGTTTGTGGAGTAGGGTTTTATGATTGAGTGGGGATTGGTACAGATGTTGATACAGATACTGAATCTAAAACAGTTACAGAAGAAGGATTACCTCTCTTTTTAGCTGCTTTTGGAGTGCGCTGGGATGATCCTTCTGCTGCAGCCTTCATTTTCTTGTTTTTCTTCAGCACAACTTCTGGAGCCTTCTGTTGCAGATCCCGAATGTTTAAATCTGGTGTTGTACCATCTGCCTTGCATGCATCCAGATATCTGACTATTATCTCAGGTTTAGAATCAATTTCTGAGAACATGGGAAAGTTATCCAGAGGGATTCTTCTGCTGGAGATTGTTGCAAAAGAAGTGACATTGGGTTCCTTCTTTATGTTCTCAATGATCTTCATCTTCTTCAGATTCTTTGCATTCAACTGTTTGCCAACAGTAGCTTCTAAAGTTCTGATTTCCTGAGCTTCTGTTAGATGATCAATCAGCTTATTCTCTGTTAGAATATCTAATATGAGCCTTCCTAGGGGTATCCAGTCCCTTTTTGTGCGCTCCTCTTCTCTGGTCTCCTTAACACTAGTCCTTAGATGCTTGAACAGAAGATGAGCCAGATTCACCTTAATCTTCTGGGAGATGAAGTAGATCAGAAACCGTTGATCAATATTGATGTAGTCAGGAGAGCTGGTTGGCTTCCTGTGGTTTATGCATCCCAGAATAATCTTAGCCCATATTTTGTGATGGTCTTTTAGATCCCTTATCTTGTTGGAGGGAAGACCCAGAGTGAAGATTTCTCTAGCAATTAGGGAGACATCAGCACATCTTTCAGCCATGTCTATGCATCTTACACCACCACCACTGTAGCCTATCAACCTTGCAATAAGGTCTTCAGTTATGACTATATTCTTCCCCATTATGTATGAAGTAACTTGATGGTTGGAAGATGAAGCATGAATCCAAAATTCCTTCACAAGGATTGGGAACGTTGGACCTACCAGACGGTCAAAATACATGTTCCATCCTTGAGCCTTTACTTCTTTAGAGAGATTGAACCCGTTCTCTTGAAGAATGTTAAAGTCCACAATCAATTCTGAGAGAACTTCTAGATTTTTGATGGGCGTGAGAAGAGTTCTAAAGGGTTCTTCATATTGTTCTGAGGAATCTGTTCTCTGAATACTGGTAGTTGGGTTGCTTGAGGAAGCCATGTTCACACAGAAAGTTGAGAAGAAATTGAAAGGGTTTTGAGAAAGATGCAAACTGAAATCAATTAGTTTGTAGAGAGAGTGAAAGTGAAAGAGTGTAAAGAATGAGAAATGTGTTTAAATAGATTTTGAAAAATATTTTGAAAACATAAACGGAAAGAGAGAGAAATAAATTATAATGATTATGAGCATTTAATGACAGCTGATTTTGGGGGATTCAGAAAGATATTGGAACAGTTACCCATGACACGTGTCCCAATGCATCCAATCAGCGCTTTTGACCTTTCAGAAACGTGAACGCGTGTTCAGCCTCAGAAAGTAGCTGATGAATGGATGAAAATTGTTTGCTTGAGTGAACAACACATTTCTATCCTTGAAATGAAGCGCTCAGATCTTCATGGATAAATTCTGATACAGTCTGTACTTCTAAAGATTGAGACAAATAGCAGAAGTGTTGTCACAGAGGATAGGGATGTTACTCTCAAATATATTGAAGTCCTCAAGTTGACTTTTCATCCAGAGCATTTGCGTGCTACATCCAGCTGCTGCTATGTATTCAGCTTCTGATGTTGATAGAGCTATTGTGGATTGTCTTTTACTGGACCATGAGATCAGATTTTCTCCCAGAAACTGGCAGCTTCCAGAAGTGCTTTTACGTTCTATTCTGTCTCCAGCAAAATCAGTATCACAGTATCCTACTAAACTGTAATCACTTGATTTTCTATAAAACAAACCCAGATTAGTAGTACCTTTCAGGTACTTGAAAATTCGCTTAACTGCTATTAAGTGAGATTCTCTAGGATCTGATTGGAATCTACCACAAATGCAAACACTGAATAGAATGTCAGGCCTTGAAGCCATCAGATTGAGAAGAGAACCAATCATACCTCTGTAGACCTTCTGTTCTACCTTGTTACTTACCTCTTCTTTTTCCAGAATGCACGTGGAGTGCATTGGAATCCTTGAGGGCTTACATTCTGAGAGATCAAATTTCTTCAGAAGTTCTCTGACATATTTGCTCTGATAATGTAGGTTCCTTCTGGAGTTTGGTTAATCCGAATGCCTAAAAAGAACTTTAGTTCCCCCATTAGGCTCATCTCAAATTCTGCATGCATACATTTAGCAAACTCTCTTCCCATAGAGGTTTTAGTGGATCCAAATATAATGTCATCAACATAAATTTGGCATACTAAGATGTCATTCTTAACTGTCTTACTGAACAGGGTTGTGTCCACTTTCCCTCTGGTGAATTCCTTTTCTAACAGAAAGTTACTTAGTCTTTCATACCACGCTCTGGGAGCTTGTTTCAGACCATAGAGTGACTTCTTTGGTTTGAAAACATATTCTGGATTTTTGGAACTTTCAAAACCAGGGGGTTGGTGCACATAAACCTCTTCTTCTATATAGCCATTTAAGAATGCACTCTTGACATCCATCTGATACAGAGTGATGCCTTTATTAACAGCAAATGAAATTAAAAGTCTGATAGATTCTAACTTGGCGACTGGAGCAAAGGTTTCTGTATAGTCTATCCCTTCTTGCTTACTATAACCTTGTGCTACCAGCCGTGCTTTGTTTCTGATGACTTCACCTTGTTCGTTCAGTTTGTTTCTGAACACCCATTTTGTGCCTATGACGTTGAATCCTTTTGGTTTGGGAACCATATCCCATACGTCAGTTCTTGTGAACTGATTTAGCTCCTCATGCATTGCCAGAATCCAGTCGTTGTCCAGAAGTGCTTCATCAATTGTTGTTGGTTCAATCAGAGAAACAAGTCCCATGAGGGATTCTTCAGAGTTTCTAAAGGTAGATCTTGTTCTGATTGGATCTTCCTTCCTTCCTAAGATTGTTTCTTCTGGGTGATCAATTCTGCTTCTGGGTGATCAATTCTGCTTCTGGATGGTCTTTTCTGGAGTTGATCAACAGAAGGTGCTGGATTGCTTATAGTGACTCTTTCTGATGTTGAGGGGGTGTCTCTGTTGAGAGCCTCTAAGTTGTCTTTAGTACCTGTGAGTTCAACTTCCATACCTACAAGGAATTCATTCTGCTTTGACTTTTGAGAGTCAAGCTTATCATCAAACCGAACACTGATTGACTCTTCAACAATCTGTGTTTCTGTATTGTATACTTTGTACCCTCTTGAGCATTCAGAGTATCCTAACATAATGCACTTTTGTGCCTTAGAGTCAAACTTGTTCAAATAATTTTTTGTATTCAAAATAAAACATATACATCCAAATGGGTGAAAATAGGAAATGTTGGGTTTTCTGTTCTTCCACAATTCATATGGAGTCTTTTCCAAAATAGGTCTGATGGAGATTCTATTCTGAATGTAACACGCTTTGTTTATTGCTTCTGCCCAAAAGATCTTAGCAATGTTAGTCTCGTTGATCATGGTTCTGGCCATTTCTTGCAATGTTATGTTCTTTCGTTCTACAACTCCATTTTGCTGGGGAGTTCTAGGACAAGAGAAGTCATGCAGAATGCCTCTTTCATTAAAGAATAATTCAAAGTCTTTATTTTCAAATTCTCCACCATGATCACTTCTGACTTTGATGATTCTAAGATCTTTTTCATTCTGAACTTGGTTTCAGAAGGTAACAAACACAGAGTGTTACTCGTCCTTGTGCCTTAAGAACTTTACCCATGTCCATCTGCTATAGTCATCTACGATTACTAACCCATACTTCTTGCCATTTACTGAGGCAGTTTTTACTGGACCAAATAAGTCAATGTGCATAAGTTCTAATGGCTTAGAGGTGGAAACAACGTTTTTGGATCTGAAAGCAGGTTTTGTAAACTTGCCTTTCTAACATGCTTCACACAGAGCATCTGAATTGAACTTCAAGTTAGGAAGTCCTCTGACCAGATTGAGTTTGTTAATTTGAGATATTCTTCTCATACTAATATGTCCCAATCTTCTGTGCCAGATCCATTGCTCTTTGTTAACAGACAGAAGACATTTTACATTCTGACTTTTCAGTTCAGAAAGTTTGATTTTATAAATGTTGTTTTTCCTCGTTCCATTAAATAGGATAGTCCCATCTTTCTGACTAACAGCTTTGCATGAATTTTGATTGAAGATTATATCATAACCGTTATCACTTAATTGACTTATGGATAACAGGTTATGCATTAATCCATCAACTAATAAAAAATTACTAATAGAGGGAAGATTTCCATTACCTACTGTTCCAGAGCCAATGATCTTTCCCCTCTGATTGCCTCCAAAACCTACGTGGCCTCCAGGCTTAAGTCCCAGGCTTTGGAACATATGCCTTCTTCCCGTCATGTGTCGTGAGCAGCCAGAGTCCAGGTACCATGACTGGTGTCTTTTCTTTGTTGTTAAAGATATCTTCCACATGTATTATTTTATCCTTAGGTACCCATATTTTCTTGGGTCCTGATTTGTTAGTTCTACCAAAACTCTGGTTGAATTTTGGTTTGACAGAGTAATCACTACTTGTATATTTTATGTCATGTGTGTGCCCATATATAAAGTGTGAATCAAGTGGAGTACGTTTTATAACTAAATCCATGGCATTTTTTGGTGTAGGAACCTTACCTTGATATCCTATCCCTTTTCTGCCATTTCTGCTAACTCGATAGATCATTGAAGCCATTTTGCTTCTGTCTGTTTTTAGCTAGAAACTTCTGAAAGTTGTGATCATACTCTTTGATGATCTCATCAGCATTGCTGGGAGTTTCAGGGATTGTTTCCTTCTGAGAGTTTTGCAATTGATTTTCTAATTTTGAAATTTTATCTTTTAACTCATAATTCTCCAATTTGAGACTCTCAGTCTTATCAGAGTCAGAAGCAAGATTCCTTTTCAGGTTTCTGAATTTGACTCTGATCTACTGATACCTTTCCAGAATTTCATTAAGGCTTTCAGCTAATTCAGCCTTAGTATAATTAATAGTAAAGTCAGGGAATACCTCTTCTGTATCTGATTTTGAATCTGAACCAGAAGCTTCACTGTCTTCAGAGACGTTTGCCATGAGAGCTATGTTTGCTCTTTCATCATCTGATTCTGAGTCAGCTTTAGATGTATCAGAATCATCCCATGTAGCCTAGAGACTTTTCTTCTTTTCTTTGCCAAACTTCTTTTTGGGCTTCTCCTTCTGAAGCTTTGGGCAATCACTTTTGTAGTGCCCTTTCTCGTTACACTCATAGCAGATGATGTCTTTGTAGTTTGGCTTTTTATATCCTGAAGAGCCTTCAGATCTTTTGTTTCCAGAGAAGGATTCTGACCTTCTGTATCTGGAGGAAGATTCATTCTGATTTTCTGATCTTCTGGGATTCCTGAACTTCCTTTGCCTCTTCTTCCATAGTTGGTTCACCCTTCTAGAGAGAAGAGACAATTCATCTTCTTCTGATGAGGATCCATCAGAGGTTTCTTCCACAGCCTGCAAAACTTTGGAGTCAAATTTTCTGTTAGATTTTAACGCTAATGGCTTACCTTGCTTTTGAGGTTCATCTGCTTCTATCTCTATCTCGTGACTTCTGAGGGAGCTGATAAGTTCCTCCAGAGAGATTTTATTGAGATCCTTTGCTAGCTTAAGTGTTGTGACCATTGGCCTCCACTGTTTTGGCAAGCTTCTGATGATCTTCTTGACATGATCAGCAGTGGAATATCCTTTGTCAAGAACTTTTAGACCAGCAACAAGAATTTGAAATCTTGAAAATATAGCTTCTATTGATTCAATGTCTTCCATCTTGAATGCCTCATACTTCTGAATGAGCGCAAGGGCTTTTGTTTCTTTGACTTGAATGTTGCCTTCATGCGTCATTCTCAGAGAGTCAAACATATTCTTAGCAGTTTCTCTGTTTGATATTTTCTCATATTCTGAATATGAGATGGTGTTGAGAAGAATTGTTCTGGCCTTGTGATGATTTCTGAACTCACGCTTTTGCTGATCAGATATCATTTTCCTGTCAATCTTCTGACCACGTCCATCCACTGGGTGCGTGTATCCATCAGTTACCATGTCCCACAGATCAACATCATGGGCCAGAAAGAAACTCTCAATTCTGTCTTTCCAGTAGTCAAAGTTTTCTCCATCAAAGACTGGAGGTTTGCCACTGAATTTGTCCCTTTCTTCATTGTTGTCATTGCTGATGTTTTGACTTGGTCCTGCCATTGTGTTTTTCTGACGCTGGATCTTGTACTGACACGGTTAAGTGTTAAAGCTCAGAACCAAGCGCTCTGATGCCAATTGAAGATGTGAAAAACACAAGAAGGGGGGGTTGAATTGTAAAACTTAAAACAAATGGCTTGACAACACATTATTTTTATCCTGGTTCATTTGATCTCAAACTACTCCAGTCCACCCGTCAAGGTGATTTCGCCTCTCTCCAACGAGGTCTTAATTCACTATTCTCAAAGAATTTCAACAGCTACTTTAACAAATGTTAAAGTCTTCTTGAGTACAACCACAATCTGGTTAATCTCAAGGAACTTCTTTTACAAATGAATTGAACAAGTTCGTTTTTGTTTTCTTACAAAACTGTATATCACAATTGTGATGATTACACTAAAATAAACTTGGAATAAAATGACTTTGCTTAAGCTTTGAATATGCGCGGTTTGGATAGCTTAGCAAAATTGAGTGCGTACGTCCGTGCTTCTTTTCACAAGAATTCCTGTTTATATAGGAAAGTAAGGATACGTTGTCCATAAAGCAGGTTTAATGATAATAATTCACTTTCCTTTTGTAGAAGATCTTTGTCTGAAGAAAGCCGTTAGCATTTAATTCAGTCTTGAATAACTAGTAACGCTTCAGAGTCTTCTTTGTTGTATCTGCTGATAACGCTTCAGAGTGTTGATGACTTGGTAAAGATGTCTTTGATCAGAGTCAGAGTGTATTTGTTTAGGTGCAGATTCTGGTCATTAAACTTCAGTGTTTCAGCGTGTAACATAGGTTGCTGATCTTCTGATGCTGATTCCCTTCTGATGCTGATTCCATCAGAACTTCTGCATATACAAAGCATAATTTTAAGGAGCATAATTGTTCTTTGTATATACTTTAGAAATAATATTATTCTATGTATTTTTTTATCATCAAAACTTTAACCAAGGGTTGTAGAATCAAACTATGTTCTAACAGAACTATGGTGCTGAGGTGTTTTATCATGGGATAAAATAAGACGCTTGGATCGAAGAAGACAAAGCTGATGATGTACGTAACATAACTGGCTCAAGCAAGGTAACTCGAACTGGGAGAATATTTTTACCCAAATTCTCACCACCAATTGTTACAAAGGCGTCCATCTGCATTACTGCCGCCAAGCCAAGTATTTATACAAGGGGGGAGACGAAGGTTGTTGAGCCAGTCATGACAGAAATACCCACAAAGGACGTTGCTGTTGGAGAACCCTCCGCTCATGAGATGGACGAGATTTTGAAGATAATAAAAAGGAGCGACTTCAAGATTGTGGAACAGTTGGGGCAAACCCCTTCTAAGATTTCAATGTTGTCATTGCTGCTCTGTTCTGATGCTCGTGCTCAGACATTAATCAAATTCTTGAAAAAGGCTCATGTCCCCCATGAGACCATAACGGAATAATTTGATAATTGCGTGGCTAGCTTGACAGCTGATAATGGCTTGGGATTTTTAGATGCTGACCTAACACCTCTTGGGAAGAACCACAATAAATCTCTACATGTTTTTATCGAGTGCAAGGGGACCACCTTAGCACATGTTCTAGTTGATACTGGTTCTTCATTGAACGTACTACCCAAGGGAGTGTTAGACCGTCTAGACTGCGAAGGTTTGGTCTTGAAACCCAGTGATATCATCGTGAGGGCCTTCGATGGATCAAAAAGAACAGTTCATGAGGAGGTAGATCTTTCGATCAAAGTGGGATCTCAAATATTCAACTCCACCTTCTACATTATGGATATCCTTCCTGCCTATTCTTGTCTGTTGGGTCGCCCTTGGATCCATAAAGCTGGGGAAGTAACCTCAACTCTCCATCAGAAACTCAAATATCCAGTCAAGGGAAGAATTGTCACCGTCTGTGGAGAAGAAGAGTTTATGGTAAGTCACCTCAACTCGTTCAAGTACGTAGATATGGATGGAGAATTCATTGAGACCCCGTGTCAAGCCTTTGAGGTTGTGCCACCAATGGTTGCTGCTACCAAATGTTCCTCTGATGAATCCAAAGCTGTTAAAGTTGTACCGAAGATGGTTTCAGTCAAAGATGCTCGTGTTGCGATTGAAGAAGGTAGTTATGATAATTGGGGGTAACTCCTCGATATCCCATTCAAAGCGGAAAAGTTTGGTTTAGGCTTCACCGCCAAGGCTCAGAAGGAAGTGAGGCGTTCTCGTGTAGGAAAGCCACCTCTTCGTATTGGAAGCCATGAAGTCAGCGTTGTAGGTGATTCGGATTATGAAGCTACATTTGAAGATTGAGTGTATCCCACCACAACTGAGCTAAAGAATTGGCATGCAAAGGACTTTGTTCCCATCTCCTTCCTTGAGGAGTAATCTACTTGTTATTACTTTTCTTTTAATTCAAGAACATTTTTCTGTAATATTTAACAATGACTTTTAAGCCATGTGCCTGGCCCGGGGCACTTTGGTCCATTTGTCAAGGGTTTTATTTATATTCATCTAATCATATGATCATTCAATACAAATCATTGGACTCTTCTGCATTTAAATATTTATGCTCATTGTCTTTCTTTTCCTTCAAATACATTTTTCAAAATAGCCATGTATCTTACATGCACACACACACACACACTCTTGCAGGTCCTCATCCACTCTGGATCTTATTGCCAATGACTCTGCTATTGCCAACTATGACTTAGAATGTCCAATTAACCAAGCTGAAAACGAAGGCGAGGAAGATTGTGATATACCGGGAGAACTAGCCAGAATTCTATTACAAGAGGAAAAATCTACTCAGCCTCATGAGATAGAGGTATATGTGGATGATATGATTTCCATATCACAAACT